>CM036553.1:2999223-3599223 GCA_020745685.1 Tautogolabrus adspersus
AGACGCAGGTAAAGATAAAGTGCATGGCAATGATTGTTTTTTCTCCTGTATGCACGTTTAGTGTTTTTTTTTTCTATGTGTACTCTTCTAAATAACAACAGAGTGTCATCAGTGTATCGCAGGACTGTTAACTTTGTGTTTTGTCGCTTCAGGGGCCTGAAAACTTTACTTTAAATCCTTAAGTTAGTTTGCAAAACTTACAAATCAATCTTTGGGTTTTATTCATGGATTGTGTGTTGGGCAACGGTTTTCAAACATAGCTGCTCTGACTTCATGCAGAAGTTTTACCAGAGGGCTGGCAGGATGAGGTCCAGGTAGAGTCCGGTGAATCATTTGTCTGTGTTCACACATTCAACTCACCGCAACATTTTCAGAGTTTTTGTGCATGTTTGAAAACGTCTGATTGGTTGTAGCGGATGAAGGGACTTTAAACTTTGCCTGATGAGGACGCCCCTGCGGCAAATCTACACAAAGTTGAGTTACAAACACATTTCGTATTCAAAAATGTGAAAAAGAACCAAACTGCTGTTTTCAGACTTTGTTTGAAACTGTTGTTAAATATGGATTGGTCCACAGACGTCCTGCACATGACATTTACTTTTCCCTTAAAACGTCTAACTTTTATTTTATAAATGAAAATGTTGAAGGCCTTTGACGGTCTTTGTAACAACATCCAGTCAGAGGGAAAGCAATTTAAATTTAAAGATATTTAGACACACAGGCAGAAACTTCTCCATGAAATTGATTTTAATAGATTGTTAAAAATAAGGCTATGATGCTATTTTTAGCAAACATTGACCAGGAGGAACCACCGTCATGGCGTCCAGAGAAGTCGGTACAGTGTGTCAATGTGACCGATCTGATGTTCAGTGAGCACACATACACCGCTCCAACTTCCACATGTACACACATACTGTACACACAAACACACACACACAGAGACCCCACCCAAAACGGCGGCATACAGAGACTGAGCTGAAAACAAAGCAGTATTCTCTTTAGACAAACATGCATAGCTTAGTACATGAAGGTGTTACTGAAAACGAAGGGATTGTTGCACACTTTGAGCTCGTGGTTTGTTAAAAATTTCCAACAAGAGGACATGAATTTCTTTATTTCATGAACAATCACGTAAACGTAGTGACTATTTCCTTTACAATAGCCTCCTTTTATATTTTGTTCTTGTAGAAAGTTACATTCTGAACCAAAACTGGCTCCAAAACATCAGAAATAAATACTGGAATGGTCAAAAAAACACAATAAAAAGTGACTGTTTCTGAAATGGACTGAAGTATTCGGATATAAAAACAAATGAAAACACGCTCTGAATATTGGTATCATGTTACAGTCACGACTTCATCAATGTGTCTCACATATGAATACAAAACACTCAGCATGTTCAGCAGAACTAAAAAAGGGACAACAGTTTCATTTTGGGCGTCTATATGTTTGAAAGCACAGACGAGGAATGATGCAGAAACAAGGACGGAGTCTTTTTAACGCTGTGTGCACGTTTTTCTAATCCAGATTCCCTTTTTTAAGATTATTTTCCAAATAGGATGACGCCCTGACAAAGCACCGACATGTCTTTAAACGATACGACTCAAAAGATGTTTCCAATATAAAAAGTTTCAAATAACAAAGTATTCAGTTTCACGGCGCGTCTTCTTTCCTCCTTTGGTTACTGGGACGACTGATCGCTAGAAATCTTTGCATATTTTGTTCCCTTCATAAAATTAGCAAGTAGTAGTGTATCCTACATTTCCACCGGTGCGCTTCACGACCTCAAGCGAACACAATTTTAAAGTGCCAATGAGCTGAAGCAAACAGGAAGCACCACGAGGGTGGCACAGGCAGGTTGTCCTCACACACCAGGCGAGGGGGTTTAGCTTGAAAACATCCGAGCAGGCGCACACGCGCACACACGCGCACACACACACACACATACTTGGACAAGAATACAGGATTCCTCCATGCAGGCTAATGCTAACCTACAGTTCAGTACAGTAAACTGGAAGCCTTTAAGTGCCCAAACTGCTCGGGCTTTATTCAAATCACTAAACTAGATCTTGTGGCACACTGGGCCTGGAGTCAGTCGCTATAATTACAACCCTCAGAAGCAAAGTTTCATCCTCCTGCTTTTGCAGAAAGAAACATCATCTCATTGACTTCTGATTCGTGTGAGCTGCTTTTCTAATCATCAGACTAAACAGTGAAGTAATCAACACTTTGACTACATTTTGAATTGTAGGCATGATTTCTTAAAACCCGGCCCTCATAGTCGAGATAATAAAACTGCTAAACATGTTGGAGATTTCAGTGAATGCCGACACACACCTGACGCTCACACGCTAACAGACACGTGGTTCAGAAAAGTCTCGTGTGTTTGATAAAAAATATACCTCCTGCTCCTTGTTCATTGCTTCTCCCTTTGATCCTTTACAACAAATCCTTTTCCACATTTCAAGACAGACAGCGTCCACACGTCCCCTGAACAAACTCACACCTTCAGTCTCCTCCTCCCTGCGTGCACCAGCTTCACCTCCACGCATCCCAGCAGACAGGAACGCCTCGGACGGATTCTTTAAGTCAACATCAACCTCACGTTGTCTATTTCAGATTCATGAAGAATAAACTGTACAAAACATGGACTAAAAATAATGTTTACAAAGTAGTGGACTACTCAGGCATTAAGAACCATCAGTAATATGAAATTAAAAACTCAGAGGAGGGCATGCGGGGGTTTGGTGGGCGGCCCTGGCGTTGACACAAGAGTCTGTGATTTTATTTTTTTCAATCATGAGAGGTCGTGACCTGCCAGACGATGAGGTGGCTCTGCTCAGCCTTGGTGGGAGCTGACTGCTGGTTGGCTGAGGGCTCTGATAAACCGTCCAACTCCCCGCCTTCGTCACCTACGGAACAAGACACCGGATCAAACAGAGGACCAGATGGAGAAGATACTGGAACTTCTTGCAGCAGTGTAACCAGTCTTACACGACAGAGAGTAAGACAGCGTTAATCCTTTTCATGTTTATTCTGCAAGTCTGCACGCCCTTAACAGACTGAGTCACTACCACCGTGTACTTACACATCGCACCTGTGCAGCATCATATTGGTGTCTCACTGTGTATTATAGAGTTTTAGAAAGGCGTGAGGCACGGTGTGTACGCACGCAGCGGGAGCTTTCCATACACACACAGCATTGTTCAGCCTCACCAGCTACGTTACTCATCCCCACAGTCTTCCCTTATAATGCCTTCGTTACTGCCTCTAGCGGAGGATCAGGGCCGTAACCACTTCCTCTACCTTTCCATATCCATGCATTACACATTGCTCGTGAGGAGTGACAGGGGCGTACGTATCCCGCCTTCAACTGGCATTCTGTGAGCGCCAATCGATCAAACATTTAGTCTTTTAAATACTCATGATAATACTAGAGCCCAAAGTCACGTCTTCTCTTGTCCAACCTGCAGCCCCAAAACTAAGTCGTCTTCATTTACATCAAACGTGAGACGAGAAAGCAGAAAAACTTGACATTCAAATAGACGGAAGCAGCAGATGTTGGACACAACCTTGATGATAAATACATCTCTTCTTGACTAAGAGAAACCAGTGCTGCGTACTACTCACCCATTCTAAAGTCGATATAACCTTCACCTCCACTCATGACCAGGTATGTCTTAGGCTCGGACGTCGCTGTGTCAGAGGATTCAGACGGAGGATCGTCGGAGCCTGAATCTGCACTGCCTGGAGGGGGCATCGCCTGACCTGTGATCAGTAAAATAAATAAATAAAATCTCTGAGACTTATTTACACTGAAGAGGAGGAGAATATGTGACCTTTAATAGCTTTACATTCAATTCTCAGACATCACTGAAATCTGATAAATGCAATATAAAGTCTATTTCAGACATGTAAGTTATATAATCCATACATCAAGCTTTTTACCGCTTGATAGATATTTATTCATTCTTGCAACATTTGCTACCGCTTCTTTCAGCTGCTTCATCAGTTTGTTCACCATCGCCACCTACCTGGAACGGTAACAAAGAACTTGACAGCGTCCCGGTGTCCATGGAAACACAGCTGGGCGTGGGCCATGGAGCAGTATGGCACGGAGCTGCCTGGCACGGCACAGTCTGAACCGTCGTCACTGTAAACCCGTACAGCACTGCCAGGCCAGGTTGGCACGGTTCCCGTCGTCTTGTTGGCTGAAGGATCAGGAAGAAACCGATCATTATGTGTCTCTCGCTGCTGCAATAAAACAGACTAAAAGAAAACTTGTACATATTTTCCCTCAAGGAGACGGAGCAGGATTATAAGCAGAGGTGGCCTTCACAGTCTCTAACACAGGCAGCCGAGGACTCTGGGTTGATATCAGTCTCACAGCAGATTTATCAGTTTATTGTTCGTGGGACACAAGAAGCACAATCCACTGCAGAGAACAACAACATCCGGAGAGGAAGAACATGGAGACATAAGGTAGAAAAAACCCCCGATGTAGTCAGAAAGCAGAACTCCTCATTTCACCTGGTAACAGATGAGTGGTATGAACCTGACAAACTATAGTGAGAGCTACCCTGTGACTGTGAGACCTGTATCCATGGAAACGCAGTTGTCTTTAATTCACCTGGTAGTGCTTTGTATTGTCTGATGCTGCCTTAAGAGAAATCTGGGACACAGATAAAGTGAGAGGCAAGATGCAGCAGCCAGGAAATACAAAGAGGATTGAATAATCAATAGCAGCCTCACGTCTGTACCGCTAAGAAGAAGACAGCTCCACCAGAGGGTTATCCTAGCTTAGCTAAGCACAAAGATGGAAAACAGAAAAACTACATCATTACCACAAACATTTCCAACTTAAAAACACATGTGATGTTTCTGTAATAGTGCAAGAAGAGAAGTGTAAAAACATCAGAGGCTGAGTCCTTCAGTCTCACATTAACATCGAAAACAACACGAGCACACAGGTATGGAAATGGTCTCCATCTCTTCTAACACTGATGAACATCAATTCATTCTTTCACACTGGAAATAATGCAACTCTCTACTGGCAGGTCTTCCTACATGTACTATGAAACCCCTGCAGATGATGCAGGATGGTTTCGATGCTGGTTAGAACTCTAAAGAACAGCTGTCGATGTTGTGCTTTGCCTCTGGTCACTTCCTGTCAGCACCTGTACTCTGCCTCTGGTCACTTCCTGTCAGCACCTGTACTCTGCCTCTGGTCACTTCCTGTCAGCACCTGTGCTCTCCCTCTGGTCACTTCCTGTCAGCACCTGTACTCTGCCTCTGGTCACTTCCTGTCAGCACCTGTACTCTGCCTCTGGTCACTTCCTGTCAGCACCTGTGCTCTGCCTCTGGTCACTTCCTGTCAGCACCTGTGCTCTGCCTCTGGTCACTTCCTGTCAGCACCTGTGCTCTGCCTCTGGTCACTTCCTGTCAGCACCTGTGCTCTCCCTCTGGTCACTTCCTGTCAGCACCTGTGCTCTGCCTCTGGTCACTTCCTGTCAGCACCTGTGCTCTCCCTCTGGTCACTTCCTGTCAGCACCTGTGCTCTGCCTCTGGTCACTTCCTGTCAGCACCTGTGCTCTCCCTCTGGTCACTTCCTGTCAGCACCTGTGCTCTGCCTCTGGTCACTTCCTGTCAGCACCTGTGCTCTCCCTCTGGTCACTTCCTGTCAGCACCTGTGCTCTGCCTCTGGTCACTTCCTGTCAGCGCCTGTACTCTGCCTCTGGTCACTTCCTGTCAGCACCTGTGCTCTCCCTCTGGTCACTTCCTGTCAGCACCTGTACTCTGCCTCTGGTCACTTCCTGTCAGCGCCTGTACTCTGCCTCTGGTCACTTCCTGTCAGCACCTGTGCTCTGCCTCTGGTCACTTCCTGTCAGCACCTGTGCTCTGCCTCTGGTCACTTCCTGTCAGCACCTGTACTCTCCCTCTGGTCACTTCCTGTCAGCACCTGTGCTCTGCCTCTGGTCACTTCCTGTCAGCACCTGTGCTCTCCCTCTGGTCACTTCCTGTCAGCACCTGTGCTCTGCCTCTGGTCACTTCCTGTCAGCGCCTGTACTCTGCCTCTGGTCACTTCCTGTCAGCAACTGTGCTCTGCCTCTGGTCACTTCCTGTCAGCACCTGTGCTCTGCCTCTGGTCACTTCCTGTCAGCACCTGTGCTCTGCCTCTGGTCACTTCCTGTCAGCGCCTGTACTCTGCCTCTGGTCACTTCCTGTCAGCACCTGTGCTCTGCCTCTGGTCACTTCCTGTCAGTACCCTGCTGTGCCTCTGGTCACTTCCTGTCAGCTCCTGAGTGTCTGATCAGACTTAAAGCTGTTTGTTTGCACTTCCTGACGTTGTCTCCTTCTCTCTCAATCCTTGATTGTGTTCTTTCTCTCTGCTGTACGTCACATTGCTTGAAAGTGTCTGATATGTGAATTATAGAATCGTAAATGAAGAGCCTCAGAGTGCGAGTTACCTTCAGACAGCGGGATGGAGATGATGACACCGTTTCCTGTCCCCACCCACAGTCGGCTGCAGGACACCACCAGAGCTGTGATCCTCACGAAGGAGAAGCCCAGTTTACCCGTACCTGCAGCACACACAGATCACACACTCCATGATGTTCAACTCAGAAGATCTCGAGGAAATAATTCAGTTTCTACCTTAATAGAGCCGAGCTATTTACCATAAACTTTGTATGTATGTTATTTTGAAAGCTTTCATACACATGGTCAGTGATTGATTCTTATAAAAGAGTGAGTAGAAACAACGTCCTGGTCCAATAAGGTTAGGGAAGAGATGAAAGAGAAGAATGCGTACCTAACATCTTGCTGACGTAGGGCTCGATGTCCACATCCTGAAGGTGCTGGTAGGTGTGTGCGTGAAACAAGCGTAGAGTTGAATCTAGTCGGATTGACACCCAGATCCCGTCCCCGACCCAGGCCAGCTGCCGGACCTGACTCTCCTTACGAGGGTGAGCGTCAAACGACTTCTGCTCGGACAGACGAACATTCAGAATATTGTTGAATACAATGTTTGGTTATAGGTTGTTTTATTTATGAATGAAATCAGTGAGTGCTGTACCTCTATCCTCATGGCCTTCGGCTGGACGACGTAGATCTTGTTCCTGTAGCCGCACCACACCTTGTCATGGACGACTGTCATGCAGCGGATTGAGTGATGAGGCCGGCCCAGATCCAACAGGTGATAATTTGTTAAATCCCACTGACCGTCTGCTTGACAACAAGGAGAGAAGGAGAATGATTTCTGAAAACATGAATTATTACTACCCTGAACTCAAACTGACCTCCTACAAAAACCAGGGCCACGAGAGCAGCTGTCTTTCACTTATATAATATAGAAATGAATCTTCTTACTGGTTTAGGAAAGGCTGCATTAATAATACTTTGCTGTTTTTAACCCTTAAAGCCTCTCAGGTTCTGCTCAGTGTAAATACAGACTGCACCATAGATAAGAAGGCTGCTCCTGGAACAAAGGCACGAGAGAGATTATGCTTTATGACAACTGAAAACTTGAGTATTGCTCTTACTGTCAATCGGTTGTATTCTTATTAGTGTCGTAATCAAGACCACACTAACCGAGACCAAGACATACCCGAGACCAGAGTGCTCCGAGACCGAGACAAGACCAAGACACTTAGGGATCAAGACCCAGTCGCGACTAAGACCATAAAAATCATCATCTTGTGTGCGGGGGGGGCGTGTCATTAATTTAGACCGTCACACCGGGAATGTTGCGGTCGTAACCGGGGGTTAAAAAAATCTAATTATGAATGAATTTATACGTTCTTTTAAAAAGAGGTGTTTTCCTTCTGATCACAGTGATGACGTAGAAAAACAGCCAATCTGTAGTGGTCTTGACCGGTCTTGATTTAAAATCTGGAGTCCGCCCAGTCTGAGACCGAGACGAGACCGAATTAAAAATGCTTTTGATTCCGAGACGAGACCTTCAAAAAGTGTTCCCAAGACTGATTTTGAGTACTACAACACTGTTTCTTATCTTTGCCATATTCTACGTTTCATGCATTCATTCCTTTTCACACCTTCTAATAGTTTTATTGTTTCAGGTGCAGGTTTTGTCTGACCTTCGCACAAACACTGCACGTCTTCAACACTGCTGTATAAAAGAGTGTATGCTTATTATACCATCAGAGGTTTAGTGTAAAATACTGAATAAGTACCGCAACACTTTTTAAAGTTTCCTCAAAGACAAAGATTCAGCGTGAACGCTTACCGATGCTTCTGTGAAAAATGGCCAATGTCCCGTCAGCCAGAGCCACCAAGACTCTCCCTTTAACATGCCTGTAATGAGAACAATACAGTGTTCCTGTAGTCACAGATGAATGTGTGTGTGTGTGTTCTACTTGATAATGACTTAATACTCACACTATGCTGAGGATGGAGTCTTTCAGCTTGATGGCGTGCAGACACTTTCTCCATCGAGCCACAGACGAGTGAACATACAGACTTAAGAGGAACAGAGGTAAGAAGTTATAACAGGTTGGATTACACTTTGTTGCTGCAAACAGCGCCCTCTAGTGTCTATTACTCACCATCCGTTCTGAGCTCCCAGCCACATGGTGGGGAGAGCGCTGCTCATCCTCATGACCTCCCCGTCTGAGAGGTCAGAGTCCTCGGGCAGGGAAGTGACACCATCCTGCCCGGAGCCCCTGGATCACAAAAAGAGAAGACAGCATGATTCATTTTTAGAGAAGATTCAAAACTTTTTTAGACTTTTATTGCAGTAAATTTTCAAAGTATCCTTTACATTCATTTGCAATTTCTTTCCCCCATATTTTAAAAACCCTTTTTTAAGTTTAAGAACTATGATTTGAAAATGAACTAGCCTTTGTGCATCTTTGCTTTCACTAAATGCATCCCACACTCTGAGGAGGGATTATCCAGAAGAGCTCACCTCTGTGTGTCAGCAGGTGAGGGGTCGGTGGGTCCCACCCCCAGCGGGTCGGTGAACACATGCTCGGTGTAGATCCCTGGCTGGTTTGAATCCGCTGCCTGGTCCTCCTCTCCTTCTTCGCCCACACCAGCGTTAGCCTCCGTCGCTTCTGTCGCCTCCTCTGCTGGAGGAATGCCGTCTTCTGCTGGACTGCTCTCTCTGGACAGCTCCACTGTGTGCATGGCAGACCACAGGGAGTTAATGATACAGAAAAGGGTTCCTGCTTAACAAACTGAGGTTTACACAGTTTTCTGTCTTTGCAGTAAAAAGGTGAGATTGACTGTGTCCTGTATCTAACTGAGGCAGAGTGAAGTTCACACCAGGCTCACTCTCAACTTTGTTTTTAGCTTTTTTGAATGTCAGGATCCGGCTTTATGTTAGTGACATGTTTATGAAGCCTAATGGTAAATCAAATCAAAGACAGGCTGTGAAATAGACAAAGAAAGGTGTTCTCAGCAGACATCTACCTGAGCCAGAGATGCCGCTGTGCTCAGCCGGCTGATCACTGACACGTGGGGAGGCCGTCTGGGGGATGGCGGTGGTCCCCTCTGCTGCCAGCACACCGTCGCTGCCTGTTGAGCCCACACTGGCCACACTGCCAGCCAGAGACACCCCGTCACCTTGACTAGCCTCCAAGTCTTGGGGTACCTCCTCACCTGCGGGATAATCCGTCTCCAACACACCTGAAAAAAAAAAGAAAAATTACAACAATACATTCATAAAATCCAGCGCAGCTAGACTAAAAAGAAGTGATGAGGTAAAGATGAGAGAGAGATCGCTCAGGGTACCTGGCACACTGGCAATGCAGACCACGTGAGTGTTACAGGCGTAGAAGCTGTCGAGGATGTCAGAGGGCTGACTGGCGTCCAGCACCATCACCTTGGTGGAGGAGTGGGTGCTGGTGCAAACCCACACCCTGCTGGAGATCTCATCCTGCAGGACCAGCTCCTTCTCCTGCTCACCTTTCTCCTCCTACAGGTAAGCGTAAAATCAGGCAGAAGAATTTGAATCAAAGTCTGAAGACCTTTCTGGATTCACCGGGTCGCATCGCCAGCAATTTAAACGTCCTCTTACCTTACTCTCCTGCTCCAACTGGTCCAGGCTGCTCTGAGAACCCTTGGTCTGTTTACTGAGCTCTGACGTTCTCCCCCCAGACATGTTGACTCCTGCAGCACACCACAGCTGGAGCACAGACGGAGAGCATGTTATAAAATGATCTTATGTTCATCATATGCTGATCGTATGTAAGTGTTTTTACCTTCATAGAAGCATCTTTCTGTTCCAGAGGTCTCAGGTATACGGGCACAGGTAAGTTCATTTTGTTCTCCACCTGTCCACCATTAGCCACCTGTTTGAGACAACCAGCACACGCAAATGAGCTTTACCAAAGATGACATCTCCAATTGAGTGAAATGTCATTAAAAACTACAAATCCCACTGTTGCATCCAACAAAGTGCTCTGTGGATGGAAAGTATAGCAGCTTAACTTGAGTTACGAGAACATCAAATCGACTGAAGAGACAGCACACAATGTGTATGAGTCTGTATAGCAGTCTGAGTTTCCGCTGGTCCTGTGTCAGAAAACTGGGTTAGGTTTTCCTCAGTAAAAAAGTAATAAAGTTAGTGTTTCCTGTTTATCCACAGGTCCACGAGAAACTGCTGATAGTTGACTCCAAATAATAAAATTAAAACACACACAGGACTCAGGTTGTAGTCCATAACGTAACTAGCTAAAGCCATGGCAAAGTGTTACTTTCTATTTGCATCTCCAGAAGCATCATGGGAAATGTAGTCTCCACAAACTTTTCATTAGTGGGTATGTCTATGTAGAGTTGACATGCACAAAAGTGCCGTAACTAAGCTCAGCCGTCATCACGTCTTTGAACATTCAAATTGACTCCGCAACGGCGTAATATTGGTGTCCCAGTCTGTGAGTTCACGTTACGTGTCAGCGTTATGGAGGCACGGCACAGCGTGAGCGCCACATAAACACACAGTAAGACAACACAGCACTGCGCCATCTTGACTCTGTATCGCCTCTGTTGCTACCTCTGAAGACGGTACGGGGGGGGGGGGGGGTCACTTCGTCCCCCCATTACGCCTCCACAACATTCAGATTGAAGGCGTACCGTCACAGGGGCGTAAATATCACGGCTTGAAACGGCAGTCTAAGGAGGGCTAGTCAGACATGCAGAGGAAAAAGTAATAACTTTCTCAAACAAACACAAGCACAGAGATCATTTGATACAGAAGAGCGATTTTAATTTCCGTCACCTTAATTTAAATTGTACTAATTTGAAATGGTACAATCATATTTGTTTTATTTTTACGATATTTGGTTCCCTCTAGTGGACAATCTCCATGAATGTTTTCTTCAGAAAAAACTGTGTGGCAAAGTTAGCTGAACTAAGCTAATCATCACCGATGTGTACTTCATCCATTAAATCCTACTCAGACCTTGATATCTCACCTTGTATTTGCTGGGCAGGCTCCAGCCGTGTGCAGTGACTCGTCCGTCCTCCTTCTGCATGTGAGCCTTCACCTGTCTGTACTGAGCTCTCTTCTGCTCCTTACGTGACGGGGAGCTGCACTGATCCTTTCTGCAGGGAGAGTGAAGTGAGAGACATGTGATCAGCTTACAGATATATTTAATTTATGTTCCTTATTGTGGCCAGTTTGAAAAAAGGAACCCTTCAAATGTTTAGAAAGAGTGAGGACAGAAATCAAACTTAAATTGCTCGTACTGAGATAACTGTGCTGTGTTAATATCCAAACACTTCAATCCAAACACTGAACGTCCTGGTTAACATTTTAGCACGTCATGTATCAAAGGGGGGAACAACGAAACCTTCTATCACTCACTCTTCATTGAGGAAGTCAAAGGTCTTGGACTTCTCCGTGGGGAACTGGGAGAAGGTGCTGCTCCTCTTCACCAGGCTGCCCGGGGCGTTGTACTTCACGTTGGACTGGGAGTCCACCTTCTTTATGGCGGGGGAACTGGAGGAGGAGCTAAACAGTCTGCTGAAGCTGCAGGTGGTGAAGTTACAGAAAGCCAGACGGGAAAAAAACAGAGCAGACAGGAGTGCAGGGAAAAAGCAAGGAGAGGGGGGGTCACCAACCAACCAGAGCACAGAGGAACTAACACCAACACTTATTTTACAGTGACACAAAGCATGCTGGGAGCTGAGCTGCTCTATCAACTGTAACCAGGACTTGGTAAGGATCAGACATTTTGTATTTTTATCCCCATCTTCAAACCGTATCATGAAAGTCCAGTTTGGCTAGGCGGTCTTGTAAATGGCTGCTGGTACCATGTTAGAAAATGAGAGATGTAAAATGATGGATTATGATTTGACCACTTGTATCCTGAGGGCCTACGTGCAGATGCATCCGTAGTTAAAGTGCCGGTCACTACGGGTTAACTACAAGATCAAAGTAAAAGGCATCATTTGAATATTTAACAGTTTACTTTGTGCAAACTCTAAACGTCTTCATGTTTGTTTGTCACGTAGACAAACAGAGCACGTTTATGTGGAGGCCATTTTTCAAGTTTAAAGTTTTTAGTGGATAAAACCAACGAATTTCAGAAATGATGTTGCTCCCCTGAAAAAACAAACAAACAAACAAAACCAGGGGAAATCCTTCAATGAGAAGCCGCTCATGTCTTTGTGTAAATTAAGCATTTAGCATATGTGGACAAAAGGTTCAATAAACAGAAAATAATCAAACTAAATGTCTCACTGATGTACTACGATGTACTCCTGTAATAGTCCTGTAATCAAAGATACCCCTCGTGCAGAGAAGATTGAAAACATCACTGTCCAGTTAAGATACTTTAAATACTCTGATGCTTCTGCTGCAACTTTCTCGTTTTGATTTCTCACCACTGACTGATTCAAACAGGGCACTAGCTCACTGCCTAACTGTTTCAGTTTGGACATTTTCATTTAGTCTACTTCATAAACACAAAGACAACACATCATCTTAACTCTGCTGCACTCTGATTTCATACAGATCGTGTACATGAAGTCAGCCTGCTGGGGGAACTCGGCCCCTCGTGAGCTCCCTGTGAGCAGACAGAGGAGGAAACATGAAAATGCACACAGCAGGCAGGAGACGGGAAACCCGGGGGCAGAAGGAGAGTCATATCTGAGCAGTCTGTGATAAAAAACAACTGATGCACTGCACGCAGAGAAGAGATTACGGATACGGACACATCAAAGTGGGATCTGTGTGTGATGGAGGAGCCGTTCTGTGTCAATGGAGGGAGAGAAAGAGAGGCTTGGCAGGGAGAAGCTTTATTAAACCATCTTTACCTAATGCTGCCAATTCAAAAGCACATCCCGGAAAAGATGAGAGAAAAAGTGTTTGAAAGAGATTTGAACAGGGAGTATTTGAACTGACCTCGACAGGCTGTGAGATCTAAAGCCCTGTGACAAAGGTAAAGGTCAAAAGGTCAACAGTATTTGGAGAGGACTCACAACTGCCAGATGCTGGATTTCTTCTTCTCTGTGAGTGTTGGATTTTCTCTTGAGGCCCTAAAGAAGAGGACAGGGGACAAAGAAGTAGAGATGTTAATGATGTCCTTGATGATGGTTTTTTTCATATTTTAAACATGGAGAAGTTATTGTGGTCGTTTTGGCTTAAGAGATGTTGCATGGGCCGAGCAGTCAGAACATGTAAGCTGCTCATTGCATCTTTTTGACCAACAAAAAACTCCCATGACGACTAATAAGACAATCTTGTATGAACCTGTATGTAAAGCGTGATCGTATGTTTACATCTGCAGTCTTACCGGATCATCTCCGTCCACCGCACAGCTTCCTGAAGCTCCATCAGCCTCTCTTTGTACTGGTTCCTCTCCATCAGTACTCGGGCCATCTCCACTCTGGTGAAACGCTTCCTCTGAGCCGTAGGAACGTCACTCTGTGGTAGCAGAGAACAATTTAGCGCCACGTATGAGACCACAGAAATACGACAGTTACGTCTGGACAGGAAAAACGCATGTTTTCAAACTAATGTCTGCACGCCGAAGAAACTCACATCTTCTTCATCTTTACTTTTCTGTTTCACTTCTTCTATTTCCAGTCGCACTCTGGAAGAAAAGACACAAACAAAGTAAGTAAGATTTCATGTCTTTATGCAACGTTGTCATTGTGTCATTTCTGAGAAGTAATAAACTACGGTGGCAGACATGGTCCAACAGGCTGCAAGTTCAGAGACGATGCAAATAACATAATACTAAACAAAACAAAAACGTAACTAGCTGACAACGAAAAATGTGCTGCAGAAAACAGAAAACGCTCAAAGCAACCACGCTGCAAATGCATGCATGCTGGACTTTCCAATGCTTGATATTTATCTGCAGCACATTTCCTTCATTACATTTGTTTTGGTATTCTGTGTATGCTTTTCGATATGCATTGTTTCTGTATTTGCAGGCTGTTTCTCTGGATGAGCCAATACAGCTGCAACTGTAATGAACTGATCAGCGCAGTCTGCTTTGAAGTGTGTTGTCTTACTTTTTCAGCTCCTCCTCCACCTCTCTGTTCTTGTCCTCCAGCTTGGTCTTGGCCTGCAGCACAGCGTCGAGCTCGCCCTGCAGCATCTCCTTCTCACACGTCAACTCGTCCACCTTCAGGATCAAGTCTTTGTTCACCACGTTCAGAGCATTCCTGCAGAGACAGGGAGAAGGACACTTTAGCATACGATGGGATAAGAAGTGGTTGGTATCAACAATCTGAAATCACTGTGTGAACTTACTTTGTCTCAAGCAGCTGTGAATTCTCCTGAATGAGATTTTCAACTTCCTTGCCCATTCCTGAGCAGAGGCGATGACAAAATTAGAGTTTCATCACTAAACAGATTTATCTGACAGCAATGACGACATAAAAACTACAGATTAGGATGCAACACTGTAGATGGTTAGATGATCATTATTACTACTGTAAAATCTAACGAGGCACTACATAGGATGTGAAACATGTCCTAGTGAGATATTTGCTACTGCAGGTTTCACAGCACAAGAAACTACCACAACACACAACCCCACAGCACAGGTAACATGACTGACAGGAGAAGGATGGAGAGAGTGGGTGGGGTCTTACCAATCAAACTAAGGTCTGAGAAAACCATGCAATCCAAGTCAGGCGGAAAGAACAAGGAAGAGAGAGAGAGAGAGAGAGAGAGATGGGATATAGTTTGAGACAGTGGAATGACCAAAACGATGAAGGAGCCAGAGCTGAACCTGTAGCTGCTGACTCCACAAGCAAAAGATGTTTGTTTTGTTTCTAAAGCTAGAAAGATACAACAACAACTGCAGCAGTACAAAGAGGAAAACAGGGAAATCGAGGGCAAAAAACAAGCTGTAAAAAAACCCGTTAGGCCAACAAAGGAAGCATCGAACTCCATCATTCATGCATTGTCAAAGTCGTAAGTCAACTTCTGTCAAACGTGATGAAGAAGAAGCTATGAGCTGCAATGATGGCGAGCATGGCAGAGAGTGACTAATGAGAGGAGATCTAAGAAAAGGTTTGAGGTCATACACACCAGAGTACTCCACTGGGATTATGGACAAAAGGCAGAGAATGAGACACGGGAGAGAGAGAGGTGATGTTAACATGGGTCGATGGCTAACACTGCGTTTAACAGCTGGACCAAAGCAAGGTGTGCAGCGTTGCAGAAAACAGCAGGTGTTGGGAGAAACAATGCATTTCAAACTGGAGCTATCAACACACCCACAGCTAGTTTAGCTTCAGTTAAGCAGCTTCACATGGATTTCTAAACCCAGGAAAGCAATTAAAGAAATACTTCAGGGTTATTGTGAAGTTCATTGTATAACAAGAGCAACAATTAAAAAACTCAAAAACACCTCAGTGGGCTTTCAGACTATTCCAACAACATGCACATGTATTCTTAAGATGTTCCTTCACTGCACCTTCATCTACACACTTCACTGCTACAGTCGAGATAAAGGTTGTTGCTCACCCAGGAGGTCGGCTCCTTCATCCACATCCCCGATGAGCCCCGTGCCTGCAGACGACAGCTCTTCAAACAGAGAGTCTGTGTTGCGGTCAAATGCCATGTTCTCGATGCCTTTAGTGGGGGTGCTAGAGGAGTAACAACCGTGTGATTAGGCCTGCACGATGTACACACTGTATATGAATATGGTGCGATTATGAAAGTTGTTTAAACGGAATAAACTGGGATAAGTAGACACAGAAAAAAGAGTGCATATAAGCTATAACTCTGTCTCTTGTTCATCTGCTGCACAAATGTGTTTTATTCGTGCAGCTGAGACAGTGCTCGCTCTCTCTTTTGCTTACAGCAGCGACTTAAGTTCTGTACTTCTTGATGTTGATGATGACGATTTTAGTAAGGTTTTGATGCTGATTAGAACTCTAAAGAACAGCGGTCGATGTTGTGCTCTGCCTCTGGTCACTTCCTGTCAGCACCTCTGGTCACTTCCTGTCAGCACCTGTGTGTCCGATCAGACTTCAAGCTGTTTGTTTGTACTTCCTGACGTTGTCTCTTCCTCTCTAGATCCTTGCTTGTGTTGTTCTTACTCTCCGAGGTACGTCGCTTTGGACAAAAGCGTATGATGAATGAATTGTAGAATTGGCAGACACTCTTCTAAGGGTATCTGATAGTTGGCTCTAATTGCATCAACATGGTATGAATGCATGAGCATTGTACACAGGGCTGAAATGCTAAGTGACAGAGCTTTGCTTTATTACATACAATCACTTTTTATTGATTGGGATAAATTCAGACTGTGCACTCTCTCTTTTTATTGCAAAGGCTCATTTTGCATTAACAATGAAATTGTGCAGCCCTACTGTCGATGTAATGCTTCCTGGTGAAACTCTGTTCTTAAAACGAGCCTGAACAATAGTTCTATGAGCTACCTGCAGGGCTTGTATCCGATGAGATCCATGTCCAGCTCAGGAGTGGACTCGATAATATCCTGCACATCTGAGCTGTCCTCGTTTTCAGGCAAACCTGTGAAGTTGAAATAAGAGAAGGAAAGAGACTGCATGTGGTTTGGGATATAAAATGACGGAATGAATTCAGCGTCATACATTTTACACACATCAAAAAGAGACAAACCATCCAAGCGACTACTGGATGAAATGTCTTAGTTTCATGAGGTTTGACCGTACCCACGGATATGGATCTGGTCCCCGGTGCAGCCTGCACCTCGGTGCTCTTACTGGTCCCATCTTCCCTCTCCATGTCCGAGGCTGTGGTGGACATGGGTGTCTTGGAGCCGGTGAAGTCTGACAGCTCATCCTGTAATCAAAAGAAGCTCGATCACAGAGAAACTTCCAGTGTTTTAAAGACGGGGCAGACTTCAATGAACCAAGGTCCAAACAAAAAGGTGACACAACAAAAAAAAAAGCACACAGTTCACAATGCTACAGGTTAATAAGATGAACACAGTAATCACAAACATAATGGTTTTACTACTTCAGCTACACATGGAGTTTAACAGGACACACTACAGTCCAATGTCTCTCTGCTCTTAAAATGTTAAGAGCAAGAGTATCGTAATTATCTCCTAAGCTACATGGTCTTTTTTATTTCTCTGTGAAATAAGAACTCATAAAAACATCAAATCTGGACAATGAGATACTTCTAACTAACACACAAAGGAAAAAACCTTAAGACACTAAACTAGGCTGTGGACAGGGATGAGGTTAGCAGAGAGTTCACAACACAGAGGGACACAACAAAGAGACAACGAGTCTGACAAGGAGGTCCACACAAAGCTACACAGACTGCAGGGGGGGGGGCTCTGAAATGAAACATGGCCATGATGGAAGCTGCCATTTACCGCTGGTTCACAACACAACACAACACAAGATTCAAACACTTAACAACAGAGACTGGAATGATAAATCTATTGGGTAATGATGAACTGTTACGTGACTACAGAACACGATTAAAAGAACAGATTCTATGTTATTGTTCAATGATTGATCAGAAATGTTAAACAGTGTGAATGAACTAAAAGTACAGAGCAGCAACAAAAAGAAAAAACAATCAGAGGCCAGATGCAACCATGCTGTTATTGGTTTTAAAGCTTAAAGTTTGATATTTCACCGGTTCAACCCGTGACACACTTTATTGTTGTGCACATTTTAAATGATCCAAATCCAGCCGCTGCACAGGTCATGGTTGCATGTAGCATGACGTACCACAGGTGGTCTATGAAGTGAAGCAGCGACGCTTTTGAAAAGATGAAACAGCATAGTGAAGGAGACTACTGAAGCACACACACGCGCGCAAACACAAACACAAACACAAACACAGCCGGTGCAGGCGAGTCGCTGCTGCTGCTGCCGGCACGTCAGTCAGCCGCACAGTCATCCAACTACCTTGCAGTCGTCTGCCAGTGAATTCCCCCAAGAGTCCTGCGCACTCTTACTCTCCCTTCCCTTTGGGGGGTCGACAAAGTCCTTTGGAGGGGGGGGAAGAGTAAGAATGAAGCTCACATGTGCAGAAGCGGTTCAGCAGAAATGCAGACAAAGTGTGAATGTCTGGGAGTGAGTGAGAAAAAAGTACAGTAGTAGTGAAGTAATGTAGTCGTCTGTTTTTATCAGTGTGTCGACTTTATAGATAACCACGGTTTAGTTTGGCTCATTCTTTAACAAATATCCTCAGATCAGGCTTCTCAGTTCTTTTCTCTGATATTAAACTGAACACTTTCTTCAGCTTCACCCTGTGTCCCAAAGGAAAGATTTTTTAAATCCTATTAACGGTGCCTGTTTTTAAACCACTTAACGGTCTCGGCCCTAAATACCTCTCAGACCACCTCACACCGTATGAGGCAGCCAGACCCCTCAGGTCGTCTGGGGCAGACCTCCTCAGGTCGTCTGGGGCAGACCTCCTCAGGTCGTCTGGGGCAGACCTCCTCAGGTCGTCTGGGGCAGGTCTCCTCGGGTATTCTGGGGCAGACCTCCTCGGGTATTCTGGGGCAGACCTCCTCGGGTCGTCTGGGGCAGACCTCCTCGGGTCGTCTGGGGCAGACCTCCTCGGGTCGTCTGGGGCAGACCTCCTCGGGTCGTCTGGGGCAGACCTCCTCTGGTCTTCTTGGGCAGACCTCCTAAGGTCTTCTGGGGCAGACCTCCTCGGGTCGTCTGGGACAGACCTCCTCGGGTCTTCTGGGGCAGACCTCCTCATGTCGTCTGGGGCAGGTCTCCTCAGGTCTTCTGGGGCAGACCTCCTCAGGTCTGGAGCAGGTCTCCTCAGTGAGCCCAAAACCAAGCAGGCTGAGGCAGCTTTAGGTCTAACAGCTGCACACTATCGCGCTGCACAAATACATTGGAAACGTTTTTGTACATATTTGTGCACAGACAGTGTGCGCTGTGCGGGTGTGCGCTGTGCGGGTGTGCACTGTGCGGGTGTGCGCTGTGCGGGTGTGCGCTGTGCGGGTGTGCAGATAAATTCAGCTCTGTGACTTGAACTGAAGTGATACGGCCCGGAGGTCTGACAGGTTCACGTCTTTGGAACTAAACAACCTCAGATTTGTTTTTTATTTTAAACTCTAAATCTGCAGCCCCTGATGTTTATGATATTCTTTAAAATATAAAACAGTATTTCACTGAGCTGTGAACAGAGCTTGCTTACAGTAAGCTCCCATTTAAGTGACTTACTCTTCTATTGGTCCATTTGAATGAAGCAGGAAGCAATGATTCAGAAAATATAATTAAGCCAGATCTTAAGGCTATGGGATGGTCTCGCTTATGACTCATATCATAGATGGATATCAGATCATGTTTGGCATGCTGCGCATCATTAACCTGTCGTCACTTGAAGCTCCGCCCACTCCCATAAATAAATATGATGTCTCGGTGTAAGTCCACTTGGCCGGGCTCAACAAAAACTGTCCTGTAGCACTGATTACATAAGAACCAATCACACTCAGCCAGCCTTCTTCCCCCTCAGTGACTGGCTGCCAGCCATACAGCGGCATCACTCCCATCATGCATCGCTCCACCGAGCTGATGCCCCAGTTTTAAACAAAAACACAGCAGTGGGATGAATTAACATCGTCACCCTGCAGGTCCTAACTGCCACAGATACAAATAACACCCCCATACCAATAATATCTCAAAGAGTTACAGAAAGAGAGGCACTGTTTTTAGAATCACTCGTCGTATTTAAAGCAGTCGAACGTTCACTTAGACTTAGACTAGAATATAATCATCACAATCCTTTCCCCCGCTTTAAATAGAAAGTCGCTGCTTTTATAAATATTCATGCGATGCATTTGATGATCTCCTCTGACTGCTGCAGCAGCGGAGAAAAAGACAAGTTTGCATATTCATCAATGGATAAAGAGGAGGATGTCTGGAAACAAAGGTGGCCTTGTCAGATGCCGACTAAGATGTGCCTGAGCTTATCAAAGGAGCTCTATTTTTAACCGGATCTGAAGCCAAATATCCTCCATCTTCAAGCATGGCCGACACAGCTGGAAACACGTCCAGGACACGGGATTATAGAGCTTACATTATTGTCTACATTTAGTGGATTTTTATGTTGAAATATAACTAAAACACTGACTGTTCATGAAGTGGTGAAGAGTGAGGTATCCAATCATTTAGAGCAATGTAAATGTAGTACACGAGACTCTTTACTCATTTCAGATCAGAACACTTCAGAGGCGACAAACTCCACTGAACTGGGATCTTTGGGACCAAAGATTGGACCAATAAAAATAGGTGTAGTTGGTAAGAAAAGATGGGATATTATATTTCTGTCACAAAGCAACACTACAGCTCTGACACTTCATTGAATTTCAAGCTGTGGACATCAGTAATCAGGCTGTTTTTATCTGATCAGAACCGGACAGGAGTTCATTCTCTGAAGAAAAATCCCAATAAAAGATTTGATTCCACCTTCTGTGATATTTAAAGTTCTCATGTAGATGCCGTCCGCACACACTCACCTTGAGACTCGTGTTGGATCGCGGTTGTGTTGAGTCGTTGAACCTCCAGCCCTCTGTGCCCAGGGTCTCCGATCTGACCTGGGGGTCCGGGGTTAGCAGAGACGTACCGGCAGACGAAGGAAAGACCCCCAGAGAAAGAGGCCGCTCTCTCCTAGAAGATACAAGTGATGTGTTTAATGACAGACTCCCCACAGTCTGTCTAACCAGCAGAGTAATCCTCACGTGACAAAACTGTCCTGACGAGGTGAATACTTACAAATCATGAACACGTTGATCCGTCCCGTCTCTACCATCGGCTCTTAAAGACAAACAAACACATCATGCGTGGTCTTACCTGACGCGGCCGACTGCGCTCGACTCCGAGGTCTCACTGATCTGCTGCATTTTGATCCTCTCTACATGCTCCATGTAGTTATGAATCATCTGCAGAAGTCAAACCAAAAACAGAGAAAACATGTCATGAATGTTGTTAATAATTACAACATCTTCTCCCCCACGTGCGTCCTCTCCTCCTCACCTCTGTGTGTCTCTGATGGAGGGAGTTATATTCCTTCTTCAGCTCCAGCTCACGTTCTTCTAACCTGCCGACTAAAGCACACACAACACTGTTCAGTATAAGGTGGACACTTCACAATGGCCAGGACAGGAGACCACAACATCTAAATAAAATAACGCCTCTGAAGCAAAGGGGCTACAAGAGTTCTTTATCATGACACAGTAATTTGGGTTTTCTAACCCTAACCCTTAAAACCAATCTGATGTCTGTACGGTCAATATTAAGCTTCCTCAAGCAGCGGGTTAGCTTAGCTAAACATACGGACAGGTTTTAAAGATCAGTTATTAACACCTTGTACATAAACCTAACCTGGATACCTTAGTGTCGTAGTCAAGACAACACTAACCGAGACCAAGACCAAGATCAAGGCAGGGCGAGACCGAGACAAGACCAAGTCCATAAATATCACAGAAAAATCATCATGTTGTGTGCAGGGGGCGTGTCACTCACTTAGACCGTAACACCGGGAAGGTTGCAGCCGTAACCGGGGGATACAAATCTAATTATGAATTAATTGAAGTTATTCCTCATTTAAGAAGAGTTTTCCTTCTAATCACAATCTCTAATCCGGTCTTGATTTAAAATCCGGAGTCCGCCAAGTCCGAGACCGAGACAAGACCAAGTAAAAAGGCGTTGATTCCGAGGCGAGACCGAGACCTTCAAAAAGTGATCTTGAGACAACACCAGGATACCCTGCTGGTCTCAACTCCTCAGAGCCCAAAAAATACTCCTGCACTTTTTAAAAGTCATGCGTTTATTTTTAGGCTTATAAAAGATCGGACGTGTACATGTGTAAAATTGTTAGCTTTACCGTTGCTGGTTTGACTGTGTTTATAGTCATTATGCTAAGCTAACTAGCTGCTGCTGGCGGTGTCTTCACTTTAACTCTATAAAAACAAGATTGGGATTTATCTCTCTCTTGTGTTGAACTTCTCCTTCACGTTGCACATGAATGAGTGTGCATTGAACATCATCGTGCCCCTCTATGCAGGCACGGGAACTAAGCAGAGCAGCTTATCCCACTCGGATAGATTTCACTGTGGTTCCAAAGTGACAAAAACACCTAATCCTGTATTAGTGAATCCGGTTCGGTCTAAGCCTCACAGCAAGCTGCATCTCCATAAAGCCTGGATACTATCCACCACAGCAGCTACAGCGTCTGCACGCTTTATGACCTCTCAGCAGCTGGCAGTGTTTGGACATTGACTCGAGATTTTATTCTTCTACCATGAGTCATCAAGTTCATGGAGACATGGAGACACAGGCAGCTGACGCCTGAAGTCATCCCTCCTGTGTGTTCGTGTTAGTAATGCTTGGAGGAGGAGCTGGTGTATAGAACATACCAAGGCCATGATACTGGTTGTTTTAATAGTTACAAGGCAGAATACACCTTTAATACCCATTTCATAAAATGTGATGAATGTGCTGGGAAGCCGAGAGGGTGAGATGTGTTCGTCATCACACTGCTGGATGCTTTAAGTCTGACAACATGCAGCCTAACATGCTGAGGTCGCTCGGTCTCGTCTCGGTCTCAGACTGGGCGGACTCCTCTTTCTGATAGAACTTGTAGAAATAGAAAATAAAGATCGACACTGATGTGGCGTCAGTGGCTCTTTAAACTGCACAGTAGCTTTGGATTCTGTCCCAGATGTCTCACCTCACAATCATCCCTGCTGCCGCTGCAAAATACAGTCATGAATGATTAACTATTTACTGGGAGTGTGACCGTTTAATGGGAGATGTTTAGTGGAATCAAATGACCAGTAGCATCACATGCTCCACTTTCCCAAACAGAAAGGTGTTTCTTAAGAAAGTTTGAGATTAGTTATCTCAAAAACAAGAAATGCTTCAAATCTAATTCAATAGAGAAATGAAACAGGCTGCTGGTGTTTGTCTTGTAAACGCTCAACATAAGGAAGAAATTCATGTGAGCAGCTTTGTGTGAACGAGTGACTCATTTGAAAGCAGCTCTTATGCTTTGCGGCTGGATACTGGACCCGCCATGCTGTGGGAATTTCCAACAAGACAGGCAGTGAGAGCCAACCAGCCCACGTCCCCTCCCCTAATCCAGCAATGAAATGAGCGGTAATGCACTGTCGCATTAGGAGGATGGGACTAACAGAAATCCTATAATCTCATTACTGTTACCCCGCAAAGAGGGAGAAAAAGTGTGAGTGTGTAAGTGTGTGTGCAGGCTGACAGAGGCGAGTTAAGAAACACAGAAGATTATAAAGAGAGTATAGAAGTGGATTAACGTGTATATGGGAACCGACTGATGAATGAAAAAACACACTGGAACAAACAGTAGGTACGTTCACACATCAGTGACAGCATGTTCTCTGCGCCCACACTGCAGAGTAGAGACTGTGACAAGAATGACGAGGTGAAACAAACAATGACATTTTATACGTGCGTGTTCATTTGCTTACTCTGGTCTGCAGAGTTCCTGATCTTAAGTTCCAGTTGTCTGGAGTGAGACTCCATCCGGTCCAGATGGTTCTGCAGGTCCTTCTTGTCCTGCTCGTGAGTGTCCTCAAACTCGATGAACTTCTGCTCCGCGACACAGAGACACAAAGACACAGAGACAGAACCTGCTCAGACTCATTGGTCATTATTTGTATGAGTTTAAGTGATAATAAAATTCACGTCCAAATAGAATAGCAACATTTTTAAGTCAAATGTCTATTATAATGTAATGTATGTTATCTGTTGTTGTAAATAAAGGGAGGAAACAATAAGATAAAAGATGTTCATGCTGAGGTGCAGATGGCCTAACGGTTATGTCGTGTGGCCCTTATACAGAGGCTGTAGCCCCCATTGCAGCAGCCGTGGGTTTGAATCCGACCTCGGCCTCTTTGCTGCATGTCATCCCCCCCACTCACGTTTCCTGCCTCTCTTCAAATGTCCTTTCCAATAAAGGCACAAAGTCCAAAAAATACCTGGAGGGGAAAAAAAGATGTGCATGCTCTGCTGCAGAAATAACACGAGTGCACATAAATAACTTTAGTTGAGTATTTGTGTCTTTCTTTGGGGAGGCGGGAGGTCACGTTTAATGGTAGGGGAAACACTCAATGCATCACTATTTTGTGCTTAAGTGTGAGCTATGAATGCTAACTTCCATCCTTTGTTGTGCATTCTCCAGAGATGGTGCACTTTTGGATTAGGCGTGCAGGATATGAGAAACATGCAAAGTGTGATAACGTTGATCCATATCACCATTACAATTTAAAGTGTGATCAATTAAAAGTCTATCTGATGTTTGTCATATTTTACACAATAGCTGTTTGCAACAAGTCTGTCCTGAATCCAACATGGATCTAAAAAGCTTTTTTTAAAACACTAAATTGGCACCGATGATCTGAACGTCATCTGACGGCATCACGATTGTTTGAAAGCATTTTACCCGGGCCTCCATCTAGAGATGCACCAATCTGAAGCTGATGTCAGATATGGGTCCATTACTGACTCAAAAAGCTTGGTCAGGTATCTGTGACAATGGGCCGATCTATACAGTTTAGATCTATGCTCATTCTGTGTTTACGGCAAGCTCGTGTGCGTGCTGCGGCTCTGTCATTCAGACTTTTGGGGTGTGTTTACTGATGCTCACAGTGCCACAACGATGGCATTCAATTAGTTGTGCAACCGTTTTTTGGGGGATTGACAAAAAAACAAATAGTCAATGATGTTACCTTATCTGAGTCAGGTTATCAGCCTTATAATAAGTTCTCATATGATGACTCTTACTTTAGTTACAGCTCGTCACACACAGTGTGGAACAGCTCAGACTACACTGTAACATTTTCAAAGCACAACTTTTTTCTGAATCAGGACTTGAGGGACAGGATGTGACTTAATGGTTCATCCGGAAATGCTGGGTCCTCCCAGTTTCCTACGTGTGTGTGTGTGTGTGTGCTTGCGTGCGTGCGTGATGTGTGCATCGGCATCCACATCCTGTCCGGCTGAGAAAGCCAAAGCCCTGGTGTGGCTACTGTCCCTCCTCTGGGTGCAGGAGTCTCACGTTCATGTGGCACTCTTCGATGTGTTCGCAGCTGAAGCATATTGTTTTGAACACATGAACAGATGAATCTTTTTCATCTGATTATTTATTCAGATTTGAATCCGCTTACATAGTTTTCATTCAGCTCTGTCCTTATCATCAAACAATAACTCTGATAAGAGCAGGACTGGCTCGATCAGGAGAAAATTAATCTGAAAAATGTGATGATCATTTCATCCTTGACATCATCTTTAAAGCAAAATGCCCCAAACATAAATGTGTCCTCTTCTCGAATGTGAACAACACACGCTGGTCTTTGGTGATGCTATTGTTCAGATGTAGAGACACAAAAGAAGTCACTCTGCACTCGACGGCTGTGATGAGCACGTTCCACTGATGCCTCCAGACGTTTTATTGAGAAAGCAATCAAGAATAACTTGAGAAAATAAAAACGACAAGGAGTCTGATTGTAACCTGGAACCGTGGAGTAATGCTAAAGGAGTGAACAAGTGTAGGAAACATCAACGTCTCATATTCACATACAGCAGGTTAAGAACTATGTGAGAAACTGGAAAAGGCCAAAATGACAAATTATTGATCCGAACAGCTGCCATGATACCTAAAACTAAATCAATAACTTCACACACTCATCTATATCAGAAGGGATTCCTGCTGTTCTACGTTTATTTTTTTAAATTAGATTATAGATTACACGCTACGAGCTGCAGTAGCAGGGAGGTGAAAGATGGTATCTGTTTTATTGTTAATCCAACCAGTAAAAGGTCTAAACAACTCATGAGAAGTCTGAAGTTTGATCGGATCTGGAGGCACCCCCCCTTAGGGAAATCTGACCCCGTGGACTCCTCAATAGAGCGGGGGTTAGTCTGTGACAGCAGGACATGTCACGTAAACATGTAGACATGAAAAAAGAAAGGACATGTAATAAAACAAAAAGCATGAGACATTCCCTCTCTGCAGATTTCTGACAAAGGATTACATGACCTGGAAGAAATAGCCTGCCTCTCTGACAGGCCCAGCGTGGCCCAGCTCAGGGTGTGTACCAAGACTCTGTCCCCCCTCGCTGTCCCACAGACAGATGTTTTAATGTGCATTCATACCTAAAACAGCACTACAGTAATGAATGACACCCCGGTGTTGTGATTGTGCATGTGTTTGAGTGTTTGTGTGTCCGGCTGTCACACTGCCTCACTGTCACTGTGAGTACAGATGGGTCAACATGTCCACAGCACACTGGGCGCGTGTCCATGCTGTCCTGATGCCCTGAGTCAAAGAAACAAGCTGGGACAGAAGGTCTGAGTCACGTCACATCGGCCTTCATACAAACACGCTTGGGGCCAGGAGGCAGCAGGTTCACACGTCTACACACACACACATCTTCAGCATCATCCCGCCAAAACTCAAGACCTCTTCAAACACAAAACAGAGTTCAACTTGTGTGCACGACGAATCATCAAGTAATACGCTCACATGATTTTATATCGCTTCCTTTATAGTTTGAAGTTTCAAGTGAGCTCTCTTTTCACACAGACCATTTCTGACTTTTAACTCATTGCATAATCCCTCCTAAACATTTCTAGATCTTTATCATATGTCAATTAAGAAGCCCTTTTTTACTGCAGTATGTTTGGTATCTTGAGTACCGGTAGTTTCTTTTAAGTATCCTCCAGCGGGAGTAAGAGAGAAAGAGCAGCGATGGGCCGTTTAAAGTCATAGGTCAGCATACACTGGCGTTTCTCAAATCCCTTTGGCGTCTAAAAAAGACGCAAACATCACGTTTATACTTCATGCAGACAGACAAAGACCAGAGGAGCTGACACTATCAGGTGCATTAGAAATGTTGCTGATGCATTTGTTTAATTTGGACGGTGTAGAGGTGGTCGTGGCTCAACATAACGTCAGGGTTTTGTTCCTGCAGTCACACGCCAAAGTGTCCTTGAGCAAGACACTGAACCCCGAGTCGCTCCCGCTGCCCTGACATCAGTGTGTGAATGTGTGTGAAAGGGATTAGTTAATACTGATGGACTCTTTACACAGCAGCCTCTGACATCAGTGTGTGAATGTGTAGGTGTGAGCTGCGTTGTAAAAGTGCTTTGAGTAGTCAGAAGACGAGAAAAGCGCTACACAAGCTCAAATACCATTTAGGCGGAGGCTAAGTATGAACAAGAAAATCTTGAATTCTGTTTTTGTTGCTGTGGCATCGAAAACAGGTATCTACAGTTTGATTTTCATATTGCATCAAAACGTATAATTCTTGTCTTGTGACAACCGTAGGGTGGAGTGCTTTGTGCAGGGTTGAAGAGTGCTGACCTGCTGTCTGCAGGTTAAATGATATAAACTGTAACATGCACATCATAAAGGATAGTTTGATTGTTTGGTGACCTAAATTACTTTGTAGTGGCACTATCACAAGCTAATCTGTAATCCTCCTCACTGATTTTATGTCTGCAACATCTTCTTGAAACTTGTGTTACAGTGATGTCCCAAAATGCTGAGTCACTTCACCTGCTGTTCCTCCACTGTGTCTGGTGCTATACTGTAGGTGGTTGTGTTTTGCTTTTAAGAAAGAAGCATTTGTATGGGAAATAATTCACCCATCCTTGGAGAGCAGTGTTATGTCACTGATGAGCCCCAGCTACTACAAAGAGAGGGGCCATTGCAGCCATGACACTGCCTTGTTTACATCTCCAACGAGCTCCACGGGAGGAGGCTGCTGCCCTGAACACGTGTGTAGGTTAATTCACGGCACAGGGATGAAAGGGGAGGGTGAAAACACCTGAGGGCAGACTTCATTCCTCCTCCACAAAGGATGCTGGCGATCGTCCCATTTCCCCAGCTCCATTCAACTCACCTCCTCTGCGTGTTTCCTCAGCGCTTTCTCCCGCTCGTACTGGGTGATGAGCTGCTCGTTGTCCTCCTTCAGCAGCTCCAGCTCCACTTCGTGCTCCTGGTTCTCCGCGAACACCGAGTCCAGGTTCTCCAGCACGGCCACGACCAGCGGCATCAGCTCCTTCACCACGTCCTCGTCGTATTTACCGATGAGCCGCTCGAACTCGCGGTAGATGGAGTTGGCCAGGCCCGACACCCGCTCAGACATCATCGCTGATGTCCCCGGGTCGTCCTGGTACACAACTCCGTCTTCCAGCTCCATTTTTTTAGTCCTCTCCCTCGCAGCTAACGGGACTAACGTGGGTTATTCCGTTTCACCCGCCACTATGAACACTGTTACCCGCTTAAATGAAAGCAGTGTTTCTCCAAATGAACGTACACATTGAGAAAATAACACGGCAGGACTATTACGATGCATGCAAGACAGGCTACGTGGATGTCTTCCTCTTTTTCCCTTCACTTGTCCCATGATGCGTTCAAGTGCTCTTCCAAAGTTCTACTTTTCAGCTTCCCTGAAAGACCCAACTCACACATGTGAAGTCTCGACTAAAAATACAAATTCAAGACCTGCAATTCACAAACAAGTAGATAATAAAGTGGGGAAAAGACAATATTTTGTTTGCTTTCCATTCCCATTGGTCTCTTTCAAGCCTGCATTCAAAATATCCGTGGGTAAGTGAAGGCGCCACCACAACAGCTGAGTTGTTGACCAGATCACGTGATGACGTCATATCATGCCAACAACGTACGATTATTTGTACTGACAGGCTGATACTGTGCACAGTCTTACATCATTATTTTCAGGATTAAAAAGAGAATAGAATTAAAAGCTCTTCTTTAAATCTCGTTTTTATTTACAAGCGATTCAAATTGAGCTTTTATGTTTTTTCTACCATCATTTGAACCCCTCACGCCACAGTTTAGTTGTCCGACTCTTGACTTCATATAGAAAGGGTTAGAATGAATATGTAAGCTAGATAAATGTAAATATTGAGTGTGTGTTTGTGTGTAGAGATAGATAAATCAAAGACTAATATGTAAAAAACTAAAGAAGACAATAGATAATGAACATGTGATTATAACAGATGGGTTAATATACATGAGGTAGAGAGTTTTGCAGTATTTACATTAAGCAGTGTGCAGAGATTGATACCACATTAGGAGGATAATAACAGTGTTAACATGATTAAGTTATTGACCCTGAAATGACTGTGAAAGGAAGAATGTGTGACCTTTTGGATCCAGTAGAGGTCGCCCTTGAGCACCAGCATGAAACCAGTGGTGTAGTGCAAGGTATATGCAGGTATATGGAGTATACCCACTTATTTTTCAGTCTCCATAGGGTATACCCAATTCTAAATCCACTCTGATTCACAATATTCAGTATGCTGCAATTTGTTTTCCCCTAGGATGGTGAAGGGTCGATGTAGCTGTCTCATTCTGTCGTCTGTTTGCCAGTTAAAATGATAAAACCTTACCTGCTCTTCTTTTGCTGTTTATGTTAATTTCATAACAATCCTTAGTCCCTTAAGTCAAGTTGAGAGGCCCTTTTTTTAACCCCTCTCCCATCGCGGTTTGCACAAAAGAGTTATCAAATCGGAACGAGCCATAATTAAGCACCACTAAGCGAAAGCAGCGAACAAAATTGTCCTCGTCTCGAGCTGCATTGTTGTGTTAGCAGGCTAATGTTAGCGCTCGTTAGTTAGCTTGTAGCTTCATATTGCATGTACATTTACAAGGAATGACCGTGATCTAAAAATGCTTACGTGACGTCCAAATAATCAGTGAGTCTGTTCTTCTTCTTCTCTCTAGTCCTTGACTTAAACAGCTTTTATACTCAAGGGGAGGAGCCGGCCGTCCTGTTCATGTAAACACGGCTCTGACAACAACACAGCCAGCGGTACTCGAGCTTCTCTCTCATTGTAGACAGTCATGACTCAGAGAAACATTTACACAGGAGAGACTGGATTTCTGATATATTTATGTGCAAAGGGCGGCAGTAGCTCAGTCCGTAGGGACTTGGGTTGGGAACCGGAGGGTCGCCGGTTCAATTCCCGATGCGGACCAAAATATGGAAGTTGGTCTGGTAGCTGGAGAGGTGCCAGACCACTTCTCGAGCACTGCCGAGGTGCCCTTGAGCAAGGCACCAAACCCCCACCAGCTCAGGGGGCGCCTCCCAAGGGGCTGCCACCGCACTCTGACATCTCTCCATTAATGCATGTCCATGCATTAATGCTGTGTGTGTGAGAAGCATGTCTAAAAATAACAGAGTGCGAACCACAATTTCCCCGTAGGGGATTAATAAAGTATATAAAATTAAATTAAAAAAAAAAATTAAAATGTTCTTCCTTTAACCATTACGCCTTATGCGTTTGATTGATTTGTTCGTATCTGATGAAGGCAACCTTCACAGACTGTTCATTCCAGCTATGAGGAGACCAACATGGTGGAGAGGGTGTGATGTCAAACATGGAGGATGATAAGAAGGAAGGAGGAATATGAAGAAGAGGACTGTCATTCTCTTTGTAAAGATTGATCGCATTCATTGAAGGTAGGCTGCTTCTGTCATGTTCCTCGGGCTCACTTGAGGTACAGATGGCGGGCCGCTGCCAGCTAGCAGGAGTTGAGTACGCTGTTTGAGAGTAACCAAAGAAATCTGCTTTAACATGTCATTTAACTCCAGCAGCGCTTCAGTCGTATTTAGCATACAGCTAAATGATTTTTTTGAATCTGCAGATGCTTTCTGTGGTGACTTTTGTTAGCGATATTTGTTGCTGCATTCTATTTGTATGGATTTGTTTTGTTCAATTTGAATGCAAGGAATGAGTCTGTTTTTTTCTGTTGTAATATTTTTTATTGGTTGTTGCATTCAAAATAATTAGCCCCTCAACCCACACACAAATACAACTACAATGCTTCTGATCACAAAAAAGATATCTATTGTATGGACTTGAAGGAGTCATACACATTTTCCTTATTTTCCTTTTATATCAGTCCTCTAAGCTCAGTTTAAACCTACACATACAGTACATCCAGACACATTTCAAACAATTTCAACATCCATGATTGAAAAAAACACGAGATAACAATACAAACTACCCCCAAAATCAACAAAGCTTAGCTTCCAACGATATAATGCAGTATCTTCCCTTTGTGATGTCATGGTGGGAAAATCTCCAAACGGCCTGTTTGAGCACACATTTTCTGAAAAGTGGAGCAGTCAAAAGAAGGAGAGGATGGACTTTTATCATAATTTGGGGGGTTTGTAGACAGACTAGAGACACATGTTAGTGTTAGAGAAACATGGAGGAGTGTGTTTTTAATAATATGTGACCTTTATATTTTTAATATTTTATTGAGGAAGTTAAATGCTTAACAGGTTATCACAAACTTTATGGAATATGCACACTTTCACACTGTAATGAAGGAAAATCTCTGCAGTATGTCGGTTTACAGGCTGTTGACAAAGTCTTCTCCCAAGTAAATGATGCGTCTCAGGGCACTCAGTAGCAGAATATCAATTTTATCATCCGGGTCGATCTCTGAGTGGTAGTTCTTCACAGGATAGACGCTATTCAGCGGAATACCAAGGGATGCACTCAACATTTCCATCTAAATTTAAAGAGTTTGATATGTAAGAAATGACACCACAGGGCTACTCAAAAGTTGTTTCTGTGTTAGACCTTTACGATGTAGTCGGGTTGCCACGGAACAAGATTTCTAAACTTCGATACGATACTAGTAAATATGAAGTGATACTGACACCTGTATTGATAATAGGGCAACAAAAATAGAAATCCTATAGGCACCTAATATCAGTAACTTCTAGTTTTTAATTTCCAAAAATTGCACAATTAACAAAAATGTACCAAAAAAAATGCACAGATTAGCAATGTTTTGGAATCTAAAGGTGATCAATGTTTTTGTGCAAATAAGATAGTGTGCAGGACTTTGCATACACTTTTTGAAGAAATCGTTCCTCCTCACGTCTTTTGTGCAAAATTCAGTTTTGTTTTTACACAGCAGCTGGCACACAGTGTAGCAAGAGACACGACTGAAACTTTTACACCTTTATGAGATGCTAAAAGGACTTTAGAAACATCACTACTTGCCAACCCCTGAATTTGCATCGACCACTGCTGCTCTCTCTCTTTCACTCGCGGCGGGCCGGCAACTTAGGGTACAAAATGTGACTGAAAATCTGTATATTTATTTTATTTTATTTTACTTGGGACTTTTTGATAATATCGATCATTAAATATATTAGAGATTGTATATTTTTAAAACTATATTGACGTACAGGAAATGTTGACAACCCTAATGTATATTGAAGATTCAAAGTTTATTCAAATCAAGAAGTCCTCAGTGTAAACATACCCTTTCCTTCAGGACCCGGCTCCTGTACACATTCTTGATGTCTTTTTTGATCTCTGGACAGGCTTCATCAATGTGCGTGAGAATAGCGATCTCAGGAACCTCTGCAGACACAGAGCAGAATCCAAGTCAGTCGAGATCATCTTTGTTGTGTTATTTTAACTCATAAAGCCTAGTAACTCATTCTTACTTAAGTCTCTGCCTGTAAGCCTGACATCCCTCATCTTTTTCACATATTCCTTTTTGAACAGGTCAATTTTGTTGGCATCAACCACACAGACCAGAACGTGACATTTTTCATTTAGAGAGGGGCTTTTGTTGTAGTCGTGATGGCCCTCGGTTAAAGCAGAGACAGGATTGAACTGAAATACAGTAAAAACATGTTAGAGCAAAACATTTCTCAGAGGAAATATAAAACACATAGTTTGATGAATTTCTTGTACCTTGTAGTTCTCCGGTACTTGTCCCTTCATGGCTAGTTTGATGTCCTCTACAGCAACTCCTCTGTTGGATTGTTCCTCAAGGCCCATGATGTCAGTGAAGGAAAAAGGGTAAAATGTCTTTGGTGATCCTTTCTGGATTTTGTAAGTTGTGTACTGTAAAATAGAAAGTGCCGTTATTTTGACAATAGTGCCACCTGTTGATCATGAGGAGTCATCATGTGGGTTAGTCTCCCCTCACTTTTTTCATCACAATTATTTTCTTTTCACACATGCACAAATCTCCTGAACTTTTTCAGGGTGGGCTGCATGTATTGACCAAAAATTGGCCAAATTTTGCACCTGAACTTCATCCAGACTTTATCCTACAATTTTCAAGAAGTTCAGGTGAGCTGGTGTGGTGCTTTACTGTATATGTTGCCACTCTCTTGAGTTACTTTTTAAAGTAAAAAACAACAACACAATTATTACAAATGTTGATATTTAAACACATAGTACAGTATGTAAATTCAGCCTCCAGGGGACTTTCAATCAAGTCAATAACAAAATATGACATTGAGGCAGGCGGGAATTCATAGGAGTGATTTTCTCTGTTACGCCAACCTCCCAACCCACAGCAACAGTATGCCAGCTTTCAGTAGCAGTTCCTGTTTCCTTATGTAGTGGTCTTTGATGCCCCCTGTATCAGAGCCCTAGTTGGGCCACCCAAGTCTGGACTCGCCCCTGGAAGAGGGCTCTAATTGCTCAATATCACTGCACCCTGATCTTTGTACAGCACTGATCTGACCAGATCTTGTGCTTTGGTCCTCCTCACTTTCTAGTAGAGCTTACTGTGCCCTGGGAGGATGCTATGGAGGAGGCGTTTCAAACGCAAAAGCCTCAAGCACTCCAAGCTGTCAGCATCAAGTGGCTGGAAAGTAAGGGTATGCAGGTCAATCTCCAGGCTTCTGAGGGACATGGGCAAGCCCTGTGGCAAGCTATCACAGCTCTTTCCAGTGCTGCTGAACAAGCTAGTCGTTGGCTCTGGCTCAAGAGGAGAGATACTACCTGGGACTCAAAACAGGAGCCGTAGCATCAGGGTGAGTAGAGGGAGGTTAAGCAGAGTGGGGCCCACCTGGGACGCCAGCTTTTGCAGATGAGCCCTCTGGAGGTGTTGTGGGCCATCAAAAACACCTAGGAAGGTGGGTGCCCACCTGATGACCCCCAGGGATGTTATTGCCTCCCTTTATCCCCAGCCTCAAGTACCCACCATGGCGTCCCCCCTGGAAACCCTCAGCAGGCATGTTTATCCCCACTCACATCATCTTAGGTTATAATGCAGGTTACAAGGGATTGTATCGCCTAGTCCTAAAACTGATCATTGCAGGTACACATGAAAAATGAATTCAATAGTGAAAGACTTGTTGAGTTTACTGAAGTTTTACAATGCATGAAATACATGCCCATGATAAACAAGCATTGCATACTTGCAGGGTGAAACTCTCTCCAGTGGTGTCTGCATGAGCTCGACTGGACATCCTTTCCTGTAACATGCTGTCCACAGAGTTGATGAAACTGGACTTCCCAGCACCAACCGGTCCATGAAGCAGAAATCTGAGCTGCTCGATACTCTCTTCATGAGGCTTATAATCCTTCACAAACTGCAGATCTTTCTCTTTGCTGTTCAGTGATGAAAAGTTAGACACACGTGACGTGCAGTTAGTCAGACTCAAAACAAGAAAACAGTTTGCACCTTTTTTTTTTTCAAAGTGAGATTGTTGAAGAGAAACCATTAAATATTAAATACCAGAAGCACCACAAACTTAAAAACACATGACTCACCTCCATGGTATGTTCCTCCATGGTTGATCAGCTGACAAGAGAAGTGCACATTTTAATTTGTACATATTTTTGATTTGTCAGGTAGCATCTTCCACACTAAAAAGAAACCTTTAATTTAAGTTTGAACAGTGTTCTGTAATCTTATCTTACTCAGAGGTCCACGGGACCATGGCCACCATCCAGACATGGCTTCAGTGAGATAAAATGGCACTAACCCTGTAAAACAGGTAACATGTTTTATTTTCTGATTGACATATTTAGCCTAAAACAAAATGTCAACATGTTAAACTGAACTTTTGATCAATTCACTTTAATGTCAGACTTGTTTTTCTAATTGAATAACCTTCATAAAACTAAATAATAGCGAAAGATAGAGCTACAATAAATTACCCACCTTCAAGATATTTATAAGACAGTATAATGTTTATGTATCAACTTGCTGTGCCTTGATCCAAAGTGTTGTGGCAGCAACAAAATGAAGTTGACTAACTTGCAGTGACTTGTCTCTCGGAGATGTCTGGGTGGTAAATTGTTGAATCTTGAGTCACTTTTATTATTTATTCTTTTTTTTATTAAAACACTTCACAATAAAAACAAGTCCATTCTATTAACGTGAATGTTATGAAAGTCTTACCTGTTGGTGAAGGTGGTGATGATTCGCCTGAATTAAGGTCCTGAAATAGAAAAGAGGGCATGAGGCTGCAGCCATACACGTCTCCTCCATTCCCCCGCTGGCCTGCACTCGCACTGCTCCATGACGGTTTACCTCTTGTAGCCTACCTGACGTCGTAATTCAACACATGCATGGCTTTACATGATCATGAACCGGGCTTTAAGTGATCATGAACCGGGCTTTACATGATCATGAACCGGGCTTTACGTGATCATGAACCGGGCTTTACATGATCATGAACCGGGCTTTACGTGATCATGAACCGGGCTTTACATGATCATGAACCAGGCTTTACGTGATCATGAACCGGGCTTTACGTGATCATGAACCGGGCTTTACGTGATCATGAACCAGGCTTTAAGTGATCATGAACCGGGCTTTAAGTGATCATGAACCGGGCTTTACATGATCATGAACCGGGCTTTACGTGATCATGAACCGGGCTTTACATGATCATGAACCAGGCTTTACGTGATCATGAACCGGGCTTTACGTGATCATGAACCGGGCTTTACATGATCATGAACCAGGCTTTACGTGATCATGAACCGGGCTTTACGTGATCATGAACCGGGCTTTAAGTGATCATGAACCGGGCTTTACGTGATCATGAACCGGGCTTTACGTGATCATGAACCAGGCTTTAAGTGATCATGAACCGGGCTTTAAGTGATCATGAACCAGGCTTTAAGTGATCATGAACCGGGCTTTAAGTGATCATGAACCGGGCTTTACGTGATCATGAACCGGGCTTTAAGTGATCATGAACCGGGCTTTACGTGATCATGAACCGGGCTTTAAGTGATCATGAACCGGGCTTTACGTGATCATGAACCAGGCTTTACCTGATCATGAACCGGGCTTTACATGATCATGAACCAGGCTTTACGTGATCATGAACCGGGCTTTACATGATCATGAACCGGGCTTTAAGTGATCATGAACCGGGCTTTACGTGATCATGAACCAGGCTTTACATGATCATGAACCGGGCTTTAAGTGATCAGGAACCGGGCTTTAAGTGATCATGAACCGGGCTTTAAGTGATCATGAACCGGGCTTTACAGTAGTTTGAGTCTGCGTCCGCACATCGGAGAACAGCAATGACAGATACTTAACACTTCCCCCCAGCACCCTCTTCTTTTCTCTTCTTTGTTTGTGTTTTATTTCTCTCTTGTTGTCTCCTATTACGGCCCCCCGTTTTGTACTTTTGTTAGCGTCCTTGGGTTTCTTGAAAGGCGCTACATAAATACAACTTATTATTATTATTATTATTACTATTATTACTATTATGTATGCAGTACAGGCCTATTAATAGTCATTTTCATGAAACCGTTGATTTACCAATAACATATTTCTTTATAAAAAAGTCCACAATTTAGAAAAATAAAACAGACAGTGTTTAAGATTATGTTAGAGATCTTTCTTGAACAATAGGCTCATTTATAAATGTAATGTATTATTATTTTAGCTGTCGTGAGCTCTCATTACTGCAATGTGTCCACAATAGTTATTGTTTTTATTGATTGAATAAAAAAATGTCATTAAAACAAAATGAATATTGATCTGATGTAAATACAAAAGAATGTCAGAAGAGATAACATAATGCGCCAAATGTAATGAGAGATTTGGAAAGTGACAAAGGTGCTGGATCAAATCAAATAGGTAGGGGCCGGATCATGTTCCGGCACAAATGAAGCCCTGCACACTACAAACTGGACTTTGTGGGTGAAGCGTGCTAAACTCAAAGTTCTAAAAAACCAAGGAGCATAAACTTTGTTCAGACAATTAAATTTGCATGTGACCTAAAAAGATTTGGATCACTACAGAAAACAATTCAACAAATAGATGTGAGGTTAGAAATAATAAATCAACTCCTTACCTGCCCCCATGATGGCACTTCATCAAATGTGATGTAGACAAGGAAGACCCTCTTTTATACAGTATGAACTGCACGCTTTCACTTTCCATATGAGACATCAGACATCTGATCTTTAAAAAAAAGATTTTCAACCTGCTGTTGTTGCATTTAACTCACAAATAATCTGGGACTTGATAAACAATTGTAAATATGATGCATAAATATAGTAAATAATACATAGTGTGCAGAAGAAGAGAAATAACTAATTTTCTCAGATTATCCCCTTAATGTTCAGACTAGAGCCTAGTAAAGACAAAAGTTATCCACAAAGCATCTTAGCCCTTAAGAGAGCTTGTAAGGTGAGACAGTGTCAGGAGGATTGAGGAGGACCTTTGACAGGATGAAGAGTTTCTCAAGCGGAGGAGAAATCTGTACACAGACAGAGCGTTTCATTAAGGTGGGTGGTCATGTTTTCTAGAGACCACCAGGACACACTAACACATGCACCTTTGCATTTTCAGCTTTTTATGGATGTTGTATCCAAGATATACAAATCAAGATATAAAAAATTAAGCTTGAATAACCTTGGGCTCAGGGCACAGTATGAAACAATCGTGCATAATAGGAAAACACCCTGAGAGAGCACTCAACCAATCGCAGCTTCTGAAGAAAGTGTCATACCTAGCAACGGTTCGACCTCGCCTCCTCATTAAGATAAAAGTTTCTGTCCCTTCATCGCTCGCAATCACTCAGATAGTGTTCCTAAATCACTCCTCATCTAGGACTCCTTGCCAACCCCCCCACCCCCCACCCCGCGGCAACAGTGTGCTAGCTTTCAGTAGCAGTTCCTGTTTCCTTATGTAGTGGTCTTTGATGCCCCCTGTATCAGAGCCCTAGTTGGGCCACCAAAGTCAAAAAGTCTGGACTCGCCCCTGGAAGACACACAAGACATCAAAAGCATCATGACAGAGGAAATTTAAAAATCACTTAAATTATTAAATCTGAAAATATGTTCAAATAAAAACCAATACAATGAAATTAATTGAAATAAAGTAAAAATATAAAATGAATTAAAAGTTAGAGTGCAGACTTATGGTTTAAAATTGTATTGAAATGGTTTAAGGAAAGGCAGCTGTAAACAGGTGAGTCTTCAACCTCGATTTAAAAGAGCTGAGAGTTTCAGCTGACCTGCAGTTTTCTGGGAGTTTGTTCCAGATATAAGGAGCATAGAAACTGAATGCTGCTTCTCCATGTTTGGTTCTGACTCTGGGGACAGACAGCAGACCTGTATAAGACGACCTGAGCGGTCTGGATGGTTCGTAGTTAATCAGGAGGTCACTAATGTATTTTGGCCCTAAACCATTAAGTGCTTTATAAACCAGCAGCAGGATTTTAAAATCTATTCTCTGACAGACTGGCAGCCAGTGTAAAGACCTCAGAACTGGACTGATGTGATCCATTCTCTTGGTTTTGGTGAGGACTCTAGCAGCAGCGTTCTGGATCAGCTGCAGGTCTCTGACTGATGTTTTAGGCAGACCTGTAAAGACACTGTTACAGTAATCAAGACGACTGAAGATAAAAGCATGGACAAGTTTTTCCAGGTCCTGCTGGAACATGAGTCCTCTAATTCTTGATATGTTCTTCAGGTGATAGTAGGCTGATTTTGTAATTGTCTTGATGTGGCTTTTAAAGTTTAGGTCTGAGTCCATCACTACGCCCAGATTTCTTGCCTGGTCTGTGGTTTTGAGTTTTACTGACTCAAGCTGCGTGCTGACTCTTAGTCGCTCCAGTGTTTCCCCTAGGATTTTTTTGGGGGGGTGGTAGGCCTCTCAGAACTACTAACGCACTTCTCAACGCGGTGTCGACAGTGTCGTCGTAGACACGCACAGGTAGTTGTTAGTTTTGGTGCATTTATCTACAAAGCTGAAATGAAACGACTGCACATAAATTAGGGGCCAAAATAACAAATTGTGTTTTTATGTCGCATACACATCTAATTTTTGCATTGCGTTTTCCAGTCAGTCGAGTAATATATTGTGGCTTCTGCCACTGTCTGTGTTTAAACGATGTCATTAAACACCTTAACCAGAGCTGTCTCAGTGATTCTGTCTGAAACCTGACTGGAAGACATCCAAACATCCGTTAATGTCAAGAAGTTATTTCAATGTTGGAAAACCTGTTTTTTCAATAATTTCACTAAAACAGAAAGATTTGATATCGGCCTGTAATTGTTCATTATTGACTTGTCTAGATTGTTCTTTTTTAATAGTGGCTTGATGACTTCTGTTTTCAGGGCCTCAGTCTTACTGTTACCTGAATTAAGTTCTTGAAATAGAAAAATGATTTATCTCATGAAGGCAAAACTAAACTACAGTTTCTTGTAAAGCCGTTAATCTTTACTTTATGTTTGTAACTATTGTGAGTTACAGAGAGATGGATGGTATACCTGAGAGTTCAGTTGTTGTTGTTGATTTCTCTTTCTGCTCATCGACCTTTCGTTTTCTTCGGCGTCATGTAATTAAAAATATTTCTCCGCCCTGATGACTCTCCACTTCAGGTATGCAGGAGATAAAGGTGCAGGTGGGTGTTTCAATTATACAACAAAGGAAGTGAAACTACTTCAAGTATTTTAAGTTGCTAGAAAATTCCAACAGACCGCACAGCTCAAAGCAAGACGTTTCAGTCGTCGTCCAGCCCCCTCTACTACTTTCATCATAACTTTAAATGGAATAGAATAGACAGTGTACTGATAGTTATCAAGACTTACTTTACACCTCTTTAGGTTGTTTCATCTTCATACATCTCTCTAATCATTTTCTTCATGTTGAGTCTGTTGTTGTCGGGTTATATGGACTGATGGATAAACCAAGGAGTTGTCTTTTCAATGTGTTATTGTTTCATTCATTGAAGTCGAAAGTGGTTCTGATGTTGGGAAGATGGTGAGCAATGATGAAAAAGGATTAGTAAAAGTGAATGTAATACCTGAAAACTCAACTTCAGTGCAGTGAGTATTTGCAGTGGAATCAAGAGATAGGGAGTCAGAGGTGTGTGTGTGTGTGTGTGTGTGTGTGTGTGTGTGTGTGTGTGTGTGTGTGTGTACACAGAACAACTTTGACCTTTCAAAGCACCGCTGAAGTAAGCAACCCTTCAGGCTTCATTAGACTGAACGTCTCATTCCCCGGTCAACTTTTGGTCATATTGATTAATAATACTTTGATTAAGAACATTTAAACAATCTTTAATCGACCCATGAGCCTTTAACACTTTCTCACATGAATTCATTCATTTCACACCTTTCACATTTTCTATGTCCTTCAGTTTGAGGCTCCTCACTACGGAAGCCCTAAGCGGGTGAACATCCATACATTTAGCTCTGAGTAATTTCGGCTGTTTTCTCGAAATCTCAACTTATTTATGTCGTTGTTTTGGGGATAACAATGCTGCATAATGAAGAGTAAATTCCAGCCGTCATCTTGAGATCTCGAGAAATGAACTCGTTATCACAGGAAAAACAGTGTTGTTATTGCAAGACACCAGGATATACAAGTGGAGATCTCGAGAAAATAACCAAAATTTACTCGTTATCACGGGGAAAGGAGAGCTTCTCATTACACTATTGTGCATTGCACTGATTATTCGTCTGGTTTGGGTAACATCTTCATACGCACTGAAGTCTGCACATTCAAAGTTGATTCTGAGCTCTGAGCACTTTCACTTTTAAACTGCTTTAACCTGTTTCAAGTCAAAGTGAAACTATTTCATTGGACTATTTCTGGTCTCAACTAATTCTTTAAATACGAGATAAACTGGTTTCACTGTAAAGTTTTCAACTGGCTGTTTCACTGCTCTCATACAGTGTTTTTCTACAGAGAGTTTATCCATCCATCCATCCATTGTCTATAACACTTTTCCCGTTCAGGGTCGTGGTGGACTGGAGCTGATAGCTGTCATTAGGCAAGAGGCAGGGTACACGCTGGACTGGTCTGCAGTCAATCACAGGGCTGACATGTAGAGACAGACGACCAGCCACACTCACATTCACAACTACGGACAATGTAGAATCACCAATTAACCTAACAAGCAAGTCTTTGGACTGTGGGAGGAAGCCGGAGTATCCGGAGGGAACCCACACATTCTCATCAACCTCAGTCTTTACAGTTCAATCAGCTTCTTCATCCATTACGCCCAGACGACATCATCCACTAACGCCTCCACCACCAGTGTCTGGACTCCATGGAGGGATAGATCTTGCTGCCGCTCAGACATCTTTAATCACCCTTTCTACAGTTCAAGCACCTAGATTCTCTGTCAATCATTCAATGATATGTTAAATAAATATTTATCTTTGATTCATTGACTTGTCTCTCCTGATTGAAACGGAGGGAAGTAGAACATTACAAGAGATGACAGATATTTTGACCTAAAGCTTTAATGAATTAATGTACAAACTGTGTACACAGGAAACTAGTTGTACCCATGCAGGAGATCTTCTCTGTGAGGTCACATCCTTCACAGTCCTGTCACAAGTTACACAGTGAGCCTTTCTGCAGCTCAATTCATTAAATGAAGACATGAACAGGTTTTATAATTCAGTGTATTCATTCAGTACAATCATTTATTTTTCATATTGAGTCTAATTTATTAAATTACACTTTGAATTTCCATAAAATCACGTGTCCTTTCAGCTTTACATACAATAAAGTCAATACAGTTCATTTACAACATTTCTGTCTTCATTAATTAGATGATTTGGTGACTAAGAGATGTCTAACGGGAGTTTGTGAATATAACCTAAATCAAAACAGATCACATACATTTAAAATTCAGATTCCTGTTAGTGATCAAACCCCGTAATCATGTCAGGTCTGCCTCAGCAGTGTGCAGGGTCACTGGTCGTTGAGGAAGTCTTCTCCTAATTCTACCATCTGTCTCAGTGCGTACAGAATCAGCGCATCAATGTCATCGCTGGTTTTACCTTCTGAACTGTAGTTCTTCACCAGAAAGATGCAGTTTGGTTGAATGCCCAGCAAGCTGCTGTATTTTTCCACCTGAGATTTTAAGTAAGAAAAGGCAGAGTGATGACAGAATGAGAGTTTTGTGCTGAAATAATCAAAATCCATTCAAATATCTAACAACAGAAACATACCTGTTCCTTTGTGTATGCGCTCTTGTAGGCATAGGTTATATCTTTTTGGACATCCTCACAAGATTGATCAACTTTGGTGAGAATGGCCAGTTGGGGAATCCCTGCAGATGCAAAAAACACGATCAGGGTTAATAAGGACTAGTTCCACTCATAGTTTGATCATTAAATCCAATATAATCTGAGGGGCTACATAGACGGGCTACTCTAGCCTATTAATTGACGCGCTGCCCGGCTTCGCTCCTGAGCGTAAGATTGTGAAATAAGACAGTCCAATATCTTCGTTTACAGAATATTTATTTCTCATTCCATCGTTGTCTTCATTAATGTCGTATGTGCAATATTCAAACAATAGTCCATACATTTGCATTTACAATCTTTCTGTGTTACCTCACAGTGTGGCGTACAGCAGTCAAAAAAGTGTATCAGCTCTCCGTCTAGCAACACACCTGCACCCTGTGAAAGTTCCAACCTATAATGAGTATCACCTTAACCCAAAGGCGACACCTGCTGGAACAAATGGTGTCTTACACTTAATACTCCTAAACATGGCTCCTACAATCTGTAAATGGAGCATAATCTTTCATTACAGATTCTACACAAAGATGTAGATATCTGCATGTACGGGCAGATAACAATCAAATATAGATTAAAGATTTCAACTAAAGGGACAAATCTGCTACGCAGTGTTTTCAAAGCCAATCAGCGTTTAGGTTCCCTGACCACCTGAGAAATGATCGATCAATCCCCATTCAACTAACAAACATCTTAAACTTTTTTATCTTCTTCAGACCTGACAAAGCTTGGCTTTTACTTTTTATTGTGATGTACTTTCGGCAAACTTAAGTAGTAAATCACCAGAAAATCAGTTTATTTTTTGGGCCCATAACGCTGAAGTAAGTCAGCGTGAAGCCTCTGTGTAACGTTGCAGACGTAAACGTCGCACAAACTGCTGGCTTCACCAGAATAACAGAGAAACTGGCATCCATTCCCAAAGGTATACAGCATATCGTCTATCAGACGATGAGACAATGATTACAGATGGGTTCAAAGATGGTGTAGACAGAGTGATGACCACTGTGTTGTGTGCTCTTACCCATTCTACTCGCTGCAAGTCTGACTTCTCTCATCTTCGTCAAAACCTCCTGACTTATTACAGAGGCTGCATCGGTAGGAACGACACAAACCAGAACATGAGCTCTGTCTTCCAGAGAGGGACTTGAGTTGTAGCCTTCAGCACCCTCCTTCAGTTGTTGATGACTTTTGAACTACAAGGAAAAAAAAACATTCAAATCTTTCTAAAAGGACGGTTGACTTTTTCAAAGATACAGTGCATATTCATTGTTGAGCGTTGAATCCAAATCAATACAAAGATATGATTTTGTATGAGCATTGTTGGAGGTAGCCTGAGAAGAAAACAATGTAATGCACAATGCTTCACTGCAAATGTTGTAATGTAATAAAATAAAGAACTTGGACTTCAATTAACATACCTCGTATCCCTCTCTCACATGTCCACTCAGGGCCAGCTTGACGTCCTCTACATGAACGCCCGTTTGTTTCTCAAAGCCCATGACGTCGTTGAAGACAAAGGAGTAAGTGCTCCCTTGACCTCTGCGGATTTGGTAAGTTTTGTACTGTGAAGTAAAAAAGTCTTGATATTAACCTCTTAGTAAGTGTGTGTTACTCTGTGTTTTTGTTGAAGCCTAACATGGGCACTAGTTTAGAAAATGATTGATGAATGATGAATAATTAATTAGCACAATCATTTTTCTCAATATAAATATAACAAATTAAATTATTTGCATGTTCTCTCCGGGTACTCCGGCTTCCTCACACACTCCAAAGACATGCTCATTAGGTTAACTGGTGACTCTACAGTGCCCGTAGTAGTGAATATGATTGAGCTGGTTGTCTGTCTCTATATGTCAGTCCTGTGATTGACTAGCAGTCAATCCAGGGTGTACCCCGCCTCTCACCCAATGACAGCTGGGATCGGCCCAGCCTACTACCTTTGCTGTTTGCCACCTTGCAACAAGTGTACCTATTGTCTCAGTGGTCACAGAAACCAAACAGAGAGAGAAAGGAGAGAAGGTTGACTTCAAGGAGCTCCTCATTTTCAAAAAGGTCATACAGGACCTCACCAGACCCATTTGAGGATTGTAGTGTAGGCCTACCTGTTGCAGCACCAAAGCTCAAATGTACCTTCCTGAAAGCAATCGACAACACTCATCAACCCTTAATGACAGAACGTTCCTGACTTATGCACAAACCAGGCAGATCTGCTTGTCGAGACACTTTGCAAAAGCAAACAGAGGCTGTTGAGTTCCAGACTTTCTGCAGAAGTGCTAGCATTAAATACACATACAGTACAGTATGCTCAAACACAGACTGTGAATGACTGACTGTTTATATTTGGAGCTGTACTATGCTCATGCTCGGGACTAAGTGTACGATTCAGTGTTGATCATTTTTGTCTTACTTGAGAAGTCGTCAAGTAAAATAAAAGTCAGATACAGACAGAATACAGACATACACAGAATACACTGTGGTGGTAAAGTACTTTAAAAAGGAAGTTATATAGTGGTTTGGTGTGCCATGAATTTAACACCTAAAAGTATGTGCAACAGAGATAAACAATCCTCATTTATATTTCTTCAATAGTTCTGCACTGCATGAATATCTTTCATCATTATAACCCCACAGTCACCACTTATATTCTTACTTTCAGGGTGAAGCTGCTCCCAGAAGTTGCATCCGTCAAAGCTCGGTTGGTAATTCTGCCTCGTAAAACGCTGTCAACAGAGTTGATGAAACTGGATTTTCCAGCCCCGACGGGTCCATGAAGCAGAATTCTGAGATGTTTGACGTCTTTGTTTTCAGGTCGGTATTTTCTCACAAAACTGAGATTGTCCTCGTTGTTCCTGAAATGAAAAACCGTAAATATGAGACACTCTGAATTTTAATATTAATTGCAAACACTTTGATTGAAGCTGATTCATCACATTCGTCAACCGGCCAAATAAAAATATTCAAGAGAAGTGATCATGAGTCACCACTGACTTTATGTTTATGTTACACCACTCAGACTGCAAAGGCACTCATGGTGTAGAAAACGTTCACTTTATTACTCCACAGGCAAGGAGGGCAAAACATAGAAGCTGTCATCAGCACCATGCGCACACTTCAGTAGCAACGCCAGAATACCAGCTCAGACTATTTACTCAAGCCACTTGTTTAAGTTTCACTTTCATGTGCAGCAAAAGAGCTTACACTGCCACCTGCTGGCGAATGTAGAAATACCTAACTGAACAGAAGCTCTTATGTCCCAGTATGTAACTAACACATGTTGAATTAAAGTGACTGGACATTATTTACAAAAATAAGTACTTTTACAGGTGCTACATTTAGTCATACTCACCCAGGCAGAGATCTCCATGGCTGACCTTGAGGGGAAATTACATGAAGACAAACAAAAAGACAAATCATTTTTTACCCAAAGTACAGGATGATTTCTGTATGAATGTAAAGATGCAAAGCATTCGGCCTCAGTTAACACTTCCCCCCAGCACCCACGTATTTTCTCTTCTTTGTTTGTGTTTTATTTCTCTCTTGTTGTCTCCTATTACGGCCCCCCGTTCTGTACTTTTGTTAAGAGTCCTTGGGTTTCTTGAAAGGCGCTACATAAATACAACTTATTATTCTTATTATTACTATTATGTGTGTAGTATAGGCCTATTAATTGTAATACCATTTTTCTTTATAAAAAAAGTCCACAATTTAGAAAAATAAAACAGACACGGTGTTTAAGATTATGTTAGAGATCTTTCTTGAACAATAGGCTCATTTATAAATGTAATGTATTATTATTTTAGCTGTCGTGAGCTCTCATTACTGCAATGTGTCCACAATAGTTATTGTTTTTATTGATTGAATAAAAAAATGTCATTAAAACAAAATGAATATTGATCTGATGTAAATACAAAAGAATGTCAGAACAGATAACATAATGCGCCAAATGTAATGAGAGATTTGGAAAGTGACAAAGGTGCTGGATCAAATCAAATAGGTAGGGGCCGGATCATGTTCCGGCACAAATGAAGCCCTGCACACTACAAACTGGACTTTATGGGTGAAGCGTGCTAAACTCAAAGTTCTAAAAAACTAAGGAGCATAAACTTTGTTCAGACAATTAAATTTGCATGTGACCTAAAAAGATTTGGATCACTACAGAAAACAATTCAACAAATAGATGTGAGGTTAGAAATAATAATCAACTCCTTACCTGCCCCCATGATGGCACTTCATGAAATGTGATGTAGACAAGGAAGACCCTCTTTTATACAGTATGAACTGCACGCTTTCACTTTCCATATGAGACATCAGACATCTGATCTTTAAAAAAAAGATTTTCAACCTGCTGTTGTTGCATTTAACTCACAAATAATCTGGGACTTGATAAACAATTGTAAATATGATGCATAAATATAGTAAATAATACATAGTGTGCAGAAGAAGAGAAATAACTAATTTTCTCAGATTATCCCCTTAATGTTCAGACTAGAGCCTAGTAAAGACAAAAGTTATCCACAAAGCATCTTAGCCCTTAAGAGAGCTTGTAAGGTGAGACAGTGTCAGGAGGATTGAGGAGGACCTTTGACAGGATGAAGAGTTTCTCAAGCGGAGGAGAAATCTGTACACAGACAGAGCGTTTCATTAAGGTGGGTGGTCATGTTTTCTAGAGACCACCAGGACACACTAACACATGCACCTTTGCATTTTCAGCTTTTTATGGATGTTGTATCCAAGATATACAAATCAAGATATAAAAAATTAAGCTTGAATAACCTTGGGCTCAGGGCACAGTATGAAACAATCGTGCATAATAGGAAAACACCCTGAGAGAGCACTCAACCAATCGCAGCTTCTGAAGAAAGTGTCATACCTAGCAACGGTTCGACCTCGCCTCCTCATTAAGATAAAAGTTTCTGTCCCTTCATCGCTCGCAATCACTCAGATAGTGTTCCTAAATCACTCCTCATCTAGGACTCCTTGCCAACCCCCCCCACCCCCCACCCCGCGGCAACAGTGTGCTAGCTTTCAGTAGCAGTTCCTGTTTCCTTATGTAGTGGTCTTTGATGCCCCCTGTATCAGAGCCCTAGTTGGGCCACCAAAGTCAAAAAGTCTGGACTCGCCCCTGGAAGACACACAAGACATCAAAAGCATCATGACAGAGGAAATTTAAAAATCACTTAAATTATTAAATCTGAAAATATGTTCAAATAAAAACCAATACAATGAAATTAATTGAAATAAAGTAAAAATATAAAATGAATTAAAAGTTAGAGTGCAGACTTATGGTTTAAAATTGTATTGAAATGGTTTAAGGAAAGGCAGCTGTAAACAGGTGAGTCTTCAACCTCGATTTAAAAGAGCTGAGAGTTTCAGCTGACCTGCAGTTTTCTGGGAGTTTGTTCCAGATATAAGGAGCATAGAAACTGAATGCTGCTTCTCCATGTTTGGTTCTGACTCTGGGGACAGACAGCAGACCTGTATAAGACGACCTGAGCGGTCTGGATGGTTCGTAGTTAATCAGGAGGTCACTAATGTATTTTGGCCCTAAACCATTAAGTGCTTTATAAACCAGCAGCAGGATTTTAAAATCTATTCTCTGACAGACTGGCAGCCAGTGTAAAGACCTCAGAACTGGACTGATGTGATCCATTCTCTTGGTTTTGGTGAGGACTCTAGCAGCAGCGTTCTGGATCAGCTGCAGGTCTCTGACTGATGTTTTAGGCAGACCTGTAAAGACACTGTTACAGTAATCAAGACGACTGAAGATAAAACCATGGACAAGTTTTTCCAGGTCCTGCTGGAACATGAGTCCTCTAATTCTTGATATGTTCTTCAGGTGATAGTAGGCTGATTTTGTAATTGTCTTGATGTGGCTTTTAAAGTTTAGGTCTGAGTCCATCACTACGCCCAGATTTCTTGCCTGGTCTGTGGTTTTGAGTTTTACTGACTCAAGCTGCGTGCTGACTCTTAGTCGCTCCAGTGTTTCCCCTAGGATTTTTTTGGGGGGGTGGTAGGCCTCTCAGAACTACTAACGCACTTCTCAATGCGGTGTCGACAGTGTCGTCGTAGACACGCACAGGTAGTTGTTAGTTTTGGTGCATTTATCTACAAAGCTGAAATGAAACGACTGCACATAAATTAGGGGCCAAAATAACAAATTGTGTTTTTATGTCGCATACACATCTAATTTTTGCATTGCGTTTTCCAGTCAGTCGAGTAATATATTGTGGCTTCTGCCACTGTCTGTGTTTAAACGATGTCATTAAACACCTTAACCAGAGCTGTCTCAGTGATTCTGTCTGAAACCTGACTGGAAGACATCCAAACATCCGTTAATGTCAAGAAGTTATTTCAATGTTGGAAAACCTGTTTTTTCAATAATTTCACTAAAACAGAAAGATTTGATATCGGCCTGTAATTGTTCATTATTGACTTGTCTAGATTGTTCTTTTTTAATAGTGGCTTGATGACTTCTGTTTTCAGGGCCTCAGTCTTACTGTTACCTGAATTAAGTTCTTGAAATAGAAAAATGATTTATCTCATGAAGGCAAAACTAAATCTACAGTTTCTTGTAAAGCCGTTAATCTTTACTTTATGTTTGTAACTATTGTGAGTTACAGAGAGATGGATGGTATACCTGAGAGTTCAGTTGTTGTTGTTGATTTCTCTTTCTGCTCATCGTCCTTTCGTTTTCTTCGGCGTCATGTAATTAAAAATATTTCTCCGCCCTGATGACTCTCCACTTCAGGTATGCAGGACATAAAGGTGCAGGTGGGTGTGTCAATTATACAACAAAGGAAGTGAAACTACTTCAAGTATTTTAAGTTGCTAGAAAATTCCAACAGACCGCACAGCTCAAAGCAAGACGTTTCAGTCGTCGTCCAGCCCCCTCTACTACTTTCATCATAACTTTAAATGGAATAGAATAGACAGTGTACTGATAGTTATCAAGACTTACTTTACACCTCTTTAGGTTGTTTCATCTTCATACATCTCTCTAATCATTTTCTTCATGTTGAGTCTGTTGTTGTCGGGTTATATGGACTGATGGATAAACCAAGGAGTTGTCTTTTCAATGTGTTATTGTTTCATTCATTGAAGTCGAAAGTGGTTCTGATGTTGGGAAGATGGTGAGCAATGATGAAAAAGGATTAGTAAAAGTGAATGTAATACCTGAAAACTCAACTTCAGTGCAGTGAGTATTTGCAGTGGAATCAAGAGATAGGGAGTCAGAGGTGTGTGTGTGTGTGTGTGTGTGTGTGTGTGTGTGTGTGTGTGTGTGTGTGTACACAGAACAACTTTGACCTTTCAAAGCACCGCTGAAGTAAGCAACCCTTCAGGCTTCATTAGACTGAACGTCTCATTCCCCGGTCAACTTTTGGTCATATTGATTAATAATACTTTGATTAAGAACATTTAAACAATCTTTAATCGACCCATGAGCCTTTAACACTTTCTCGCATGAATTCATTCATTTCACATTTTCTATGTCCTTCAGTTTGAGGCTCCTCACTACGGAAGCCCTAAGCGGGTGAACATCCATACATTTAGCTCTGAGTAATTTCGGCTGTTTTCTCGAGATCTCAACTTATTTATGTCGTTGTTTTGGGGATAACAATGCTGCATAATGAAGAGTAAATTCCAGCCGTCATCTTGAGATCTCGAGAAATGAACTCGTTATCACAGGAAAAACAGTGTTGTTATTGCAAGACACCAGGATATACAAGTGGAGATCTCGAGAAAATAACCAAAATTTACTCGTTGTCACGGGGAAAGGAGAGCTTCTCATTACACTATTGTGCATTGCACTGATTATTCGTCTGGTTTGGGTAACATCTTCATACGCACTGAAGTCTGCACATTCAAAGTTGATTCTGAGCTCTGAGCACTTTCACTTTTAAACTGCTTTAACCTGTTTCAAGTCAAAGTGAAACTATTTCATTGGACTATTTCTGGTCTCAACTAATTCTTTAAATACGAGATAAACTGGTTTCACTGTAAAGTTTTCAACTGGCTGTTTCACTGCTCTCATACAGTGTTTTTCTACAGAGAGTTTATCCATCCATCCATCCATTGTCTATAACACTTTTCCCGTTCAGGGTCGTGGTGGACTGGAGCTGATAGCTGTCATTAGGCAAGAGGCAGGGTACACGCTGGACTGGTCTGCAGTCAATCACAGGGCTGACATGTAGAGACAGACGACCAGCCACACTCACATTCACAACTACGGACAATGTAGAATCACCAATTAACCTAACAAGCAAGTCTTTGGACTGTGGGAGGAAGCCGGAGTATCCGGAGGGAACCCACACATTCTCATCAACCTCAGTCTTTACAGTTCAATCAGCTTCTTCATCCATTACGCCCAGACGACATCATCCACTAACGCCTCCACCACCAGTGTCTGGACTCCATGGAGGGATAGATCTTGCTGCCGCTCAGACATCTTTGATCACCCTTTTTACAGTTCAAGCACCTAGATTCTCTGTCATTCATTCAATGTCACATGTTAAATAAATATTTATCTTTGATTCATTGACTTGTCTCTCCTGATTGAAACGGAGGGAAGTAGAACATAACCAGAGATGACAGATATTTTGACCTAAAGCTTTAATGAATTAATGTTCAAACTCAGCGATAACTGCAAGAGTTAAGAAATGAAAAAAAAAAACACCACAGGAAACTAGTTGTACACATGCAGGAGATCTTCTCTGTGAGGTCACATCCTTCACAGTCCTGTCACAAGTTACACAGTGAGCCTTTCTGCAGCTCAATTCATTCAATGAAGACATGAACAGGTTTTATAATTCAGTGTATTCATTCAGTACAATCATTTATTTTTCATATTGAGTCTAATTTATTAAATTACACTTTGAATTTCCATAAAATCACGTGTCCTTTCAGCTTTACATACAATAAAGTCAATACAGTTCATTTACAACATTTCTGTCTTCATTAATTAGATGATTTGGTGACTAAGAGATGTCTAACGGGAGTTTGTGAATATAACCTAAATCAAAACAGATCACATACATTTAAAATTCAGATTCCTGTTAGTGATCAAACCCCGTAATCATGTCAGGTCTGCCTCAGCAGTGTGCAGGGTCACTGGTCGTTGAGGAAGTCTTCTCCTAATTCTACCATCTGTCTCAGTGCGTACAGAATCAGCGCATCAATGTCATCGCTGGTTTTACCTTCTGAACTGTAGTTCTTCACCAGAAAGATGCAGTTTGGTTGAATGCCCAGCAAGCTGCTGTATTTTTCCACCTGAGATTTTAAGTAAGAAAAGGCAGAGTGATGACAGAATGAGAGTTTTGTGCTGAAATAATCAAAATCCATTCAAATATCTAACAACAGAAACATACCTGTTCCTTTGTGTATGCGCTCTTGTAGGCATAGGTTATATCTTTTTGGACATCCTCACAAGATTGATCAACTTTGGTGAGAATGGCCAGTTGGGGAATCCCTGCAGATGCAAAAAACACGATCAGGGTTAATAAGGACTAGTTCCACTCATAGTTTGATCATTAAATCCAATATAATCTGAGGGGCTACATAGACGGGCTACTCTAGCCTATTAATTGACGCGCTGCCCGGCTTCGCTCCTGAGCGTAAGATTGTGAAATAAGACAGTCCAATATCTTCGTTTACAGAATATTTATTTCTCATTCCATCGTTGTCTTCATTAATGTCGTATGTGCAATATTCAAACAATAGTCCATACATTTGCATTTACAATCTTTCTGTGTTACCTCATAGTGTGGCGTACAGCAGTCAAAAAAGTGTATCAGCTCTCCGTCTAGCAACACACCTGCACCCTGTGAAAGTTCCAACCTATAATGAGTATCACCTTAACCCAAAGGCGACACCTGCTGGAACAAATGGTGTCTTACACTTAATACTCCTAAACATGGCTCCTACAATCTGTAAATGGAGCATAATCTTTCATTACAGATTCTACACAAAGATGTAGATATCTGCATGTACGAGCAGATAACAATCAAATATAGATTAAAGATTTCAACTAAAGGGACAAATCTGCTACGCAGTGTTTTCAAAGCCAATCAGCGTTTAGGTTCCCTGACCACCTGAGAAATGATCGATCAATCCCCATTCAACTAACAAACATCTTAAACTTTTTTATCTTCTTCAGACCTGAAAAAGCTTGGCTTTTACTTTTTATTGTGATGTACTTTCGGCAAACTTAAGTAGTAAATCACCAGAAAATCAGTTTATTTTTTGGGCCCATAACGCTGAAGTAAGTCAGCGTGAAGCCTCTGTGTAACGTTGCAGACGTAAACGTCGCACAAACTGCTGGCTTCACCAGAATAACAGAGAAACTGACATCCATTCCCAAAGGTATACAGCATATCGTCTATCAGAGGTTGAGACAACGATTACAGATGGGTTCAAAGATGGTGTAGACAGAGTGATGACCACTGTGTTGTCTGCTCTTACCCATTCTACTCGCTGCAAGTCTGACTTCTCTCATCTTCGTCAAAACCTCCTGACTTATTACAGAGGCTGCATCGGTAGGAACGACACAAACCAGAACATGAGCTCTGTCTTCCAGAGAGGGACTTGGGTTGTAGCCTTCAGCACCCTCCTTCAGTTGTTGATGACTTTTGAACTACAAGGAAAAAAAAACATTCAAATCTTTCTAAAAGGACGGTTGACTTTTTCAAAGATACAGTGCATATTCATTGTTGAGCGTTGAATCCAAATCAATACAAAGATATGATTTTGTATGAGCATTGTTGGAGGTAGCCTAAGAAGAAAACAATGTAATGCACAATGCTTCACTGCAAATGTTGTAATGTAATAAAATAAAGAACTTGGACTTCAATTAACATACCTCGTATCCCTCTTTCACATGTCCACTCAGGGCCAGCTTGACGTCCTCTACCTGAACGCCCGTTTGTTTCTCAAAGCCCATGACGTCGTTGAAGACAAAGGAGTAAGTGCTCCCTTGACCTCTGCGGATTTGGTAAGTTTTGTACTGTGAAGTAAAAAAGTCTTGATATTAACATCTCGGTTGAAAGTGTGTGTTACTCTGTGTTTTTGTTGAAGCCTAACATGGGCACTAGTTTAGAAAATGATTGATGAATGATGAATAATTAATTAGCACAATCATTTTTCTCAATATAAATATAACAATATAAATTATTTGCATGTTCTCTCCGTGTACTCCGGCTTCCTCACACACTCCAAAGACATGCTCGTTAGGTTAACTGGTGACTCTACAGTGCCCGTAGTAGTGAATATGATTGAGCTGGTTGTCTGTCTCTATATGTCAGTCCTGTGATTGACTGTCGAACAGTCCAGGGTGTACCCCGCCTCTCACCCAATGACAGCTGGGATCGGCCCAGCCTACTACCTTTGCTGTTTTCCACCTTGCAACAAGTGTACCTATTGTCTCAGTGCTCACAGAAACCAAACAGAGAGAGAAAGGAGAGAAGGTTGACTTCAAGGAGCTCCTCATTTTCAAAAAGGTCATACAGGACCTCACCAGACCCATTTGAGGATTGTAATGTAGGCCTACCTGTTGCAGCACCAAAGCTCAAATGTACCTTCCTGAAAGCAATCGACAACACTCATCAACCCTTAATGACAGAACGTTCCTGACTTATGCACAAACCAGGCAGATCTGCTTGTCCTGAAACTTACAGGCTGTTGAGTTCCAGACAACCAACACTTTCTGCAGAAGTTCTAGCATTAAATACACATACAGTACAGTATGCTCAAACACAGACTGTGAATGACTGACTGTTTATATTTGGAGCTGTACTATGCTCATGCTCGGGACTAAGTGTACGATTCGGTGTTGATCATTTTTGTCTTACTTGAGAAGTCGTCAAGTAAAATAAAAGCTCAAATAAAAGTCAGATACAGACAGAATACAGACATACACAGAATACACTGTGGTGGTAAAGTACTTTAAAAAGGAAGTTATATAGTGGTTTGGTGTGCCATGAATTTAACACCTAAAAGTATGTGCAACAGAGATAAACAATCCTCATTTATATTTATTCAATAGTTCTGCACTGCATGAATATCTTTCATCATTATAACCCCACAGTCAGCACTTATATTCTTACTTTCAGGGTGAAGCTGCTCCCAGAAGTTGCATCCGTCAAAGCTCGGTTGGTAATTCTGCCTCGTAAAACGCTGTCAACAGAGTTGATGAAACTGGATTTTCCAGCCCCGACGGGTCCATGAAGCAGAATTCTGAGATGTTTGACGTCTTTGTTTTCAGGTCGGTATTTTCTCACAAAACTGAGATTGTCCTCGTTGTTCCTGAAATGAAAAACCGTAAATATGAGACACTCTGAATTTTAATATTAATTGCAAACACTTTGATTGAAGCTGATTCATCACATTCGTCAACCGGCCAAATAAAAATATTCAAGAGAAGTGATCATGAGTCACCACTGACTTTATGTTTATGTTACACCACTCAGACTGCAAAGGCACTCATGGTGTAGAAAACGTTCACTTTATTACTCCACAGGCAAGGAGGGCAAAACATAGAAGCTGTCATCAGCACCATGCGCACACTTCAGTAGCAACGCCAGAATACCAGCTCAGACTATTTACTCAAGCCACTTGTTTAAGTTTCACTTTCATGTGCAGCAAAAGAGCTTACACTGCCACCTGCTGGCGAATGTAGAAATACCTAACTGAACAGAAGCTCTTATGTCCCAGTATGTAACTAACACATGTTGAATTAAAGTGACTGGACATTATTTACAAAAATAAGTACTTTTACAGGTGCTACATTTAGTCATACTCACCCAGGCAGAGATCTCCATGGCTGACCTTGAGGGGAAATTACATGAAGACAAACAAAAAGACAAATCATTTTTTACCCAAAGTACAGGATGATTTCTGTATGAATGTAAAGATGCAAAGCATTCGGCCTCAGTTAACACTTCCCCCCAGCACCCACGTATTTTCTCTTCTTTGTTTGTGTTTTATTTCTCTCTTGTTGTCTCCTATTACGGCCCCCCGTTCTGTACTTTTGTTAAGAGTCCTTGGGTTTCTTGAAAGGCGCTACATAAATACAACTTATTCTTATTATTATTACTATTATGTGTGTAGTATAGGCCTATTAATTGTAATACCATTTTTCTTTATAAAAAAAGTCCACAATTTAGAAAAATAAAACAGACACGGTGTTTAAGATTATGTTAGAGATCTTTCTTGAACAATAGGCTCATTTATAAATGTAATGTATTATTATTTTAGCTGTCGTGAGCTCTCATTACTGCAATGCGTCCACAATAGTTATTGTTTTTATTGATTGAATAAAAAAATGTCATTAAAACAAAATGAATATTGATCTGATGTAAATACAAAAGAATGTCAGAAGAGATAACATAATGCGCCAAATGTAATGAGAGATTTGGAAAGTGACGAAGGTGCTGGATCAAATCAAATAGGTAGGGGCCGGATCATGTTCCGGCAGGATCCGGCACAAATGAAGCACTGCACACTAGTCAAACTGGACTTTATGGGTGAAGCGTGCTAAACTCAAAGTTCTAAAAAACTAAGGAGCATAAACTTTGTTCAGACAATTAAATTTGCATGTGACCTAAAAAGATTTGGATCACTACAGAAAACAATTCAACAAATAGATGTGAGGTTAGAAATAATAAATCAACTCCTTACCTGCCCCCATGATGGCACTTCATGAAATGTGATGTAGACAAGGAAGACCCTCTTTTATACAGTATGAACTGCACGCTTTCACTTTCCATATGAGACATCAGACATCCCGTTAGGGGATTTTTTATCTGACCAAACTGATAACTGTGGGACATAATGTGACAGGTGTAAAAAGAAAGAACACTACTTATGATTGAGAATCGTGGGGTTTGTCCACCAGTGCAGGATGTAAGGTGTTTGGTTTGTCATGCATGGTGTACTTCTCTTCTGTGAAGTTAATCTTTGAAGGAAACTTAACCATTCTCTCATTTTCACATCATTTTGTCCAAAGAGCAGGCTATAGCTGTGGAGACTTTCACTTTCAGAATGAGCATGTTGTTCATGCCTTTCCTGTGACCAGGGTTTGTTATTAGTTTAAAGTGGACAGGGCAGGGCATGTTTGGTTTCCTCTGTAAATATAGTCCCTACAGTCTGTCTTCTTTTCCAACCCAGTGGCCAAATGTATTGCATTTACTTTAGTAAGAATTCATGGTGGAAATTAAAGACATTTTATATGTAAAGTGATGTCAATAATTGAGTATGTTCTTCTTTAAACTGCTGAAAAAGAACAAAGGTTATTTCCTCCTCGAAAGACTCTGAAAGAAGAAGAAGCTGGATATAAACCTTCTACACAAGAGGGCAGAGTTTACTGCTCAGCTTTAGAGAACAGTATTGAATATAACGTGTTTAATGAAGTGGGATGTTCTATTCTTAGAAGTAGATTGATTTTGTTTCAGACCTTATGTCTGACCTTTGGATTCCCCTGGGTGCACCTCATCACATTTCTTTTCCTTTGCACCAAATCTTCTGCTTTTAATTCCTGCCGACTTTTGACCCTTGTTAAGCCAAACACTTATTATTAACTGTAAGGCTTTTGTGTGCTTTTATGTCAAAATGAACCCAACAGACTCACATCTTTTCAAAAAGCAGCTTGGCACAAACCACAACCATTAAACCGGCCTCCAGCAAGAGTTGATTGGTTAGTCCACCAGTGCAGGTCGTACGGTTTTTGGTTTGTCATGCATGGTGTACTTCTCTTCTGTGAAGTTAATCTTTGAAGAAACTTAACCATTCTCTCATTTTCACATCATGTGTCCAAAGAGCAGGCTATGGCTGTGGAGACTTTCACTTTCAGAATGAGCATGTTGTTAATGTCTGTCCAGTGAACAGGTTTCTATTTCCAGTTTGTTGTGGCAGGGCTCATGTTTGGTTTCCTCTGTAAATATAGCTCTACACTCTGTCTTCTTTTCCAACCCAGTGGCCAACTGTATTGCATTTACTGTAGTAGGAATTCATGGTGGAAATTAAAGACATTTCTATTTCGTTGTTAGTTTAAATTGTGTCAGGCTTTTGGGTGCTTTTTTGTCAAAATAAACTCAACAGACTCCGATCTTTTCAAAAAGCAGCTTGTCACAAACCACAACCATTCAAATGTCTTCCAGCAAGAGTTTCCTCCATCCACAAGGAATCCAAGGGGATTCCCTTTGAGCAAATGTCTGAGCTCAATAAAATCCAAGGCTTTCACTTTCAGATTGCAACAATAACCCCCTCTTCCCTCAGCTATTCAGTCCAGTTTTCTCTGATCTCAGAGTCATGCCTGCCCGACAGTGTTCCCAATCCAATGTTTCTTTATCTGTGAGCTTCAGCCCTCTTCCACCTACTGTCCACCAGCAGAAACAAAGACTGGGGAACCACCAAGTGGAAAAATCATTCTCCCCTGAACTCCGCAAGGTGTTTCATTTTTCCGCTCCCCTCAGAGCCCCTATAGTGAGGCCTGTTAAAACAGACCAGAGAACTGCTGCTGTTTACTCTAATATATTTCACACCTTAGCTGCAGAGAGTAGGTGTAATGCTCCCTCTCTGTGATCGTTTGATCCTGCACAGACTTCTTGATCACTTAATAGACTATAATCACACAGCGATCAGGGCGTGTAGTCTGTGTGAACATGGAAGAGAAACCTTGCTTGTGTACCAGCTATTTCCTTCAAACAAATTGACAAGTGAGCTGATGAATTAGCAATGATACCAAAAAAAAAAAGTTAAAATTGGATATGGAAACTTGATTAAGGCTTGTGTCCATGATGTCGAAGTGAAGACACCGGCGTGTGCCAACACTGTTCTGTAAACATTGAATTTTCTGCCAGCAAACATGAAGTAAAAAGGAATAGAAACTTCGATGTTAGCACTCAAATAGCTTGTGCGATGTTAAAGGAATCTAACTTTACCGTTTCACTCCACATCACTGATTACACAGTAACGTCACAATAAAGGTGGAGTGTAATGTTAACAGTGATTTACCTCAGGCTTCAATGTGTTCCAACAACCTTTCCTATCGTGTATGTGATTCTCAAATGCAAATGTGTGCTGGGACTTGGCTTAATGCTAACGTTAGCTGTGATCTGATGGTAGCTAATGAGTTTTATGTGTTTTTGAACCTCTCTGAGTTCTGAAGCCCTCTCGCAGACTTGCAAGTCTGTTTTTTGGGATTCTTATCCAAATTCCAGTGGACATACTGAGGACACAAACTGGGATATTGTCATCTCAACTCTCTATTGTTAGCATGTTCAATGTTAGCATGTTGTTAGAATGCTAAAATAAGTCTCTTGCCCAACTAAGGATGCACTCACACTAGCAAAGTTGTGCCGTACACAACTAACATTAGCTTGCTAACACAACAATGCAGGACGCAGGCGATTGCAGCTCAAGCCAAGGATGCTAAACTCCTTCATGTGAACGTGAGTGGAGGGGGGTTGGAGGTGTGTGTTTGTTTTGGTTTCATGCTCGGGCTTAAGGGTGACATCTACTGGATCAAAACGTCACTAACTCTTCCTTTAAAACAGATCTAATTTATGTTTGGCATTGGCAGAGAAGATATGGCAAGTTTTTTTATGGGCACAACCCACATACTCAGCTCTGCTGCTCATCCCACAATTGCATGTTCCTTACAAATGTGGCACCATTTAAAAGGGAAATAAACAGGCTTTCCAACGATAAGGGATTAATTGCCGAGAATCATTGTTAAAACAAAGAAATAACTTACCAAACACAAATGTCTTTACTTTTTGTGCCATGTTTATATTTCACTTCTTCATACTTTTTTTCCAATATCTTTATGGATTTTTTCTGACATACACGTACAAAACAGGAACATTAATCAAACAGTCAAAAAGAACATCTGTGCGACAGGTACATGAAACACATCTCCACCAGACATCGGTTTTGCATTTCCCTGTATGCAGTATGGCGTCAGATGCACTCACAAACAACACAGAGAAAACCAAAGAGTAATAGAACAACAGAAAACAGATATTAAAAGAAAATCTGAGCCTGCATATAAAGTTTATAACCCTGTACATAGCATCACTAACACTCAAGCATATCGTAATCTGTGTAACTCCATACTGAATCAGTCATGTGCTCCTATCTATGATCTACCACAGTGGTTCTCAGCTGGTCTAGCCTCAGGACCGAGCACCAATTCCCTGATAAGAAATCGCAAAACCACATTTCTGTTATTTTTCCCTCAGACGGTACAAAAAAATGTGACAGAACGAAGAGAAGGAACAAAACAAACGTGTTTCAAAAGTGTTGCACAAACTTTTTGACACTGGCTCGTTTTTCAGACACACATTTGCGTCCCACTTTCGGGTCCCGACCCACCAGTTGAGAACCACAGATCTACCAGACCCTTCATCAAAATGTCAGTCTAGTACCAATATATTTGAAGAGTAGGGACCATAGAAATCCTTTATCATACACTTAGATCTGTAGGTCAGATATTTTCGATCAAAAATAACTTTGTGCCACCCAGCTATCGTTGAAAGTTTGCAATCTATCCATCCAAGTGAGGACATATTAAAGTCTTTTGGAATATGTACTCTAATTTAATGGCTTCATCACCATGAAAGTTTAAGGAACAATTTTGTCAAAGAATCAGGAACAAACTAAAATATCTGGATGATATACACAAAGATGTTCTCTTAGCAATATCCCATTAAACAAATGTATTAGTAAATGTACATATAACTGGTTTTGCAGGTTCTGTCTTGAGCAGAAAGTTATTTGAAGAGAGAGCACTCAGTAAATCTTAACCAGTGGACACTTAATCCTGCTGCTGTCCCTGTGAGCCAGCACAGAAAACTACAGACCTGTAGTTCTCTGCCAACAACAGCAGGGGTCACTGTCGGCTTAACTTTCCTCTTTAACAGAAGTCACGTCAGTTTTTTGTTTTTTTTTCACATTCAGTCATGAAGCTAATAGAAGAACTCATCTTCACGTCTCTTACAAAGGGCTTTGCGGAGAGTTTTGTCACTTCTTCTGGCCTTGAGCCTCTTTATAATTCAGTTCTGTAGTGGAACATTGTTCTCCTTTCACGTCATCGCACCTCTACGGTCATCACTGATGCAGATCTTCTGAACTCTAACCACGAACGACAAATGTAGTGACGCTTACACCTCTGTAAAAGTTTTAATGCTGGAACTATTCACGTTCAGACTTACTGTTAGACTGTGAGATTAGACAGATGAGACTGTCAGTGAAAGATGGACAATAAGAGCCCTAAAATATTCAAAGAGTTCTGTCTGATAACATCAAGGCTTTGGGATTATTGTTATATATGCAATTTATAACACAATACAAGAACAGCATCAAAATATAAAAGAAGATTTCTGCCCTTTGAGAGGTGTGGACAACAATCCAGTGAGCCAAGCTGTAGCTTCATAATAACAGCACAAATCAAACGTACTTCAAGTGCTGCAAGCTTACAAATATGCACACAGGTATTACATTATGTTACAACCACAGTGTGCAGCATCAAATGATATCTCTGATTGTGTGACAAACGGCCTTGGGCTGAAAATACCTGAGAGGTTTTACTCCACGAACACTTTTTCATTGGAGAAACAGATCTAGACATAAACACATCCACGTGTGTGCATACATGCACTAACTGTCCCCCACGTGCCGCCCTACCCACGCACCATCACTCCATCACTACACACAGCACAGGGACACACACAAACAGAGAGAGAGAGAGAGAGAGAGAGAGAGTTCTGTAATCTCTTAATCCCTCCAGTGAGTATCAGGACGGTCGTGTCGTGTCATGCAGAAGAGAGGGTCAGGCTGTTTTAGCAAAGGTGTGTGTCTATCTTGGACTAAATGGCCTTCAGATAAAGCAAAAGGAATGACATAAATGTGTCCAGGGCAACTTTATGTGTTTATTTTATTCACTGCTTCCTGTCCTTGCTGTCTGCGACCCTCACAGCTCGCACTGCCAGTTCCTGCTGCAGGTTTGAACACAAGGACTGCAGCTAAATTTAAGGACGAGTGAAGGCACATGTGGAGCCTGATATAGAACGTCACCATTCACCTGTCAATCTTCAGCTTAGATTCTGTGCTCACATGGATTTCAGGCAGATGGTTGCTGGAAGATGGACAATATTTGTCAAAGGCACCGGGAAAACAAACAAACGGTCCTATCGACCACATGCACACAGTGGACGTATTCTGGTGACGTCACGCTCAGGGTCGATGATTTTGAACAAGCACTTTCCTTCAGACTAGTCAAAAAAATGCCAAGATCCCAAAAAAGATTTTTTTAAGACAAGGATGCAACAATTGGGGCCTTCACGATTTTGATGGTTAGTCCACGTACGTACCGTAAACATCGTATTTTTGGCTAACATAAATTAAAAATGAGCAGCAACATCAATGCTAGTGCTACTGCTAATGAGGTAGTCAGTTTATTAAATGATTAATGTGCTAGCAGACACATCAAATACAATCTACCGTTGTTGTTTCACTAATGCCTGCACCATTTTCAAGTCACATAAAAAATGAACACGTCATTACGTCTAACAGCCAGAGGAGGGCGCAGTCCTTTGTTAGCCGTTAATCCGTGAACAAAGACGTTCATTTCGATTGCAGTTAATCAGATAGATTTCACTCCAGTCATAAAAACAGCTGTAAAAGCAAGAAGTGAAACCTGAACTTGGGAACTTTCTTCAAGTTCTGCTGCCCCCTTCAGCTCTTACAACAAATGACTGTAAGATTTAAACTAAATAACGATTATAAGACTTTTGTTTTCACCAACTTCTGACCTCAGCTGACCTCAGCAGGGAAACACATAAGAATCATTGAATGTTACAGGAAGTTATTGATTTTCATCGTTCTATACCCACAAGTTTAATTTGAATCTTAAAGATAACCACGATAACTCCGTGCTAAGATATCAATTCTGGCATCTGTTTTTTGACCTTTGACCCTTATGGATTGTGAAAGGAGAAGTGCACTTGCTGTTCACGTTTTTTTTATTTCATTTTCTGAAGATGTGTTTCACCAAAGTTGTTATCCTTTAGTCCAGAGCTCCTGTGTGAGGGAGCAACTAAACACCAGGTTGTAAATATCATGAAGGCAAAGAGTTTAGATGTCTTTTCACTTAGGACCGCGATGCTTTATCTATTGTTACCGCATCAAACATTCTCTGCCTCATAACATTTACTGTCGACTCAGATAACATCCATTTTGCAGCTTACCGTCCGTCTGAATCCATTAACAGTGTTGACTTCACAATGCCATGAAATGTTTGGGATTGCTTCTTACCAGCAGACATGTATGCAAAGTCAACATTTCTTCTACATCTGTAGGGCTCAAAAAACGTAACCACACTTTAATTCCTAGTAAGGACGTCAAAAGCTTTGATACTTTTCTGAACCACGTGTCTTAAAACGATACAAGCTTCGTTAATTTAATGACTGACAAGCGTTTATAAAACCAGCGACGCTTTAAAAATAGACATCTATGTCATCAGAAAGTTGTAGAGGCAATCCATCAAAAAGTCTTAATTACATTTGTTTGTTGTTTCTAAATACGTTTAGAGAGTGTGCACGAGTTTGTCAGGAATTTTTGACAAAGAAAAACAAGAACAGAGTGCGGGGGCAGCCCACAGGAGGCGCCCCTGAGCTGGTGGGGGTTCGGTGCCTTGCTCAAGGGCACCTCGGCAGCGCTCGAGAGGTGGTCTGGCACCTCTCCAGCTACCAGACCAACTTCCATATTTTGGTCCGCATCGGGACTTGAACCTGCGACCCTCCGGTTCCCAACCCACAGGGCTACTGCAGCCCCAAACTGGCATATCGACCATGAGCAATGCATGACCACATTTAGCATGGAAATGTAGATGTTAAGTTGCATGGAGGACCAAAGGCTGGCCGTACTAGAAATGCTAACGTTAGCCACACTGGTGAAGCCAAGTTACATTGTTTACACACAGACCTTAAGGTGAGTTGTTAGTAGGGTTGAGAATCACCAGAGGCCCCACGATACGATATTATCACGATACTTGAGTCACGATGCGATATCATTGCGATTTGAAACATTTTGCGATATGATGAGAAATGTGATACAATAAATTGCGATTTAACTTTTTTAACTGCATATTTTTTCCACAAAATTAAACTAAATCAAGAACTGTTAAATAAGAAAAAAAATCATCTCACTTCAGTCTTATTATTTCTACACTGTGGAAGTCAAGCCCACAGACTGACCAACACTAAAAGTCAAACCCTGTAAAAGGCTGCATGCACCTCACAATCTGAACTGTAATCTATTTCAGTCGAATCGAACTTCACTCAACACAAACATGTACGGACGACTGAACAACTGCAGTCATTTTTAACAATGCAACTTGTTCAAATTGAATTGTGCAATCCCTTCAGCAACTACAGATTAAAAAAGAATATTTGCTGTATCGATTTTTCCCCCACCTCTAGTTGTTAGTCTGAATTTAAATCTCCGTTTAACCAACTTGAGAATTAGTGGGCTAGAAACATCACTGGTATCGATTAACTTCCATTTTACGAGTATCATATTGAAGTTTAAAACTCTGATATAGTGACAAACTTAATCCCTAAGAAAATGTTTAGTTGAATTCCCTTTTCATTCACCCAGCCAAACTTTGACCAAAACCAACGCATGAACAGCATCACCTCTATATTCACTGTATGACAAACATCCTGACATGTGGTTAGAGTGAGCACCTGATGGTCCTTTCACAGTTCACTTATTTCCATCAGGACACCATCTTGAATAATGGAGAGCATCTTATTACTTCATTAAGTATTTCATTGCTTGGTCTTGTGGGGTCTGGACATATTTAGTGTTTTATTATTCAGCGTTCACGCTCTGTAAGCAGATATTGCTCTGAGTGCCTCTCTTGTGGCGAGCTGCTCGGCAGGGTTGCGATGAGACCTCACCCAAATCTTAGCTGGGGGCGATGAGATGCTAGAATAATAAAGTCTCTTCCTTGTTTCGCTTGTGCACTAAAACGTTTCGCTTAGCAGGATGCTTTATTTATGAAATGAGGGAACCTTACACCGTGGGCGGACTGTGGAGCGCCTCAGTCGGTGGAAGGCGAGGGGCAATTTGAGGAGAGATGAAAAGGGATCATAGCATCTTCCTAAGGTGAAACAAATGGGACGTGGCCCAAAGCATTAAATATGTCCATAAAGAACAGCTAGCCTCCACACGTTCCCCCTGGTTACAATTTAACAAATCACCCACATGATGCAGGGAAACATATTTAAATTTTATGAGTGTGTGTGTGAGGGAGGACTAATTCCTGGGTGATCATTTCAAACTCAATTTGCCCACGTTCTTCCAAATATCCCATAACGAAGTAATTACATCTAATCAGTTGTGTAACACAGTGTAAATCTGCTTTGACTCCTTCGCTGCATTCAAATGAGGAAAACAATGTTTGTCTTTGAGTTGTTAGAAAATCCAAACACGTGTTCACTGCAAACTATGAATGAGGTTCAACTGAACAAAATGAGCATATCATGACACAATATTACAGTACACACAGAAATGAGCTGTGTGTGTGTTTCTCTCTGTACACAGAAATCAAAGGGTCTTTGAGGCGGTGGAACTGCGTCTGCATCGAGGCCTTCGGTTCTGTAAGCCTGTTGTGTTGCCATGGAAACGCCTGTTGAACGAGGGTTGTATGAATCTTTCAGATACCCCTTTTTTTTTTTTCTTCATCCGACCACTTGGGATCTTTTCACAACACTCACAACATACAAAACTTCCCGTTGGCAGGGAGGGGAGAAAATTGGTCAAAGTGTCTTCACAGTTTACCAGAACAGGGACTCGGTGTGTTGTCTCAGCAGAGAGGATGTCAGACAGAACGGCTCTGATTAAAACAAAAGCTACACATGCAGACACATACAGTCGCCACATAACTGCAAAGAGGCCAGGCCAACAGTATGCATGCTAAAAAGATGTTTGTTCACAGCTGAAGAGGCAGAAGCAGCTCAGACACAACCTTGTCCTCTTTCTTTCTCTCTGCTGTCTGTGAGCGCCGGGTTAATAACTAGACTGTCCGCAAATGTGCTCTCCTTTATCTTGTGTCCTTGTAGCAAGACAATAAGCCTTATTGCTTTGCACTCTCCAATTATGAAGTTTATCATTTGGCTGTGAGAAACTTTAGCCCATGGACAGATTAAATCCATCCCATGTGGACTATTATTTGCAGTATCTTGAAGAAGAAATGACATTTTATGAGGGCTTGGAGAAGTTGGTTAAAGGTATGATTGTGAAGGGAATACTGACACAAATTCGAATCAATATTTCAGCTCTGCAAGGGTTGAAGGTGGGAGACTATGAAGCAAACAGTGGAGGCCCCCAGGTTTTCATGAGGTGCACATAAGACGCTGCCATTGCTGCCTGACACTTCGGGCTGGTGCACCTTTAGCATGAATGATTCATCCTCTTCAGCTTTTATGTGACTTGGAGGGGAGACAAAATGTTCTGGCTCATCAGCGCTACATCCCAGCATGCTTTAGTAATGATGGTGTGATGACGCTGTGTTAGATTTTTAACAGGATCCTTTATCCTGATCAAGCCCTCTCTTTCTCTTTCTTCTGACATCAGCTTGTTTCTTTAACCCATTTGGACCTAAGGATGCCTAAAAAATCGCCCTCTAAAACCTAAGTGACGTTTGAAATCAACCTCCCAGAACCTGAGGGTGTTCGGAAAAACTGCACAGAATTTCAAAGTTTACTAAAATCTTTGTCTCTGTATCAGATAGAGACCTTAAAAATAAAACATTTGAAAGCTTAAACCTATTGGCTTTAGCTGTAAATTAAAATTTCCTTTGCACTGATGTTCATGGCCTTATGCGACGTAGACGTCTCATCAGGTCTTAAAGGTAGAAGCACGTCTTCGTCTCATCAGGTCTAAATGGGTTAAAAAGCCAAAGTCAGGCTGCAAAACACTGGAAAATAAAAAGTATATTTTGTTTCGTAGCTTGGTCCAAAAAGACAACTGGACTTGGTTTAAGGTCCTAAGGAAGTTTCACCTCTCCCAGTTCAACTCTAAACCAGTGGACGGAGCAGACATCTCAGCCTCTGTGGATTATTAGCACAATAATTATCAAAATGGTCAAATGGGAGTTGTTAGAACCAACACAGACTGATTTAAAATCATAACAGATATTATTTCAGATGATTGAAGAATGTTTTTAATGTTCAAATACGCAACGCTGTCACACTTCCTCAAAACTTGAGCTACAGAAAGAGTCCCTGTTAGCATGTGGTGACGTTTAGAACTTGCAGCTGGCGCCCGGCTATGTGACTGTATGCATGTGACCGGTTGATCTCCATGCATTTAATGACAGTGCTTCATATTTTTCTGCGACATTATATTGAATCTAACTGTTGACAGGATAATTGTAATCCAATCTAATCGTGAAACCAATGAAGATGCACAGCCCTGTTTTTTTTAAATGATTGTAAATAACTGTGTCGAGTGTGTACATGTGTATGAAACAGAGTGCTAAGACGTACATTTCTCCGTATATGTATGGGTATATGTTTACAAATGTGTCTATGTTAAATATTAGTCAGTACAGAACATGTCTCAGTCACGTCACATTTTAGGAGAGGTTTCAAAAAGACAGACAATGAACCTGGAAAGTTTACTTCACACCGCCAAAAAGTAGCAGCATGGTGTGTGATGTAACCTTGATATTTGGTCCTGCGATTGCATGTGCACCCTGCACTATGGCATTGTTTCAATAATATAAATCGTGCAGCCTTAAGCTCCAGAGTCATGAGTTTGCACATATTGTTTCTTTCCACCACAGCCAACAGAAGCAGAGTCTTACTGCAGATTTTGTGTAATGAGGGCTCTCTTATGTTGACAGTGCTGTGTTGGTTATACACGTTGTGGTATTTACTCCATTTTCCAGCAGTACATAGAAGCAGGGAGCAAAGATCATGCAGAACTGCCAGTGAACAGCTGTGAATGAATATGTTGAGCTTTCTTTAACACAGAAAAAGTGGCATATCACTTCTTTCTATATATGACTGAGATGGGAGATCACATCCTTTAGTAGAGGCTCGAGGTCTTCAGAACGTTTTCCACTTTCTTCTTGCTTGAATATTTAAGACCAAAAGGCAGGTCCAGGTATTTTTTCCCTCCGATCTCCTGACCTGCAGGGCTGACAAGCTTCACTTTCAGATGTTTTTAAGATGAAATGTGAGATGTTTACCAAACCCTTCAGCTCACCCAGCGCTGTGCCCTACTCACCAGGCAGATCATTCGGGGAAATTCAATTTCCCTTTCATCAGAAAAAGCCAGATTTCATTTAGTAGGACGACTGCAGTCAGTGGAGGAGACACTTTAAGATCAAACTCTGCTGCTAACAGCCTTTCCTCTTTGCTTTGGTGTGTTTTCATATGATACTGCCTCAAGAGTTGTGGCATTTCAAAGTGGAAGACATCTGTTTGGGTTTTACAATACCAATGATATTTCACATTATTAAAGTAGAAGGCAAAACATGTTTTATTCCAAGTCATGGCTCTGATGTAAAGTTGACCAGGAGCCAGATGACCAAAAGTGTGTTATGACCCACGCTAACTGATTCATAAAATCTTAACAGGAGATGAAAATAAGAGACTCAACACATGAAAGCAAATAATTACAGATGTGTTCCTAGTGTGTGGAGAGCAATATGACCGAAACAGCACACCACACACTAACATTCACCAACAACCAGAGTCACCGACTCTAAAAAAGGAAATCTCGCTAAATCCTTTCAGAGTAAACAAACAGGGAAGAATTGGCGATCATAGTTTTTGGACAACTTTTCATTGAAAATTCAAAAGGCAACAAAGATTAAACTATGGCTGAAGTCGTGAAGACAGCATGAACATGGGCTGTGCATGTGGTGTGCACTGGAGGTGATTAAAATTTAATTAGCTGCGGTCGTTGTGCTTCCTTCTTCAGTCTGCTCGCTTCCCAATTGACTGTCGTGGGAATCCACAGAGTGGGTGCTTGGCTGTCCTCGGGTTCCCCACAAACAGATATCAGATTGTAAATACTGAACATGTTTGCCAAATGAAATAGGGACGTTCTTCTGATGGGATCACTCTTAACATACCTCAAACCACAGAGAGATCTGTCAGGAAAAGATAAAGCAACATCAAGAAATCTGGACTTTGTTTGGAGAGGGGAATCGGGACTTGAAACGGCTTGATATTCTTGTAGTGTGTACTCCGCTTTAGATTGACAAAGCAGGAATTGTTTTAATTTTACATCCTTTAAAGTGTACATACACTTCAGACTGAGAAGTCCTCCTCTCCTTCTCTCTCTCTCTCCTTCTCTCCTCTCCTTCTTTCCTCTCCTTCTCGCTCTCTCCTCCTCTCCTCTCTCTCTCCTCCTCTCCTTTCTCTCTCTCTCTCCTCTCTCTCTCCTTCTCTCCTCTCTCTCTCTCTCTCTCTCTCTGTCTCTCCTCTCTCTTTCTTTAGACTGGAATCTTGTATTTTAGTGGAATAAGTATATAATATATAAGTGGAAGGGCAGCAGGATGTGTCATTACACATCCACAGTATGAGAAATAAGAATACAGTTCCTTCCTCGCTATTTTAAGTGTTTTAGGATTTGTACATTAGAAGAAGTGCAAATGATATCTAAATGTCAGAAAGATGTGATTGATATTCTCTGATGGCAGCTTAATTGACTGAATATATTGAATCATTTCTATTACAGGTCATTCATTTGATTATTATGTAATGAAAGCTTTCATCCTTCTCTCTGTGCACCAGGCTCGCTTTCTTTGCAAAATCCAGCGTGCATATAAATGTGATGAGCTTCTTTCCCTGCAGGAGAAAGCATCATGTACTGATAAAGCTTGATGTTTGTCTTTCCAGTGAAAGGCATGCTTTTCACCTCATGCTAGTGCATCACCGGTATAAATGTCAGTGTAGGAGGGTTCTTTGAATAGACCCATTAGTAATTACAACTCTACACAGCACAAGCCGGGTGCTGACATGAAGTGTATGAGTAAGGGATATTTGCTTTGACTACGAGCAGGCTGAGTACAAACTCAGAGCTCTCTGTTTCAGGCGTCACATCTATGGGAGGATGACTGGACTGAAATCTTCTGTCAAAACGTTGTCAATCAACAGAAAAAGATGGAAAAGAAATGGATTCAGACAGAATGTGAGACGCTCTTTTGTCTGTCAAATCAAACGACGTCCAAACAAAGACAGACCTGACCAGCCAGATCGCTGACAGAGATGTTGTTGTGCAGTCGGATGTGTCACTTTATCATGAGAACAAACATTAAGGAAAACATGTTCAAATTCAGGTTGTTGACGGGGATATAATTAGTCCTGTCAGTCTGTGGACTGAAGGAGAATATGGAACATTTCTCTAACATCACGTCTCTATAATCACCGACTGATACGCTCCTACTGACACACAGATTGCATCTGTCAGATAGGAACTGTTTTCAGCTAAGGACAGATCCCATCCTCATATGTTTCCTGATTATTGGAACATCTGTACGCCCATATTTCTTTGAGTGCACTTCAGTAGAAGAGAAAGTGAAAGACGCAGCGTCAGATATCATCAGGATCACTTTTATTTTTACTTCACTGCAGCCTGAATGAGGGTCTGTTAGAACTTTGTGTTACAGGCCAGCCTTCACCTTTAAGGTAGACCTCGGTGTACCTCGAAGGTAACATGTGCACGACTAGGGCTGTTGAAATTAACCATTTACATGATGCATCGCGATGAAGATATGAATGATTCTTCATCGATTAGAGCTGTCATAATGAAGGAAGTCTCACCTGACTATGAATCAGGAGTCTGCAACTGGCCAGCAGCAATAATATGCTGAGAGAGAGAGAGAGAGAGAGAGAGAGAGAGAGCATATGCTGCACATCGACAACATCAGGACCTCCATTGTGTTCACAGATTTCCAATACAAAACCATCGGTACGGATTTGTAGAAACGTTTTTTTATCATTTTCTTCTGTGCCACACAACTAAACATTTGTTTAAAGTTTGCCCTGCGACTCTGTTACCACAACAGGCGAGCGTCATTTTGGCAGGCTGGCTATCAAGACACAACAAAACCAAGAGAGTAGAATCACATCAGCGAGAGAGAGAGAGAGAGAGAGAGAGAGAGAGAGAGAGAGAGAGAGAGATTGGAGATCTCAGTTTCACATTAAGTAAGTGCTAAGACTGTCGTTATGTATCTGTAGCCAAATCGTACTGTAGAGGTTTTTAAAAAACGCACTCGTGGTGATAACTGTTGCTGCCGTGAGGGTGCTTTGTTTCAGCACCGGGAGCTGTTTACTGTCTGCAGCGCTGCTCGCACATTATTCAGAGGCAAGAATGTTTGTGTCTGTCACTGACTGTCACAACGAGAAAATATTAAAAGTATGGAAGTACTGAAAAATTCTGACAACAACAGCCTGGGCCGGACCTGTATGTATCTCAGGGTCAAACCTTTATGGCATGTATCAGGTGAAAGCTTCTTCTGATATTACACTGACAGGATAAGTGGTTAAATCATGACACTCACTAAGTGCTGAAAGAGAGCGATGAACGACACAGTGGAGGGGAGTGAAGAACGCAGCAGGCGTCATGATCGAGCTTGTGCTAAGCTCCTTTAGCGGGTCACTGGGTCAGTGAGACCAATGTTGGGTTAATGACTTTTTAAAAACCATTTAAGCTTGACATTATTTTCTTACTTTCCGTCTAAAGACTGCAAAGGGATTAATCGATGTCTTGACTGAACAGGGAGGTCAGACATCAAGGTCAACAACTTTTCTGCAACCCCTTCATGTGGCAGATTTCTGCTCAAGGACACTTCAGCGGGGCATTAATCTGTCTCGTCGAGGAAAATGTGGTCTCCTTAATTATCATGCCATCCTAATTCCACTAATACTTGGCTCACTTTTACACCAAGAAGTCTATTACGTGTGCAGTGTATTACAATGTGCACCTCTTCTCTTACATGGACTTACGACAGATAGAAGAGGCGGGCGGGAGGAATTCAGAGAGCGAGAGACTCCCAAAGGAGACTCCAGCGTGAGCAGAAAATAAAATGTGAAGATGAATGAATTTCTCTAATTAAAGCCAATGATGGCTAATCATGATCACTATAAGCCGTCATCTGCAGACGGCAGGCCTAATGAGCTATTATCTCTGCACGTGCCAAACATCCGAGACTGCAGCGGCCATGATTGTTTGTTCAGCGCTCCACGCCGCGCTCTTCAGTGGTGACAAAGCCCTTGTTTCCAATCCCCGCCCCAGAGAGGAGGCGTAATTGAAAACAAATACATAAACCGAACAAAATAAAACACCTGATGAATGAAAGGATATATCAAGTGATTCAGCTTCTCTGATTGGCTCCAAAAGGAATGGTTAATCAGATCTCTGAGTGGCCATGTACGGCGAGCTCTCAGGGCCATAGCTCTTGTGATCATTAGTGACATCCTGGCATTTCTCCATCCAGACCTGCACATGAAAAGAGACACTGAAGCCTTGAAGACAGTTTTCAGTCTGTTACTCCCACAGAGATGGCCTGTAAGAACATCACACACAGTGTAGGGCCCTGTTTGATGGAACTGGGACTGACTTCAAGCTTTATGAAATTTATATTCTGACCTTGATTCCCAAAACTTTGCAAATTAACGATTTACCATGTTTCTGTAGAAGAAGAGGAAAAAAGAAGAAGTGTGCCCGCAACAACACTCACACCTGCATGATAATTTGACAACACTTGACCCCGTTACGTTACTCAGCCTTTAGAAGAGAGAGATGTGTTTGTGTGATGTCAGTGACTCAAACAGCACACAGCACATTAAACTAGCCTTCAGGCACAACCTGGTTCAAAGCCTCAGGGTACGGAAACGTGGGCGATGGATATGTGCACTCAGGGCATATTTTCATGTTTTGGAACAGCATTTGAATAGCAATAAGTTAGAAACAAACAACTTAATGTTTAAAATAGAAGAAGACGGGGACATCTCGAGGTAGTTCATAAATATTGCTGCAGTGATTTCATGTAAAACACAAACACCTCACAGCGGGGAATCATTACAGCGTACATGCTCAATGAAATGAGGCTCAGATTTATGTGCACAAATATATTCGTTTGCATAATGTACAGAACATCCCTGACGGACCAGGGTTTAGTGCAAACACTGAGTCAGTTAACCCTGAAATGAGGGAATCTCTGGGTTTTCCGTTTCCAAAAGAGAGGTCACTCAAACCCGAGAAAGAGCGGTAACTCAGGCCTGTTCCAGAGAGGGAGGTAACTTTAGCTCTGAGTCAGTTACTATGGTAATTGAGTCTGTGAACCTAACCCGGTCGGGAGCAGGTTTTATTCAATGAACCCCGAGTTTCTCTCTGTCTCCTCTTTCAGAGCCAGAAACGCTGTTTCACTTCCTCATTCTTTCATTCTGTCCGTATCACGCCGTGTTAGTGAAGATTCACCGTTTGGCTGAATACAAATCCAGGTTGTTTTAATATTATATGTTAGGTAGGCTATACTCTAGCGTATAAATGAACTATTTTGTCGAACATGGAATGTGTTTTAGTCGAGGAGCCTCGAGATGAAGGGGCTGCATTACTCCACAGGGAATAAGAGTCTACATTTACGTCGGGAGATGTTAATTTAATTCGGACTAATGAATAAACTAAACCGGTTAAAGGACATTTAGCCTGCGTGTGTGAACACAGCTTCATGTTGGGGATAAAACGATAGGCCTAACGCACATTCAAATAGACACTGAATGAAGTTTACTTTGTTTAATATGTCAAATATGATTCAAATACCATGAGCTGAGTTTGTTCTTGTGTTTAATTCTGAGCTGTTTTAAAGTCGCTTTTCTTCTGCTGGATTTCATCTTAATGAAAATACATTTTAGGTTGAACACCATTCCACCAGTTTGGACCTGCGATATTATAATTCTGATGAAATATTAAATGACTTCATTACGTGCTGACACGAGCAGCTGTTTTCTCCTCTTTCTCTCTCCTTTGAGCTGCAGCAGTGTTACTCTTCTCTTCCTTCTTAAAACCTATTCATATTCGCCATATGTCCGCATGAAGATGTAGGCTATATTTCAAGATGGTTTAAGTACGAGGATCTCTTTTTTGTCTCCTGTTGCCATGGTGAATCATAGTATCAGGGCTCCATTCATGTTGGCTTTTTATCCTCATGGTGCACGTGCTGAACACCGAGTGAACATACTCAGAGTTGATTTAACAAACTCAAATCAGCTGATCTGGAACCAAAAACTGAGAGTTTCCCCCCTGTGGGTAAATCAGCTCAGAGCTCAGAGTTACACTGAGAGTTTGCTCAACCTGCTTTCTGAAACGGGCCCCTGCACAAGATGTTGGAATAGGCAACCACAACAAGCCTATCTCTGTTCCTCTTGTTTCATGAAAACATGAAAGCAGTTTAACAAACTCAAAGGAGGTTTAACAATTCATCAGAATGGCAGACTACGAGTCTCACTGACTCAAAGTCTGTCTGTCTATCGTTAACATGCAAACTGGAGCATCTGTGAACTTAACTCAGACTGCCTCCTGTTTGTTTATTTGCAGCATCACCCTCCTGAAGTGTTCAAAGCACACTGTGCACTCTGTTCAAGGATGCAGACGCAGCGTGGAGCTCAGATATTGACAACACTCGTCAATGTGTCAACTCAAAACATGTAAACCTGAAAATGCTCAGTCTCCCTCCGAGGGTTGAACCATATTGGTCAAAACTGACATTTGCAATATTTCTTCTTTCTGCAATATATTTTGTGATTTATAAAATATATAAATATAACAGATAGATTATGTACGTCAATTAACGTTTAAATTAAACCATCATACGTTAGATTATTTCTGTTTTAGTCATTTTCTGATTTCCAATCTAAACCCTCTCTTACTTCCATCACACATTGAGTCTGGCCCTCTGACAGCGACTCTGATGCACACAGAGAAAAGTAGAGATAACATGTGGAGAGAGAACAGGAGGAGTGACATATTTCTTAGTAAGCTTGACAAATAAACGTAAAGGTTGCTATTGTGTTACTTATAAGACATCAATCATTTCTAACGATGTTCAAAGTTATGTTTAGTCTACATGACAAGCCCAGTGATTGTTGAAAGAAGGCTCACTGTCTTGGGCTGCCCGTGACTCGCATCACCGTTTGCGCTGCAGCCGCAAAAAGTAAACAATCAGCAGCACATCCATACCGTTAAGAGTCCTTAAAGGGATACTTCACCCGGTGAAACATGAATCTGTATTGACATCGGGTCATATATGTAGTAGAAATGTGAAATCATTTTTGAAGTTGGTGCCTTCTTGACCGAGAAAAGGCAGAAAGTGTCTTTTTGGCTCATGTGGATGAAAGACAACAACTCCCAGAATGCACAGCACCGCAGCAGCCGCCTCCTGTTCCTCCATCAGCCTCAACTGCTCGTCGCTACATTGCGGCTCGTAGAGATAGCTGTGAACCTCCGATTCGAGTGCAAGACCTTCAAAATCCCCTTCATCCATATCAGTTTGAAGTTTTTCTCAGCTTTCTCCACAGAGTGTGTTAGCTTAGCTTCCAAGCAAGATGGTTGCTTTTAGATTCTGGGAGCGAGGTCCCACCCACTGATCTGTAGCTTCAGTGGGTCGAAAACATGAAGAACTAGCGATGTAGTTTCACCCCCTCTAACCACAGCAGCCTCCGATGATGCAAAATTATCAATTATTTTCAGAAACGGAGCTTTCCCGTCTCAGGGGAAAATGAGGGCAGGATGCACGACCATTCAAAAATACTACCAGGTTTCTAATGATACAAAGCTTAATGCAAATGGGTGAAGTATCCCTTTAATGGTCCGTTTACGAGCCTATACCCAACAGGGGACATACACTCATTTTAAATCTGCCTTGTGAGATTGGCAACGCATGTCCTGCAATATGACTAATGCACACGCTGCAACTTTATCGGGATCATTCAGCCATCACAAGTGCAAATAACCTGCTACCAGCTCCCGTGAACTTAAATCAAACGCAGCCAAAACTAACTCCCAAATCCTCAAATATGATGGATTTCATCAATGGCTCAACGTATCAGAATAAAATGCTTTTAGGTACACTTGTAGCATCATTAGACTTAGCAGCAATGTGCATTTCAATTTACCTCACTAAAGGTGTGTTGGGTTACTTATTATTTTATTTAATAACTAGCATAAGATTGTCAGTACTGAACACTTAGAAAGCAGTTTTGGTGACCAAACTTAAAATATGAAAAGACATGCTATTGTGATGTTGTTCACATCAATCTTTATTTGGAGTCTGAGGCTCAATTATGCTCTCCATCCAATGCAGAGTACAGACAGAGTGTCTTCTGTACTCTGTACTCTGTCTGTATTTCTGCACGTTTTCTGGAAGCTTACAGACACGGACCAAACCTTGCAAAATACCCGTAAATTGAATGGGCAGTGTCGAGCAGTGTAGCCAACGGTTAAAGCCTGACCAGCAGAACACAGATTATGTGATTTACCTCACCTGGGCCATAGACGGACAAATACAACAGAAGAGCTGGGTGGAGATCTGATGGGAACTGAGTGGCCTCTCGCCCTCTAGTGGATGCATTTAAATGTCCATCCCAACGTAAAGGATGTGTGGTAGTAGTGACGGTTACATCATCTAAAACATACATAATGTGTAATGTATAGGACCATTATGAGCGTTATAAGTGCATTAGAGCTAACCTGACACATGACTCATCATATTTTGAAGCTTAGCGCCACGGGCCACGCTGCTCCATTTGACGAGTTATGACTGAGAATATGTTGTGTGGGTGGTCGTTTGTTGTAATCTTTAACTGACTCCGTCTTCTCTGCTTTTTGCAGCTGTAACTTCAGATTTCATCAACTTACCTGAGGGGTTGTTTCACAATGATTTCAAGTCTGTTTGAGTATCATCTCCTCATGACTGCAGTGTAGCACATTAATACGCAGCACCACCCTGATGCTGCATTCAGTGCTGTTAAGTTTTATCAAAGTGTTTAGCTGTGTTCATCATGGGTTTAGTTATTTTCTGTACTCCATATAACAGCTGTACTAACCGTCATAAAACACGTCTTCACTACTGACACTCTCTAAAAGTAACAAACAGAAAGTGGTCAGATGAATGTGGACATACAGAAGAAAGAGTGATCATTACTCCCCTGAATAAATCAGTCACCACTGATTTAGAAAATTAGGCCATAGCCGATAGAATCCCTGCTGTACAGAATTAGAGCTTCTTGGTTTTTCTGCATACTTAATTTTCTTTTTTTTAAAAGGGGCCTGCGTAACTTCTTGCACTGATGATTGTTTTTCTTTCCACATGGCGGCTGAGCTCACAGTTTTACATCCTTTAACATCATGACTTTTAAGCTTTAAATAGAAAACACAACTAATCAGTGCCTGCTACCTAAATCATATCTCTGTTGCTTAATTGATACCAACTCTGAAAGACAGAAATGACTGGTAAAAGAATTCAAATGCAACCTCGTGTGTGCATAAACAACATTGATTACAGCAGATCTGTTTGTTTTTCTTTGCGTGCATACAGAGCACAGAGGAAGCCAGAATGTGAAAAATCAAAGTTAGGCTATCAGATCACTGCTGCAGAGACTCTACACCAGACTATTTCTATCATCAGCTCCTGCTGTGCATGAATTGTTTTGCTTTTTTGCTGTTCCACTTGCATGGGTGGATGCCTGACTCTACCCTGCCATTCGTGGATCAGTCGTTTCCTCATTTATTTAAGTAAGGTCAGTCTGGCAACCCAACACAGGGATGCTTACACTGAGGACTCCACCACAAACATGCAGGTCATTTCTGTCCCCCACCCTGCACAGTTTGGACTTCTTAGAAATGGATGATTGCCCATTAATTAACCCGACATAACTGTAAATGTTTACTGACAGTGATGGCTCAATCATCGTTATCAGACATCAGAGACTGAATCTATGATTTACTCTGCAATATCACTGAAACATACTCATTGTGTTATTTATACATCTCAAATGTCTGTGTTAAAGTGGGGCTAATGTCTCCATATTCTTTTAGAAAACAATCAAACTGAAGGGCTTCATATTCTCTTTTCATCATTGAGCTCTGTGGGACGTCCGGATGTCTTTGTTCTACAAACAGGAAGCTGTTTCGGCGCCTTTAGGAGGTGGTTTGAGAGTCTCCCCTGGAGCACAATACAGCAACACATTTATTTGCTGTGGCCGACTTTCAGGCTACAAACACTGCTGCGAGCTCTCCTCTGGACAACACTGAATCCGACAGAGAGAGAGGGAGGGGGGGGTGGGGTGGGAGACGGGGGGTGTCCGGGGGATGGATGAGCTTATGGACGGATGTGTGTGATGTGTGGAGTGAAGCTGTTTCACCTGAACCCCTCTGACAGCTGCAGCGAGCTGTCAGCCTGCAGCGCTGTGCATGGCGGGGTGAAGATGAAACCCGACAAAGTCTCGATAAATATCTCGTCACGGAACTTTCCTGATGTTTCTAAAAGTCAGAGAAAAGGATGCTTACTTAGAAGTCATAGAGAAAGCAGTAGAGCTATCCATTGAGTGAAACACAACTTTATTATCCTGCAGCTCTACAAAAGCATCCCCTTTCTGTTCAGTTCCAGTTCTTTATTTTTTTAAAGACACCCACGTAAGATCCAACAGGGCGATATTTTGTGAAAAACAGCCTCAATAAAACTTCCCAATGAGTTTCAGAACCATCAAGAGCACAAAGCGTAAACATTTACATCTTTTTTTCTCTCTTGTGATTGAAACTCTGCTTTTTTTGCTGAAAATCCCACTTAGCACCGCACTCGAGGGAAAACGAGAGGAATGAGCTTGAGGAGTTATTGTTTGCACCCAGTGTGGATAAAGGATTACGGGCCGGGGGGATGGAGCTCCTGAGGTGTGTCTGGAGGTGGGACGTGGAGCGGATGGAGAGGGAGGCAAACTGGGTCAGGGAACAAAGGAATGGGAGGTGTTGTGGTATTATGAAAGTTGCAGATGTTGCTCATCTGCTGTGAGCGCTGTAAGATATTGAAGATCTGGCGTAAAATCTCTTTTATTAATAAAGCCTCTTTGAGGACATTATCGCTGGCTTGCTTGGCCGTGGAGATATGTCGCACATACAGACTGAAAACACTTTCAGTTCCTATCATGTAACATTTTCCACCCTGTGATTATTTTTCACATTAACAGATCGACAGAGTATCTCAGACTCTGCCCTATTTTTCCCTCTGGTGCCTCCAGCTCCCTTTTCTCCTGCTTACAGTATCTTGATTGGAGATAACTAAGGACAAGTCTGATTTGTAGAGCTCCAGCCTGTTCCCCATGCATTAATCTCACTTTGTACTGTTACAGTTTTTCCACTCTCCTATAATGGAAAAACTAAGAGCTGAGAAGGACAGAGGGTAAAGACAGAGGTTTAATATTATTTAAAAAGAGCAGATATGAAAAAGTTCAGGTCCAAACTGATCCAAAGTGTGTTCACCACACTCCTGAGCTTCCTAAATAATTGACTGGGTGCTTAAATAGCCGCTTGGCTCAGGTAGTGCCCCTCTGGATGGCACAGACATCGAGGGCCGACACAAACACGCACAGGGACGGCAGGGAGCTGATTTAATTGGTTGAATGAGCTCAAATGAGATTAAACACATTTTTCTCCCTGATTTTCTTTTACGCCATTTACCTTTCCCATCCATTCTGCATCGTCTTTCTCTCTTGATTTGCCTCGTCATGTTTAACTTTCTTTGCTGTTACTCTAGTTCTTTCGTTTTCCACACTCGCCCTCCTTTTGAAATTTGCATTTTTCTTGTTTCCTTTCTTGTTTTCACCCTCGCATCTTTCTTTTATACTCTCAGCCTTGCTCTTTTTTTCATGCAGTTTCTCCACCTTTCTTCCTTAACACTAACCCTATCTGGTCTCTCAACCATTAATAATGCAACAAAGCTCGGGTTCTTCAGAGCTCATTTTAAAGCGTTTGTTTTTGCTTCAACGTCTGAAGCGAGAGCCTGCCTCATGTGATCTTATAATGATGTGCTGCTGTTGATAGTATTCAGGTACTAAGACCACTTTCCTTGAACTACACATTAGCTTTGGGCTCTGCCTGTTCAATCTACACAATCAAGTTTACAGGAAGGCTGAATCTTTTTGCATTATTTTTTGCTGTAATGGAATATTTGAAGGCAGTTACAGTCTAGATGTAAAGTCTTTTGGGTGTAGTAGCTGCAGGCTTCTACTGAATAACCATTATTTACACAAAGAGGAGGAGGAGTGGATTTCAAGTTGGCATGTGAGCACATTTCACTGCTTAGGGTCACAAGGTGAGGTTTTTTTCTAAGAAGGTGACGTTAAGTTATTCAAGCCGATAAAAACAGTGATGTTTGCCTGGCTTTCTTAATAATACTCAGAACTATGCATTACTTTGAACACTTTGTCTAAATAAAAAAAACACTTCTCTGGCTAACAGCATTGCTTTATTGATTTTTTCCCTAAGCACTAGTGATGTAATTCTCATCTCATCATCGCTGGGCCATTATAATTGAGTTGATAAGGGTAATTCAGAGATATATTGACGTCAGTATCTTTTGTCTGATATGTGCCTTCTTTGACATTTTGAGAACATATGCAGAAAACAATCTGGTGGTATTTAGAGACAGTGTAATCACATCGTTTGTCCAGCTCACAGTTGAACGGCTCATTCCCACATCACCTGACACGTGGGCGTCTGTTGCACAACCTCTAACTTCTTATTTGGACGTACACGGTGAAGGACTGCAGGCAAGAGAAGCGCTGTACATGCACGGCTCACTCGCTGCGGCTGGAGCGCCTAAAAATCTAGAGGAGTAGGTTCATGATTTTCTACGGCCAGCTGCAGGTTTTTATTTAAAATCATTAAAAAAAAACATACATTTCAAAACAGCTTCAACACCTGTATCCGTAGAATATGTGACTGTCATGAAAAAATTAAATTCAAGTCATTCAAAACTGCTTCTTTACATTTTAGAAATGGTTCCAATCGAAACATAAATCAGGCTTCTGTTGACAAAAGATCAAATATTTGATTATTCGTGGCCGTTATCAAAGGGAAAGACGATGCTAATGAGAAAGCTAAAAGAAGCTCAGAGCGGACGTGCACGTGACAGTTTGAGCTTTTTGTTTGTTTTAAAGACAGATAGGCTCACTTTCTGCAGAACATTGCAAACCCATGTAAGTGCATGATTGGTTCATTCTCCACATAGAATAAATCACATCAGTTAACTGCTTCAACCACAGTAATGGTGATTGATACCTCTCGTATGCTAGAGCTCTGATTAGAAACACAAACAAACAAATCACAACCTGATTGGATCCCTTCATCTCTTTGGATAATGGCTGATATAATGAGAGAAAACATGCAGTCTGAAGTTTGAAGAGGCCCTCCAGCTACAGCAATGCTCCTTTTTGTCACAGAAGACATTTTGACACGTCACAACAGGAGATGACGGATCTAAATAGAAGGATTAAAGATTGAGCTGCAGTGTCAGGGGTCTCGTATTGTTCATGCTGGCTCACTGTCACGCTGGATAACAGGAAACACTCGAGTAGAACAGAGTTCGTGTTGATGTTGTTAGCACTGTGACAGGCTGAAATGGCGGCTGTGGAGGAGACCGACTGCATCGTTTTTAATGACACACGGATGGCGGGATTAATAAAACCATCGTGAGTTTGAGTTTAAACTTTCATGATAACTTTCTCAGTCAAACCGTAAAAAAAGGTCGAAGCAAAAGTATTTGGGTGTCTCGCAATTTGATTCGATTCGATTTTGATTCTTGGGGTCACGATTCGATTCAGAATCTATCTTTGATTCAAACGATTCTGGATTCATGATTCAAAGTCTGTTTTTGAATTAGTACTTCAGGATCTCCTCCAGTCATCTGTGAGACTGGCTGCATTTCTTGCTGCTACATTTGACATTCTACTGAGTTAAAGAGCTAGCTTTAGCACTTAGCAGGGAGGGACTGATTAGCCACACAAAAAAATCGATTTTTGGAAGTTATGAATCGATTTAAAATCTCAGAAGATAAAAATCTCGATTTTTACATAAATCGCACCTTTACCTAAAACCGAACTAACATTCCCTATATGCCCACCCACTCATCTACACATGTTCATATTCTTTAACATTTTTAGATAAAGTAGAAAAAGAGGAAGAGCAATCGAGTGGATATTGTACGTATCTTAAGTGTTTAATGACTTTCAGATAATACTAAAAATAAATAGTTTTACTCATAGGCTGCTATTTGTGCACGTTTACTCGACTTAGCAGTTAAACGTCAGCCTCGCATATACAGCGCCAGAATAACAAGTCGATTAAACAAATGACCAATATTTTGTCTTTTAAAGCCCGTCAAATGTTATAATTAAAGTGCCGTCACTTTTTCATCACATCACTGTACAACATCTACATCAGCTTTTCACTCGAGTTTCTACTTTCAACTTTAACTTGTTTAAAAAACTTTATTTTAAGAGGCTAAACTGGGATTGAGCTCTCCTTCAGGTTTGTTTGTGTGGTCTTTGTTTTCACACCTGTTACTTTGTGTTGGTATGTGCTCAGTCTGTTTACATGAGTGGGAGGAAGTAACTGAATTTGTGAGCTGCATGCAATTGTGTCGCCTTAATCTTCTCTTATTTCATGTTGCAGCAGTTGGTAAGTGTTATTGTTGTCATCCATACCTCCTCGGTCCGTGTACGAAGTATAATTCATTTGCAGTAGTTCATGATGTATAATGAAACATGCCAGTTTAACTTATAATGAAACATGCCAGTTCGACTTCCTTGGTTCAATTTTCATTGTACAAGTTGGATAATGCAACAAGCTGCGCTGAATAGCTTTGCACGTCCTCGCTCAATGAAACAATAATACAGTCAAAGCGTTAACAACGTTAGGCTGAGTCGGCCCTGGGAGAATGAGTAAACGTGCGAAAACGTGTATCGTGTATTTGCATTCACCAAGTCGGACAATGAAATTAGGCAATACCCCTTAAACGTGCGTGTTTCACTATAAACATGAACTATTGCAAATGAATTATACTTCGTACACGAACCCTCCTTCTTCTCTTCTTAAACATATCCAGTGGAACTGTTTGCATGTCAATGACACCTTCAGGGGGGGAAACTGAGGACATTCTGGACTTACTTTCAGATATTACACAAGTCATGACACAGATTTCCAAAAACACTATCAGTTACATCTTGTCTTGTTCTTTCACACACACACACACACACACACACACACACACACACACACACACACACGCACACACACACACACACACACACACACACACACACACACACACACACACAGAGAGAGAGAGAGAGAAAGTAAGAGAGAAGGATGGTGCAGACAGTGTCCTCTTAGATCATCCAGACATCAATGGCTTGTCATACAGCAGCCCCTTCAGTCAGCCCACTGAGGACGAGGAAGTCACAGAAGTATTTCCAGCAGCAGTCGAAGACAATGACACCCAGCCCTCCTCACAGAGAGGGAGGACATCAAACTCACACATATGCACGTACACACACCGAATGCACAGACACGGTGACTCAGTTTTTCAGTAGAAGGTCTCCCTTTAAGTTCACTCCTCACACTGCAAGATACACATTGCTGCACCCAGGTAGGAATAACAAGCACTGAGCAAAAGGTTCAGAGGAGAAGAAGAAGATATTGTCTTACAGACAGCTAAAGTGGGAAGGAGTTCCCGAAAAGTTCTCCCACCTTAAAAAATATATTTAAGAATGAAGATAACACCACAACACACAGAGGCTTCTGCAGCATACACAGAAAAAAACTCTTTCTCTCCAAGTCTAGTTTTTTTATCCTGTCGATGTTTCACTGACTGAGCATTTCCAACAACAGCATGAGCATTAAATTCTTCTGCAGAATCTTCACCGCCTTGAAAAAAGCAACGGTCAAAGAAAGGTCAAAGCTGTGTGAAAAAAAATCAATTTGTTTAAAGGCTTGGCTGCAACTACCGTTATTTTCATCACTGTGAGCAGTTAAAGTGATGTCTGGAAGCAACGACACCATGCAGTGTAAACATAAGTGGTGTTAATCTTGCATTTCATAGAAATACTAGTTGGATGCTAAACCACATGCGCTTAAACACGAGGAGAAACCAGCGGAGACAGACATCAGGCGCTAACCTGTGAGCACACATCAAATTATAATTTGAGAATAATTGATTAGTCCGTCATAGGGTAGGGAAAGTCCTCAAATATTGAAATGACTGAAAATGCCCATCCCTACTTTAAATTGCATCTTTTCTGCAACCAACAATTCATACCCATACTCACCATTAGGGATGAGCAATTAATCGGAACCGACATTCAGAATATCTCACCGACGTAATCTTGCCCATGTCGATTATTTCAAATATTTTCAGGGCAGAGTCACGTGACGACACGGCCAATCCGCGACATGGAAGCAATGTCCGTCGTTTGGACACATTTTGTCTTTAGGGAAGACGACCGCGAAAAAAAAGAAGTGAAATGTAAACACTGCGGAAAAACTGTTTGCAAGAATACAAGATATTTATTTTCTACAGTTTTAGAGAAGTTCATTTCTACTTAAAAACTCAAATGTGTCGTTTTCATTTCAAGCGATGCTTTGATTTCAGTTTGAAATATTCAATAAATAACCACAAAATAGTTCATCAGATATTCACTCTTTCATTACAAACATATCTCAGCTTTAATAGTTGAGCATATTTACAGTAGAGACCATGACAGTGAAGTATGAGGGCAAAAACAAAAACGAAATAATCGTTCATTAATCGTAATCGAGGTCAAATGTTCAATTAATCGTGATGTTGATTTGAGGCCTTATCGCCCAGCCTTACTCAGCATATACCTTTCTAAAAGAAAATGAATGGGGTGCAACGTGAGCGCCCACGTGCAGAGGCTAAGAGTCCTCGTCGCAGCAGCCGTGGGTTCAAACTGAACCTCTGCCCCTTTGCTGCATGTCATCCCAGACTCTCTCCTCCCACCATTTCCTGTCTCTCTTCAGCCGTCCTGTCCAATAGAGACAAAAAGGGCCCAAAAATATCTTTTCAAAAATGACAAAGAAAGGCAGAAAATCATCAAATTTAAAAAGATGTCACCGATAACTGACATAAGAGAAATGACTAATATGATCGATCCATTATTTAAGGAGTTTCTGATTCATTGTCTTCAGATTAATAAATTAATTACTTGATCACTGCAGCTCAGTTTGGTTAGTAGACCATGACGGCATGTTTTGGATTAACCTGATTAATACCAGCACACCTCATAAAGCAGATTGCGTGTGGACCATCATTTGACCCCGTTAAAAACAGTTTCACCCCCGTCATCATAAAGCGTGTTGTTGTTACGTTCAGTCTCAGCCGTCTGCAGACGCAGTGTTTAACTGAGTATTGAGAGGACAGCACTGGATTGATGCTTACTCACTAATCTCCTGTTTTTATTTTTATCCGTCATGTTTTTTTAGATCAGATTTTTTTTTATGCTGAGAATAATAAAAACAATCTCAGGCTGTTGTACAAAACAAAGGACAGAATGTCTCTGCACTCCGATGATCCCGCTGATCCTGTAGTATGACACATCTAACCTCGTCCGACAAAGCCGATTGGTGAAGCTGCTGTGATAGCACTATGTGCTGCCAAACAAACTCAACAACACCGGTGTCCCTCGCTCTTCAGCAGAGGAAACCGAAACCTTGAATCGCCTGATGTTATGAACAGACCTCTCTTCTCTGACCTGGTTATTTCAGTCTATTCACAGACCAGCTCTCTGTTTACTGTGCAGGTGCATCGCTTCATGTTTCAGTAAACTCCATCATATGATGTTGGAGAGTTATGAATGGGTTATTTCTGTTGATGACGAGCTGTTTTAACAACTTCAGATATGGTGACGCATAAAGCTAATTTTGATTTGAAATGAAAAATGATCCTTTTGAACAAGACTGTGTGTCGATATGACCCTGAAAAGCTGTTTACAAAGGTGCTTTGTCTAATAATAACTTCTTCAGGCTCAGTGGTTAGAGTGACGCGTCTTTAGTCCTCACCACAGCAGCATAGTAACTCTAACACTCCCCCCATACCCCTCATACAAGCTAAACAACAGGAATAAATCACCTTATTACTTTACAAAAACGTCAGATATTGACACTTTTTTTTTTATACTGTATATATATACTTTATTAATCCCAGAGATTTTACAGTCTATTCTAGAGACATGCTTCTCACACACACATGCACAGACACGACCTGTGGACATGCATTAGTGGAGAGATGTGAGGGTGCGGGAGCAGCCCGCAGAGGGCGCCCCTGAGCTTGTGGGGGTTCGGTGCCTTGCTCAAATGCACCTTGGCAGTGCTCGAGAAGTGGTCTGGCACCTCTCCAGCTACCAGACCATCTTCCATATTTTGGTCCGCATCCTGACTTGAACTGGCGACCCTCCGGTTCCCAACCCAAGTCCCTACGGACTGACCTACTGCCACCCCCACATGTGGGGAAAGATAGTCGTTATATTGACAATTTAAATTGATAAGACAGAAAAAAATATCAGACTCAGACAGCCCGCCCAGGTATGTTTACGTCTGCCCAATAAAGTATTTGCAAATCCATATATAACCGTGAATGATCACTATTCCACAGACCAGCAGGCTGTCCAGATCACTTCTCTTTTAAACCAGCGGAGAGCGCTATCTGCTTGTGGCGTGTCGTGTTCCACGTCAGTAGCTGAAGAAGAGAGGCGTACAGACATGGTTGGAGAAAGTGAAGATTTTACGGTGACCGTCTTGTTATAAATCAGGGATAGAAGCAAAGTGAGCACATAATGTACACTACTACTGTAAGAGAAACTAAACAAGTAGCACATCCAACATAATGCATCACGTAAAAAGGCGTCAAGTTGTGAAGCTCCGAATCTCAAAAACATGTTAACAAAATACGAGGGAAGCATTTGAGACCCTCCACGCCCACATGAATACGTGCATTGATGTTTTAGGAATTCAGGCTGATGATTAACACGTTAGAGCCTAACATGCTGAACACAGAATTAGCAATTGACTTAAGGTGACTTGACATTTTTTCAAAAACATGATAAAAATTAGAAAACGTAGAAAATAGTGGTAAAATCCTACCGTAAACCCAGTATCATGATATGTATCGTTACAGCATAAGAACACCATATTAGCCTGATACGATAAATCGCAGATATATCTGTCGGGCTTAAATCAACACTGTAAAATGTTCAATAACAAAACTTTGAAAGAGGAAACTTGTAGCAAGCACGTCAAAGGACAGTGCACCACAAGCAGTGGAAATGAATAGTGAAAGTCAAAAGGGCAAACATGGAAAATGATTTCATAAATTTGGAGGCTTATCAACTAACAAACACGACCTGACTTCACAAAGGGGAACGTCATTTAGATGATAATGAGACAGGTGGTGAAACACAGATCTGGGTCTATGAGTGCAATATTAATCATTCCCTCCATGTTCAAACAGTCCAATTCATGTGTCATTCAGCCTCACTCACACCAGACAAGTGTTCACATGATTGCATCAGGTTCAAAAAAAGTCTGAGTTAAACAGACAGAGGAAAGGAGCACTGTGGTGAATGATAAAAGCACTGACGGGCAGAGTGTGTGAACGTTTACAGCTGCGTGTGTGTGTGTGTGTGTGCACATGTACAACTGTGGGTAAAATTAGGAATTAGAGCAGGGGAGAGAGGAGAATGTCTGCGTTCAGTGTGGGTCAGCTCGCACAGCGCAGCCTCCCTCCCCCCTCTCCTCTGAGACGGCTATAAAAGAATATCTGATGTGGATGCAGCGAGTGAGAGAGAGGCTGAGAGGACAAAAAGAATGCTATATCACTGTGGCATTCACAGCCAGTGGCTTTTATTGTTGTGCCAACAGTCTCAACAAATTCTATTCAAAACATACAGTTGTGCCTGCAGACTTTTGAGTAAGGGAGGGGGAAAGAGCAAGAGCAAGAAACTTATCACAGCAAAGATTGGAGTTGGTATGTGATAAGTAGGAGTTTATTCTGCAGATGTTAAGATTTTTACATTTTAGAAATTTCCCACTCTTTAAATAGCTTCTGGCCCTTTTTTTTAGCAACTGACATAAACACTAGGAGAGAAAAATGGCACTACATAAAGGTTTCACTGGCTCACCAGTCATACATGCACAGGAGGGAACGTGTGAAACATACAAAGAGTAGGGGAGTCACAATCTAAACTTCAGTACATTCAAGAAAACATCAAACAATACATACTTTGATACCATGGCAACAAAAATACAAGTCACAGGCACCCAATATCGGGTCATTTCTTATTTACCGAGCAGATAATGTAAACGCTTACACACTGTGTAGATTGCACGATTATGTAATTGGGTTTCAGTAATGAAACTTTGCCAATTTGTTTGTGCAATTTAGACAGCGCTCTATCCTTCACTCGCAGTATGGTGGGGTTTGAGCACTAAATTATTTGGTTATGTTAAGGTAAAGATCAGCTTAAGGATGTCTGCATTATGTCAACTTGTATTTTGGATTTACATATAACACAGTGGGTGAAAGTGTAACAGCTTCTTTTTCCTGAAAAACCACAACCATCACGATATCATGTTTTGTAATGAGACTCAGAGTTCTTTGCATCACCTGCGTGCATGTGCATCCTCGTGCATTTAACAAAGACTCACACAAAAAAGATGCAAAGAGTTAATAGTGATCACACACTGTCCAGGGAACGTTCAAGTTTCTCTTAAAGAACAAAAGTTGAATGTGCCACAATGATTCTGTCACAGAGTGTGATCTCTGATCGAGGAAAAGCCAGAAGAGCTCTGTTCGAGGATCTCAAGCTGTCTTCAGGCTCAGCTGGGATTAAAAAGTCATTAATGTTGGAGGCACGAGTCCTAGATGAGCTTTAAAATTCATCAGCTAAATGCTGAAATCTATTTCAACAGAGACAGGTAACCAGTGAGGTGAAACCAGCATGTGTGGAATTAGAATTTCCATCCGTGATGACTGCTTTGTGAAAGTAAAGGATCCACTCTGTTAACTTTTAAGGTTCAGTTTCATTATGTATGTAACATTTGTCATGAACAGAAGCAGATTGTTTTCATCTTCATCAGACTCTGATCGGTTCGACAGTGCAACGACTGAGCCTAAGAACATTTCCCTGTTGCTTTTGAAAAGAGATGGCAGCTTCATTAAAGGACTATAATAAATGTTGTGAATTAAACTCCTTGAAAAACGGTACAAAGTCACCCAGCCTGAAGCACTGTGATCTGCTGCTCTTTGTCATCGGTGTTCTTGGATTGTGTTCATGAATTCAGCAAAGACTTCATGTCCGAGTGTAAAAGGAAGGGGACTTAGTCAGAAGTACTTCAAAGACTCCTCACACAAAGTCTCATATTCGGCTGCATATAAAAACTGAAATTTAATTTTGCTCATGAATGCATTTGAAGGTTTGTATGGTCCTCAAAAAAATAACTGAACATTGTTGTAGCTTTGGTGTGTTACGCCAGGAAAACTTTTTTAAAAGGGAGAAAGTGTCCTTCAAGTGACACTACATCCAATTCTGGCTGTCAAGGAACTCAGCATTCTGTCATTATGCTTCAAATATCATCAGTCCTGCACGACTTCTAGGATCCAGTAATATAGCCTTTAAACGTACGATACGTAGAATTATGTGACAATGTTCACATTAAAATGTCTGAATTATTAGAAACTGATTAACCCTGTGTTATAACTTTTTTGTTGTTGTTGAGTACTTACATGTCCTTAAATATTTCCAACAGTTATCAAAGCCATAGAAATCTGTAATTTTATAGTTCCAGTAGTAACGGGAAAGTGTCTTGCCGTGGCGGCCGCCATTACAGAGCAGCCATGACAGACAGAATGTTAATCGTTGCCGTGGAAACACCAGATGTTACATCAAAGACCGCTGCACAAGGAAGACCACTGCACTGCACCGTTCGGTATTGGCCAAAATCGGTATCGGCCAGAAAAATTGCAAGCCTCATTCGCCATCCTCGACGTCATCTTTTCTTATTGTAGTATTGATTGAGAGCCCGCTGGCGGCAGAATCTACATGTTGTATCTTTAATTGGTCACTATCTCTGCACAGAGTCTAGCACATATATATCTGCTCAGACAAATTAACAAGTGCAGCCACATCTGTGCCACAGTGTTATCTCATTTGTGGGATACTTTCCGCTCCATTTGTCTCACATGGCACAGCTGTCTGAAACCCGAGTGTTGCCAAATCCCCCTCCCAGCCAGAGGAAGCCTGTGGCTCACAGATGAAAAGGGAGAGGCGAAGGTGTGTGGGGGAGAACAGGAAGGGAAAGGGGTGAGTCAGCGTGAAGGAAGAGGCCTTCAGGGGAGCAAAAGTGTCCTAGATAACTTTTTAAAATGGCATCACACTAATGATAGCCACTTAGTGTGTTGCGAAGGGGCAATATGGGATTTCCTTTAGAGGAGAGAAGTGGAAGTAGAACTCTGTTGGAAGTATAAAAAGTTCTTTGTTCAGAAATTAATTATTCAAAGCATTTTGAATTTAATAAGCTGACGATTTTACGGCTTTGTTTTCTTTGGACTACAAACCTATATTTTCAATTCAGATTGAACTTCTGTCTGCTTTACAAGTTGTTTGGACGTTTTCACTGACCGTCGGAGCAGAGCTGGTCGGAGCAGCGGCAGCCTACAGATTGGAATTGCGTTGCTTTTCATTTCTTTTACCGTTTTCTGCAAGAACATTTTTGTAGTTTGAAGTAATTTTGAGACTTTGTAAAGTACATGTTGCTCCGAAGCGGCAGCCTCCTGCATAAAAACTGCAGTTCCTCAAGTGTCCACTTGAGGCTGCCTGCAAAAGCCCTGGCAGTCCAATTAACACCCATATTAAGAGATTCTCTCTTTTGACAGAAAAGATACACGTTTACTGGTGGTGAATGTATAACTCATCTGTTTTGCATATGAAGGCTAATCTATAATTAGGGGTGGGGCTGATCTGACAGGAGGCTTAAGGACCGACTTAGCTCCACCTACTTCCCTATGGCTGACTGAAAGTTAGGTTGAGAAAGCAATTTCAATATGGCAACAGCCATCGTTGGGTGATGTCACTGAGACTTGGTGCATTCATGTGGTGTTGAACAACAACTCGGAAAAACATTAGGTCTCCGACTTGCCGACTTGACGTCATAATCGTCATCACATGGGGGACATAATATGTGTTGTTGTAGTTAAGATTCTTTTTATTCATTCACGTATTGCACATCAACTTTATGCTGAAATATAACCTGTGAGACATTCACACATCTTCTTCGTAGCATCCGTGATATTTGTTGCCGTTGTTACAACATTCCGACTTTCCAAACTGAAATCACGTGAGCACACTGAAGTCGGAAGAACGACTTCCCAACTCGGAATCTGGGACCAGCCGAGGAGCCCATGAACGCAGCATTAGTCCGTGTTTTGTAAAGTATAGGGTTTCTCCTACATTGCATAAAACCAGCTATAAGGAGTTCAGCACTGAAGCTTGATTATTAATCGTCTGGAGATGTTGGACCTCCATTTATCATAATTTCCTGAATACACTATAACCACTGTTAGCAATGTACTGATGCCTCTTTTATTAACACAGCAATCCATGCAGATAAGCTTTTACACTTAGTGTGATACAAAGAGGCAATTTGGGATTTCCTATAGAGGAGAGAAGCAAAAGTATTGCTCTGTGAGAAGTACTGTATAAAGGGTTCTTTCTTCAGAACTAAATAATTCATCATCATATGAAATAAATTAGCTGCCACTTCTAAGGCCTGACTCAGACTTTAAGCTCAAATGAGTTTTTCAGCATTTCCAGATTGTATCTGGTTGATTCTGGGGAACAGGCAGGGGCGCTGCTTGTCAACAGGCAAGGCAGGTAACTGCTTGGAGCCCCAGGCCAATAAGGAGCCCCAAAGCAGCAGCGTCAAATGAATTAGATGACGGTAGGAATTCCCCATCTGACAGCACTCACTCTCACTGCCCTGCTGCACGTGGGTTGGAAGACTCCCCAATTGATTTTTGCCTAGGGCCACAACAGGCTCTAGAATCGCCACTGGAAACAGGACTTTTCTCCATTTCATCTCACCGTGTCTGTGTGGTATCAGCTGAGAGACAACATGCAGAAATGTGTCGTCAGAAACTTAACAGCCTGCTGAAGTCTGTACAGTAGCTGCAGACATAGTTACAGAGCTGTTACTGGATGTAACTCCAGGTCTATGAGTAGGTGTGTAGCCCTCTAACGGGCTCTGCTATTGGTTTGGTGACAAATACAGTTATTGAAATGCCTTTATGACAGTCAGTTGTACTCTGAGTTTTAAAAGCACTTTCTAAATAAAAAAGGAGTTCAGGTTTATCTTAATGCTTAGACAGAAATGAGGCTGTTAAATTTAAAAGCCTCCAGTCTATTCTTAATGTTCTCAAGCGTGTAACCAAATTAGTGCACGAGATATGAGTTATCCAACTTTTCAGCAAGGTTAACGTGAAATGAGTGTCCTTTTACACACTGCTATGGAGCAGTGAATGCTACATGAACACACACGCACTCCAGCTCCTCTTTTCTCTCAAGATGGTGAGATAGAGAGGGTGTCATTAAACACATCATCAACCTCAGAGACTTCCAACAACAGAGAGGCCTAGGGCCATTATACAGTGGAGCTTCTCCTCACTATCACTAATGTTGGATCAATAAAGGTCAAGCTTGCATTCTTTATACCAACAAACACTTTCACTCATAAGCCCCAACACAGGAGTTCATCAGTAAAATTCAATCTGCAGGGGACACAGGAATATGCTCCATGCACACCAGTGAGTCAGCATGCATCTGTTGGTCACTCTCTGAGCAATCATAAACCACCTGCTACGTTTTTTCAATCCAAATCCATCTCTAAAGCCTGCATTAACAGCGACACAAACTGACACCTGCAAGTCACACACTGAAACAGACCGCCGACGAGCAAAACATCGATCAGAGAGCCAGAGAAAATGTGGCACAAATTGCTCATTAAACCCATAAACAGCAGCGTATGGTAACAGAGCAAGCTGGTGTGAACTCTTCCTCCTCCGTTGAGGCGACTCCAAAGTTGGTGAACAAACTCTCACAGGTGTGCGCCAAACATGCTAGCATTGCACAGGTTGATTAGCCGCAGCTAATGGCAGTGTTGATAGACTTCTTTCTCCAACTTTTTTTTCTCGAATTTCTGGACATGTCTTCCAAAATGTGTTGTAGTAACGTTGATTAATTGTTTCTTTGTGTATTTACCTTTCACAATCTGTCAGTTCTGTGATCTTTAATCCAGTAATTCGGGTTCAGTTAGTAAATCCATCTGCCAGTTTGTCCCTTAAGCCCCGTGTCCACCTAGCGTTTTTTCCGGGCAGAAAAGTGCTGGCTGTGCGCTCGGGAATGTTTACATGAAGCGTTTGTTCACTGAGAAGAAAAGAGCTGCACGTCCGTCCTGTCTCTATGACAACAGTGTGTTGACAACGGCCGCTGTATAAACAGGCTCCGTTACTTTTTACTGCATGTTTTATATTTGAGAACGTTTATTGCCCCAGCAGACACGGAGCAAAGAGGATGCGGGTACAAGACATGACCCGTAGGAGGCTAAAATACAGGTAATATCCTACATTTTGAAAAGAGCTCCGGTGACGTCAACAGCGCCTTTCTGAAAAGTTGAAAGATTTTCAACTTGAGCGCTGGGAGTGGTCGCACAAAAACGGCAGAGCTCTTGTTCAAAGACGCTGGACGCTGCGCTTTTCATCCAGATGGCCGCATTCTGCTGCAAACGCTCTCTACCCATTGAAAACAACTGAAAAAAAGACGCTGGCGCTGAGAAAAAACGCTAGGTGGACACGGGGTCTTAGTCAATTTCCCTTCTTATGTTCTTGTTCCTGATTTAAAACTATAAAAAGTGGTTCAAGCGTTGGTCTGTACGAAGTGGAGCAGGGACACCGTGTGGCGGCCAGGTGAGGTGAAGAAGCTGATTAGCAGTTTAGAATTCACATGCGATAATAAACCCCGCCCACCTTAGTTACAGTTTCTACGCTTGTCATTTTTTAAAAGCTCGAAAACTAGGTTACAGCTTTAAATTGTGTTTTTAATTTAAAAAAACCTGTGTTTAATGAGTCAGATTAATTGATTATATAGGTTTGTTTGTTTGTCTTTTTTTTCCTTTTTAAATGTGCTGTGGTTTCTGTATTAAGTACGGTGGCCCTGAAGGTCAACTGCACAAATATTTAATGCTTGAAAAAAAGATTTCACTAAATGCAAAATTTCATTTCTTGAAACGCAAATAAGCTTCATTTAAAAAAAGTACAAATATATCAGGAAACATCAGAAAACCTTTTGGGGCCCTGAAATCCCAAAGATGATTTTTTTTTATTATTTATTTCTTTTACTGCTGAAAAGAAACCGATTCAACTTTTGTTAAAAAATGTTTCACCTTCTGCCCAAAATATATTAATTTGAATGTTGCATTCCTTGTTCTTTGGATCTATTTTTCCCAGAAGGTGAAATATTTTTTGCAGGTGAAAAAAGATGCGTCAAAGGCTGTGTTAGAGGTTGCACGCTAAAGAAACAGAAATCTAACAAACAGCCTGCGTAGGAGCAGATTACCAGTATAATATGTGGTGTTTGTGCATCTCACAGGTTGAGTCACGGTTGTCTATATAAGATAGGAACCTTTGTTACCGGTCAGGTGTTCCACCTGGAAGGGAAAACTGTTTTTGACCGCTCAGCAGTGGCGTGCGACAGTTACAAACGGGGATTTTAGTGTCGAAATATGGACATGTTGAACCAAATGGAAGTAAATAAATGAATGGCATGATTTACAATGAAGTTTGACTTTGGACTTTAATTCATCCGACAAGGTAACGTAAGGGCGTCAATTACTAAATCCAGGTGCAGCGCCTCAGTGGCTTGAAGCGTCGGCTTAGCCTCTACAGCCTGGTTGTCATTTCCTTTTTGTCAGCAACCAATAATGAAAATAAAAAGTTAAAAGCAACACGGACATTAGGACATATATCAATGTTATTTTTGATTGCTTCTTATAGCCACTATTAGACAAAAGCTAACGTTAGGCTAGCACTCAGTCCCTTACTACCCGACCTAATCTTTTAGTCGCTTTACATTAAACCTGTTTTTATTACACCCCTGCAGGACACGGATAGACGGACTCTGACTGGCTCTTGCTGTGACAAGAAAAGGTAATCAGAAAACTTCCAAGGCTCTGCAGGAGGAAATAGCCTTGGCTCTCCCTGTGATTGTGAGTTGCTCTCAGATCATAACTTCAATGGTGTCTTTGATTAAAATGGACTCATATAGGTTATGCAAACATTATGAATAGAAGATTAATAAAAGGACCTTCAGACTGGAAAGTAAGATGATCATTCTTTCACCTCCAGGAGACCCATCCACAAAGTGTTCTGACACGAGTGCCTCACCCTGCAGGCCATAAATGTGTTGAACTCTTGAACTGTTCAGTTTTTGAGGACAGTAATCCTTGTATTATGTTGTTATATTTATGTCAGTTAAAGATTTAAGCTATGTTACATTTTGGTTTCTGCTACAGTAAATACATTTTCTAGCCAACTGGCCTGACCTGCTTCTGCTTGCATCCTGTTGAAATCTCAGGATATATTTTTGTTATTACCGCGTCACACCTGGAAAACTGTTCAAAATACACATTTAATGCATAGAAGAGGCCTAGTCCACACGATGTTTGTTTTAATAAACGTAGCATTTTGTGTGTGTTTTAGGTAGCTGAAAACGCACCTTTTGGAAAACTCCTTCCAGGGTGAACATTTTCAGAAACTCTGTTTAAGGTCTTTACGTGGAGACGGGGTAAACAGAGATTTGGTCTTGTAACGTCACGCTGTGCGCCGGTTTCTCCTCGGTAGGACGTCATTGTGCGACGCTGTCATTTTTGTTTACATTAGGACTAATGCAGTGGCAGTCGTAACCAAACGAGTGCTGGTGTTGTTAACTGGACTTTTTAAATGCTTACACACACACAGTTGACGAGCAATGAGGCCTGAATGGACGACGGAGGTCACTGCTGCTTCACACAAAACTCTGATGACAAAAACCCTGCCACCAACGTCTGCAGTTTTGGACGACACCCGATCAGAATTCAGGTTGGTGGGACAACTTTGAAAATGAAATGGTCCTGCAGCTATGTGTCACATAGTCAATGAAGAAAGACCCAAAATAAAACTATGGAACAAACACTTTGTGCTTATTGTTTTAGAGTGTTACATTCTACTGTTAGTATAATGGTTTAATTAACTCTATGGATATAAATCCAGTGTCAGCATTTCATTCAGGGTTTGCTACAGCTCCCGACAGCCAAACTCTGGCTGGCTCTGCCTATACAAACATTATCAACAAGTTAACAATCCAACATTTGGCACAAGACAGATACACTGAGCCAAATCTCCACTGCTCCAAAATCTGTTCAAAAGGAAATATCACAAGGTTACGCAACAATCCATCTTCCTGAATTTCATTTTTCTCCTGGCTACATTCAAACCTCTACAGGTGATGTTTACATTTATCCCAGAAAACTCTGATCCCAAAGCAATAAAAAAACTGAAGGCAGCAAAACAAAGCAAGAAAAAGATTTATGTAGGCATACCGGTATATGGATGTAAACTTGCATTAGCTTGCTGTCACATGTGGTTTGACCCACAGCAGCTTGAAGAGGTGTAAGGAGAAATAACATGAATAAAATAGTGTTTGAATATATGATTGTGGTTCAGTTTGCATCTTTGTCAAGAGTGGAGCATGTATTTCTCTTCAAAACATTTTTGGAAAGACAAGAAATAAGACAAAACATCCTTATTTTTTGTATGAGCAGTTAGCACGGGAATCACACGTAACATGCAGCGTAAACACACGAGAAGAATATGAATGCATTCCTGTAGTGGTTCTGCAGAGCTCAATATCAAATGTATATTTAATATGCGGTGCAGAGCTGTTTGTTTGCCAGGCCAGAGCACTTTGTTTATCACCCAGGGCATCATCACACCGGTCATGCATGTTAAGTGCAGCTGTGCTGCTGCCTTTTCAGGCTTCCTTGGTCAATTTCATAAAAAAATAAGCGTCTTATTTTACCAGAGAAACTCAAAATGTTTCACCATGCATCTGAACTTATGGTCCAAAGGGTTTTTTTCGCAGTAAACACAGGAAACATAAGGTCACAGAGAGAGAGAGGTGAAGTTGATTGATCCCAGCCCAGGACTATAACGCTGATCTTTAACATTCAGACATTAAGTGAATATAAAGTCACATTAAGGATCCAATACCACATACGTTGTATCTGGCACACACAAACACACACACACACACACACACACACACACACACACACACACACACACACTTACAAAAAACAGCTAGATCAGAGAGCTTTGTCAAAAATGAAAACGACAGAGACACTGAGTTCTTCTCACATCCAACTCAGCAACAAATAGTTCTTTTCAGATTGAGCTCTAAACGCAGCATGGTCAAAAGAACGACTTAACAATACTTTAAAGAAAAAAAAGTTCTGCATCCGTAAATGTGCTCTCTGCAAACTTTTCATTACAGCATCACTGCAGTAACATGATGATATTTTGCGGTAAGATCTTGATCTTTTACTCAGAATGTGAGAACTGGGATCTCAGATCACAGACTGGCGGCCTGTTTGTGATGACGTGGCACTTACAGCCTCCGAAGCTGTGTGGTAAGTCTTGCATGAGTTATCATCAGACAGAGTCAGAGAGGTCTTGCATAGCTAGATTTTTGAAGCACTGTATTTCTTATACAGACTTTTTGGGCATTGCTTGGTGACTACTCTGTTGGTCTGAGGAGTAAAAAGGGAAATAAAGATTCACAAAGTTTCCAGCTGAGAGTTGGACTAGGATGCCGTATCAAAGCCCCAACTGTTGTCTGTTTCTTGGCTCGTGGCTGCTGAGCCACTTTTTCTTCCCAATTGTCCAGACAACATCTGACAACCTTGCACATCCAGAAGGCTCTGTCTCAATCTCCCCCAACCCTCCAAACCCTCACCCCTTCAGGATTCTCAGAGTCCAGTGCCCATCAGACGACCTACCACAGCTGGACCTTGGCGCGCTCCGTCTCCTGTGGACTGCTTCTAATCAAAAACGGACACATTTGGCAGACAGCCCCCACAGTAATGATGTTACGAGACAGCAGCAGACCTTTAGAGAACCAGTTAAGCGATCATTTATTTGGCTGGATCCTGAGAAGCCAGCTGGGAATATTAAACAGGAACTACTGTTAAATAGACCTATTTGTAAATGTCAATAAATGTTCACTGCACCGGTTATTGCATCTACGTTTCCTCACTCTGAATCTGAGGCTATTATCATGCTCTTTTACAACATTTTATATCCTTCTATCAACTGCATCAACTTGTAAAGTGAACTCACTCATAATGCATGAAATACTGATCTTCAATTACATATGTCAGTGAATAAGAAACACACATATCATAAGTAACCATGGACAGATTATCATGACCACAGGCACAAACTTGCCTTGGACCCCGACCTACAGAACGCAAATATTATACTCATACTGCATGTGTCCTCGCCAAGCAGAGTTGCACAATAGCAAAGGTCAACTCACAATCACACAGCACGTAATCCTTTTAAACAGTTATTTACTGTTTAATTATACTATAATAACCCTGTCTGCATGGTTAAACTAAATGATGGAGCGTTAACTTTCTGTTGCCAATTATGGTCCTTGCACAATCTTACCAGGTAAAACAGTTAAAGAGGACATATTATCCCCCTTTCCCACCTTTTCAAACAGTCCTCTGTGGTCTAAATGAAACATCTGTGATGTGCTTTGGTCAAAATATAACAAGAATCAAGCACCACAGGAGGTTTGTGACCCTGTAGAAACCAGCTCTCTCAGAGCGCTCCGTTTTGGTGTGTGTGTCTCTTTAAATGCAATGACCTTGTGACATCACAAGTTGAGAAAATTTGAAACAGAGCATTTTTCTCTGTGTGTAAGACTTATGCAGACCACAAACGAAGGACTGGATGGGTTGATTTCACATTGTGTGGGTCTGCAGACACTCAGGTTACCCAAATATATGTTCAAAAACACTGTAAAAGTGGATTTTTCATAATATGTCCCCTTTAACAAAATGTGGAACTTCCTTATTATGAATCATTGTCCCTTCCTTCCTTCCTTTTGTAACATGTAGAATTACCTTCCCTTTGCTGAAAAACCATGAAATGCAAGAAGGCTAAGAATAATTAGCCCAATATTTTTAAAGGAAAAATACTTAAAGGGGCTTTATGTAACTTTCAAAAATACAGTGTTTGTAGTGATACTGCATAGCCGTCAGGCGAACTGCACCAGTAACCTGTTGCTCGTACGTACACAAACGAGCATAAACATCGCCCCTGAAACACTGGATATTTACCGGCATAATGTTTACAGAGGAGGTAAGTGGTCATACACATGTGAGAGTCTGTGAAGGAGTCTGTGTGTCTCATTCTCCATCCTACAAACGACAGTCTCTGCAGGCACTGTCTGAGAGCAGGAGTGTGTGATGAGTTTGTCCCCCTGTGAGAGCTCCTAGGACGGATATAAGTGTGGTGAAGGCGGCCTCTGGCTGTGCAGGTGAAGACCGGGAGTGTGTGATGAGTTTGTAGTTTGTACTGTTGACTTCTGTAAGCGGAGCGGAGTGAGGAGGACGTTGAGAACGCAAATAAAATGACACTGCCTGGAGCTTTAGCGGAGAAATCGGACCCGGGGCAAACTGATACAGGCAACACAGATAGACAGTGAACATCTACTTTTTCACATCAGTTAAACGTTCGCTTATTAGTGGGCGATAAAAAACGATTTATACATGTAAAAAGTTACATATATATGTCACTTGTAACTATATATAAATCATTAGGCCGTTAGGCAGTTCGCCTGACGGCCATGCGGTATCACTACAAACACAGTATTTTTGAAAGTTACATACATCTAACACATTCTACCTATACTCTAAAACGTCGAGGAAATTACACACTTATATTGAGTGAAAGCATGATCACATCAACAGAAATCTTATTTTAGAAACGTTTCTCATAAGTCGGCCAATCTTCAGCCAGCACGAGTGCACCTCATGTGCCTTGTTGAAATCAGCAGTAAATGCAGCAGTCAGACTGTGGTGACTCACATGATAGTGTCAGGTTATAACCAAATCAGAGAATCAGTACGAGGACAAACAAGTGAATCAACACTGTAGTGCTCTCCGTCTAATGTGATTATTTATGTCGTCCTGAAGGCGGCTGGCTTCACTGCTCATCATTCATGTCAGATTTATATTACTCTGCCATCAGTATTATTCAGACAGCAAATCAGATGATTGCATATTCATGTGAGGTACTAAAGTGCATCACACCTCAGGAACACATAAACAACTATATCAGCTTCAAATGAGGAGTACTACAGGTGTCTTCCTTGAACCCTCGTGGGACACTCTGCTCTTACTTTAAAGGTTAATTGATTTTTTAGTTGTTTAATTTGAAGTGGGAGTTTGTTTGCCTGAACACAAAGCTGAAGATGAGAGCAGTGAGTCCCTCCAGGGTGTGCAGACGAACCTCACATAACCCTCCAAACACTGGCCGGTTATTAAAATATAAGGCAGATAAAGCTCTCTGTCATAAGTATTATTTATCAGGGGTTCTTTCTGTGTGAGCTGAGTGTCTTTAATATTACTTTCAATGATGGAGGTGTGGAGGGGAGGCTCACTGAGGGACTGGATGCAATCTGAGCTTTTTGCAATTACAACAATTTGAATCTATTTAATTGATTGATTGAACTTTCACAGCGAAGCACACAAGCATGCACACATAAATGCACACATACTGTAAATGCAGACTTGGAAAACATGAAAGTTCCTCCAAAATGTAGTCAAACATCATCATCGCCCCCTATTGACTGGTCGCAGTATGAGTCATAAACCCCGCCTCCTCCATGTTAACAGATGGGACATGGTCCAAACTAGAAAATAAAAAATATACATCCAATAATGTTTCTCAAACATGGTTTCTGTGATTAAAGTTTTGATTCAAATCCAGGTGTTCATTTTTCTGAGAAGTTCAGATTTAAAAAAAATATTTGATGCTACAAAAAGAGAGTGCCATGTCATGATTGACAGCTCAGATGACAAATGTGGCTCCGTCTATACCAGCACAGCAGAGTAGAGCCGGAGGAGAGAGACGAATTGCAACTAAAGCAAAAACTAGAGCCATTGAAAGTTGGATAACTGTGAACGTCTGCTTCAGACCAGCACCAGAGGCTGTTCTGCTGTAGCCTGTGCTGGCCTGAGGGATCTTTGCCGTCTTGTTGGTGAGTTCAATATGTTGTTTTTTTTGGCTAGAAGAAGGGGAAAGTGGTCAGCGCCGCAGCACCAGCACAGGATGGCAACGATATTTTGGCACGACTTTATAGCAATGACAGGCATCGTCCATCTTATATTCAGTCATGGAACTAACTCACAAACTCTGACTCACTCAGAGCGTTATGTCCAGGCCCTGATGGCGGAGCATGTGGTGTTTGTGGCCATTCATTCCTGATGGCAGCATGTCGATTACATAACAGCAACCTGTGAGCCACCCTGTTTGTTTTTCATGAACGGAAAAAAAATCATTAAGAGCTGAGTGTTAGAGGCCATGGAGTGAGAATTGGACCTTATTGCCCTTCCACATGATGCAATTCTCACAGCCTTGAGAGCAACGTTGAATATTGCTCAGAACAAGAGGAGGCTCTTTAGAATATAAAGAATGGAGCTGTTAAGAATGATGGAAATCCTTGAGGCGTGTGCACAGTAAGTCCTGATAATAGGTAAACCAAAAACACTATATCGGTAAAAGCAAGGTGTTCATTGGAAAGAAGAACAGATGAGAGATAAGTGAAGCTGCAAGTGAGAGAAATCCAGTACAGCCTGCCTCTTGAGACAACATTTCTTGACAATGCGTTGTGTCATTGAGCGCTGTGTCAATGTTCAAGCCGTCACAAAGCTCAAGAGAAGCCAACACCTCTCCAGTAACCTTTCCTTCCCCGTGTTCCCACCCCTTTCTTTCAAGGTGAGAGCTTGAAGAGTGTGCTAACATTCCCGAGACAGGCGGAGATTAAGTTCTTTTCAATTTGAACGGGATGATTTTCTCTGTTCAATGCCACTCTCCACATCAAAGGAGCTGGCAGGGTTTTCAACAAAGTCAATCAGGCCTCTTTATTTATTTATTTATTTTTTTTGGAAGGCAGCTGTCCTACATTGAGCGTGAGAGCTGCATAAAGGGCTCATAATGATACCATGTGGAGAAATAATTGTCTAATTTCCCCTGGATGTGTCGTGCAGCACTGCGGGTTGGAGGGGGCAAAGATTTCTGCCTTGTTGTTTTTTTTCTGGGCCGTATCCTCCTCCGCCGATTCATTTCAAAGGACTTATCGTGAGTTGGATGCATGGCTGTGTTACAAAACCTCTTTTAAATTGAGGCAAAAACATCACACTTTTTGAGTCAAGCTCCACTGCACATTTGGGAGAGACAATTATCTCCCCCAAACTGTGTTTATTTCAGTGTCTGATGTGAAAGAGGATGTGGTCTAAAATGTTTTGGCTGGTGACACATACTGTTATGCAGCCATTCAATATGGATAAACTGAGACTATAAATGATGCTTTGCTCCTAAATGCATCTCTAATTTCTGCAAATGCACCAAAACCCCCAAAGCAGCGTTGGAAACTTTTAGGAGGTTTCACAGAGGGAGTAGTTTCAGATTGTTGGATGGGTCTACATGTTCTTGGACAGAGTAAACCAATGTTCGCTTTCTTTTTTTTAACCAACACCCAGCACTGGTTTCTCCAACCATGACTTTTATTTTCCCTGTAACCTGTACCAAGTGGTTATTATTGTACCTATAAGACCCCTCCTTCATTAACAAGATAGTCATTTCCTCGTATGTTTTTTTTTGTTATTTTCTATTTTATCTCCTCTATCCCTCTCTGTCTTATTTTGAAATCATTATTTCCAGATCTCGTTTTTTTTCCACCATTGTGATGCCCCTCCCCCTGTTCACTGTCCCGTCAGTTTCACCTGTCCTTCAGCACTGCGTTATATCCAAGATGGCGGCACCACGGAGGCAGCGGCTCACAGCTCTCCCTTTTTGTGTCTTTGTTTTTGTTTGGTAGTTTTTTTTTAACCAATATGTCAATTTTCATTTAGCAACATAATGATGTTGTGCCGTCTCTTGTCTAACCTGTTGTCCATGCACTGTTTTATTTAGTCTTCTCCTTCCCTTGTGTTCCTCGCTCCTTGTGTGTTTTTTGTTTCTGATACGTATATTCTGTAGTTCTCTGTTGGTTTAGCGTTTCCTGTTTTATTTTGCAGTTCTTGTCCCCAGTGTTTCTTGTCTACTTCCTCCCTTTGTGTTTTTCCCTCCCTTTTTTATATTGCTTCACCTGTGTTTTGTTCTCCACACCTGTGTTTGATTGCTCCCTGTATTTATGCTGCATTCGTTACACATCGGAAAGACGAGATTCCGAGTTGTAAAATGCACATAAACGCCTGCTCAAGTCGGAACAACAAGTCGGAAACTCAGGAAAGAATTAGGTTGCCTACTTGACGCGTTCTGTTTTTGTTCAGATACTTTTTTTTCATTCACGTATTGCACATCAACTTTTTGCTCAAATATAACTTGTGACATTCACTCATCTTCTTCGTAGCATCCACGCTGTTTGTTGTTGTTGTACAACATTTCGACTTTCCGAACTGAAATCATGTGAACACACTGAAGTCTGAAGATCGACTTCCCTAATGGGAAACTGGGAGCACATGAATGCAGCATAAGTCTCTGTGTTTCTTCCCTTCTGTGTCAGTTCATTCGTCGACCTACTCGTGTTCCCGCTACGTCTTACCTCCCAGTGTTTTCCTTAAGGCGCCGTGTTGAGTCTTTTGATTTTGGACTTTATTTCTTGGAAACAGTAAGATCTTCTTTTGCCTTTTTGTTAATCAACATAAATTTTGGTTTTCTGCACGTGGGTCCTCCTCTTTGTTTTTCATACTCACTCTTAAAGGTCTGTTCATAGAAGCCAATATAACATTAGGCAGAAAAAAATGACAAACTTTTAAGGAAAGCATTTCTGCCCACTGAAAAACATAAATAAAAATAATGAACAGATTATAGATCATTGAGGCACTTGAAGGATGAATCAGTAAAAACTAAAAATAAACAACGATCAGCATTCAAGCAGAGATTAGCAGCAGGCAGATGCCAAGACGTCGCCCTCTAACAAATCAGCAGCAGACCATTACAGCAGCCTGCAGCATGTTACCAAACACGTAAACACCGACTGAACAAAACCAAACATCAGCTCACGATATTCTCCAGGCTTAGAGCACTTTCTGGAGGCCAGCAGCTGATATATGAAAGAGAGTGCAAACTGGATTATTCCCGAACAACGTCGTCCTTACGGGACATCGAGGATGGCAGGAGATGTTGCTTATGAATTAAAACACGAGCAGGGATACAGAAGAGTTTGAATAAGAGCTTCACAAAGAATAGACAGGTACAGGTGAGATCAAACGCTGTAGTCTGAGTCATGCATTCTGATACATACAACAAGTATAGTAGATGATATGTGAGCTGCAACACTCAGTGAGTTAATTAGTACTTTTTCCTTCTCATGATCTCATTTACATCACGCGTCATGCCTCTTCTTGATGCATGTATTCTGTGTTATCTTTACACATTATGCACACTATTGCATCCTTTTATACAATGTGGTATTACTGATCCACGAGCTCTCGAGCTATTTGCAAAGATCTGAGCGTTTTGTCTTTAAAGTAAAATGAAAATATTAAATATTTAGATTTTATATTGGGATTGGATTAACTGAAGATGACCTCCACGTTCTGAGAGACTGCAAACCTGCAGACTCATTTGATTATGATATAAAGCTTTTATACGAGAACATACTTCATGATGTCCTTCACAGACTCACATTCCTAAAAACAAAAAGAGGCACATTCATACTTGTCTTTAAGAAGGGGCTTATGGTTCAGTTTGGAGGACTTTAAACTACGGCATGTCTGACACTTTTTAAAATTGTTTAGGTACAAGTTTCAGTGCGTGTGTGTGTTTAGGAGAGGAAGTGTGTGTGAAGTGTGTTCGATCCATTCAGTGCATTTGTTATTGAATGTGTGTGTGCACAAGCATGCAAACTCTTGTCCAGAAACGTGACTGCATTGTGCGACAGCTTGCATCGAAACACCTGACTCACACTTTCAATCTTTATTACACATTATCACAGGGTGGAGAGGCTGAGAGCGGGGGGGCTAAAACCTTGTTCACATTGTAAAAATGTTCACCAGTTTTTATTTTGTATCTTTGTACACTCACATTTACAAATATTTAATTTGGCAGAAGGGAGTTGGGTTGGGAACCGGAGGGTAGCTGGTTCAAGTCCCGGTGCAGACCAAGTCTGGAAGTGGTCTGGTAGCTGGGGAGGTGCCAGGTCACTTCCTGATCACTGCTGAGGTGCCTTTGAACAAGACACCAAACCCCCTAACAGCTCGGACGCTCTTTCATGTGCGGCCCCTCACTCTGACATCTCTCCATTAGTGCATAGGATCCTGTGCACGTGTGTATTTCAGTCTACGTCTATGTGTAAGTAGCGTGACTCAACAACAGAGTGTAAAAGTAATTTCCCCCGTGGGATTAATAAAGGATATATTAAAAAAAGTATATTTTCTTGGGTGTAATGTAAGGTTTGCATCATGGGCGTGCCACAGAGACATTTTACTACCATGATAGCTATATTATAGTGAATCATGGCCACGGCCAGGAACTGCACATAAATCAGGATGCTTGGAAGAGCTTGTGACCTTATAGGGGATAATGAGAACAACATTTTTTTCCCCAGTCAGCTCTAAAACTCAGCTCGGAGCATGCAGAAAAGATGTACGATAGCCAGAAGGCAAATGTTACAGCGGTGACTGACTTGGAGGTAACTAACACCAGTGAGTGTGCTCTCACTACCACAGTCTTGATGTGGTGTAGTATTTCTTTATTCACATGCTGCTGGACATGAGATGGAGGCCAGTGTCACAGACACACTCAGGAGAAACAAAGATAAAGGACAATAGCTGCAAAAATGTCGATGTTCTGCCAGTGCAGAATTTTTCTACAGCACTGGAAGATGTTAGTGTGTGTGTTTGTGTGAGCATCTGCATATACAGTATAGTCCCCTAGGTTTTATACATATGTTTGATGTAGGAGAGTACATGTGTAAAGAGCAGGTTTTAACTGCTTATATGGATAAAGTAAGTGGCTGACAGCATGCAGCAAGCCACTAGCAGCCAGTGGCAAACTACAACTGTGTAGGGAGGAGGAGAGGTGGGATGAGGAGGAGAACAGAAGAAGAGATGCTCAGTATTCAAGACACTCTGACTACAGCTGAGCGAGCAACAGTCATCACGCCATGCCGTGCAGGTTGAGTGTGGCACCGCCGGAGTATCTGATTCTTCTGCATCTCACTCAACAGGTGGGACTCCACAGTAGTGAGTAAGAGCGTGTACAGCAGAGCACAGTCCAAAAGCATGGATTAGTCACTGTCAGGAACAGCTGTTGAGGAGAGCCGCAAAGGCTGGAACGGTGTTGTTACATCACCAAGAACCTTAAAATCCTTGAGGAAGATTTTCAGGATACATAAAAGTGAATTTCTCAAAGTGTGTGTCTCAAAGTTAGACACACACTGTTCAAACTTCTCTCCTCTGGTAGGTTCTGCTGAGCTCACAGTTTATTTTCCCAGGCTAGCCCTGTATTTACGTTAAAGCTCATGAACGTAGCCTGACGTGCACATTCTTAGAAAATGTAACTACGCTTCGAAACAACACAGACCGCAAGCAGTAATCCATGTGGAAGAAGGTAGTGACAAAAAGTCCACTGTTCATGTAATTTATTGTAGTTTTTTCTTATTGATTGATAACATTAAAGCCTGATCGAGTAAGTATTTATCATATCATCAAGATATTAATCGGTACAGTACCTGCATGCCTTAAAGGGGACATACTATGAAAAATCCACTTCCACAGTGTTTTTGAACATTTATTTGGGTAACCTGAGTGTCTACCGACCCACAACATGTGAAATAAATCCATCCAGTCCTTTGTTTGTGGTCTGCAACACAAGTCTTACAACACAAAGAAAAATGCTCTGTTTCATATTTGCTCTCCTTGTGATGTCACAGTGGGATTCTGGTAAAAAAAAATACCCTCCCCTCCCCTGGTATCTCCACCCATGGACTCCACCTCCAGCCTAGAGCAAAACTTTTGCGCAGGTCCGCCATTTTTATTCTCGCTAGCGAAGGAGTGATGTCTACCAGGAAAACTCAGGGGGGGCTCGTTGCATTTAAAGAGACACACACACCAAAACGGAGCGTTCTGAGAGAGCTGGTTTCTACAGGCTCACAAACCTCCTCTGGTGCTTGATTCATGTTATATTTTGACCAAAGCACAGCACAGATGTTTCATTTAGACCACAGGGGACTGTTTGAAAAGGTGATTCTGTATGGCAGCAGCACCATTGTCTTACTGTTTACCAGGCTTTTGTTGAGTTTGATTGTAAGTATTTGTATTAAACCTGTAGACCTGTTCATAGTAGTTTAATACTGTTGTTACATTTGTTGAGATTGTTGTCCTTCTTTAAAGCACATGTCTATTTCTGTGTCGGTACACGGAGAGCATGTTAAAACCGGAGTGAACTTATTGTACACACATCTCGCCATCGCTGATTCTGACTTTCAGGCTGATGGTTCTCTTGTTTTTGACAGCATCACCCAAAGCTGTGGGGCAGCTGTAGCCAAATGGTAGAGTCGGTCGTCTCTGAGTCAGAAGGTTGGTGGTTTGTTTCCCAGCTCATTGCATAAGTGTGGTCCATTCACCATATTGACATGAGTGTTTAATATTGTACTCACAATGAAACACAGACCATTAAAATAACACCACAAAGACACACCACAGGGCTTCATGAACAGCTTTACTTATGAAACAGGGTAAACAAATCCAAAATATTTAAGGAGAAGCATGTTTTGCCTTTGTTATTGTATTACATTGTGTTACAGCATAGCAGAGTCTGTTTTTTCAGACATCAGTGTAAACTGGTGTCTCTGTTTTTATGGACCAAAAACTGATGGACTCGTGTAAAGTTCAAAGAAAGCAGAGCCCTTAAACGTTATAATTTAGATGGGAAACTGACTTTAAGATGAGGAATTCAATCCCCGCTGACTTCTTAACCCTCGCTGAAGGCGCTTAAAAAAGTAAAGTTGCTTCACCCCGGCGCTCACCAGTTGCAACATGAAAGGGAAAAAACTTTATCCCCATCAACTTTGAAGTGAAAGTTGTCATCTCCGCTCAAGTCTTCAGTAGTCCCACTTCACCTCTGCCAGCTCCTCACTCTTTGAGGGAGGGAGTGGCGGGGGATCAGATAAGGTTACCATGGTGATTGTCTGGCTCTTTACACCCTTGGGACCCATCATGTCAGAAACTGTCCTCCTTAGCGGTGGCTTCAGCGGCCGTTTCCTGTCAGTGTGCCCATTGTACGCTGAGTGTGCATTAATGGCGGCTGACATTTCGCTCTCAGGCCTGAGAACTGATAGGAGCTGACGGCTGTGATGGGCACCGAGGTAATCCTGCACACAATATTAGAGACAGCATCCTGCATGAGCCATCAATGTCCTGCTGCGTCCGCCTTTAAGGAAGACATCCTGAGGAAATAAAGATTGATGAGGCCGTTTTGGAAAAGGATGTCACAGTGTTTGATAGCAGCCACACTGAGCTCGACGTCAGACTTTGAAGCTTTTCATATTCTTCAACTCTTAGCAGGTGTCTGACACACACCAGCTCCCCTGTCTTAGTTTGAAGGGAGATCCAAACAAAAACTGCTGTGATAACCTGCACTGTCTGTCACCGTGAAAGAGCTAACGGCTTCATCAGGCTCTGACAAGCGTTCGCCTGCAGACCTCTAAATATATAGGAACAATAACATCGTGAAGCACTTATAGCTTGTCTGTGAATTTGGCTACAAAAGGAAATCTCTCTTTTCCCCTAAGTATTTGGTTTTCTATCTTTGGCTTATTTTGAGAAGAGATGGCTGAAAGAGTGTTTCCTTGGAACTTTTGACATTTCCACATGAAATAGGATGTCTGTGTAAGATTTGTGTCAGAGGAGCTGGATTTAAATATGAGAAACATTTGGTCACATAGGGAAATCTTTCCTTACTGTGCCTCCAACTTTGGATGGATAGACTGCTCCCACGTTGACTGTGACTGATACTTTGAGATATTGGAATAGACTCACCCGTCTTTGGTGTATCATCTTCACTTTTCATTCACACTTAACAGTTTATATAACCTAATAGTTGTAGAAGAAGTCAAAAGCAGTCTTAAAAAAAAAGAAAACTAGACATTAAAAAAGAAAGTAGGAAAAATAATGGCTCTATGGCTATGTTGCAATAAACTGTGATAAAAAGAAAATTGTGACATTGGTGCCATTTAGTTCTCAATTTTCTATTTTCAGCGTAAAATGGAGGTTAAAGGTCAAATCTGTGAGATATTGAATGAAATGATAAAATGACCTTACTATCTCATCAGACATTAAGGAAACATGCTATGTTGAAGTGCTGGCTTCTCTGACAACAATGCAGCAGCCAGTATGTCCTCCTTCTAACTTTAGATTCTGGTCCTGAATGGTCTGGATTTGTTTGGACCAGAGAAGGTAGGCGGTTTGAAGGCTCACACGGCCGTTTTTTGGACGTCGCGACGATGTAGAAACGTGGTAAAAGTAGGAGGAAATATTGGAAATGCTTTTGAAAAATGGTGAGAGGTTAAAACGCAGAAAGGTTTACAGACCGATGCAGAGCTGGCTAAACACTGAAGCTTCAGTGTCCACAACATGGCAACCTGTGGGCGCGTCAGGTCTTCGGAGGAGGGGGCGGTCGGAGACAGTTCTCTTTAATGTTTTGAATTTGGACTGCAGTACCCGTTTTAAACGCTAGGTGTCAGAGTTACATATTGCTCCTTTAAATATGTATCTGTGAATTATCATTAACCTCTTGGCAACCAGGCCTAACGTCACAGACAATGCAAACAAAACAATATTTGGTTTAGCATTCAAGTGTAAAGTTTCTTCTAAAGAGCCCCCCTGTGTGCCCCAATGGGTAAAATTGAGAAAGCGTAGTCCAGGGTGCCCCCCCCCCCCCCAGGTTGCATTTCCAGTTGACTCTTGATGAAGTGCCCCTCAGCTGCCCTTTTAATAGAAAAACCGTAAATCCACTTCAGGGTGCCCTTTGAGTGGAGAAAACATGATTAATTGCCATCAGGGGGGCTTTCTCCTGCTTTTCATTGGAGATCCAAGAGACCCTATCAGTAATAAAAATGTGTCATAAAGTGCCTTTCCGGGTGCCCTTTTAGTAGAGAAAACACATACAGGCTGCCTTACATACAAGAAAAAGTTTGTTTACCAAAAAGTGTGCAACAGGTGCCCATGTACTTTCTTTTGCCCGTGACCCTCAGATATCTTGTGTCCGCCTCTGCAAAGATCCGCGTGTGTAAATAGGAGAAGACAAAGGGAAATTGTTTGTATTTCCTGTCACACCATCACACTTCTCATTTAGACTGTGGATTTCAGTTAGATTTACTTCATTTTAAAAGTTGACCATAGAGCAGGTGAGCCCTTTTGGAAGACATACAAACAGTTAACCTATTATATTCAGACTGTGTGGGGTTTATTGGTGCATTTGAGTCACAGAGACAGTTTTCAAGAGGACACCAGGATATAAAAAGAGAAAACAATTGAAAACGCCTCCGGAGTTCTAAGTTATGGGTTGTTCTATTAAGCTTCAGCGCATTTAAACGGGTCATCAAAAGTCAATGGGACGTACATAGCATAACTCTTGTCCGCTGGGAGTCCGTGATGACGTAAGCTGAAGCTGAATAACCGGAGCGCACGGATGATGAGTGGAAGCGCCAGTGCGCAACTTCCCATCATAATCTTTTGGAGCAGCATCGCTGTCTTCTCAGCTCCGCACACTGACAATCCAACAAACCGAGACACAGGACGGGAAAAACTGACGTCTCTGCAATCTTCTGAGGATTTTTAATCACAACATTTACAACTTTTTTTGAACCCAGTAAAGGAGATAACAAATTCTGATTTCATTCGACCGAGTTTTCACCTGCTGCGTGTCTGATTGAGATTGATTGGTATATTTTAAAAACTGGAGCGTCCATGTGGTTAATGGATGTGTGATTTGATGATTTTTCTTCTGCAGATTCCTTTCTTATAATTTTGTTTTAGCAGTCACACGATAAACTTACTTCTCTGGTCTTTTTATGACACGTTGGATGCTTAAGATGTCCACAGTCGCTGTAGTTTATGGGTTGTTTTCGAAATAAGTTTATTTGATTATTTTACAGGACACTTAACAACACCTTTAAAACTTGGATTATCTGTAACCGGTCGGGATGCTGACTTTATTAGTCGGACTTTTGTACCTGGTCAGCGGACGCACGGTGCGGAGCCAGGATGCCACAGGTAGCCGTTTCGTTTGTAACGCCATCCCCCCGGGCGCGGAGCCGGGTTGCGGATACAGTACTACAGGGAACCGCGTTCAGAGTAGCACCCCCGTGGAGGACGAGCTGCGGAACACGATCATCCAGCTCCGGGAGACCATCCTGCAGCAGAAGGAGACCATCGTGAGCCAGCAGGGGACCATCAAGGAGCTCAACTCCAAGCTGGCGCGCTGCGAGGCGGCAGCAGACGAGTCGACGCAGGGCAAGTCCCGGGGTCAGGGCTCCAGACGGAAGGAGCTCGGCAAGAACACCATGGGGGACCTGCCCCGGGACCCCGGCGAGACCATCGACCAGCTGGGCAAGACCATGCAGAGTCTGAAGGGTCGGCTGGAGAGCTTGGAGGTAAGATGACACATATATATGCTTGTGCGTAAAATCACCAATAAATCACTTTGGTTTTGTTCACTCCAACATTTTAAATCAGCAATAAATATCTCCACTAACACAACCTAATGCAGTACGTAGGCCTGATTATAGTCTTCTAGCGCTGCAGGAAACCTGTCAGGAGAATCGAGAGATCAAAGGGTCAGTGCGCATGTCACATCAAATGAGATTTTAACCTTTGAATATGGGTGTAATGGTGTAACCCTCTTCATAAGAATCATCATTAAGATATGAGCAACAAAAACATGTCGAAGGTGTTATCATACATGTTGTTCAGGGATTTCAGATGCAACCTTGAATAATTTATGAGGGCTGTGTGTTTCACATAATGTTTTATTTGCAGTCAGGAGACTCATTATTCACAGCAGCTTAACTAATTCTTACAGATTTCACCCTCATCAGAGCACTACAACTGTGAATCAAACACTTCATGGTGAAGTACTTGCTTATTTTCCTCTTGACCTGAGATCTTTTGCATCTCAAACCAGCTCTTTGTTCACACCCAGGAGACCTCACTTCTTCTTCTGCTGTGTGCATTAATTGAAGCAGGCTCAGAGATACCAGCTGATATTGAGGTCACCTATAATGAAATGCTTTACATACTCTAAAAGGTGGATACAAGCCACGGCCTTATCTCTTGTGTCATTATTTCTACCCTCCTGGCAGCCCTGACTCCATCACTAAGCACAATACTGTTTATTTACATTCAAGGTTATTTTTGTGTACTGTATGCTGCATTGCTGATCCATCCCCCTCCCTCTCCCCCTTCACCCTCTCCCTCTCTCCTTGATTGGACGCTTTAATACCCTGATCAAATCAGGATATATGCAGCTGCGAGCGTACATATTATATTGCATTTTAATCACATATCTATTGATCTGCATCTTCTTAACATAATGATTATTGCATGAATGGTGTTACATATGGCTCCCGCTGGAGCAAGACCTCTCTCACTAATCAAAGCCATCTGCATAACTCAACAATTACATTCAGGACCTTGCAGCTGCTTGCATCGTCAGCCTTCAGCACCATGACTACAAGAGAGTCTCTTGAGGTTTTCAGACGGTTTTATTTTGTCAGAAAATATGAATTAAACTCTGCGAACGTGTTACAAAAAGTCTGAAACCCAAAGTGAGGTTGAAGACTTCAATAATAAACAGGTTAAGGCTGTTAGCAGCACAGTTAAAACTCCACCTAAGTACAGTTTGATCCCGTTTTATAAATAGATGAACCCTAGGTGATGTCACGGGTGACGCCTACCTAAAACATCCCACCTAGTCATGGGTGCTTGGCAGGTCACCAATCAAATCGGACCACAGGGTCACACCGTCTTCATTTTGATATTGTTGTATCAAAAACAATGGTGATCAAGAGAAGATCAATCATCCACTGCAAATCTGGGTCTTTATGGAGACTGAACGCCTGGTTGAGTGCACGGGATTAACAGGATTAAATCTATCTATCTATCTATCTATTCTATTTTCTGCTCTATTCTCGCCTTCCAGCAGCAGAATCTGCGTCTCCCCACCACGAATGTGTCAGTCGGGGGTGTCTCGGCCCTGGCCCCCCTGCCACCGGAGCTGAGGGATCTGCTGCGGCATCGTCTTGGGGCGCTGGAGACGCAGCTTCTCCGGAAGGTGGCTGAGCTGGAGGAGGAGAAGAGCCAGCTCTACAACGAAACAGCGGCCCACCGCCAACGCACAGAGAGCACTCTCAATTCCCTGCTGGAGAGGATCACCGAGCTGGAGAAAAGTAAGTGAGACAATGGGTGCTGGGAATTGTTGGCCAGAAATAATCCAGACTTTTTCTTTCTCTTTTTGTCTTCTAGATTTAACACTAATTAGTCAATCCCTGTGAACATTTCTGATGATGCAAGTGGAAACCTCACAGCAAAGTGTTTTCTTAGAGCCATTCTCGGAGCAGCTCCTGATTTTGGAAAAAAACAGGCTTGGAAAGCAACACTGAATTCTTAATGACTTTAATAAATATTAGAGAGATGTCCTCACTCCGGGGTATCACTTTGAAGATGGACGTCAAAATATTTCTGCCTTAAGGAAAATAAGATTATCTCATCGCTCACTGGACATGTCCTGCAGACTCATGTCCCCAGAGCCTCAGTCAGCTGAGTCAGTGGCTGCTGGAGGTTTAACCAAAGTTAATCACTTCAAATTACAGAAGGTCAGCCAAACAGCACCCACATGTACGACAAGATGAGTCAATACAAGCCCGACAATAAACACTACCTTTTTCAGCTTTATTAAGTTCAATTCACGTCACAATGGTGCCAGAAGGGTGATGATTCAAGTCTCCAGTGATGTGTAAGGCTGGAGTTTTGCGGTGCAGTTTTGTCAGCATGAAATATGAGGCTTTTCTCCGCCAATGAAAGCAATGCAATGACTTAATAACATGTTCTGGTTGTACTCCCGCTCGGGGCTTACAACAAAGAGTACTGGGATAGAGTCCAGCACCCCCACAATCCTTAGAGGTTAGGAATTAAGTTTGTAGAAGAACAGCATGAATGAGGAGCTCAGAGTGTGTTGGAGAGGAACGTTCTTTATGAAAGACCCGTCATAGTCTTTTTCTTTCTTTCCATACTTCTACCTTAGCCCTTGTTGTAAACTTCTTATTTAGTGTTAAAGCAACAATATGTAAGCTTCAATGACGATGTAATAGTACAATAAATTCAACAGGGAGAATAGTGTCTCTCTCCCATGTCCACAGACCGCCCCTGTTAACTGCACTATGTAACTTTGGCATCAGGCCCCGATCATCTGGCGATCTTGCTATGTAACGTTTGGCTGCATTGTTATGGGTGTCATTGTCACATGTTAAGCAGCTTTACCGGGTGCAGAAAGTCAAAGATTGCCTACAAATAGATTAGTAAATCAATCTTGAGCCAAAAAAGTTCTCTCTTGGGGCGCAGATGGCCTAGCGGTTAGGTCGCGCCCCATGTACGGAGGCTATTGACCTCCAAGTGGGTGGCCTGTTTCAAGTACGACCTGTGGCTCATTTTCCGCATGTCATTCCCCGCTCTCTCACAAGACTCTCTCTCCTTGTCGATCTCTAACATCCTGTAGAAATCCCCGCAACAGTCGAATACAAGCATACTTCACATGCAAACTGTTTGCAGACAGCAGGCTGTAGCTGCTTGCAGAGTCATAATTAAAAACTGTTAATATTACTGAACCTTTTCAGTCGACATGGTTCTTTGGATTCTAACGACGTCTTTGCCCTGTGTTTGTCAACAAATGCACGTTATCTTAGAGGGGGAGGCGTACGAGCACTGTGTGTGTTTTTAATACAGTGCAGTTTCACTTAGAGACCATTGGTCGGCGCCAAAGAGCACCAAACCAAATCCCTAATTAATGTTATTTTGAGGCTTCACCGTGAAATCAGTGATATTGTGGTTTGTAGGTCAGATTCAAATACTCAACTGAGATAAAACTGTGGTTCAATGTAACATGTTTCTTTAGTCCAAACCACTGCAAAGGAATGTGTGTGTGTGTGTGTGTGTGTGTGTGTGTGTGTGTGTGTGTGTGTGTGTATGTGTGCAGCTCCTTCTCCTGTTTTATGATCTTTTTCTCTTTAAATTTTCATTGAGCTTTCCTCTCTCTGTCCGTCTGCCTTTTTTTGATCATGCTTAATTTAGCATCCGTGTTTACTCTGTCTCTGTATTCAGTCTCTTTAAGATATAAAAACTCGTGTTAGCTTTCTTCCACTGACCCACAAACTGCAACAGTTACAAGATGAGATGCATTTAGCCACAGCTGAACTGGTGTGAATCTTAAGTACATAAAGCCTTTAAATAATAATCAAAAAGGGTGTTGTACTTTAGCGATGCCAGCAGCGTTGCTTCAGGGATCCCAAGTCGGTCACTCTGGTCCAGACTGAAATAACCATAACTGTGGAATGGGCTGCATTAGTTATCCTCTCTCTCTTAATCCAACAAAATGAACAAGAATTAAGAAAAATCTGTTCAACTATTGGATGGATGTCCTGCAAACTGCTACAGACATCCATGTTCCCTAGAGGATGACATGTAATATCCCATGACCTCATTAAGCACAATCACTTTGTTGTAATATGTCTAATATGTTAAAGTAGAAGTACCTGCAAAACTACTGACATCGCCATCAGCCCGGGCTTATCCGTTTTTAAGGCCTTTGAGCGCTACTATAGTCGTGATTCATTGTGTTGTTTCAATAAAAGTAAAATCCTGTCCATTTTGAAGTATGGCATTCAAAATGCTGTATGGAAACGGCAGCATTCATTTAAGGGCCTGTGTCCATTAACAGCATTTTCTCCATAGCAGTGCCCACAACCTCAATTTTCAGAACACTCCTTGATGGCGCTTTGAATGTTGCTAGGTTACCAAAGTTGTCTCGTGTCACTTCCACTTCCCTCTGTGTACTGTTGAGTCTGTGTGCTCAACGTTTGCTTTTATTTCAGGAAATATTACAAGGAAAATGAAAAAAACAAAACAATGGAGAGGTGTTTTCCTGGCATTAGCAGCGGCTTTAGACCAGGAAATTGTTCCCTGGAAAAAATAAAGTCTGGGTGTCTGAGGTGAACTGTGTGACGAAAAGGATTCGTTTCTCCTCTGTTATTGTTGACAAAAGGAAATCCAGCCCCTTTATGTTAGGGACGCTGAGCGTTGAAAATGTTGAACTGCATTGGTTTTGTACAGTCAACAAGTGCCTTGACGGGACTCAGGCCCCTACTTTCTGAAAAGACTTTAGTAAAAGGAGCATTATGTAACTTTGACATGTAGCGTTAAAATTGGTACTGCAGTCCAAATTCAAATCATTGGAGAGAGCTGTCTCCCTCCGCCCCCTCCTCCCTAGAGTCGACATGCACGCAGGTTGCCATTTTGCAGACACGGGAGCTGCAGTGTTTAGCCAGCTCTGCATCTGTCTTCAAACCTTTCAGCTTTTTGCTCAAGCTTTTTAGGTCGGGTAGAATCACTTCTATCTGAACCAGTTCGCTTGCCCGCTGCCATCGCTGCAACACCTGTTGGTTTGCCGTGATAACTGGTCTTGACTCTGGCAAACTGAACGTGTTTCTGGCAAACTGATGTTTTGCAGCGCTGGAAAGGAATCTGTTTTACTTTGCTAGCAGCAAGATCTTTATTTAATTTCTATTTTCATCTCCCTCAGGCACTTTGAGACACAGACTTTCTTGATGAGATCAAATCATAACTCAATGAAGCTTTGACTTTATGTTCTCCTTATTTATCAACAGGTAACAGTGCCTTCAAGTCACCTGAGGACTTCAAGGTGTCTTTCCCTCTTCGTACAAACTACCTGTACGGACGCATCAAGAAGAGCCTCCCAGAAATGTACGCGTTCACCGTCTGCATGTGGCTCAAGTCCAGCGCCAGTCCGGGCATAGGAACTCCGTTTTCTTATGGCGTGCCAGGCCAGGCCAACGAGATAGTCCTCATCGAGTGGGGGAACAACCCCATCGAGCTACTCGTCAATGATAAGGTGGGTACATTATGAGAAACCCCTGCTTTGCTTACATTGTTCTGTAGGGCTTCTTCTTTCTTTGTCAAAATGTTTTGCAATTTAGGGGCTGAAGGTGCTTGAAATGTTAACCAAACTTTGCACATAAATCAAAATATTGAGAGATAAATTATATATTGGTTTGCATATGACACTAGCAGAAAAAACAACAAAGGAATCCCAGTAGTTTGTTTTACATGCATGAATGTTGGTAGTCATATGTCTGATTTGAAAACCTACCAAAGTCCTCTTGTAGCTCAAAATAAGTTCAGTTATTTAAATGTATATGGCTCCAACTAGGACCAAAACATCTGCCCAAACTTGGTCAGCGTATTGACCTTGCTCTAAGGACGCGGCGTACTCAGGGGCTGTCCTTAAAATGACGCAGGCTATGAAGGATGCATCCTTTGGGTTAGGTTTAGTCATGAAGGATGCACCCAATGGATCCCTCTTAGCCAAGGAACAAAGGCAGAATTTGAAGGAGCCTTGACAATGAAACTGCCTTGTTGTTCCGCTGTGACGCAATTGTTCTTGAAATATGTCCTTTAAAGGATGCTGCCCCTGAAGTGAAAGTCCAGTCTGTCCAAAACGTTACATGTTTGATGAGCCTGAGTCATTACAACCGCCCAAAGGTGCAAGAGGCCTGTTGAATGCTGTCATAAGCTTTGATTATTCATTGTTTATTCATTGTCTGATTCGTGCTCTGATTTTCTAAAGAGAGACAACATTTTTGAGTCAGTAGCTCAGATTGATTTCTAATTGCCTGCATGGCGGCAATGTGGGCCGGATTGTTGCAAAGATCAGCTAATTAAAGCAAAGACAGCATTAATATGTTTCCTTCTTAATATGTTCATGTCGGTCTGCTCTGTGGTTTGAAATACTACATGAACATCTGAGCATAAAAATGAAACGACTGGGAGCAGATCAACTGACCATCAGCGCTGAATTTCTAATTTTGCACCTTATAAACATTTCATATCATTGACCCACATTCGGCACACACCCAAGAATAACAGTAATTCATGAGAGAACTTATGCTGCCATGTGTGCTCGTTTGAACGCCTCTTCTTCTTTGCTTTCTGCAGACACCATATTGCTTCACAGCCTCGCACATACTGCTCCACAAAACTGTGAGCTTTCAGTCAACTATCGGGGTTTTCAGTTAACACGACAGAAAACAAAGTCGTAGAAACATACATGAATATTTTACGACATTTATCCTTAAACGGAATTGAATTGTTGTAATTGTTATGCTGATTTAGGCTGTAATACCAGATTTTCTTGTTATCCCCAGCGGCACAGATGCCTCTGCAGCGGTGAAATGTTGGATTTGGGTGATTTTTTCATAATGTGTTGCAGCGCTGTAAAGGATTCTTTTCCCCTCACTGTCTTGTTTACACTGGCTCTTATTGGCACAGGCAGGTCTCCTCACAGTTTTCCCTTCACCATGCATTATACATGTGTTCAAGTCAGACAGATGAGAGAGAGATGGTAGGGGAAAGGGATGCGAGAACGAGAGGAAAAAAAGAGGGGAAAGGGTTGGAAATAGAAATTCTGCAGAGCTTTGGAGGTGATAGAGAGCTGAGAAGAGAGAGAGATCACAATAATCCCGGGAAAAGGAAGTTATTATGTACAAGAAAAAGAGAAATGAAGCAGCCGCACACAAGAGTGTGAGACAAGACTTATTATTATCTCCACATGTGTAGCAGCACATCCATGTGTTGAACTCGCTCACAGTGATAACAGGGTCCACTGGGGCGCATTGTTTATGCTGCTGATTTGGCTGCATAGTGAGCAGGAGGCAGAAAGCTTTCTCGGCAGTATTAAAAAGTGCAAGGTTATCTCTATTTCACATTTGTGCCTGGCTATGAAGAGCTAGAATTTTTTATTGTGATGAAGTCAAATAATTAAGAAGGTCAGTCTCTTTTTGCAGGAAACCTGTAGAGGTGTCATGTTAATCCAAAGCAAGAAAAAAACGTGTCTGTGACATCTGCAGTTCTTAAATCTAACGTGGCTGCCTGGAGTTTCATCCGTGATGGATTCAAACCGTCTTGTACAACATTAAAAATGACTTCTTTTGGCAAGCGTGCTTATTTAGTCTGATGTGCATAAACAAGCGTAAACTGGACCACCAGCCTCCAAATTTAAGAAGAATTCAAGAAATTCTGTGCAGATTAATCGGGATTATTCCAGATTTAAGATAACACCATTAGAGAACATGCATATGGTCTATGTGTTTTTCTTTGACAACGTGCATGTCATATCTCTTCATTGAAAGCAGATCATTTACCGACTTATCCCTTTATTCATGACCTTCTCAAATCATTTTACACTTCTCTGCAGAACCTCACCCACAGCCTATTGGAGCGGAAGAACAAAATGCCACATAAAATGATATTATAGGCCTTTTCCACAGCAGACATTTGGACGTTTCATAGCAGGGGAAGACACCAGTTATCTTTTGGTGAGACTTTAAGGGTGCTTGAGTGATACATGTTGGCTCAGAGAAAGCCCTAATGCTCCATTTTTTTTAAAACCTTGCTCTTCACATTAGTTTTTAAATATGGCCTGTGTGAACTGACCATGGTCCTGAACTGATTGCTTGTGCAAAAAAGACATCACATGCAGCACAATGTGAAGGGAGACTTTTCATGATAGGCTGAACTGATGATCTAAAACTGCCTGCAGAAGAACAACGACCCTGATCCCTCTCCTCCTGCTGGAGCAGAACTATGATCATTGTCACTCAAAGTGACGCCAAAGTTTTATGCATTCCCACCTGGCTGTTTAGACTCGGATTGCATTGCAAAAAAGATCTGACCTATATCGGATTAAGGACCAGATATGAAAGTAGGCTAAATCTGACTTGGCTAAAAACAGATCGCGTGTGACTTGTGCTGTTCAAACAGTCATAAAAAGATCACGAGTCACATACAAGCAAGAAAAATGGGATTTTGGTGGTTTTTGCATGCAGTGTGAACGTAGCTTCTCCCAGTGGAAAAAACATTTACAAGTGTAAATTTGCCCCTTAATGTTTTAAGAATGAGATCATGTGTAGTCATTTAAATAAGGATCTGAGCCTTGTGGATGTGGTGTTTTAAATATTAAGCTCTCTGTGTACAGAACCTCACCGCTGTCACATATATTAAGCGCTGCAGAATATTCGACAAGAATTTGTTTCAGTTTAGGATCCTGAATGTTTAAACAGTCAGCAAGGCGCAGACTCTGCAGCTCTGAGAGACTTGATAATCAGTGATCCCTGTCGTCCCAGTGGTTTAGATTGAGATGCCACCTGGAATCCTTAACCAGGTCAACTCTGTGTGTAATTAAAAGAGTGTTGTACTTTATTTTCACTGGCTCTTACAATGTTTTAGGATTTTATGGATCTGCAGCTGCAACAAGATATGAGTATGAACTACTGTAAATCTGTATGCTCATAAGGAAAAGGCTAATGAGTTACACACTGCACAATCTCATATGTTGCTCTGATCCTCAGAGGACTATGATGTCACTGGCTGGTAAAGTAACCAGTTGTTTTTCTTTGATCCATGAACAAAGCAGGACAGCATAAGAGGACACTGTTTTTGCTGTTAGCTACCCGCCCGCTTTGAAGGATTTTCTCTCCCTTGATGTCACCTGGGTAATCTGAATTTTATATGTTGCATCTGGAGAATTCTCTGCACAGGGCTGTCTCTTTGAAACCCCAACCCTTCTAATTGCTGTCCTTGTTTCTAACGTGTCGCAATTATTCTCAAACCTCTTCTGTCTAATTTTAACCCCCTCGCCCTCCTCTCGTCTACTCGCTTTTTGGCCTTCCTCCCTGAACATAATGTCACTCACCCTCTGCTGGCAACTACTTCCCAGGTGGCCCAGCTTCCTCTGTCAGTGAGTGACGGGCGCTGGCATCACATCTGCATCACCTGGACGACCAGAGACGGCTTCTGGGAGGCTTACCAGGATGGAGAGCGTCTAGGCACCGGGGACAACCTGGCCCCCTGGCACCCAATTAAACCTGGAGGGGTGATCATCCTGGGCCAGGAGCAGGTGAGAGCATGAAAAGAAGCATAGGTGGTGGAGTGTGTGTGAGTTTCCACGAGTGTGTGTGTTTTTCCCTGTGTGTAGTCTTCCCTGAGCGCAGTGCCTGAGGCGCAGAGAAGGGAGCCGGGGAGAGGAGGCCCAGAGGCTCCTCTCACGCTATATCGTCCCTTTCAATATTACCTCATTCATCTACCTCTTAACTGCACCTCTCAGCCTTGGGAGCCGTGTTAGCTGGTTATTCTAGCTGCTAGCTCCATGACAGCACATTGCATATTCGTCAGAAATGTACAGTGACAAATAATCAACCTCCATAGACAGCCATTAACTAAAGGAGGAATGTGTTGCCATTCAGTCAAGGTGAGATTGCAGCATGTTGCACAATATTAGAGGTTGCACACCACTTACATATCTTAAAGTGGCAGAACTCTTAAATATTTTTTTTGCAGTTTGCTGGAAATCAAACAGAATTGCTTCATTTTAATGAAAGTATATTTACGTTTCCTTCACAACTCAAAGATTCAGTGAGGAACTGATATTTCGTGTTGATTTTGCTGCCCCTTGTGGACAAAGTGATACGTCTTATCTCTTTGCTGATCTTGTCCTGTACACGTGTGCCTAGTATTTAACCTTATCTTACTCTTATTGACAGGCCAACATTTCAGTCACTGCAAATCTTTTCAGTGGAAAAATATAACAAAGGCTGTTTTGACACCTTCCCACTGGAAGCAGCTACAGGCATTCAGAATATTAAAATAGAACTTTTGCACAACTTGTAGCACACGTTGAAATATATATTTTGTGACCTGGGTTACTTGATTCAGATTTGTACGGCATTCAAAGGTCTGATATTTCTTTAAAGCCGACTGTTGCTTGGGATGTGGCGCTAATCTCAGACTCTGGAGGACTAATGCGGGGTACACACAACAAGATAATCATGGAGATTCTGGGCTTAACTGTAAATTCATATTGTCAGATTTTCCTGTGGTGTGAGTTAAGAGTGATTTTACTTCCCTTGATCTGCTGGGAAGAACGTTGTGGCGCTATTGATTTCAAAAAGTGAACATTAAACAAGTTCATTATTTACGAGCCGATATCCTGTAACATTTACAGTAATCTGGATTTTCAAACAGCAGCAGAAAATCATTTCTTACTCACCTCCAGCTCAAGCTTCATGCACAGCCCATGTTCACACTGTCGCGATGACTTCATCCACCCCCCTTTCTTTCATTTTTCTCTTTACATTTTCATTATTAAGTAGTCCAAAAAATATCATCGCCAATTCATAATGTTTGGTAACTTGAAAGTCATGTTTGACCGCGTGAGACTATGTGAGATTTCCAGCTTTTAGGGTCAGGACTCCGGTTGTTGGTGAGTGCAATCTGTTAAGAGTGTGGTGTGCTGTTTTGGTTGTATCATTGCTCTTCAGACGGTATGTGTCATCATGTGTGGGGTCTCTCACATTGTTTAGATTTGAAAGGAGTCGCTGTAATCATGTGAATCTGCAGAAAGACATCCAGTACATTTGACGTCTGTCTGTAAACTGAGGGAAGAAGAAAGGAAAAAAAGTGAGAGATTTTAAGACTCAAAAAGTGTATGCTAGGACAAAGAAATGTAAAATACTGAAGTAAACACTAAACAGAACGCAGAGTTGAAATGACTCACAGTGCGTGAAAGAAAACTCAAACAGATCTGTGCATCCTCTTCATCTTGTGTCACTTCACCATAAGTGGAAATGTTCAGTTAAATTAAAGTAGTAACAGCTGGGTTAGCTCATTTTAGGAAAGCTACAGAGTTAAACTTTGCTCAGGATGCTGCAGCTATGACTCTAACAGAATCATTTGCAGATCCATATTTTGAGTTCAATTATTGAGTCCTTGGGTGACCCATGGCAGTGGCGATGTAATAAGTGGGATAATGTAGCTCTGCATCAGGGTCCTGCTCACCCTGTTGTGGTTCCATTCCTCTTAAAGAAAACCTGCTCACTATAAACCATTTTTGTGTTTGTACTGGACACTGTGTTTTGTGGGAGAAGCCCAACCGGTGGCAGAAAGTTAGCTAGCGGTTAATTTAAGACAAACAGTGACAAGCTAACCATGAGCCACGGGTTTTAGGTTTCCAGACCCGTACTCACCGTCGGGTCAGTGGGTCAAAGATCCAAATAAATGGACAAAGTTAAAGTGTGCGGACATCTTTGTATACCTTGTAGAGAAACCCAGCGTCTATACTTAAGCAAAGCATATAAATCTATTGCTATCTACAATTTTATACTTTGCGGTCATCTCCAGGACATCGAATACCGAGATTTGTCAGATGGTTTTTGTGTATTGAGGACCGACTTACTGCCTACTCAGTGGCACGGACACAAAACACAGCTATGCAAGACGTGGGTTATCAGAAATAAGTCAAACAAATGTACATATGGACATTGAACATTGAATGGCTGGGTTAATATTAACTCCTAACTTGATCTAAGAACAATGTCAATCACTATAAGTACTTCTTCTCCGTGTTTCTCTCCTCTTGCGTGCGCTGGTTTCTGCCACCACGTTGTGTACGCTCAACTACTTCGACGTAATCTTGACATCTTCTCCCTGGCACACACTTTCAGTAACATAATCAATCTGCTTTTTGATGGTTTGCTTTCGTACAGTACCTTATATCAAAGGTGTCAGTATTAATTTCAATGTGCTTCAAAACCAGCTAAAATCTCACAGGAGCTTAAACTGTCCTTTTCTGTCTCTCTCTGCAGGACATAGTCGGAGGTCGTTTTGACGCCACCCAAGCCTTTGTGGGCGAGCTGAGCCAGTTCAACATGTGGGACCGGGTGCTGCGGCCTGTGGACATCGTGGGTCTGGCCAACTGCTCCGCGTACATGCCGGGGAACGTGGTTCCTTGGATTGACGCTAATGTTGAAGTGTTTGGTGGTGCAAGTAAAGCTGCACTGGAGATATGCGAGGATCGTGCTTTTGATTCCTAAAGGATCTGATGTAAGAAATGTGTGTTCTGACTTTGTTGCTGCAGTGAAACCCCACAGGGAAGGGCATCAGTGCAACATTTCCACACATTAATGCTCTGACTGCATAGATTCGAAGACTCAATGTTTATTGGACTCATATGTTGATGTGTCAGTTCAGTTTGAACCCCGAGGCCGCTGCAGGAGACTTCAAATTAGTCTGCTCATCTGAAGAAGCTATGCTGTTGCATCAGTCAGCTGTGTTGATGTGACCTCCTGTCATTCTGTGTTATCTCGTCAGTAGATCAGCTTTCATTTGACACCTCTTTGAAAAAAAAAGAAGCTCTTTTTGGTTTGATTTCTGCTACTGACAATGCTGCACTGTATCCGTGGTGAATGTGAGCTGGAGCAAGCTTTGATGTGCTGAGGAACACTCTTTCTGCGTAACACGGGAGAGTACTACACGCTGTGAGCTCGCTGATGTTTAAAGAGCAATGAGACACCGATGAAATGAGGTGGATGCTCCAAAGTTCAAAGTGGACGAGAGCAAACCCGTGTGGATGGTTATTTTGAGACATCCCAACGCGTCAGAATGTCTAAATTTCATGCATGAGCTCGGGCAGTGAGTGAAAGTCAGTTTGAGAGTGACGGTGCATGCTTTCTGTCACTACACAGGGTGCATGTGGAGCATCCAAACAAGCCAATGCAGCACTCTGACATTACATAAGTGTGTGTGTGTGTGTGTGTGTGTGTGTGTGTTCATGTGCATATGGCTCATCTTGCGTGTAAAAAGATCAGAGATTATGAGAGAGAGGACATTTTCATTCTTGTCAATCTACGCTTAATACCTCTCTGCCCCTTGAGCAGCTGCCATGTCCCAAACAGCTTTATGGAACGGGCTGGCTCTGCTCAGGTTAATAGCGATGTCGGACAGCTGCCCGGGACTGGCGTATAGACAAGAGCAGTGGGCCCGAGCCCAGAGCCCTGAGAGGGCAGGGACTGGAATTGACCTTCAAGGACAATCCTTAAATCCTCATCTGGGTAGTAATTATCTGTGCTCATGAGCGAGGGCAGCGGCTAGCAGCCGAAGCTAACTGTGTCATTATCGATTCATTTGAAGACGTAGAGAGGATGCCAAATGGTAGCAGCTCTCTGTGGACATCATGAATGTCGATGTCAGATGGACTTTGGTCTTAATTGCCTCTCACTGAACAAGAAGAATAGTTTTAATCAATGGATATATATTTGTTAAAAAACAATGGGAATTAATGGATTTATTGTCACCGCTTAGTGAATAAACTCGACGCTATTTGCAGCTTAATTTATGTTACTTCTTAATATTGTGGCGGACATTTGTGTTACAGATTTTGTATTTGACAGACAGTGAAATGCTGATATAAAGCATGGTGCTGCGGCCTCATAAGAAACAATGTTGAAGAGGCAACAAAGACTCAAACTTTGGTATCAACACTAAAGTTTCCTTTGCAGAGTTTACTCAGAGGCTAAAAAGCTTCGATCGATGTTTTGATTTGAAAATGCAGTAACATTTAGAGTAGAAAAGCAGCAGGTAACAGGACAGCGCAGAATGTTTTAAACATGAGGATGCATACTCAACGTTTTTAGGACTTGTTGGAAATGTTGCCAACATGTTTGTGATTGTTCCTCTTTTGAGTGTCTTTGTCAGTGTTTCAATGTCAAACCAAGAGAAGTCTTTTCTGTAGAAAGTGTTTTTTCTGCTTATGATTTTTGTCCATTAGCAGCACATTATGAACAAAAAGAAAAGCTTGTAGGAATGCTTTGTTTTTTTTTTATAGTGAATGGCCTTCTTGTGAGAAGTACACGTGCTTCTGCCTGTGGACAATTGTTTTTTTTTTGTCACATTTTAAAGCACTGACAGCTCACTAGCAGCACAGACAACGAGGGACACGAGAAAAAGACCAATGTGTTTGCTATCTTTGTTTTAAAGTCACCTCTCTGCCATGTGATTGAATGTCCTTTTGCACCCAATAAAAGAAAAAGTGAACAAGTTGCAAAGGTGCGGAAACTCAATAATGTGAGAGAAGAAGCATGTTTGATTAACATTTTATTGCACTGCATTGATTATGAAGTCAGGAGGGAGTGTAACCCTGCCAACCGTTCTTCATGCATGTGTCCTGATCAGAAAACCATACTTTAATCCTTAACGGAGATAAACAAAGCTCATCATTTTGACATTTCTCCTCTCAGTATATATTCCGGTCTGTTGTAGGAGTAGCGATTATACACACGAGTGGATACGTCCTCTCATTTAGGCGGTGTAATGTTGTCAGCAGTGCAGAAATCCTCTGGACTGGCAGATGTCCAGGTGGAAATGAAAAAAATCTGCCCATGCGGATTATGGTCCCTGCTACAATGTAGGACACTGTGAGCTTTCTTCCTTCTCTACAATGCTTCATGCCTGGAAGCTTCTTTTTTTGTATTTTATAGAACGACAGTCGTAGACGAACAACGTGAAATAAGCTCTATGTCGTGTTTTTAACATATTCTGTACCTCTACTTTTCATTTGATCGCTACTGAGGCTTTCACAGCACATCCTGCTGTTCTTACATGAAGAGTACAAATTAATTATTGACCAAAACATTTCATTATGTTTTCATAAAGGATAGATACGTCAGTTTGTGTACAGAGCATGGTAGATTTCAGAAGTCTAAGAAAAAAAAGACTACAGCACACATAAGGACATTAATTCAATCCCTGCTCAGATGCATCAAGAAAGAGACGATTGAATTAATATGAAGAACTTTCATTTTTAAAACAACTAAGCAGCTCGAGGAGACGTTGCCTTCCATGAGTGTTGAATGTGCTGCTGCAACATTTGTGAAAGTCAGAGAACTGCACTGAAGTCTGTCTGAATCATCGACTGTATAAAGATGGACAACACATTGGGAAACCTCTTGTTGCACAACGGTAGAGCCAAAGTGTCGCTGTCATCTTGTGCAGGTGAGGAACCGTCTATCATCATGTGATAAGACGATATATGCTTCTGGGAACGAATGCCAATTTCTCGGTAATTCCTGTGAGGCCAGCGATTAGCGTTCAACAACTTCCAGGAAAGACTTCCTTTTCCGTGTGGCGTTGACGTCTGCAATGTAAAGTTTCCCTTACGCAGTTTGGGCCAAAAAAAGATGATTTACTTGGAATTAACGGAAATGATATTTGCTGGAATTGCAAAATCGTGATGCAGATTTGTCAAAGTAAAACATGAAGCTTCTTCAGGTCTGTTCTTAAGCTCATGTTTGTTTGTTGAACGGAGGTCAGATTGATGCTTTTCAGGTAGTCGTAGAATCTAAACGCTGATTGGCTTTCATGACACAGCGTCAAGCAATGACTCTTGTGTTAGTGTTCGTTATGTTTCCTCTCAGCGTTCCTCCTCTACTCTGCTAATCTTTTGCACACAGCGCAGCAGGAGCCTCATACGTCAACAGAGCTGTCAATCACAGCATTTTACCAGGATGATAAGAAACCATGTTTGAGACTTTATTTAAGGTGTGTTCTGATGTTATTGTTCGACCATAGTCCCATCTGTTAACATGGAGGAGGCGGGCTTTCTATATTGCAGCCAGTCAGCAGGGGGCTTCACTTGGGAGCTGTTATATCGTCCATATTTTTATACATCCAATGGTTTAAACCCCTCCAAATTTGAACTTCCTTCGTTTTACTGAAACTAGGGTATGCAAGAGGAAGAGCAGCAAGATAAAATAAATCCAATCATAGACTTACTTCAGTACTGCTCCGGCCTCAGACAGGATTTAAGAGCATTTCATTTATTGATTGACTCTGAGATTTAAAGACAATTTCAACTTAGTATAACAAAAAGTGCATCCAAAATAAATTTTATGCACCCCCTTTAATCTCGGAGAACAATCCTGTGTGTTAGAGGAAGAGGAGGGTGTGTCTACTCATCAACGACTTATAATGTGTATCAGCAGCAAACTGATATCTGATGTCACATCGTACTTCCTGCTCAAATTGCACCCTTTCTCCCTCAGGTTTGTCGAATATTCTTTTTATGAGACAAATTATCTTTCTGAAGGTGTCGCATGGAACTAATGAAACCTGACTGAGAGGGGAATTGAACTGAAAATAATTTTCTTTTTGTGTCACGGATAAAATCTGTCTCTCTGACAGCGCTATGATTCAACAGGATAAACAATGTGTGTGTGTGTTTTGTGTGACAGTGCATGTGGGTGTGCGACAAAAGCAACACTTTCTTGCTGTATCGGGTCTGAGGAGTAGATTTGTTCCAGTTATTGAGTTTTTTTCTCTCACAGCGTTGGAGTTTGAAAGGGAGTTTTTCCAGCCAGTCGGATCCTGGAGGGTTCACCAAGGAGTGAACTCAGCAGCTGCGGCAGATGTAATGACAACACTTCATCACTAAAAAACGATTTAACAATTCAGTGGTGATGCCTGGTTGTCCATTTATTCATTACACATTACTGGGGTAGAGTAGTGACAGCCTATTTGGTGCATTTTTATTAAAGCTTTCCTTCACATGCAGACGCTTTTGTCTAAGGATCATCAACATCGCCCGAGGATGTGAAAAATATGCGAAAAAACCCATAATTAAAATCAAATGACACTCAGTGCATTGCCACTGGATACATACACCGATCTGCAGGAGGCTGAGGAGTTTTGGATGGGGAAAGGGGGGTAGAATTAAAGTGCCATTCTGCTCCTAGCATCCTCTGTCGTACTCGGAGTCCCCGTGGAGCCCCAAAGAAGGAGCGCAGAAAAAAAAAGACGACGTGTGAGAAAAACAAGTTTGGACAAGAAGAGACTGTAGGCTTGGTAATTAAAGCCTGATGGAAGAAGAGCCTGTGCAGAAGGCTGGACTCTCCGAGGCGTTTGAAAACTGCTGTTTTCTTGGATGTCACAGACTATTAGTGAGACCCAGAAACCCCCTTCAGCCTTTATCAGTAGCTTTATAAAATTATGCATCAAAAATGTTCTACTCTGTTCCCATCTTTGGTGCAGTCGAGCAGCCATTTTTGAGCCAGACACAGAAGTACTCTCTGTTTTTGTTTAGTTATTCAACTTGATATGTTGCCTTCTCCAAAACGAAAGTGTTTATTATAACTAGAACACACTGTATGCACTTTAACACGCTCATTTTAGGTGCGAGATGACACATTTTCTCTTCATAGGAGGAGGGTAAACATCTCTTCTCCACTTTTTCACACTGTTTTACTTATTTATGCTCAGCAGGTAAAGGTTAAAGGTTGTTTTTCAGTGAAATGAGAAGAAAAAGCATGAAGACATATTGTGTTCGTGAGGGAGGGATGAGCAAATTAATCAGCACAGAAGGGAGGAAACAGCTGCTTTATGGCTGTTTGTAATGCCACCTCTCTGAAGATCAAAGCGCCTTTGGATGCCAGACGGAGATTCATGTTGATTCTTTTAAGCGATTCCCAGTATTTTCAAGCATATAGTGTAACACAGTAACACTAACACTTCTTATTCTTGTAATACAAAGATTTACAGGCACACTGCCACATTCGTTCCACATTTTGAAGGATGATGTTTAGTTTTTCTACAGAAAACATTTACATTTATCTAATACGTTGGACTTTTGTAGCGGAAACCAAAATAATGAACCTGGAGGATCAGATTTTCTGCCTGACAAGTGAAGCGTTTCAATCTCGCTCCCACAATCTCTCCAAATCACGCAGCACCTGACACCTGTGTGGACTACAGATTTAACACAGCCCTCCTCTGTCTGTCTTGCAACAAGCAGCAAAGCTCTGCAGCTACAAATCTCTAAATATGCATCACTGAGAAAGCTCTCTTATTTTCTCTGTAACTTCTGGGTCCCACTGCAGCAAATAAAGACACTGACTGTAAAATGACCTGTGCCTGTGTGTTTTCTGTTCCCTTCCACAAACTTTTACAGGGACATTTGTGCGTCTGTTGGGTGACATCTCAATTTCAAGGTCATTCAGGATCCCTAAACATTGTGTTTTGCAAAATATAGAGATGTAGGCAGCAGCAGTATCTGAAAAAATAAATCCCCTGTGTGGATCCGTCTGTCTCTGGAGAAAACATGCTGAAAACTCACAGCTCATTTTCTTAAAGGAGGAGTGTGCATTTTTGGAAAGTTTCTTTTTTTGTGCCCTTTTAAACATTACATTAAAAGATGAACACCACTTTCATGTCCCCATGCTACAGCTTCTAAAACAAGCATGTTAGCTTAGCTTAGCTTAGCTTAGCTTAGCTTAGCTTAGCAGAGAGACTAGAAACAGAAGGGGAAAAGCTAGTAACCAGGCTCCATCTAAAGGAATAAAGATCTGCCAAAGGTAACAAAAGCTTATCTCACACATTAAAAAGTGACACATTGGCTGAGCTCACATCTTCTCTACTTGTTGCGAGGCAACCTCACTGCAGCACCATGATTCCAGGAAGTTACAACAAAACAGGATCCAACATGTAAGTGAGCTTTAGAGGTGTTGGGTGGCTGACTTTTATACCTCAAAGCCAGGGTGACAGTTTCCACCCTCACCTCTCTCCTAGGCTAGGCTAATTGGCTGCTGGTGCTAGCTGCCTATTTAAAGTAAACAGGCGTCTCCGGGATTTCTGGGCCACATGTTGGGCCCCTCCACCACAGCCAAAGCCAAACCTGTGATATAAGATAAGATACTTTTACCCTCGGTGAGATTTTCCTTGGACTCCTTTCAGCTGCAATTTACAAGTGATACAACATATAGAACAATTCCACAGAAATGAAAAAGTCAGCAACGACAGGCAGTTTGCACCAGACGAGGGGAAATAAACAATTTCACAGAAATTTAGTTCAGTGCGCTTGTCCACACATACAATATTTACACGTGCACACATTCTGGCATTATTTACAGATGAGTATAGGTAAAACAGGTCAGCCTGTTATTGCACAGGTTCCACATATTGCCCTGTCTTTGTGTGTCATATTGCCCTGATTTTCAACATGTTCTGTACCACACATTTGAAAAGGACACCATCTCATTTATCTTAGTGATCAATAGTAGAACATAGAAATGTATTAAAGCTTTTAGAAAAACGACATCAACTCCGTAAAACAGGTGGGCAAACACCTGCACACGGTCTAAATCGCACTAATACATTGGCAACGTTGAAACTTTTTTAAATGTATTTACAAAATGTAGACAGTGTGCAGGTGTTTGCAACTTTTTTGAAAAATGAAATCAAGGCATTACCCAACATTGGATGTCCTGAACTTAAATTTTGTTTTCTTTTGGATCGAATCAGATATCAATATTTCTGGATTTAAAACTCGGCCCTTTGCTGCATGTCATCCCCCCGCTCTCTCCTCCCAGCATGTCCTGTCTCTCTTCAGCTGTCCTATCCAATAAATGCACCAAATGGACCAAAAATATATCTTTTAATTGAACAATAAAAATGAATCAAACGTTGTAATATAAGCGTCTTTTGGCATTTCAATCGTTTCTAAGGATCTAAAAAGGTTTTTTCAATTGTGTTTTTTTTAACTAGGATTTTAAAAATGAAATGAATTATTCAACACATTTTACCTTTCATATAACAGCTATAACTTAGAGAGAACTATATCATTTTTCCAGGCCTAATAAGGGCCCCAATCCCCCCCACTACTACATGCTGTATTCAACTTCTCGACTAACTCTTAGGAGAGGGAGGGGGGGCTGTTTGTGAAGCTGTTCCTCAAACGTAATATATACAGCTTGTTCAGAATTTGTTTCTGCTTTTATAAGTCACAAACTTCTTGTTGGTACATTCCTCCATGCTCCAACCATCAACAGGAAAACACATGAACACTGAACACCACCTCCAAGTGTTATAAGTATAAGTGGAGCCTGGAGGAAGAATGGGGAACAAGATGTGGTCCGAGTCGCGCAGGTGAAAAAATGAAACTCGCCTAATTTCCAGTGTGTGATAAATAAATCAGTGCTTCTTGACTGGAGATTAAACCCAGAAAGTCATCATTTTATTATCTGATGTTGATTCATGAGAGAGACTCTCAAAGTCAACGAGTAATAAAGCAGACATGTGACTCTTCGTGATCCTTTTATCTTTGTGGAATCTAATCAGGCGCTGATGGCTCGCCTTCTCCCGGAGGGGCCGTGGATAAGTGCATTATCTAGATCATTCCACCGCTACTAACGAAATCACCACCAGCCAACGCTTCCTACCCAAGAGAAGAACCCCGCCCTCCTTTCAGCCGGCACATTAAGCCCCCGCTCTCGACTGATGTGAGCGGGTCACATGACTCTCATCAGGAAGGAAAAGTAGGGACATTTATTTATTTGTGGACATAAATCCACGCAGGCTCTATTTATAGAAAGGCTTTCTATTTATGAATATGAACTTCCTGTTCTTAGCAGCTCAAAGTAAGCTCATCCTGCTTTGGATCAAGCAACAAACTTATTAATTTGCTCTGAACCAATGACAGACAAGAGGCTAAAGGTTGACGTTGGGACAGATGGGGGAACTTGCTTGTTTCAGTGAATGGTCTGGGCGAAAAAATCAGATAGTTTTAGATTGATGTCTGAGCTCTGGACACTAGAGGAAGCCGGCGGGATCAGCAGAGTATATCTGAGAGAATGAAAAATAAACATCTGTGTGTCTGAAAGCGGTGAGAGAGGATTGGTTATTATATGATGAGAGTGAGGCTGCACAGATCAGCAGCCTTATCGCCAAGGTCAGTATCACCGGGTCTCCCATATGTTCCTCCTGCTGGCTGCACCGGGCTGAGAGGATGTGGCATCAAGTTAAAGCAGATGTGCAGTGTCTTATTTATGCTTAGAGGAAATGTGGACACTTTATCGTATGTGTTTCCATTCAGGCTGTTTGATCACCATGTGAGGGATAAATTCAGGGGTGGCAAACTCGCGACCCGCAGGACAGATTTGGCCCGCCAGAAGGCTTCATTGAATGCAAAACTATTTTCAATTTGTACTCTCGCAGATAAAAATGATGTGTAATTAGCAAAGCAAAAGGTTAATTTGATCATCCAATGAATAAATTGAACTTGGAACTATCTTCTTCAGCAGGGAGTACAGTATATCAAAAAATAGAAGATGCTGCGATCACTGTTGCTTCTGCTGCATTATGCAAGCTCAGCAAACATGCAGTCCAAAAAGAGAAAGGTTGACGTTTGGTGGTTTTTATTTTGTCTTTTTCTTCTTTGCTTACAACGGGTTGCCAAGTTTAATTAGAGCTGCACTGACGTGCGCTCCTCGTGACGGAGTTCTGTATTTTCCACACTTCCTACCAGTTTTCTGTCAAGCCCAGGCTTGACGGTTGTGATAAAAGTTTCACCAATTATAACAAAGCTTCCTCCCTGGAGTGAACGATAAAGAGCAGCGCATCCAGATAAGAGACACTCATAACGGTCTTGCAACAAAGCTCCAGACACACGGACAAAGTTAGTGCAAACATGCTGGCATCACCATCTATTTCCTTCTGCTTATCAGCGGTCGGTCGCGGTGGCAGCAAGCGCAGTAAGTCAACCCAGACTTCCCTCCCCCCAGCAATGTTTTTTAGGGATTCTGAGGTGTTCAGGCCAGATAGATATATAATCCCTTCAGCGAGCTCTTGGTCTACCCTGGGGTCTCCTCCCAGTTGGGGGGAAAACCTCCAAAGGGAGGCGTCCAGTAGGCATCCTAATCAGATGCCCGAACCACCTCAACCGGCTCTTTTCGATGCGAAGGGGTAGCGGCTCTACTGAGACATTCAGGGGGAATGTCTGAGCTCCTCACCCTATCTCTAAGACTGAGCCCAGCCACCCTCCGTAGGAAACTCATTATGGCCGCTTGTATCCTCGATCTCATTCTTTCGGTCACTAGCCAAACGATAACGTCCTACCTGTGTGGAGTTTTCTTTTGTTCTTTACCTGATGTGATGGACCTTTTGTTGGACATTATTTCCTGGACTGACTGAAGTATTCTTTAGCCTCCTTGTTTGTTTAATCTCCATTGTTAGTATGCATCTGGGTCTTCTGTTTTTGTGTTTTTGTGTCTGGGTATTTTTGGCATACTGCAGATTTTGCCTTTGTTTCCATACTGCATCTCGTATTTTGTCCACATCAGGACGTACTGTACTACTATATACAGTAGTAGGCGGTTTCAAAAACAGCCTGAGACTAAATACACAGCCAGTAATCAGACACAGGTGAGACTAACGAGGTGAAGCAACAGTAGGCACAGAATTACAAAAGGGTGGAAACACAAAAAAGGCAAAAAGTAAAACAATCCAGGGAGTTAAATTAGTTTATCTATTCAAAGAGTCTGTTACATTTGACATGGATCGAAGAAGCACGAAAGGCTCAGACTTTATACCTCCTCAGACAAAGAAAGTGCTCACTCTACAGAAGTGTCAGCTTATCCTGATTTACAAAACTCTTGAAGGTCTTCTTTTGCATAAGCCCCCCCACCCTTCCTTTTCTTGAGCTACACTCTCCCATGTCCAGCTCCTCAGTCTGCTGTCTAACCTTGGCTACTTAATAGACCTGAAAGTGGTTTTTCAAAAAATATTTTACACATATTTATAAGCATCTTGTACCATAACGTTCCTCCCCACAGTATATGAATAGTTATGGCTTAAACAGACAACTAAAAATACTGAGTATAATTAAAGATGAATAAGGTAATGATACATTTACTCCAACAAACAGCCAACACTCAAAACTGCATACAGTAAAGAATTGTTTGGACAACGTCACCATCTTGATTAGTCATACTGGTGTAAACTGGCTGGTTTTAATGGGGCAGACGTTTCTTTTAGGAAGTTGTTAAGCTTTAAAATCTTCTAAAATCAGGGCTTTTAAGGTCTAACATCCCTCAATCCTTCCTAGGAGGCCGGGGATAAACTTGCCTTTAACTACGCTTTCACATGTTCATGATGGAGTCCTTGTCTGTTTGGAGCATCAGCCATGCACCTCCTCAGAAATGAATGCTACGCTAGCACAAGGTGCAAAAAGTTTTAAAGACAAACTGATAGACAAAGTCCCCAATTACTCACATCTGTATGACGTGTCATCGCCACGGACTGCACAGCGGGAAACATGCCTGCCAAAATAGCTGGCGACAGGTAAGGTTCCATTTATTAAGTTGACGTGGAAACCTGACAAGTCCTGACTGTCACGTTCGTGCACAGAAGAACATGTTGGAAAAATGGAGTGGGGACGGTGCTGACGGTGTGTGACGCCTTACAATGGTGCCGCTGTCACTTCTTTCTGTCTCAGAATTAATCGAGTAGTACCTTTCTTGAGTATTACTGCGTTTCTTGTTCCCCCTGTACATCAAGTGGTTGCATATGTCCTGTGCTGAGCCCTCTAGTATCCTCCAGTGACACACTTAGTGCATAGTCAGGTATGTAAACAACTACGTTCATAACACAGATGGTTGTGTATGCCAACGCAGGGTTAAAAAAAGCCTGAAGGACCACTGGTCATTGATATCAGGAGGATGTTTCCCACACACGTCCATGAGGCAGTGACCTTAATCAAAGATGCATAATTTAACTATAATTTAATTTGTTTCATTTTTACGCATTTCAAATCTTTACAACTTTCTATCTAGAATATGCTGACACCCTTTATTTATCAAGGAGTTAAATATTCAGTCTGGATGTCAGTAATGCTATTCATACAGTCAGAGGAGATTTAGATGCAGCAGGCTCTCAGTGCAGGCTTGCATTGTGCCAAAAAGCCAATCGTTCACCTGAGTTACACCGGCCATGATTGATCACAGCGAGATTTTGGGCTGACTCATTGTTCTGATGAGTTTCAAGGTTGTTCTCATTAACAGCAGTAAATTCTGCATAATTGATAGCAGGCTTGTTCTAGTCAAGTCATCTCTCACAAGGCTGCAGACAGTGAAAACCATCTTTTTCCCTCACTAATAGCAAATTGAGCTCTGATGTGATCCAGCTGGATATGCATAAGAACATGAGCTGAACAAGTCTGCACAAAAATGTGTTCGGTGTAGATTTATGGCTCTGACACAGGCACTGAAAGACGGTAATTCTGCTCTTCATTTCCATCCTGCATCTGTCGCTAAATGTCTTTTTTTCAGCCAGTGGTTACATAAAACAAAGTCTGTGTTACAAAGCATCACATCCTGATGACATCTCTCATATGCTCCTGAGGGATTTACTCAGCGGGGCCACATGGTGTGATGCTCAAAGGGCTGGGGCGACATTGCATTATTTCCACAGTGCCCTTTGAGGAGTTTCAAAGCCTTGTGTAAATATGTACCCACTCAAGGGTGAGTTACACTCCTGTGTTTGATCTGCAACAAGAAAATGCACAGACATGCACTCAAACACGCCTTTAATCATCCCATACCCTCTGTCCCCTCCTTGAATCTTTACCCTTTCTTTAGGATGATGCCGCTGAGAAATGACACAAGCGTCTTAGCTGAGATTTCTTGTGTTGCCGCAGCAAAGGTTATACAAGACACATGGCTTATTGTTTTTTTATATGAAGTAACTTTTTAAACCTTAATTTCTTCCATTGTTTTTACTGTAGCTTTGTCCATGGACCGTTTCTGGGTCATTCTATTTACATCATCCACGCCCTTCCCCCGGAGACCCCTCCTCTCGTCTGACAGCGAAAGTCTCCAGCTGTGAGGTGCATGTGTGAAGAAGTAACTCCGGAAGATTTCAGGGGCTGTCTGTCCTGAAATTTTACATAATATTTCAGGAGTGCATGCATGAAAACAGCTTTATTCCCTTATCTTGTTCCGATATGAATCACTTTGGCTGCACGTACAGTATGTATGAAAAATGCAAAATACATAAAGTTTGGTGGAGTTAAGTTAAGTGTTTGTCCTTCAGGATGAAAATGAAAGCAAACTGTGCTACTCTTATTTTAAATAATGCATATTTAATATATGATAAAGCTCTGTAAACTTCCTCATGGTACTTCTTAAATTGTAAAACACAAGCACAAGTCCTTCATATATATTATGTCGTATTCGAAAAATAAATAAAGGACCCATATTTGATGGCTAAGTGGTAACATTACACTAACTGTGCAAAGCTTTTCGTATCTGTCATAAGGAAGATTAGTTATGACGGCAAACGACAGAGCTTAGATTTAGTGGGATAAGGAAACGTATAATTAACCCAGATTCAAAACAGAAATTTTTTAGCAAGCATAGTGATGACAGAGACAGCAATTAGTGTACGTGTGTGTACGCTTGAGTGTGTGTATGTGTGAGAGGAGCCTTCAAAAGCACTGAATCAAGGTCCCCGAGCACAGAGCTTTGTAGCTAAAAAAAAAGTGACGGCTCCTGTCTCATTCAGACAGATACGTGGGCGAGATGTCTCAGTGCTGCAATACGACTGATTCCAGCTTTGAGGTGTTTTGGTGTGATCATAAATGTCTGGATTCTGTAGGGAGTTCTGCATAAACACAATGATTAGGGGATCAATGTTCGTGTTAATTCCTTCTGCCACGAGGCATGTAGGTGAGTGTTTAAAATAGCTGTTTGTGACTTTAAATGTGAATCTACGCCCTGCATGAGGCTGCAGGCTGCTCATTCAGGCTCATTCTTCATTTTTCATTAGCATTCTTTCCACTGAGGACAAAAATTCATTTGTGATCTGGGAAGTATTCAGAATGAGACTGATTAGCCTAAAAAAGGGAGCCCCAGCTGCAGGTGGAGGGAAGATGCCAAACTACTTTCTGATTCAAACGTGGCAGCAACACCCAGGGTGCATGGCTTGTTTGCTGTCACATTATCAAAGAATGTATGGCTCTTGGTTTGTTGACTTCCTTTTTGAAGTCTCGATTTTTGAGATTTTGGCAGCTGCTATGTTGGTTTTCTGGGATTTTCTGGAGCCAGAGTGACCATTTTTGGATGAGAGGTTCCACTGGGGGAGGCGAGGGGGTTGGCAAACACTAGGATATCATATAGCTGTAAAGTGTTTGCTTGTGGATTATTTATGAGCTGGCGAATGAACTTGAGCATTTTTCCCTTTTTTAAATGAGATTCTGTTTGTAATGGTAAGTGACTGGAGTTCAATAATTAGACCAAAGAAGGTGAGGCTGGGTACACACTGGATGATTTTAAGCCTGATCTGCCCCTCCTAATGATCGTAGGGGCACGGCCCGATTCGCGGCTTATCACGACTGATTATTTGTCCAAATAATCCTCAATAGTGTTTCATGTCAATAACAACATTTTACTGCTCCCAATCGTGTCAGAGCCTCCTGATCTTGTATCATAAAGATCACACGTTTGATATTTACGATTCCAGATCGAGCTTCCTCCGACAGTTTACCCGCAATGGCCAATGAGGGCGAGTAGAAGCATCACCAACCGGATGTTGCGTACTTTTACAGCTCACAAACGTGACAGCGGTGAAAAGTCTACAAGCCGCACCTCTCAGCCAGAATGTCACCCTTATTCTTCTTCTGTGCTTTTTTTTGTTTTTTCGCTACAAAACAGACAACATTGACCGTCCTCTATATCAATTTTTCTTCTTAAGTCACGTTTGATCAGGCAAGTTTCGGTGGTCTTACAGCAGGTGTGTGGTCTCACAGTCTGGCTGTGTGTTCGGAGGATTAGAATTAATTAGAATTTAGAATTTAGAATTTAGAATTTAAAAAATCTGTTGAAACTTTACTTACGCCTGTCACCTACATTTTTTAAATCAATGAGGACTTGACAACCATCCAGTGTGTAGCCAGCCTTAAAGAGCTTTTGTTATGCTTCAGCCACTTTTCCATATGAAGAGAAAGCTACGTGTGAACGACATGAACATGACAACTTTAAATTACAGGCAGGATTACTTTCCTGCAGGGAAAATATCAACCCTGAATCGAAGGCTCTGTAAGCCACACAAAAACGCTGAACCGTACTGCAGGCCATGTGAATTGTCTGATATTTGCATCAAAAGAATCCCAAAGAGTGTTGGCAGAAGCATGGCAGAGAGGAGAAGTTTAGTGACTTAAATTAGCTGAATTTAGATCGAACAGTCAACTAGCAGCATCCACTTGTCACTCAGGGCACCCTCACACCTAATTAAATGACTTTAAGCCTTAATATAAATTAACAAATGAGTTTATTCATTACTCCTAATAACGTGGATAAGGAATAGAGGAATGAGCTAGTTAGACCTTAGCCAGCCTCAAGTGGCCAGTTGAGGAACTACAGTTTTACGCAGGTACTGGCTTAGTCGTATTAAAATACTCTGCTACCAAACTCCCAATTTCTACAGCTCCAGATTGTATGACTGCAGTCCTGATAAATTAACAATAACAATGTTCAGTGGCCTTTAACAGGAGCTCATAAAACAAGCCCTCTGCTGGATAAAAAAAACACAGTTTTATTGATTCAGGGATCATGGATGCTCTGTTTACTGCTTGTAAATGTTTCATGGTGTCACTGAAGCATAGAAAACTCATACAGTTCCCGGCAAGGGACTTGACTTCTCTCAGACACGGCTCACTCGGTGAAATGTGGCGCCTGACATCAAATATGTTATTAAGCTTTCACACGCTGCTGACCGCAATATCATCAGGAGCAAACGCTCGCTGCTGTGTGTGCGCCCTCGGGTGCTCAGACCTGTTTACTTTGGTGAGTAGAGAATGTTTGCATGATTTTGAGTACAGAGCCAGGAAACTATTCCAACACTGAAGGTGCTTTGATTATTAATCTTACCGTGCTATGAGGTGAACACCGACCTCACTCCTCCTGGTCCTGAGAATGATTAGTTATTAAAGCCACGCCCACCTTTGAGGAGTGTGTTAATGGACTTGAGGGGGAAATAGCAAACTTTTACGAGACTCTTCCTGCAACTTATCGCTCTTGGTAAGCATGTAAAACATCAAATCCTCGTCTGAGTGTCCGCTAAGTGATTGAAAAATATGAGAACAAAGGACTCAGCAGCTTCTCCTTACAGAAAACCTTATCTTTGTTTTTTTTGCTCTTTAGAATAAAAATGATTTCAAAAATCTGATTCAACCAGCAAGAAATGACAAAATGTGCATCTCCTCTGTCATATAGCCTCTTTAAGAAATAAAGTTTGAAATCAAAGTGAAATAGATTTGACCCTGTTCATTTAAAAATCTATTTTCAAATATGAAGTTTTTTCTCTCTCACTCAACTACTTCCAGCTTCCTCCAGGCACATCATCTATAAAGTTTTTTTTCCTGACTGAGATTTAAATCTGCCTCAACTCGGAAAAAACGTTTCTGGGAATAATTTGGTGCAGAGCAACCCGAAAGCTGCTAAAATCCTAGTTTCTGTATCAGTCACAATGAGACAGTCAGGGCTAGGTGCCAGTGAAATGATGAAAACTTGACACTGAAGAAGAATCTTGTAATGGATGCTTTGTAGAGACTTGTCACTTAAGCTCTGGTTTATGTTTTTCTGAAGAATACACTGCTTTCACTTTCTGCCCTCTCGTTTGTTCTATTGAACCACTTTGTGCTTTAAACTTTGTGGTCAGGCTGTTACATCAACACAATGTTGTAGACAACAGTTAGTTGTTTGGCTTAAAGTCCTCCGTTTGCCCGGTAGATTAGGGCTTGATTTATGACTTTGCTCTGTGAAACTAATGAGCTGCAGCAGAGCCGCACCAGTCAGGAAAAAAATAGTCCTTTTACCCACTGGACCCTTGTGTGGGTAAAAACTGATGAGTGCAATGATGATTTTTGTGTCCTTTTCTCCCTTGGTTTTATTCCATCAATGCACTATTTTTGTAACAGGAGCATTGACGTCAATGAAGAAATAAATGAAATGGAGAGTTTCAGAGAATCAAGGTTAAATCACAAATCCACCAAAGCCTTTTAACCGTGTAATTTAAGGTTTTAAAAATGTGCGTTGCTGGTTTACAAAAGCTATTGTCCTCACAACCATCCCTGATTCAAGTCCAGTCCTTGGCATTTGCTGCATGTCATCCACCACTCTCTCCTCCCTAAATATATTAGAAAGAGAAAGGTCTGGATGCTAATAGTTTTACTTTATACCATATAGGCCTGACTGCCCACTGTGCCAGCGGAGATGTTCCCTGGAGCACATCTTAAGCTGCTGGCAGAAAGCCCTGGGAGAGAGGAGATACAGGTTGAAACGTGACCAGAAGCTGAAGTCACAAGTAGACACCATCTGCACTCGTATTCTGCACAGTAAACAGCAACTCCACACTGGGGACAACATCACCTTGGTCAGACTGGGAGAAAGACCACAAGTGGCGCACAGGACCTGATCTGGGCTGCAAGCCACAGCCCTCGACTGGCAGCTGAAGTTCGATCTTGGGAAGCAACTGAAGTTCTAGGACCACATCGCAACACTCTGGTCATGGCTTAACTCACTGTCCCCTGACAAGACCAGAGCAAGGAGGCCCATGAGCACAAGAGGGCAAAACATCTCAATCTGTAGAAGGGCTGTAGAACCCCGTGTACAGTAAGGCCCACTACGAGCCCATTGAGGTTGGCTGCAGAAGCTTTGCAGGCCAGTCTCTCCATCAGACACTCAGTCTCCTGGGCATCAGAGAGAAGAGTCACCAGTAACATCTCAGAAGCCAGAAATAGCTTCAGAGCAAGCATTTGACATAGCATCCATAGTTTTGGAAATTAGGGGCATGGGTAAACTGCGACTATGATATGGACATAATGGTGTTTGTGAGATTCTGATGTGCAGATTGGAACTTTGTAGATAGGCCACTGCTATCAGTTTGTGAATGTGTGTGAAAGAGGTAAATGTGGCGTGCAGTGTTAAAGGACTTTGAGGGATAGAAAGACTAGAAAAGCACTATTTAAAGGAGCAATATGTAACTTACCCCTCCCTAGAGTGGATGTGCACACAGGTCACCATGTCGTGGACACTGAAGCTTCAGTGTTTATCCAGCTCTGCATCGGTCTTAAAACCTTTCTGCATTCTAACCTCTTTGTAATTTTTAAAAGCATCTCCAATATTGATCCTAGTTTGAGCACGTTTCTGCTCGTGGAGCTTATTAGAAACATGCAGAGGCTTTTTAGGTCGGGTACAATCAGTTCTATCTGAACCAGTTCTCTCGCCCGCTTCCATCACTGCAACACCTCTTCGTTTGCCGTTTGCCTGGCAAACCGAGGGGCGTCCAAAACGTTCGTGTGGGGGTGCCTTCAAACCGCCTACCTTCTCTGGTCCAAACAAGTACAGACCATTCATGACCAGAATCTAAAATCAAAGGAGGACATACTGGCTGCTGCATCGTTGTCAGAGAAACCAGCACTTCAACATAGCATGTTTCCTTAATGTCTGATGATGTAGTAAGGTCACTTTATCATTCAGTTTAGTATATATCTTACTATGTCCCTTCTGCCTCCTATATTCTGACTGACATGCATACAGATTGTCGGACTGCATAACACTGATTGTTACATGTGCTACATGTGCTTATGGATTTATGTTCTCTAACAGTTATGAAAGTTTATTTTCAGTCAGATTTTAGGGAATCATTTATGAGTCTCGCAGCCCTGGTATCATACATGCATTTTCTTTTGTCAATTTAAATTTAAATGTTGAGGATTTCAAACAAACACATTTGCAGATGATGCACTCAAACAGCTGCTGTTGATTAAACCTGCTCGGTTGTAAACTGCAGAATGATGTACCTTCTTCAAGGGCGAAAAGCAAATTAATAGCCATCACCATTGTCAACCTTACTGCTTCTGTGAAGCACTGCCAGGAAAAATATGGCATGTCTGAAAAGGATGTGGCCTTGCTAGCAATCGCACAGAATAAGCAGGCAGTCTTTTGAATGCTTTGGCGGACTTAAGCTCTTCTGTCACAAAGGATGGGAGGCCGTCCTTGAGGGACAATGAATGAGAGGTCCAGCTTGGACAGAGAGTACAGTACAAATACAACTCCTTTTTTTTACTGTCTACAATTTTACTAAAGTACTGAAACAGAACAACGAAACTGTACTATTTGTTCTTTTACTCAGGGGTGAATTAGCATAATATGTAATGCTTTGATTTTGTGCTCTGATGTTTTTTTCTCTTTCTATTCTCTGCCCCGCTGCTGAAAACAATAATTCTGGTGTTGTGAATATCTAATTAGTTAACTTATCTAAAGTATTACAAGTTAAGCAAGGATAGCTTTTACTTCCTACCTTTGTGTTGGGCCGGTTAACTCTGCACCAATCTTGAACATTTTGGTTACGGTTTGAGGACAAAATATCCTCTAAAAACATTTTCATTTATGGACTTGTGGTGTTTAAGGGTATCCTTTCATTGATCATTGTTGAAAGTCCCACTGCCAGCCTGAGATGCCAGAATTGAGTTGGAGCAGAGAGATGAAGACGATGGTCTGACTCTTAGCTTCACTTTTATGCAGATGTTTATTCATAGAGTTGGCCGTTGGGATTGCATTTAACGCTGTTCAGTTCCCCTCTTTAATTCTCCACACAGACTGTTTCTGTGCATACAACCAAAGCCCACTCATATTCAACAACACAACACGACGTTTACTACAAGCAGAAACAAGGATACTAAAAAACCTGGTCTCTTTAAGATTCTGCATTTATACTCTGCACAAGGTGGAACAATGATGATGTTCTGTCAGGGCATTAAAATGTGGAGGAAAAATAAACTCTCTGAGGCCAAGCACACTTTATCTGGATGATAAGATGGACGCCTAGTGCTTACACAGGTTATAATATTACAATACTATTCTTGATCTAACTTAAACTGTCTCTAAGTTTCTGTTATACTCATGCAGTCTTCACCTATTACGATACGGTACATTATGATTAGATACGATTCGAAACAAGTACGATGCGATAAGATACGGTAGGGTAGGATACGATACGGTATACGATGTGGGATACGATACAATACAACACAAGTACAATACGATGCAATATGATTATAGGGTACGGTAAGATGCGGTATACGTTATGATGCGATACGGTACGATGGTGCCGTATACGATATGATACTATATGATAATATTACAACACGATTCTCTGCGCTGTATTTGGCGTACTGGGAAACGTGTTGCACACATGAAGCTGCCTCCACAGCGGTAGCATCAAATGAAAAACAATCAAACAGTAAACGAAGAAGAAGACACCAATGACGAACACAAATGACATATTTCACATTATCCACATTGCTAAAGCTCTAAATAATAAATAATAAAAACAGTGAAAGAGATAAGAACGCCATGAAGTTATTACACACCCTCTACCTATAAGAATCTTTATTTTGAATGTACACTAACGTAGCCAAGAAATGCACACTGGAGTAAATATTTATCTTACTAAAGGTTTGAAAAGTTTAGAAAAGGTCGGTTAGAGAATCAAATTTAATTTAATATGTGTAGTTTAGAGCGCTATAACTGCAAACATATACCTCATGAGAGGTTAAAACTTGGACAATAAACATGTTTATGATGCTATAATTCACACTAATAGTCTTATAAACACACAAGAGGCTCCGTAAAGCATCTGAGCCTAAACTCTTAGACACTAAGACGGGCTCATTTATTACTCGCCTCATAGCTTTGCTCTCAAGCGTCTTGTGAAATATCTTCTTTCTTTTATGGAAGACTAACATCTCATCCATGGCCGTTACCACATGAGGTCAACGAGGTCAGGTTTCTGTTGGATGCTCCACTATGACCCCCCCCCCCCCCCCAGGCCCTGATCTCATCCAATAATGGCCTCAACATATTGTACATGCAAGATTACAACATTGTCTGTATATTTCCATACAAAGATTCACTCATATAACACTCTTCGTTACCTTGATTGTCCTAGCGTGGCATTGCGGTAAAAAAAACCCTCTTTGTGCTCCTTCGTCTAGTAACACCTGACACCCAAGTCAAACTTCCAACATACAAGGTGCATGACCTGAACCCAAAGGTGACACCTGCTGGAGCCTTTTGTGTCTCACACTGTCGTAGCCCCTAAATATGGGCTCAGCTACACTCCTTATAAGGCCTTTTAACAGATGTGTTAAAATGTCATACCTAATAAAAGGAAATAGATTCAGAATGTTACAGCTAACTATACTTCAATATAAGACTTATAACTTCTATGAAGCAGAGCTTTATGCTAGAGGTCCATTCAATAGAGAGAACATTAGAAACCTAATATTAGCTCACATCTGTCCTTGAGCACAGAAAAGTTCATGAAAAGCCTGAAATGTGTTTTCAGCTCTTCAGAAATGTGAGTGACGGCTCATAATTGACCCTCATCCTGCTTTATTTAGCATCATATTCTGTCAGTATTGATTCGTGCCCACAGGAGCAGAACTTAGTGGGAGGCTGTCGGGACAGCGTGTAGCAGTAGATAACAACAAGAGAAAGAATATAGAATACCACTTACACGGCAGCTTTGGGGACTAATTACTTTGTTTGTGTCACCATACAGCAGTTGAAAGGCTGAAGGCAGTGGTATGTGTACAGAGCCTGAGGGCACAATCTCATTTTACATTCAGCTGCCGTTGTAGTTCCCCACGGCTGCAGGGAGCTTTCCATAGTTTAATATGAAATGACATTTACGAAGAAAAGGTTTGCCATATTTGCTCACATTTAATTCTCATGATATTTACAGATGCTTTGTTTGATTTGTTAGCAAGATGTCCAAGTTTGACATTATAGGGCAGGGCCTTCAGATGAGCCCTCGTGGATTGATTGTTGGTTTTAAGCATGCAAGATTGCTATAGAATCTAAAAACTGCTGTAAAAAAAACAACATGTAAAATACCATTGGATAAAGAAACGTTAAAAATGCAGGAAGTGTAGAGATTCACTTTTTTTAATCTTTGCATGCCATCTTTTTGGTACCAAAACTTTTGCAACTTCTAGCCGACTGAAAAAAATCAGCTGACCTTGGGGGACATCTAGTGGTGGATCATGGAACTTCCTCAAGATTATTATGTTGCATTTCAGAGGTGGAGCTTCCACAGAATTACAACAAATGTTTACAGAGTGACAAGTGGAGACCAAATTGGAAATATCCAAATATAAGTATCCTAATGAGTAAAAAGTATTTTCCCTGGAGTTTTTTCCACTATCCACTTTCCACTACTCGGGTAATTGATTCAATTTAAAGTCCATATATCTGAAAATGTTTATTTGTGTGACACCTTAGGGTGAAATAGTACAGAAGCCCTAAGTGGACATGCAGCCATACTTTGCTTTACTTCTTTTCCCAGTGATAACAAGTCTTTTTCCTGTTTTCACAAGGTCTTAACTTGTGATTCTCCTTATCTCTGGATTACAATGCTGGTTTTCCCTTGATAACTAGTTCTTTTTTTTTCTTTTCTTTTTTTGCCGTTATTCATTAGGACAGTGGGTAAAGTAGGAAAATGGGGAGAGAGAGTGGAGAATGACATGCAGGAAAGGAGCCACAGGTTGGACTTGATCTCGGGGGCCGCCCGCTTTGAGGACTATAACCTCCATACATGGGATGCCCTATAACCGCAAGGCCATCTGTGCTGCATTACAAGTTAATTTCTTGAGATCTTGAGAAAACGACAGAAACTAACACGTTCTCACTGGGAAACCAGCAGTGTAACCCGGGAGATTAATAAGTTAAGATGTAAGGAAATCAACCTAAATGTAGGCTACTTATTTTCATAGGAAAAAAGTTTAAAAAAAGTTTTAATGGATACCATGTCCTCTTAGGGCTCCCGTAAAATAGAAAATAAATAACAACCATAACTCAAAAAAGAATTAACGAAATTGTACCATGTAATTATAACCACAAATTCCGTTGTAATTACATTCAAAGTTAGTAAAAGTTGCTTATTATCTAATACAATGGGTGTGTGTTTGGTAGATGCTGTGACGTGTTTTCATTGTGCTGTGGATTAGTTACCTCCAGGGAGCGCCCGTCTCATGCATCAAGTCTTTTGTCCACATTTTCTACCTGCCTGCAGCCAGCGTCAAGCCAGACAGAAAGATTCAGAAGAACAATACTGACGCAAGTACTACAAAATAAAAGCATGAAAAAGAAACCACGATGTCACGAGGGAGTCAAAAAATGGCATTCGATATTTATTGGAGTAATAAAATGGGACAGCCATTAATATTGAGATATGACAATCTCTGATAAGCACTGCCCAGATTTATGCCTTACTGTGTTTATTTTGATTATTTGTTGTCGTGTTTTTGGTTGCTTCTTTGTCTGGTTTTGAAATGTGTATATAATTTGTGAAGGAGGATAACTGTACAAAGAAAGAAAGGTAATTACAGATAGGCTAATAGGCCTACAGGGTGACCTTTGAAACGTTATTTAGTTTTTCTTAAAGATAATTAAATAGTTTTTAAACCATGGTCAAATGATGGTTGAAACAAATTTAGAAACTTAAAAACCTAGCCTACAACTTAATCATGCAACTTCATTAAACAGATACACTTTCTGTCTATCTATCAGAGTTTCGCGGAAGGCTACAGCAAATCATAGATATAAACATAATAAACAACACAATAATAGGCTATTTGAGAAACCTTGCAAAAAACCACAACAACAGTTTAATTTGAAGGTAGCCGACCGGAAAAGGGTCTCCAGTCTCGTTCCGGTCGGCTTGACACCTGTGCACCTTTTCCTACCTCCACAGACCTCCTCCTCCTCCCCTCCTCTGAACTAACCACCTCCAACAAGTTTGACAGCTCAGCTTTTCCCGAGCTCACACGCAGCAGCAGCAGCAGCGACAGACATCTGGACTCTCTACTTTCCCCTTTTTCTTTCTGACAGTTTTTTACCTTTTCATGGTCGCTATGTGTGCGTCTTGCGTCTCCTGCTGGCTATGAGGGATTCCACCTGTCCGTAGCTTTGGCCACTTTGGATTATTTTTTTAAATTCCTGTATTCCTGCACTTGGCGTTTCGTAGTTCTTATTTTCATTTTTTTTCTTGCTCGGGAGTCGCCTGGGATATAAAAATTCAACATGTCGAGGAGCACGGAGGAGGTGTCCAAGCTCACCGAAAGTACTTACAAGGTGGGTGCTGCTGGGAACACAACAGGTGCGACCACGACTAGAGGAAAAAAAAAAACATACCTGCATGAAGTCATGTGCCCAGGATTGGAGCTGTAGTTCAACTTTCCACAATATGTGAAAATAGGGAGTTTTGCCTGCTTATTGTCTTGCAGGAGTTCTTAATTAGCTGAAGTTTATTAAAGCACTCAAGCTATTTGCATGGAATAAAACTGCTGGACTCAAAGGAAACCTAACCCGGCTGATACATATGCTAATTTTAAGGCTTTAGTAAAGATGATAAATAACTGTCAGTACTATAAAACGAGTCATTTCTAACATTTAACCAGGGTAGTTAGGTTGTTAAAGAGGTTTCCTCTTCTTTACTTACTTCTTTTTTGAGTTTTACACAGAAGAATACAGACACAAAGTAGTTCAGCTCGAGCCCTTTATTTATTCTTAGAGGTTTTGTGAGAGCCAATAACTGAATAGTATTTAAGAAAATAGCCCCACCCTAGGAGCGCCGTTTCCTCATGAAAGTGTTGCAACAAATTCAGCACTTAAATGAGGAATAATGTGTTTTGTATAAGCGGATGCTTGGAAATTAAGGAGTCAATGTCTCTTTTTGTGTGTGAAAATGTCCCTGAAAATTGGTTTATTACTCTGCTGCTTCCATGAAAAAGTATTTTCTACGAGACTTGATTGCTACCAAAAGAGAAATCTGACCATTCACAACAATAAAAGTAACATGAATGGGTGAAAGCCACTCTTCAGCGAGAGTTATGTAACTTACCACACACTGTGTAGCCAAATTTTCACTTACCAAAGTGAAGGTGAGTTTGTATAATGAGTCTAGAGGGGTCAAAAAAGGGCATTTAAGTCTTTTTGAACAGCTTTCATAGGTCCGCCCTCCTCTCGGGGCAGCCCACCACAGCTCCTTGGTGTGATGAAACGCAGGAAAAAGACTCCAGGTTTAATAATTTAGCTGCCTGTGTGTGCTGTGTGGTAAGATTATACAGCAGGCTCCTCTAGCAGCCATCACCTCCCTATGATACATTATGTTTACATGAGGAAGGCAGCAAATTACAGCCATGCTCTGCTGTCTTTGTGTTGTGCAAAGATTGCACTTTAGAGAGCATATTTTTGAAAAGCTAAGAGGTGTCATTTACTGTCAGGAGCAGTAGCTTATGCTTCACCTTTTGTTGATGCTCTGAGTCACACGTTTTTGATCACTGCAGGAGAAGCTGTTTCTTTAAGGAGGTCTGCTGCAGTTGTATCTTTTTCTCCATTGAACATACGCTCATACCTCATCCTGTTGTTGACATTACGAGGAGGAAGAATAAGTCAGGGGTTTATATAACAATGATAAATGCTGAGTCTCGGACATGATGCAGCCTCTCTGTAAAGCCTACTGACGGGGCATACAGGTGACTTGGTGCCTAAAGGTCAAAGGTCCTGTTAATAAACAGTCCAGGACATGGACTGACAGTGTCTCATCCTCCCTCACCTTTACTCCCAAGTGATGTCACTCATTCACATTTGAGTCACCGATCTGGAAAACCCGCCTGTGTTTCAACAACATTTCAACAATTAAAAGCTCGAATGAACACTGTATGACTAACTGTCCCCTCCTTTTTGTTTCCACCCACCCAGAGTGTCATGGAGCAGTTCAACCCAGGGCTGAGGAACCTGGTCAACCTGGGGAAAAACTACGAGAAATCAGTAGCAGGTGAGTAACTTTACCACAAGATAGACATTACCTGTAACAGAGTTTAGAAAATCAGGTTCTTGTAACCAGATCTGTGAAGGGTTGCTGTGAGGCTTTCACCACAGAGCTTATCATCTTCCTGAGTTTCCATGGCAACAAAATATTTTTTTTCATCACACATGTTTTGCCTTGATTGGCACCTATAACCAACAACAAAAACGTTAAAAGCGTGTTGTTGTTATTCTGAATGATATTTTAAAGGTCACATATTATGCAAAATACACTTTACCATGTTTCACTAACACGTGTCTCTAGTCTGTCTACAAACTCCCAAATGATGAGAAAAGTCCATCCTCTCCGTCTTTTGCCTGCTCCACTTTTCAGAAAATGTGTGCTCAAACTTGGAGATTTTCCCTTCATGACATCACAAAGGGCAGTAACCCCTCCCCCAGGTGGGTGACCCTCCCACAGCTAGGTGTTTGTTCTGCCCTCTGAGTCTGCCCTAAACAATAGGGCATGGAGCGAGAAAGCCCGAGCCACCTGAGCCCTTCCAGAGAGGGGCGTGGTCAGACACAGCTCATTTGCATTTAAAGCTACAGACACAGAAACAGCCTGTTCTGAGCAGGGCTGAAATAGAGGGGTTTATAGGCATGATCAAATACAGGATCAGAGTGGATTTAGAAGAAGAAGCTTCACACACATGTTCTGGGGAGCTCTGAGACTTAAACTGGTTGAAATGGAGTATATTATGTGACCTTTAAAGAAATGAATGTTCTGAAAAATGCACAAAAATGTTGCACACATTTATTTTGCACTTGATGATGTACACAAATGTTGTATCGAGTGTGTTGAGTTTCTAGTCCCTCCCCCTTTGTGACTTTTATGAGCTAGCAAAAAGATTCTTGCCACTTGAATACCAACCAAAAAAATCCTTTTAGGTTAATGTCAATGACATTTTAGCTAGCCATCACACATCTGATGAAACATCTTGAATATCTGCTTCTTCCCTATCTTATGTCCCTCCCCATGACAAAAGGACAAAACATCTTTTTTAGTTAATCATTTCCAATAAAACATCCAAAAAGTTGTACAAATCCTGTTCCAATGTGCAGAACAAAATCAGCAAACGGGTGAGGCACTTGACCTTTAGGACCCATGAGGAAGCAGACGGTCATCGATATTCCAACATTGTTATTAAGAAAACCTTAAAACCAGCTTTTCTTTTCATTCTTAGAGACAGTTGTGTGAACACTGTGTTTGAGTTCAAACATTCGGCACATCTGGCTGCAGTTAACGCCTGACAATATGTGCGACTCGTTCTCCCCTAGCTAAAGGAACCATGTAAACATTTGAAACACGTTAAAATACAATCTAAATGTCCACTCTGTCTCAAGACAATGACAGGGTGTGTGTGTTTTGGTTTACAGGTTTCGTTTGTACACATTCTAGAGGATATTTAGGGAACTTTTGAGGTAGAATCAATTGACATAAGACAGCCTCTGTTTGTTTGACAAATTGTCATGACAAACATTAATCATCATTTTCATTTTCCCAGCAATGACCCTGGCAGGAAAGTTGTATTTTGATGCAATGTCCAAGATCGGGGAGAACGCTGCAGTGTCTCCGGTCTCCAGAGAATTAGGTAAGTTTCACTGTCGCGCTGTCCTCTCGCTCTCTACTGGGATAAACTGGGGGAGGTCTGAAGACTGAGGAGACTCTCTTTGTCTCCTAGAAAGAAGCATTTCTATGTCGACACTTTATCAGTTCTTCTGGATCCCTTCTTGTTTATCCTCTTCATCAGTTTTCTCTTCTGCCCTTTACATAAATGCTGTCTTCAGTTTTGATCGCCGTGTTTTGATCGCAGTGCCTTCCGATCAATACAAATATAAGACTGACAAATTTATTGAAGCGAAAATCAATGAGACAAACAGTCATTAATGGAAGATAAAGTAACGTAAACACCGTCAGTCATCGATCTAAAACTCAAAATCAAACATGCAAGTAAGGCCACTTAAAGAAAGTCCTGCAGGAAATATAAGGTCTCATTTCTCTCCAGCGTTCAGAGTAAAGTCTCCAAGAATCAGATATTCAAAACACAGAGAAGAATCTTTCAAAGTCTTTAACGTATTCCACAAAAAATATAAAAGAAGTTTGTGTTTGTCGATGTTTTTTCTTCTTCAGTTGAAGGAATCACTGCAGCATTTTGAACAAGCTGTTGTACCTTTTGAAACACCAGAAAGTAAACAAGAAGAACAAGTGTGCACTGTCAGATCTGGTTATTATCATCGAGGTAGACAAACAAGGGAGTCCTGTAGCTCGATCACAGCGGCAGTTATACTCTGATTAATGTCAGCATGATGCGTGTGATGGATGTACTACTGTGTGTGTGTGTGTGTGTGTGTGTGTGTGTGTGTGTGTGTGTGTGTGTGTGTGTGTGTGCTGAGAAATACAGTGTAGACGGATTGTTTGCTTCTCTGTTAGTTTCTGTCTAACTCCCCACGCTCCGGCTCCCACAGGCTCATTTGCAGCCCTAAGAAGTCTGGCATCCTCACTCGGCGTCACTGGTGGCACACTTTGATTTAACCGCTGCACGTCTCTCAGCTCCCCTGCTGATTAGCAACAAAACTGCTAATTAAATTCAGCAGCACAATGGGAAGTGCCACGTGGTACAGTCCAAGTCCTGGCACAGTCCAAGTGATGCTCCAAACACAAAATGAAGTATTTTTTTTAGCCAGGCACACAGAGAGCGTAGCCTTAATAGTCGGCTCTCCATCCCTCCATCTGTTCAGCATGTTGGAAGCAGTCTTTGAGTGTTGGTAACTAATGAGACTTCAGAAAATAAGGCGTGAATTATGCTGATGTGAACGGCCAGATACATTTTGGTATGAAAACATATAGTGTTCTAGTCCATCAGAAGTCACTAATCCCATTTGTACAAATTCATACGCCGCTGACGAAGCAGCGGGAGCAACTTGGGGTTAAGTGTCTTACCCAAGGACACCTCGGACATGTGGCTGAGACCTTCCAGCTAAGAGACGAGCGACTCTACCCACTGAGCAGCTGTCCCCTGTGCGGGTGATGCATTTTTTTTTCAGTCTGTGAAAAACAAAAGTAATTGAGAAACTCTATCTCTTTAGGGCTGTCAAAGGCTCGACACTGAGTTTTTTAACCCCAAATGTCCAGCACTCTTAAAGAAAGCAGATTTATTGAACTGATTCTCACCTGTTGGTAAAGTTCACATGCTTTCAAATGTTTGACTGATATCCTGCCTTGTCAGGGCATCTTTAGAGCGGTAAATCAAGAATGAGGACAGCTTGCTCCCTGTGCTATGTGCGTCCTGTGATAGGAAATGAAGAGGAAATGAAGGGAGGGATGCAAATAAACTTGATTATTATCAGCGTCCATCGAAGTCATTCAACCTCATCTCTGTACGAAATGATTATCCCGGGTGTTAATATTCAGATAAACACAGAGCAAACTAGAGATGATGCAGGAGTGACATTAGCATTATGAAACAGTTTTCATGTAGGGTGAAGTTAAAATGTCAAAGATGAGTCACACTCACCTCTGACCTGTTGATTCCAGCTCCCACTAATCCCTAAAAGAGAGAGAGACAGATGGAGACAGGGGAGAGGCAGATCAGTGTAGTCTGACTCATTATGGGGGATTATGTAAAGCAGGAGGCGATTAAACACACCATCCTTATAGTCATCTCGTCTAATGAAGCGGGGCTGTTAACCTAAATGCATTGTAACTGGAGTCCGATGTGCACATCCCAGTAACAAGTAACCTGTGCATCTTAGTGCCATCAGGATCTCAAGACTGATATGGACTCGTCCTATAAAGAGGAATATGGAGGCATAAAATCTCGCTGGAGATGTAAAGTTTTGGACAAAGAATAAGAAAATTCCCTGGTTCCATTCTCTCAGCCTGCTCCTGTGCCTTCTCGTGGTTGTAGTGAAGCTACCCCGTCAGAAACCTGAGCTCCGGTGACGCGTAGCCGACCAGAAACCAGATACTCTCGAGAGGCATTCGAGGACCGGTGCACCTCGTCCTCCTACCTTCTTTCTTTAATTCCTTTAGTCTCCCTCCTCCTCCTCCTCCTCCTCCTCCTCCTCCTTCTCTGCCAGAGGTCAAATATCAACAGTTGTTTCATTCAAGCACTCAGGTCTCTGACCTGTTTCATTATCTGGTTGAAGCATCACAAGAATCAAGATCTGAAGGTGCAAGATGTAAAAAACACACTTATAATTTGGACTACATGAAACTGTATTTACAGATCCTACATAGAAATGTACATTCTATCAAATTTCCATTTGTAGTACATTTGTTGTCAGAGTAGTATTAACCAATCGCGTGTCAGCATGCTTTGGTGTATGCAGGAAGAACAGTCTGTATGCTTGTGATCTAAACACATGGTCGCTTCTCAAGTTGTTAATTGGACTGTAAACAATGCAGCACACAGAAATGGAAGTCTTGGCTGGAAGTCATTTAACGCTTAGCGATGGCTAAGAAGTTAGCCACGGCCCCTAGAGGCAGAAACAGTAATTTTGTTGCAGCGTTTTGTTGTCCTTTTACACACACACACACACACACACACACACACACACACACACACTGTCCTTTGATGGTCCTGGCTCGTTCAAATGGCAGCAGTCCCACTTTACATAATCCCAGCATGTTTGCAGAGTGTGTCAGGTGGCTCTCTGCGATGCCAGGATTATTTTGCCTACAGTAAAACACAGAGGAAGAACTGTGGGCCGCTTTGCGTGCTTCCAGCAACACGTTGTTGTCAGCTCAGAGTAGGTTGTTGTTCTTATTTTCTTCTTTTATTTTTGCACACATTCTGCTGTGGTTATGTCGCTCCCAGACTTTATTTTATTTTCTATCTAACTGTTTCTGTTGAACTTTATCTCTGCTCCACGGGAACCACAAAGCAGCTCAAGAATGAAGGCTCGTAAGAATGCCAAGTTTATCAGTGTGTTGTAATCAAGTGATCATTCTTCATCATACAATGCATTTCTAAAGAAAAGGTTGAAGATTGAATTACAAAAAACACGCATACATATACAAACAGGAAGAGCATCCTTCTATCTGTTTATCATGTAATAGTGCTGTAAACAGAGACCCAAAGAAAGAACACATCCAAAGATTATTTCAATGACGATTATTTTCTCACATAATTGATTTGTTGTTAGTTTAATAAAATGGTAAAAATGTTTGAATACTCCAAAACGAAGTCCCGTAATGTCTTCTTTTTGTCCACATCCCAAAGACAATCATTTTAAATGATTTACTTGGACCAGAAAATAATCACATTAGCTCTTCTCAGACTGCCGTTTCAAGTCGCGATATTTACGCCCCTGAGACGTCTCGCCTTCAATCTGAACGTCTCAGAGGCGTAATGGGAGGACAAAGTGATCACCCTGCTGTACCGTCTTCGCAGGTAGTAACAGAGGCGTTACAGAGATGAGACGGTTTCAGCTGGGCCAGCGGAGCGCTGTGTGTGCGTGCATGTCTGAGTGTGTGTGTATGTGGAGCTCCCACTGTGCTGTGTTTCCAAAATGTCGAAACGCAATGTGAACTCACAGACTGGGACACCAATATTACACCGTCATGGAATTAATGTGAGTCTACAAAAACATGATTATGGCTGAGCTCAGTTGCATCACTGTAAGGTGGGGGTTTTGTTTCTGTGTTAAATGGACAATGAGAATATCGTGAAACAGACTGTGGATCATCTTAGATTTATTTAGCCGTGGTCAAACAACACAATACATATTGCAGACAATTCCTGACAAATATCTGACCATTGCTCACACATGCTAACCAAGATCTCACAATGGTTGGCCCATGCTGACCAGTATTACAATGACTGTTCCATGCTGACCAGGATCTCACGATCACTGGCATATTATTCATCTACACATGCGGACCAGGATCTCACGATCACTGGCAAATTATTCATCTATACATGCTGACCAGGATCTCACGATCACTGGCAAAGTATTCATCTACACAGAGTTGCTTATATTCTGCTAGAATGTTACAGCCCACAAATTCTATTTGTGTACTTCTCTATAAGGCCAAAATGAAGACATCAACTTGACTTGTAAATCAGACATATACATTTCTTCAGTTTCAGAGTCACATTTCCTTTTCAGCTCACAACAGACACTTGGCTCCAATCCCAATATAACTTTGCTGCTGTGAGATGTCTTACACATATATATTACAGCTTCACAAACCTAAAAGAATTACTCTTAGATGGTTGACACAATTTAAAGATATATCCACAAAATTATCAAGATGAACGAATCCATGAAAATACGTACTAACAATCACTTGCAAAAAAAAGCAGTCTGAAAGGGGCGACTGAAGAAGCTGCAGTCAGAATTTTAACAGTTTTTTATCCGAAAAATGACTGAAAGCATTGATGGCGTTTTATAAAGTCGAATGTTGCAGCTACATATCGTCTTTCCTTCCTGTCTGAAGAACCTGAACACAACATTCTTCTGGTGCATGATGTATCCCTCCCCAGAGGGAAAGTACGACTGATTTAAATCAGCAAATCGTTCAACAGCACAAACTGACACGGAGACATTCACAATAAACCAGAATACTTATTCTGCAGGTATTTATTGTGTTTCACAGAACACGACTGAGTAGAAATAAAGGAATCTGTATCAACTACAACTTGAACTTTACTGCCCAGGTATTAAAACCATGTGACACAGTAAAAGTTAAACCACACAGGGTAACAGTTTATGAAACTAAAAACATGTTGAAACACATCATTACATGTGTACGTCAAAGGACATGTCACTTATGGTATGTAAACTGTCATTAAAACCAGGCATCAGTATTCAACACAACACCGGTTATTAACAGGATCATCTCAAGAATCTAACAATTGTGCGGTGCCGGTAGCCCACTGGTTGGTGCGTGCGCCCCATGTGCGGAGGCTTGAGTCCTTCAGGGCATGCGGCCTGGGTTCAAGTCCGACCTGTCGCTCGTTTCCTGCGTGTCGTCCACTGCCCTGTCTCTGAGATGGAGGCATAAAAAGCCCCCAAAACAAGTGCAGAAGTGTGACTTATCCATGAAGAGGATGAACTCTAAAATATCTCGAGGTCTTAGGGAACTATGAAAGCTGTTTGATTTTTTTCCCAAATTCCGTTTTTTACGTTTGAATGTTTCTTTTAATTTTTTTTCATGCTTTTGTCACCTGATCGTGGGCTACTCTCGTGTCCTGGCAACGCTCATCCTGGTTTACAATTCTTCACCCTAAACAGACGGAGCTTTTTCACATCTTCCAGTTGGATAACTGATTCCACACAGACAGCCACAACGTCTTCAACGAACTCACGTCCTGCTTCTGCAGATGTGTTTGCACGAGGGAGAGTTTCCTGTAGCGATGAGGACTTTCTAGCACGCTGCCTCCCTCTGAGTTTATGATCGTACATGTAGGTGGTTGTCGCACGTTTTCTTTCGGGTCCAGTCAATCTTATGCTGATAACACTTAGAGAAAAGTTGCTCTCCTAATTCATAGACGTTGATATTGTTCTGCTCTAAACTTAGCACTTAGTGTCACATTGAAAATGTTTTTGATGAATTTGACGTCTAAGATGGCCTCTACGCCATGTCTGTCCGTGTGGGGGAGACCAGCCCCGCCCGAGGTGAAAACAGGTCACACACAGACGAGAGATACTCTTAACAGTTTTTATCTGTTAATGTAGCTCAGGAGCTGTGACAGACACCTACATTGGTAGGGAAAACCCTGAGAACTATGATTTTTTTTTAAATAAATCAGTGTCACTGTGTTTTACACATCGTGGAAATCACGGGGGCGTACTTAGAGGTTACTCTCTTACCGGACACTTTGGTTAAATATTGCAACCTGTTCTGGACTCCAGCTGTGAGGTTACTAAACCAGGCGATGACAGTAAAAAACGTTATTTTAGACATTTAACTTCTCACTGTAGCTCGCTGAATCGTCAGGTGTTTCATTTTGTGTTTGAGCAGCTTTTATCACACCTGTAACAGCGCACAGTTAGACACGACTCCATCCTGGACAAACAGCAGCCCGTCTGTGTTGTGCGCCTTTATCTCTGTTTCATTTTGTTAGCTATTGGCGGTGGATTGCCTCTGCTCTTATCCACTGCGTGACACACTTTTGCCCTCACACCTTGCTCGAAAGAGAACACCTGTTGCCCGGCAACGTGTTGCAAAGGCCGCGTCAACAATAAACAAATGAATGCGGTCTGCTGGAAGGAGAGCATTGATTGTTGGAGCTTTATGGTAGCTCAGACTTTTGTTTGCACAAAGTAAAAAGACACATTCATATAAGTATTGAGTTCCCATCCTGAAGATCTGCATCATTTCTGTATGTAGAACAACACATGATCCCAGGTCCACTCAAACATTTCAATCTGTCGTGGTTTTACTTTAATGCTGCACACATGAACCTCAAACTGCCTTTTATTAAAGCTGGAACATATATTTAGCTTTTCTCTGAAACAACTGTCTACTTGATTGTTTGCTGTTTTCAGAAGAAGAAGAAGAAGAATATATACTTGCGTGCGGGGAAATTCAATTTTACACCCTATTATTGAGACATGCTACACACACATGCTCAAACAGGATCCTAGGGACATGCACTAATGGAGAGATGTCAGAGTGAGGGGGCTGCTCACAGGGGGCGCTACTGGGCTGGTGGGGCTGGAGGGGTCAGTGCCTTGCTCAGGGGCACTTCGGCAGTGCTCAGACAGTGAACTGGCCCCTCTCCAGACACAAGACCAATTTCCAGACCTGGTCTGCACCAGGACTTGAGCTGGTGACCCTCCGGTTCCCAACCCAAGTCCCTGCAGACTGAGCTCCTGCCGCCCCAGAGGACTAGCAAAAATAATTTATTAAACCTTTATAATAAAACAGATCACCCTCCTGTTAAGACAAAACCTAAACATGTTCTCCCAAATCAGCCTTTTTAAAGTTAAAATGAAGTTTAACAGACCTCAGTGCATCCGTACGTGTGGGGATCAACATACTACTTTTTGAACTCTTATCTTAGGGTATATTTTAATATTAGTGAAGAAATATCTTCTAGGAATGCATGCCCACTATCTGATGAAACTATAGCCAGAGTTCAGCTGCTGTAGTTTTGCTCTTTCTCCATCGTTCTTTCTTGTTCTGCTTCCTGTTATTAATTGAGTCTCCTCCTGTTCCAGAGGAAGTCCTCAGCACGGTCGGCCCTCTCACATTTTGTTGCAAATACACACATCGGTCTTTCATGTCCAGCTGTCATCGGGGTGTTAAAACAGATGTTTGTTTGTGGGGGGCCTCTAAGTGTTACTACATAAACACAGACTCATGCAGAGGCCTTTTATCATTTGTTTGCAGCACAATCGAGGCTACAGCCTCCATGTTAAACACACACGAGTCATCCTGAAGGCCGTCTGGATCAGATGTGTTCATTTTTGTTGAGTTCTGATATCTGTGCTGTGCTCTAAGGCAGGAAGGTCAATAGGAAATTAATCAGTTTTCCATGTAGTCACCATGCAACATAATCCTAATTTTATTGCTTTTTTTGGCATCAGTTAGAGACAGCAGGTTATAACTTGTGGCTGCCTGCCATCAGCTTTTTTTTATTATTTCCAGAGCGGCAGGTGGTCCGGTTTTTCCGGTCCTGGCACACGTTTGTTTTTCCTTTCATCCCAGCGAAGGAAATCCTTTGTAACACAAATATGTAGTCGCTGACATCTGATGGATTTGAGTTCTTTATATACAGTACATACCGTATTGTGCATACATTGTGCTCATTGTTGATTCACAGTTGAAACTGTTGCATGATATACTGATCCTCACCTGTACATTGATTTGCTCTCTTTCTTCTCTCTTTGTGTTTCAGGTGTCGTGCTGATGGAAATCTCCGAGGTCCACAGGAGGGTTCATCTGGAGCTGGAAGAAAATGTGAGTGCATGTGTTTGTGTGCTTACGTTACACGCTTACCAAATATCATTATGCAACATAACTGCTCTCCTAATTGCCCCGCATCAGCCTCTAAACCTGTTGTTCAGTGTATTTCCAGACAATCGCAAGCCAAGCCTCAGTTCACTAAACACCGTTTAGTGGCACACACACTCAGCCTGCAGCTCTCTCTCTCTCCTCCTCCCATATTTGACGGATAATCACTGCCTCCTCTCCCTCCTCCACCTCCACCTCCTCACCTACGTCAACTACAGGAGCGTCACAAATAAGATACACGCGTAAAGGAAGGGAGAACAACAGGTTCAGGCTGCAGGAGCACCTGTTGGTTTGTTTCCTTGATGAGAACAGAAGACAGGTCTCTACATGCCCGGGGAAAACACCAGCTGGAGCTGTTACTACTTCGTGCATTAATTGATTCAGAGTAATCAAAGGCTGCAGGATGCTTACACCAGAGTATAAACTCAAATAATCATCATCTTTATTTGTATGTATCTGTAGCACATAGCATGGAGCACAAACAAACTAAAATATTCATAAACATGAGGCGTGGCTCTTCACAACAAACTCACCTCTACAGAAGGGAACCGAGGTTACTGAAAACTGTTCGCCTCTCTGATTGTGAAATAATACGTTTAAACATTGAGGGGCAGCTTTCATAATGCTTCAACCAAAAACCTTAGTCCATACCAGAATGCTTACATTCTTACATTTAGACAAAATATGACACTCATCTCCCAAACCATGGGTACAACGACCACAGCAGCCCCTCTGATATCTGTCCATCTCTTCAAAGATTCACTTGTTAGACATCTTTGATTACTTTTAGAATAGACTGGAAAATACTGCATCGTCTCCTTTTAATGCAAAGGCAGAAATGTGTCTTTGACTGGTTGCTTGTGCAAATACAGGACACGCCATTTTTATAAGCCACAGGTCGAGTGGTTAATAATAGTCTGTTAAATGACACAGGAAGTTCCCTAAGCCCAGGATGTCATCTTACAATCCTACAATTCACTTAGCAGACGCTTTTATCCAAAGTGCCGTACATCAGAGAGTAAGAAGAGCACAAGCAAGGATCTAAAAAAAGAGGAAACAACGTCAGGAAGTGCAAACAAACAGCTTTGAGTCTGATCAGACTCACAGGTGCTGACAGGAAGTGACCACAGGTGCTGACAGGAAGTGACCACAGGCAGAGCACAACATCGACAGCTGTACTTGAGAGTTCTCATCAGCATTAAAACCCTAAATAAAAAAATCCTAAACATCGTCACTGTCATCATCAAACAATCTTCATGATCTAAAAATCTAAAAATCTTCATGATGTTCAAAACAACAGCTCAGAGGGATTCACTTTGAGGAGGACATGAGGTCCGAAGACGCTGCAGAAAGACATTATAGAAGCTGTGGGAAAAAAGTATTCCTTTGAGACATAAAACATAAAACTACTGAAAGGATTAGAGTGTCCAACATACTTTCCACGGCTAAACTTTGGAGGGAAAATGTCAACGTAGCTCTTTCTGTCTTCATATTAAAGTTGATTTGTTGGAATCCAAACATGTTTGACAGCAAACAAGACCATCGAGCACATGATTAAGGATTCTCTTGTAATTATTTTGAGTGCCTTGAGAAACTGCAGCTGGGAAGGTGTGAGGTGAAGTGAGTGACAGCACGCTCCAGAAACAGGAAGAAATGAACATGATGATTAGTGCTTTTTAAAGAATGCAGGATGAGATTCAACGTGTGCATGTACAGGACAAGTTTAGCTTTGACCACAGGAGTCACCAAAATCAACGTTCAATGAAAGTGTCTTTACGGGAGCTTTCATTCTCTCTGTCCGTTAACTGATCACATTAATAATAGGGCAACAGCTGGTAACATGTGATTTTTAAATGCACCCACAACCCCTCTGTAAGACTCCAGACAAAACAACAAAAGTTTGAGTTTGAAAATTGCATCTTAAAGTCTTTCTTTGGGGGTCTTAAAGTTCTGCACCACTCTCCTCTGGGGCACAGTCTCTGTGAGTGGGATGATTGTTAACGTTTGAGTCACAGCATCAGTTCAGGTCACATAGAAGATGGAAGAAATCCGATGTGGACTTAGATGAGGGTGTGTGTTTGAGAAGCTATATGTAGTCTGTGTGTGTGTGTGTTCAGTTTCGGGGTCTTCCAATTCAATGCTCCTCCCCATGTGGGGTCTCGGGCTCCATCGCTAAAGCGCTGCACTGAGGGGATCGCTTCGACACATTGGCTCTGACGAGAGAGAGTTGAGAGGAGACAGAGAGAGAAAGCTGTGGGCATTCCTACGCTTTGTGTCTGACTCATTGATAAGCTGCCTCGGCCTTGGCCGTCGCCCCCGCACACACGCACCGATACACTCTAAATGATCACTCTCCACTTCTTTCTTTGAGACTTAAAGTTTTTTTTTCCCCTTTTTGCCGCTGACAGCTAACGGACAAACTGTTGCCCTCCATCGTCCCCTCATGTTTCTAATCACTAGTGTGTTTTCTTCCCCTCTCCACTCTCTGTGCTGCGTCCTCCTCCTCTGCTGAAGTTTAAGAGGTTTCACAGAGAGATAATAGCCGAGCTGGAGAAAAAGACTGACATGGACGTCAAATACATGACAGTGAGTACGCTCTATGTGTGTCAGGAAAACACACACTGCTTTATAAAATGTGTTTTGTCTGTTTCAGTTTTTTATCAGTGTATCCAACACACAAGCTTCTTTTCAAGGGATCAAAAGGTTCCTCACGTTATTGTCTGTTCCACCAAAGTCTAAACACACAGAGGGATTCTGCGAATGTAGCTTCTGATGTGGGCGGGAGCTGTGAAGGATGTGAAAACTTGACTTATGATAAATACTGCATGTACCATCTCCAAAGTCCTTACACTCTCAGAACCTTCGACCCCTCTAGCCATGTTCTTTTGGAGTGAAAAATAAATTTCCTGTAACTTTCTTCAGACCCCGGTCCCTGCGATAGAGAACCTGATAAAGTCCCCTGTACAGTGATTATGTTCCTCTGATGGAAATGCATCTTTTATTGGCTGCACTGAATGTTCAGGAAGCTTCTATAATCATGTCTGTATTCAAAAGGCCTCCTTGTAAAACTCTTCATTATTAATAACTGTGATCATGAAGAGTTTGATCGGTGATAACAGCTGCAGCATGACATTATCCTGTGCAGCAACTCACTGCTATATCATTTTCTACCATCATGCCGGTTGTCATGGCAATTCATTTATGTCCATATGCAAGTTGTTGCTGCAGCACCATACAGAAGAACAATGTTTCAAGCTGCATTGCAATGCAAACTATAACACTGAGCATTTTCCTTTTTCCTTTTTTTAAAATCAGAATCTGTAACTGATAATGCTTTGTCTTTGTGTCTGCAAAGTGTTACACATGCAGACATCTGCACAGAGGTGGCTGGAAATAAGCGTTATTTCAATCAAAGGTTGCATTTGATTTGATTTGATATCATTATGCAGTTGTTATTGTCTTATTTTCAAATTCTAGTGCAGCTTCAGTGAACTGTAGATGGAGCAAAAGTTACTCAAGGATATCAATAAAAAAGTGAATAAAGGTTATAAATAATACAGTCACAACAACGTAAGACATCTAGTCTTCCATTAACGCTGGCATCTACTTGCTCTTGTGATTCGTAAGTTTTCATTTGAAGGTTTTTATCCACTGGATATTTAAAGCATCTAAACTCGAGCATGAAATAGACTCTGATGGTTAGATAATGTTTCTACAACACTGAGTTGATGTTACGAATGAGCATTCAACAGCTTTCCCTCAGGGGACAATAAAGCTTCTCCTGTCTGAAGACATTCTCAAGTGCAAACTCACTTTGAGTAGAAGTTACCCAACATGGCTACTGGCTACAGAGCTGATGTGAAGTTGATGCTCCGGCACTGACGTGGATCTGTCCTCTGCTGCAGGCCACGTTTAAGAGATATCAGATGGAGCACAAGATGAAGCAGGACTCACTGGAGAGGTCACAGTCAGACCTGAAGAAGCTGAGGAGGAAGAGCCAGGGCAAGAACGCCAACAAGTACGAGAACAAGGAGAGCGAGGTGAGGAGTTTGACATGCAGCACACCTGCAGACATGTGACACACACACACACACACACACACACACACACACACACACACACAGATGCACTCATTTGTGCATGGACATAATTACACACACATTAAGAACCCTCGGCACCTGATACACACCGTGTCAAAGGCTGTGTAACAGTATTCATGTACTATGTGTAGAGTGTCAGCTCTGTGCACTCATGCAGGACCACATGCATGTTGGTTGTTTTGCCCCCTCCACACATGACACCCACATGCAGTCCTCTCCTGCACCAGCATTGCTCCTACTGATACACACTGATACATGTAGACACACACACACACACACTACATTATACATTCTCCCCGCAGTTCAGTCTGTTTGTATAAAGCATCATTCATGCTCTTTTTCAGAATGTACCTTTATCTTATTAGTGGTTTAACTGAGTGTGAACGATGAATCACTGTGGAACATTGTGTCATTACTGTTAGTCGCAGTTGTTACCACACACGGACACGCCCTCACAGTGACTGCACAGAACAACAGTAGAAGAAGAGTTCAATCTCCAAGCTGTTTCTATAAGAGCCCAGCAGCCTCAGATTTACATAACCCTCTCTATCATCCATCAGGTCAGACAGCCTGTTCACCTGGGTGTGTGTGTCTGTGTGTCACTGTGAGTATTAAAGGGTTTGTGTATTCGGTCATCACGCTCAGCCCTACCCATAGGCTGACTGATATAAAGAGCAGGAAAGGAAATACATCACTGATGTAGGTGTATTGCAGGTTTCAAAAAACAGCAAAAAAGGAGCACACTCGACAGCAAACACAGTTTCAGGTGCACGACCGCTACAAGACTAAAAAGAGACAGAAAAGTCGGCACACTAAATGTCCTTTAAGTTTCCTTTACCTGGGTAAGAGCAGCAAAATGACGGATGCGTTTCAGCACTAGGCCTTCATCAGCGTGTATTGCAGGTCTCACCTTCTACATAAACTGTCCTACTGGATGGAAAAAGTGGTGACTTAAGCTGACTTCATCCAGTTTTTATAAAGTGTAAAAGCTGAAGCGTTTAGTAAATCCTCTTTTATTTTATTAAAGACAAAAGATTTGCAGTTTTCTGGTCAATCACTTATCATCTCCATCATTTGGGGGCGGCAGTAGCTCAGTCTGTAGAGACTAGGGTTAATATGGAAGTTGGTCTGGTTGCTGGAGAGGTGCCAGGTCACTTCCTGAGTACTGCCGAGGTGCCCTTAAGCACGGCACTGAAGCCCCATCTGCTCTGTCATGTGCAGCCCCACTCTGACATCTCTCCATTAGTCCACATGTCTTGTTTGTGCACCTGATTTCCCTCAGGGATTAACAAAGTCTGTAAAATACAAGTCTCACACATGGTCATTATTCAAACCATCATTTCTCAAAGAAAAGCTCAACATTTGTTACTTTAAGTACTATAATGTGAGAATTTAGTTTTTTTTCATGTGTCTTAGTAAAGTATGACATCATGTCATTTGAACATGTGAATAAATAAGTAAAACTTTATTCATAAAGCACTTTACAAACACTCACAAAGTGCTTCACAGAGGTGAACACGTACGAACAAAGTCAGAGAGCGAAAATACACACGTTCACAAAATGACAGAAGCATTTACACTTTAACACTAGACAGAGAGCGAGAGTTATATGAAGGCCTGTTTTTATAAATGACACCTTGCACTTTGTAAAACAATGTTAGTATAAGAAGATGTTTGGGATAAATCCATAAAAAAAGTTGTGTTCAGTCTTAAAAGTTCACTTTTAAGACTTTTAAGAATTTAGTCAAATAAAACATCTTTTCAAGCCTTTTATGAATTCAACTTCCTCTCTCATCTAGATCAGTGGTTCTCAACTGGTGGGTCGGGACCAAAAAGTGGGACGCAAATGCTGTCAAAAAGTCTAAAAAGCTTCTTCTTTTTTTCAAGTTTGTTTCACTAAGTTTCTTTGTTCTATAATTCTTTGTAACTAAGGTCCAAACTGCACAATTTTTCTTTAGATAAATCTGATTGATTCAAATATCAGACTTTTGGGTCACGATTTTCCGTGAAGGATTAGTTGGTGTGTCCTGAGGCTGGACACGTTGAGAACCACTGATCTAGATTATATTTTTTATGAGCTTCCCCATTCCTCTGCACTCCTTTCCCAACTGTCTCTACATCCCTTCTCCACCTTCTTTTGTTTCCACTTCTCCCCCTTCTACGTCGCCCAGCCATGAGTCAGAGTTTTTGCCCGTCTCTGCTCGCTTATCTGATTTAAGGACAGGTCTTAGAATTTCCACAGGAAAGACAGACAGACTTAGAGGAAGGAGTTTACAGCAGCAGATGATTCAGCAGACACACCAAAGAGAGACAGACAGACAGAGGCATCTGTCCAAAAAGCAGAAAAAAAAGATTTGTCTGTCGTCAAAACTGTACAACAATTGATTCAATGACTCTCCAAGAAAAATACAATTGAGCTTCAAGTTCTTCTCTGTGAACTCAAATTAATAACAATAAAAAAATACAAGACTGAGATAAGTATGGAGGCTTTGAAATGTCAGTTAGGAAAGAGTGATTGTTTAGTGTAGTGTGTGTGTAGCCTGTTGCCATCCCTCGCTCGTTCTTACCCGTAGTTCTTAAGATAAACATAGGTTGTCCATAGTTGTCCATGGCAACAAGCCCGCTGCAGTGTTGATAGATTTAAAGTGATTAAGATGGGGTGTGTGTCCGTGTGTGTGTGTGTGTCTGTGTGTGTGTGTGTGTGTGTGTGTGTGTGTGTGTGTGTGTGTGTGTGTCCGTGTGTGTGTGTGTGTCCGTGTGTATGTGTGTGTGTGTCAATGTTTTCTCCCTCGTCCATTTCTCAGTCTTATTCCTCCACTTCTATAAAAGTGCTTTAAAGGATGTAATCCTTGAACCCTTAGTGCATTTTAACTATCTTAATTAATGCACGTGATAGATATTTATTAGGCAGTTGATGCAAGACACATGAATCAGCAGATTCATGATTATTACTGTGCGTATGCAGAGAGAAAGAAACATGAATACACATTTTTATCAGGTTTTTGTTTAATAAGCCTTGATCATTCTGCGAGTGGGTGCACATGCAGCAGTCTCGATTTCATCCCAAAGAAATTAATGTAAACACTCTTTAAAAGAAAATACATGTTGATGAGACGAAATTCTCAAACAGCACCAGAACAACTGTTGTCAAGCACGGCTGTGACTATGTTTACCTCCCACACCACTAATGCCTCTTCTGAAGCTGGAACGCGTCATCACAGAGACGTCTCAATCAGCGTGATCAAACACCAGAGGGATGGTCGCTGATTGTTGTTCAGTATGGCGCTCGTCTTGATGCTCACTTTTTAGAATGCTTCATAATTTAGGACCAAGCGGCAACCCGCGGTGTTGAAAGATGAAGTGCGAAAAAACTGCCAAAAGCCTCTGAAGTCACTTTCACACATTCATAAAAAAAAAATTCATGACTGCAAGTGAAAATCTGCAGATTTCATATCCATTTTCTTCTGTCTGATCAGTGTTGAATAAACTGAATGTTTGTTTATGCTCGGAGATATAAATTATAAAATGGTGACAGACAAATTGTTGCATATTGAAGATTGGTGTACTGTACATGGATGTGACGCATGTCCAGAGCCGTTTTCACAAATACACTCCGGATAAGATCTAGATAACTTCAGGAGGACTGCTCCGGATATTCTCCCGACCTCGCCGTTCACATATGCATCTCACAGCGGGAGACTATCCCTGTCAGACGGGGGGGGGGGTCTCCTGAGGTAAGACGTGACGTTAAAAAACAATGCAGAAGTAGCGGATGAAGCAACAGAGTCCGCTATACGACGCTATAATGAGAATATTTCCCTTTATATCAATGCTATGTGTAGTCCAACGGAATGACAACATCAACAAAAGAGCGAAAGAAAAAGAACATACTGGCGAACAGAAAACGTAATGCAGCCGTTTAATTACGTGCTCGGAGATCTTAGTGGTCACGTGCAGACAGTCTATGTAACGTGCAGCAGTCTAATATACAATATGCAAACATCACTCCCCCTCCTATTGGCTCAAGGTGAATTCTCCGGAGAATATCCTGCTGCGTTCTCACAACAGTCCGAGCGAAAAATGTGACTGTTTGCGCTCACATGTACAGCTCCTCCAGGAAATATCCTGAGTTTTTCAGGAGATTTTTGCTTTTTATGTGTCCAAAACACATATACATGGTGGATGTGTAAAACTCAGCTGTTAACCTCAGATTAGTTCTCAGTGACATGAAGTTATAGAAAAGTTTTCAGAATGTCACCTACACCTGTCGTACAACAATTTCTTATTAACCTTATCTGACTTTGTTGTAATCCATTACGTTCTTTAAACGTGCTTCTTGATTTAATTAAGCTGCAGGAGAGCCGCTCCTTACAGCAGCACGGTAAGATTATGGGATGTCCCAGGTAAATGCAAACCCCTCGCGGTGCAGTAATTGGAAAAACAGAGGATTAAGATTAAAGACATAAAGCGAGAGCGACAGGGCAGCAATGAAAAGCAGTGTTCTATTTCTGCTCGCATTCGTGTGGGTGTGCATGTTTGCTGCAGAACTTTGCATCTGCTCATCTGTTCACACATAGCCACAAAGGTAAGCCTGTTATCAAGATCTCATGAGCTCTAAATGGACGGGTTCATGTGAGGACTTCCTGGCATTAGAGAGACAGACGGGCAGACGGACGCCCATTCAGTCAGGGAGACAGACGGAACTGTTTAGACAAAGAAATCACCTCAGCTGAGAGTCACTCAGCTTTTAAGACTGGATACAACACAGTCCAACCTCTTTATATTTACCACTGTGTTGAAACAGAAACATGTGATTAAGACATAGACGTATAAGAACATGAATATAAAGATAGCTAACTTCATGGACGAGCATGGATTGTAATCTCCCATTGGTTATCTATTTACTGACAGCACTTACTATATGTTATGAGTGATCCTCTAAAGCTTTTATTCAGACAAGGCCTTTAAATTGTACCCTTATGTAACCCTCCCAATGAATGTGTTTCCATTAGCCTGCATTCTGAAGACGTGTTTCTAGGCTTCACTCAAGATGAGAGTCTGAACTTTTTGTACCTAAATGCACTTAACCCAACATAGTTTAGTGATGAATAGAGCCCTGGGCCATTGAAGGGTTCACCAGAGGAAAGCGGTTGTACAAGCTGAATAGAGAGTCGTTACAGGCGTGCCAATCCCAGCCAGCTGGATGAGGACGACGTTATGGATCTCACGTGAAGCTTTGACTAAAAGTCAGGGACAAAAGAAGTTCTCCTACTCCCATTATTTTGGATGGGTGTGGTTCTGATGGCATTATGTAACCATTGGTATCAGTGTGAAAACTCTGATTTATACCATCAAAAATCATACAAATGCATCGCACGAGCCAGAAGTCGAATCCAGACAATAAAAAAATGATTAAAATATTTGTAAATACTTTCAGCGTGTCTGTAGGACCGTGGTAATAATCATACATCAATTCTTTAGAGATATTTTATATGAGGAATTCTTGCTAATCTGAAACAGTTTTCTCAGTATGGTACACTCTACATTTACTCAGAAGCACAACTGAAATTTGATTTATTTTCGAATTTAAAGCCCCCAATTAGAAAATCCAAATACTTCTGCTGACGTGTGGAAAAGTGGAATTGTCACATGAAATGCTCTATGTTTTGTATGATCTCTATTTATGTAATTTATTTTTTATTCTCTTGTAACTGCAGGACGGAGTCCAAGAAAAAATTCCCTTTGGGACAGTAAAGTATATCTTGATCTCTTGTTCTTTTTAACACTTTAAAATCCACGAATCAATAAACCTGCAAGCCACAGCCCCAACGTCCCCGTGCTAATGCCAACGACCAAGGATCTTTCAATGGCTAAAAGAATGTACCAAAGAGTTCATTTAGACCCTGGTCCTGGTCGTGGAAACACACTTAGTGATTATGAAAACAAAAAGTTTGACAAGACATGAAAAATCGACTTTGAACATTATTAGATTTAAGTTTACTTGGACACTTTCACACACACACACACACACTCAAGGACACACACCACTCTGTGATTCTCTCAGAGGCCTTCTGACCTCTTTATAATCCTGGTCTGTCTGTGTAGATAAGACCCCCCCCCTCCCCAGAGTGGCTGGCCCCTCCTCCTTTTGTTGCTCTGTCCTTTAAACTGAACACTAAATCTGTCAATACAGTAAACTCTCCTAATGATACCTCTACCCCTGCAAGAGCGAGATTAGAATATTTAGAAAGGAAACATGCTCCTTTCATAGTATTCTCTCTGTTGGGTTTGTGTACAGATCTGAAAGGAAAAGGAACGAGATGGCTGCACAGCGTGTGGCCGAGCAGATAAGACACAATGATACATTTGAGACTTTGTAAGGCAGCGGATAGAGAGACCCGACTACGGTTTATTTTAGTATAAGTGAAATAATCGTCCTGTGTGTTTGCTTTCAGTGCCTGGAGACGTTGACGAGCCGTCAGATGGACATGCAGTTGTTCATCGCTGACGGCTGTAAGGAGGCTCTGCTGGAGGAGAAGAGACGTTTCTGTTTCCTGGTGGACAAACACTGCCTGTTCTCCTACCAGTTCGCCTCCTTCCACGACAAGGTACAACACACTCCTGCCACTCCTCATGTAACAATCAAGCAGAAGGCTTTGCTTTGTCTTGACTTTAAAAGCTACAGGAGAAATCCAAACATTAGCACCAAGGCGTTTAACAGAAGAGCTCGGACGTGAAACACCAATTTGTACCTCACAGGGAAAACCTTCACCATCTTTAAATCTGCTTAAAACACCAGCAGGACCATTTTATTTCAAACCCACAATCTCAACACACTGCAGCATGTCCATGTTCACTCTTTCTACTGATTACATGTGTTTTCTTTAAATATCTCGTCTTGTGTCCGTCCCCTCTGGACAGGCCAGAGACATTCTGACTTCAAAGCTGAGCAGCTGGCAGGACCAGTGCAACGACGCCACTGACATGCCCGAGACCATCCTGTCGATGATCGAAGGACTGCGAGCGCCCGTCACCATCACCCCTCTGCCCTCCCCCTCCCCGTCACGGCACAGTGTGGTACGATGGGATGGGAATTGAGATGCATGATTTTACACGATATGTTGCTGTCTTGTTACAAAATGTATTTTAAAGGCTAAAACACAGTCTTGCTAAGTTTATTGATTTATGAGATAATGAATTACACCACACGTTCCCGCTATAGAGCTGACTAAGATTAAATTTCAGAGCACCCTGATGGGGACCTGTGCATATTAATGGAAAGAGAAAAGCAATCTTACGGTAACCTAGCGGTGGTGCAGAGGCTTATGTCCTCCTGGCGGGCGGCCCGGGTTCAAATCCAACCTGTGGCTCCTTTCCTGCATGTCATTCCCCACCCTCTCTCTCTCTCTCTCTCTCTCTCTCTCTCTCTCTCTCTGGTTTCTGGCTCTGTCCTCTCTCCTGTCTCTGGGATGAAATATTAAGCATGATAAAGCTCAGGAGGTTGAAATGACTCATGCAGGGTTTTTAGAAGTTTTGCGTCTCGCTAATTATGCTTTATAGGTTAATTTTTAGCTTTTGATGAGGTCACACACACAGCCAGTGTTCACCCCCTTGAACTTTTTAATTTGTTTTCATGTTACACATTTTGGGTTATATGTTGTAGACCAACACCAAATTGTCCACATTTTGATCTTTGTGTGTTGAACATGGACGCTTTGTATGCTTTTCTGTGAAACCCCGACCTTCAACATGAGGTTGCATTCATGTTAACATGTGCAGTTGTGTGCATTGTTTGTTAATCAATCAATAAATGTAAACCCTGTAACCCTAAAAGATGTAAAAACGTGAAGGGGAGTGTGGAACTGTACACAAAGAGTCAAATATAAGTACCCGTACTGTTCTAATGCACAAACATTTGCTAACATGCTAACATTATAATTTTTGTTGCAGAGCATGTCCACTCCCCCGGCCCCCCCTCTGAAGGCTCAGACCAGCCCTCTAGCCAACATGTTCACCCAGGAGAACAACACGTCTGCTGTAAACACCATTAGCAACAACCACACAGGTATTACAGCGTGCAATGTGGCTCGTTCTGCACGATCCTCTGTGCCACTGTGGCTTGAAACTTTAGCATGGCTACTGATTCTTGGCATTGTTATTGTTTTATTCACACTCTTCATCTTTTTCCTTGTTTCCTTCAGACCACGCAAACAGCGAGGACAGCAGTCTGGCCAGGTCCGTGTCTGTCGCTACGGGCCTCAACAATATTGTGAAGAGGCCGCGTGTGCAAACCATCTTCCCCCACACTGCGGGCAACAACAACACGCTGCTTAGCTTTGACGAGGGCGACGTCATCACCCTGCTGATCCCCGACGAGAGAGACGGCTGGATGTACGGAGAAATGGAGAAGAGCGGAAAGTGAGTGGAATCACTCCTGATGCATTTTGGTGTCTTTAGCGACTAAAATGACACTTATTAAGGAAACACCTCATTAAATAAATGTGCACACACTCATCTGAAGACATACCTCAGCTTTCTTTATATTTCAGAGCATATGACAAAGACATGATTCCTTTATATTTAAACACCCCGCAGAGACATCTTAGGGACATTTTTTTCCTGATCATGTTTAAAGGAATTTAAAATGTGACCTATAATGGCCAGATGTTTATCTTTTTGCAGCTGGAAGTGGCTCTGAAGTGTGCCGTAAAAACCTCTGTAAGGATATTAACTAGATAATTAATGACAAAACGTACTTACTGTAGGCTCTCAGTTCTACAGATTTAACGACTAAGAGGTGATCCAAGATTAAAAAAAAGAGAGTCTATTGTGTCTATTTAGTGAAATCTGAGGAAAATGTATAAATGTTTAATTTATGACACAACCATCTTTTTCCACTATAATGGTTATCAACTTTCATCGCTTTTAACCTGAGGCTGTGCAGAAGCCTTTGAAGATGATGGCAATGAGGAAATGTTCCGATGTATCGCTTGGTGGGCTCCTTTTTTATTGTGGAGTTCAACATGTTAAACATGTTCAGCCATCTTCCAAGCGTTCAGGTGATTGACAGTGTTTCTGCATTTCCTTACTGGACAGATGGGCGCTCGCCTGATTGTCATGCTGACCATGTACACACGCGGGCACACACACACACACACACACACACACACACACACGAGTGCTGCCAGAGCTGGAACCTCCACTGATACAGAAATCAAAGTAAAGTATGGCCTGAGGGTGGGATGTATTGATAGTGGACTGAAGGGAGGCAGAGAGAAAGAGAGAGAGAGATAGAGGTTCAGAGCACCACCTGCTCGCCCACACTGACACCAGCGGAGCCGATGCTCTCCCCGGGTCTCTGATGTCTGACTTTTTACACAGAGATTTGATCTTAAGCCCTTGGAAGTGTGTTTTTGAATTTTAATCATTTATCATGTTTGATCTTTGTCACTATCAAGGGAATTCACCTGGAAAATTCATCCAAAAAAAGAAACACCGATCAAGGGCAGGCAGCCATCATTTTCAAAAGTGAGGCAGCTGCAAACTAAAACTTTGTTCTCGCTGCCTGGCCGCTCAGAGCGAGGCGAGCTGGAGCACCTGCAGGCTTAAAAAGTGTAAATCTTCATGTTCATCAGAGCACAGCTTCTAAAAAGATAGACTTTGAGTCCTGCAGGAGGGCTGGCTTTGATGCATTCGGGTCTCACACTTAGTTTTTCTATTTGTCATAAATCAGCTTTGAATATGTTTCCCCACAACATGCCTGGCAACACCAGCCTGACTCAGACACCCACACACGCTACTGATGGACAGACGGATGAATATCAGCAGGGCAAAGATACACGTGAATCACTGTGAGAGAAAATGAGCTGGTAATAAATCAAACCACTCAACATTTAACAAACAATAACATCTGACGTGACTGGTTCCATCGTTATCATGCTCTCTTTTCTAACATCACCTGGATTCTTATTATTCGTGCAGGAGTGTTAGAGTTGTTCTTTCCTGTACGGGAAAGTCAACAGTCCTGGCATCCAGAGGGTCGTCGATGAACAGGATTGTTATTAACGACAAGCTAACCTGTTCAATGGTTGGAAACAAACAAGTGTTCTCAGTGTAAGCTTTTTCTTTAAAGATAGAGTCAGCAGCTTTTTCCTTAAAAAATAAGATATAGAAAGATAACTTCAAAAGTAATGCTGCTCAATCATCCCTTCTGGGCCTCCATACATGTGTGGTGGTGACTGTGTCTGCAGAGACTCTGTCCTCTGTCTGGATTTTGATGTTTGTTTTGGTTGACATGGGAAGTTTCTAAGCGGGGAGCCAATGACATCATGCAGGTGAGTTTAGGAGTGGATACAATTCAGTGATTGAACACGATTCTAACCGTCAAATACGACGGACGTGGACGTAGTGGCAAAGAACAGAAAATGAAATCATAGTGAGGCGGAACGTGAGGCAGATAAAACAAAGGTGAACCATGGGTTATCTTTCACCCGTGGTCGTGGAGTTGGTCTGCTTTCTGTTGGACATGCAGGCGGCTAGCTTGTGCTAGCGTGCGGTAGCTTGCAGTGTAAGTACAAGCAGCAACGTACACACCGCTTCCTGCAGTGTGTGTGCGCTTCTGGGGTGATGAGCCCAGGAGGAGGGGCCAAGTTTGAATACTGTACTTACAAGCTGCAATGAACAATGCTACTGACTCCACATTGACAAACTCAAATGATACATGTGAGAGTTTTGAGTGCTGGTATTTTTTCATGCGTGTGTGCAGGAACAAACAGCTGCTTTAATTGTAGTACCTACTGAGGTCACTAGAAACCTCACAGGTCTGAAGTCTCATTTACTAAACGTGATTCTTTCAAGTTCCCAGCGAACACATCGGCTCTGCATGTTTGAGATGAGACATTGAACACAACGTCTTATCTTAAACAAATCATTGATTTCCCTTAAACTTAATGAACTACAGGGAAGAATGACACTATAGAGAAAGGTGGTTTTGAAAAGGTCTCTTTTGATAACAGGTGGTCCTTAAAAGGGGGGCGGGCCAGGTTCAGGTCCAGCTCCTGGCTCCTGTCCTGCATGTCAGTCCCCACTCTCTCTCCTGATTCCCCACTCCATCCACTGTTGTATCAAACAAAGGCTTAAAAATGCCCAGAAATCAAACTACCTCGTATAGTTTTAGTTAAATATACAGGTAAGACTTTTTCATTTTAAAGTGTCGCCGTTGTTTCCACATTACGACTGAAAACTGGTGAACACTCCCCAACTCAGAGTGTTTTCGATGTTTGTGCAGTGAGAGCCGACAGGCAGACTGGCAGTATGATTTATCACAGATGTAATCACCCCTAACTTTGCCTCTCTCTCTCTTTGTGTCTCACAGGAGGGGCTGGTTCCCTTCATCTTACTGCCGTACACTTTCTGAGCCACTCGTGAATAACAACAGGTAAGGAGACTCCTCACACACACAGCAGGTGGTTTCAGGTTGCAGGCTGCTGTATTGTTGGCAGTGTTTCCTCTGGTTACAACTATTAGCGTGATAACCTTTCTAATCCTGTCGGGGACTCTCCCATTCCTCAACCTTTGATTCCTGTTGTGCTCCAGTCACATTTTGATCCCAATTTCCTCCATCATCCTCGAGCCATATGAAACCTTTCTGTGTGTGCTGTTGCATGACTCATGCACAATCATGAAACCTGTGACACATTCATTGTTCTTCAGGATTAACACAACCTCAAAAAAGCTTTTAGATATCTTCTGCTCCTATTAATATTAAATATCCCTCCAATCTGTGTAATGGAAATGGATCTAAAATTAGACTCTTCAGGCAAGTTCAGCAGGAAAATATCAGGAACCAGGATGTTGTGTGCTGATGAATAGATTTTTACTGCTGATTAGAAAGAGAGAGAGAGAGAGAGAGAGAGAGAGTTCAGAGAGTGGGCTGCAGCCTGTTCTTCAAAGAGACTAATCCCTGTCGGATACATTTATTAGATCTTAATGTGCTGAACCTCCCACAGAGACGCTGCCAGCCTGCTCGCATTCAGGGGAACAGAAAGTTTAAACTATAACCAGCGCTGGGGGACACAAGTACACACATAAACATCCTTTTTTAGTCTGTTTGGAATAGCATTAGTGTTGGCATTGTCCCTAAAAACCTTACAGACATTTTCAGATGAGTCCTCATCTGTTTTCAAACCTAGAGATGAACCAAGAAAGTTGGGAGTACAAGAGTGTGTTCTGGAGATTCATGCAGATTCCTCCACTAAGCCACTCACTCACTCCCTTCATATGTTTGTGCTCTATTCTTGTGCCTTGTGTCATATTTCATCCTCTGTCTCCTCTGCAGTGTGTCTGCTGCCCCGTACCGCAGCAGAAGTGTGGTCAACCTGCACCACCAGGACACGGAGACAGACGAGGCCACCATGGTGCTCCCCCCGGCGGACTACAGCGACAGCTCGCAGCGTTACGCCGTCAAGAACAATGTGTTGTCCAGCAGCAACGTCACCACACTCAACAACCACCAGCACTCGCCCACGCCCTCTGCGGCCTCCTCCAACTCGCTCGATCACAACACGGTCAGTCAGCAGCTCAGTTTCTGTGCTGTTATCTCTCATTTTCAGAGATTAAGCACTATGAAAAATTATCCAGTAAGCCTCCGCCCTGCCTTTTAAAAACGATTGTATCTGGGAACTTAATCATCCCAGAATAATTTGACCTCCTGTCTCCTGCCAGACCTTTGTGTGCTGCTGGCACAGACGTGGCATTGTGACGTGAAAGGACTGGCAATGTGAGGCTACATCTCACCTGATACCTGCTGGAGCACGACTACTGTACACTCAGCTGTACCGTGTGTGTGTGTGTGTGTGTGTGTGTGTGTGTCTGTGTGTGAGGTGTCAGATGAACTTTATATGTCTGCATTAGGTAACTGATTATATTCTGATACACCCCGGGTGTCAGCTGACTGATACATGAAAAAATCAGTTAGGTCTCAGGAATGGTTTAACATTAAGTTTGCCTCAGGCCAGGTTTAGACTACAGGAGTGTTAAAATCGCGGCTGGTTTTTAGTATCTGGCTGCATCACACACTTGGAGAGATTCAGAGAGATATTCATCCTGCTAATCTCAAACCATTGACTGCATACAAAGATTGACGACACGTCTCCACCTCCTCCAGTTGCACAAAAGTGAAGTCAAAACACCCACAGCGACGGAGGCTGACATGACGCTGGCGATGTCATTTGGAGCCTAAACATGCGCAGCAGACTCTGCCGTGGTTTTGACTTCCCACAAAAAGAAAACATTGTGAACGTAATGAAGCTGCTTCGTACTCTTTTCTGCTTAAACAGCTTTTTCTTTTCCACTTCTTCTGTGATACGGGGAACTTTTATTGAATGTAGGTCGTGGAAAAGGAGAAAAGGGTCAGTTTTCTGTTTGCTTGAAACAACAGAAAAGTGCCTGAGGTCACATGATTGGCATTGCACCTCCTGCGATGCGAGTATTGCTCATACGCACATTGCAAATGCGAGAACTCATTGATCATAAAGAACTGTCTTCATAGTGTCCAACTCTGTCACTTCATCCTCCATCTTGGAATACAGGACAACATGTGTGAAAACAGCTGTTGTGTTACAAGTTTGTCTTTTTATTTTTGAGTCTGTGTCTGAAGGGCGCTGATAGAAAGTCTTAAAGTCAGTTTGAGGCTTAGAGGACGAAGAGCAACAGAAAATCTGTTTGAAACTTGTTTTGGATTTTATTTAAATGTTCTGTCATCAAGAGATACATTAGGTCAGCTGAAGTTAGATAGATGCATTCATTTATGTGTAAGCTGTTGAAGCGTATGAATGACGTGCGTGTTACATGTCCATCCATTCCAGCGTTCTCTCCCAGCAGCTCAGCTTCAGTCATCAGTTTACGGATGCTCCTCTGTTTGCATAGCATGCAAAGCGTCACCCAAAGTCGTGGTTTCCTGCCTCTGAGAGCTTTTGTAGTTCTGCACTGGATGAATGTAAATATGTTGTGTCCTGTCAGGTCAAAGTCGCCTGCACGATCACACTCGCATGAACTGTTTCTGGTTTTCTTCTGATAAGATTTCACTCTTTTCCAGCAAAGTGAGCTGTTGATGGTTTGACAGATATCGTTTTATCAATGCAAATATTTATTCAAAATGTATCAACAAACAACACGCACTTCATATCTGAGTCATCTTCAAGCTTAGTTTACAGACTGGAATTCAGATAACGAATGAAAGGTCAAGTATACTTTTTACTAAGTTTAAATGTTGTACTTATGCTATCTAAAGAGATGCTTATTACAGCTCCTTTACAGCCAGATTGTTTATTTAGAGACCAACAGAGACACCGAGACGACAGAACTAGAGTTTAGTGATGAAACAGTCTGGAGACGGAGTTAAAGATGAAAACTAAGTTGATAACATTCGGATGTTTTCACTCTATGGATTTGTCAAACAGCTTTCAAACAACAGGAGAAGTGACAACAGATACAGTTGTTAAGCAGTGTTCACTTGCTCATGGAGTACACTCCCCTCAGGAGAGCAGTGGTCCTGCTGGCTGTGATGAAGTGAACATCTGTAAAAGATTGGGAAAATGTGGAAGCTGCTCTTACGAGCACAAAAGCAACAATGCAGTTAAACTTCTGTTTTCTCCAAAGAAGACACATTTGTTGACAAAAATATGAATTGAATGTCAAGTATAATACGTTATTGGGAACTTCTCTAGTTGCCCCATAAGACTGATAGACAGAGACACTTGTTTCTTTTTTACCTGAAACTTCTTTATTTAATGTTTAAATGAGTAGATGTTTCTGCTTTCGCGACGTAGAGACCCCTGCACATAATTTGGCTCATCAAAAAAACCCTTGTGAAAGTTCAAAACTGCAGGAAACATTCATTAAAAAACGCTGTAACAAGGTCAGCTACTGTGAGCTCCTTCTTAAGTCCTGTTTCTGCCAAAGAGCAGCGGAGAAAACTTTTTTTTTTTTTTCTCTTTACCAGTTTTATTTCTCAGTGTTGTTTCTTTAAAAGATGAGAAGACGAGAAGACCTCTGCAGTTCATTCTGCTTCAGTTTAAACCTTGTGAAAGATGAACATTGAGGAAATCGTGACCTTCAAACAAGCTCGTAGGAAAAGCTGAGCTAAAGTTAGCAGCGGATAGCTGCAGAACTAAAGTTTAACTAACCAAACGTGTGATTTATTTCAGCTTCTGTCATCATGAGGAAGCTCCTAAAACTGGCAGCATTATCACATATATGCTGTAAAAGATATAAAATGTAATAACATGCATGAACATATGTTTAGCCCCATCACGAGAACACACACAGACGTCTGATGTGGTTGGTCAGGTAGTTTGTGATGTTTGACCCAGATCGAGGTTCAGCAGTCAGATGGCACTTAGAGATACTTTTCTTCCTGTTGCCTCTGCAGTATTTATTATTTACCATCATCTGGTCCACAGGCACATGAAGGCCAAAGCACCAATGATTGCCATGCCTTTGTGTGTGTGTGTGTGTGTGTGTGTGTGTGTGTGTGTCACTGTCGAGCCACATCTCTCTACCTCTGCATTATCGTTGGAATTCCACTTTGTGTAAACCCGATACCCACCTTCCTTCTCTGTCGCGCTCTCTCCATTCTTTCAGTTTCTTGTTTGTCTGTTTATCTCCCTCTATCTGCACACCTTCTTCTCTATCTCTCTTTCACCCTCATTTTATCCCTCCCTCCACTTCCAGGGTAAATAAGGGTCGCTTGCAGAGAAGTTTATCCTGCAGTCATTCCTGACGACTCACAAAGCTTTAACACACACACACACACACACACACACACACATACACACACACACACACACGTGTCCCAGAATAGACTTGCGTGTGGGAAAAAGTTCTCCACTTCTGCATTCGACTGTAATACTTTAGTTTATGTTCAGTTCAGTGTGTGAGTGGGTGGCTGAGGTTGTGTGTTGGTGTGTGCACGTCTCAGCCTGTGAAAGCAACTTGTGGCTGCAGGATTATAAACATTAATGTCAATATGCTTTTTGAGTTGCAAAGTTCAGGCGATAACCAGCATGGTTGTTGCTTTTTTTTGCAGCCTGGTGGGTTTTTTTTTGCATTTCTATTTTCACATTCTTTTGACTTCTTGGTGTCATCAAACTGCTACAAAACCTTTTTCAGCCTTGCATGTTGGTCTAGAGGAAGGAAAGGTGAGAGGAATGGAGGAAGGGGAGATTGGAGGCCTGAGTGCAGTGGGAGGTGGGGTTACCCTGGAATGCACTGTCACCATGAGAAAAAATGCACCCTCACTGGTTTGTTGAGGGAAAGATAACGACTCAAAGGAATGAATCTATTCAGAGGAAAGAGAAAGAGAGTGAGTGAGTGATGTGAGAAAGTTAAAGGGCAGAGTATCATTTAAAGGAAGAAAACAACAACACTTGATGTTTAACAGAGCAGAACAGACAGAGGGAGAGGCAGTGAACATTCAGAGAATCTCTGAGAACTGTTCATGTAAGAAATGATTGACTTGTGATCGCTGCTGTTATTTTTAATCCAAACATCTGTAAAAGCAGAACAGATGTGAAACTCTTAACGTCCCGTGGGAATAAATGGGGGTCACAGGGAGAGCGACTTTGCCAAAACTGAGCGCAACAGGAAAATCATTAACTCGATCCACTGCTGACCTCTTGTGGAGGCTGTGCGGTACTGCAGGTTGGACCAGGTGTGCCTTTGAAAACATTTGTTCCTTTCTCCTTTTTTTTAATAAGAGTATCATCGTCATAGGCTGCACGATGGTGCAATGGTTAGCCTCACAGTGAGGAGGTTCCTGGTTCAAATCCCCGTCAGTAGGAGCCTCTCTGTGTGCAGTTTGCATGTTCTCCCCGTGCATGCGTGGGTTCTCTCCGGGTACTCCTGCTTCCTCCCACAGTCCAAAGACATGCTTGTTAGGTTAACTGGTGACTCTAAATTGTCCGTATGTGTGAATGTGAGTGTAGCTGGTTCTCTGTCTCTTTACGTCAGCCCTGTGATTGACTTAAACAGTCCAGGGTGTAACCCCGCCTCTCGCCCAATGACAGCTGGGATCGGCTCCAGCTCTGATGTGACCCCCAAAAGGAAAAGCGTTACAGATAATGGATGGATGGAGTCATCATCATTTTTTAGGCTGATTTATAATAGACACTATAACGTTCTTTCAGGAGTACATTGAGATGTTTTTCAGATCAATACGAGGAGGGCCAAAGGTGCCGCTTTGCTTCCACATTGTATTAAAGTGTGTTTGTGCCTCCTGAGACTCATACTGGTTTCATCCTGATCCTGACTTGATGTCAATCCCTCATAGTCTTGGTCATGACCCGGTTTCCTTTCCTGGCGCCTTGAGGACAACAAAACTCTGCTCTAATGTGAACAGGTGTTTTAAAGTTGTTCATAGGTTTTTATTATTTTAATTCCTGCAAGGGTTATAACGTTTTCTTGCTTTAGGTCTAATTTTTAATTTCGATCTATGCAGGAGTTTCTTCAAATCTTTGTTTGTGTAAATACATATGGGAGAGGGGGAGAGCGGGTGTTGTTAGAGGTCATAAATGTTTAATGTTGTGTTTTTGTAAGCTGCTACTGGATGCTTTGAATTTCCCTCGATGAGAAAGAATATGATGAATCTCTGAATTGAATGAATGTCTGCAGAACGCGTGAACCCTGTACAGTAAGACTGACTTTGGCCTTTCATGAGAAAACGTCATGCGGTTGATCTTTGACCGGACTTGAATTTCTGGAAGGTCGAGATTCCACAGTGACTGTCTCGTGATGTGACACAGCACGTCGTCTTTCCCTCCCCCGTCCTTTCATCCAGCGTGTCCAATCATTCAGCAGCTGAGAGCGTGTGTGTGTGTGTGTGTGTGTGTGTGTGTGTGTGTGTGTGTGTGTGTGTGTGTGTGTGTGTGTGTGTGTGTGTGTGTGTGTGTGTGTGTGTGTGTGTGTGTGTGTGTGTGTGTGTGTGTGTGTGTGTGTGTGTGTGTGTGTGTGTGTGTGTGTGTGTGGGTACAGTTCAACAAACAGCAGGAAAGAGGGATGTTTGAGGTATTAATACATGAATCTGTGTTTTCTCTACAGGCGGCTCAGTCTAACGGCGTCTCCAGATCTCAGCCTGCTTACCTGGCGTAAGTCACATATGAACAAACCACATGACTTCCCATCTCTTATGTAGACTTGCACGCTTCACACATATCTTTCTTGCATTTTCACAGAGGAGGGAACCCATTCTCCACAGTCAGACTACGTCCAACCGTCACCAATGACCGCTCGGCACCGGTCATCTGATCCACAGGTCCTCCATCCCCACAAGCCCTCTTCTTCTTCTGGGACGTGCAGCTGAGCCCGGACTTTACTCTCCTGCAGCTTCTCCTGATCTGGATGGAGAAGAAATGGAGGGCAAAATGCCATTTGAATGTTGGACCCCCTTTACTGCTGCAAACACTCATCTGGAAGTATTTTGGGACCGTTTTATTTACCCAACAGATGCTCCTATATTTAAGATATATATATTTTCCATGTCTGTTTTGTCCCTCCGTTTGTGGTGACATTTAAAGACGCCTTTCTTACCTGCACTTGAGAAACGAATGAATACAAATGGTCAAAGACAAAACTGTATGTGATGTATTTAAACTGTTGATGTTGATCGTTTGTCGTTAAAATGACTGTTAGGAATCTTTTCTGTTGCCATAGAGACAGTAAAAGAATGTACTGTAGAGGACCTCTGCATTTCACCTTCAGGTCCTCATGACAATGTTGAGTCCCGGTGTCGATACCAAACAATGTCGGCCGCTGTGAGAAAACTGCAAACATGTAAAGAGATGCATTCGAAAATCAAAGAAAAAACACACAAGTGATCTTTATCCTCAAGCCCCTCTTGTGTATATATTTGTACATCAGATGTTATAACTATTGTTCTCTGCCATCTAACTGAACTTTTTGTAGAGCTAGACGATCATGGAGAAGGACTTTTGCCTTAATGACACAAACATACCTACTGTAAGAAAAAAATCATGTACCTGTTGCATTCTTCAAATTGTGGACACGAGTTGTGACGTTTGCCTCATCTTTGCATCCACAGTGCAATCATTTGTGCTTTCAGCGTAACACATGGCATTTTGAGACCAAAGTGTGGACACTTGTTTTGGTCGTTGGCCAACATTACACTCTTATCAGAATCTGCTGTATGAAAATAAAGATTTATTTCTTCAAGCTCCTACTTTTGCTTGTGATCATGCACAAACTATCTACACAAAATTCACATTTCCAGCTAAAGGAAATGAAAACCAGAGGATCTAGTTTTCATGGAGCGTAAAGGTTCCTTCAGCGTGGGGTGGTCTACGTTTCAACTACATTCAACAAGCAGACGGGCTGCTCAGTGGTGCAGTCGGTTGTGCTGTTGCTTCACAGCAAGAAGGTTCCTGGTTAGAATCCCCGTCGGAGAGCAGCCTTTCTGTGTAGAGTTTCGATGTTCTCCCTGTGCATGCCTGGGTACTCTGGCTTCCTCCCACATTTAAAAACATGCTTGATAGGTTAGTTAGTGACTAAATAGCCCGTGAGTGTAGTTGTTTGTCTCTATTTTCCAGCCGTGTGATTGACTAGTGTACACTCCAGGGTGTAACTTATCGCCCAATGACAGCAGGGATCAGCTCCAGCCCCCCACGACCCTGAATGGAATTTCAATCAGACAACTCACGTTTGTATTTAAAATTATTATTGCAGCAGAACATAGTTTGTGTTTGGCGTTCAGGCTCCGACCTCATCACTCCTCACAGTTTTAATTTAGCAGATATTTGAGGAGTGATGGGATGATATCTTAAACCCCCCAGTCGGAGCCTACAGGTGGATGCTGGGGTAGTGGTGGGGCTGAGCAATAGTCCAATACTGCTGCAGGTCAGAGCTGTAAACAGCGACCGGAAGTCTTGCTCCTTAAATAGACGTAAGCAAAAGAAAAGAACTTGTTGGTATGGTTTTTAGAAAATGCTGTGACTTGTTCAATCATATTGTAATGCTCCAAGTCCATGCCTCACAGATTTTGTATTTTTAGAGAGGACTATTCAACAGTATGCAACTTTTTTAGGGAGGGGTTCCTGAGTTCCTGCAAAGGGTTCAGAATCTCGATGGAAAGTTTCTGCAGTTGCAAACAAGCTTGAATGTTCAACGAACTTGAGTTAGATCCCGGTCCTTTGAGTGTAAACCAACAAGTTCCTCCAAAGGTTCATCGCCTCTGCAGAAAGTCGCTCAAGTGGAAAAGTAGCTCAAGTTCTGATTAGAATGTTTTGTTGTGCATTTATTTTAATGAGTATGAACACTAACAGTATATGTGAGTAATTATCTACAGGGTTGATGTTCATCCATTAAAAAACAAATCCAGAAAGTAGTCAGACACTTAGGTAGCATTCTTTTTTTAATTACAGTAACTTATATATCAAAAGTAAGAACCTCAATCATAAGAGCGTGCGTAGTGTGTTTTCTAAAGCAAGAAGTTTCTTTAATTTCAATCCCTCCCCCCTTAGATCTCTCCTTCTCCTGCCATGGACAGTTATATAACATCTTTCTGAATGGAAGACGTAGACACAGAGATACTGCAGATACACCGACATAGACATTCTCCATTGATTGTCTGGTTGGGAGGAATGGGGCAGGGTGACTTGTCACAGAGTGGAGTACTTAGATACAAATCCAGAGATTATACACATTAGTGAGAGATTTCTTCAGCTTTTACTCTCAGCATGCTTCCTCGAAGTGAGGCTCCGCCCATTAAAGGGGGAAGTCTGCGATTTGACATAATAGTCCTCTTAAAAGTCGGTCGAAGTCCGAGTACAACAGTGATTGAGGTTGTGAAGTTGAGGGCTTTTCAGATTGTATGTACCTGAGTTCTGCATTGGCCCTGGAAAAGCACAACCCAGCAGAAGAATCATCAAACAAATGATCAGTGCAAATATGGCCCCAAGAAAAAACATCAACAACAAACTGACCAAATGTTACAGGCGTTCTGTCCGAGGCAAGTCCATGGTTTCAGCCTGGACAGCTCCTGTCCAAAGATTTCCACACGTCTTTTTTTTAGAGACATGTTTTTGTTATTCCGTGAAGCACAGAGCAAGAAAAAGGATTACATAAAAACATGTTTTGTTTTTTTCCAGAAAGCGAACACAACGGCAATCTACATGGATGCTGTGAAGAGTTCAATGTTCCTAAACACAATTTGAACTAAAAAAATATGTAGAAAGCGTGCCAGCAAAGACAAAAAAAAAGGATCAAATAAAACTGGGCACAAAATCTTACATGTGCCGTGATTATTTCTGGCTTGATGCGACATGAAGGAATCTGCTCAGATCCTATAAATACTGAGCTTCATCTACAGAAAGCGTCATGACTGATGGAATCTCTGATGATCACTCGTGAAGTGAAGGCACTGACAAGACAGGGACACAAACCGATGCTAGAATACATGTTCTCAACTAGCAGATGAAAAAAAGATTTCTACACGTTCCTCTAATAAAAAGTTCACATCATAATCCAAGGTCATATCTTGATCATTTGCAGAACATAACGTCATGGCAACAGCAATGTGCAATATTAAGAAACATCAAATTAAAAGACGCAGAAATGCTGGATTATGTGTGTGTTTGTATGCATGGGAGCACAAGCGGGTGCATGAGCTGGGGTTTTGGTCCCTCTAGCCGAAGGTGGCGCCACAGTTGGGACACCTTCTCTGACGCAGGGCGAAGCAGAAGAGGAGACCCAGGGGGAAGAAGAAGATGGCACACAGGATCCCCAGGCAAGTGAAGTCATCCTCCAGGACACCGACTCTGCAAAACACACGGACAACAAAACAGGAAATATTAGTGAGGAACAAAAAACAAATAGAAAAAGAGATTTGAATCAAATGAAACATTTCCTCTGGGTGGGATCTATTGGGTTCAGCCGGGGTCAGGGCCACTGTTGGAGAATCAGGAAGATGCACAAAAAAATGGTTTCAGGAGAAAAAAACAAAAGTAGTGGGACCGACAAGACATGCGGTAACCCTAATTTGTTTTGAATATTGTTTTCATCACGTGTGAAACATGAGTCTGGGATACATGAGGAACATGAACATGGCCCTGAATTCTGGCCTGTACGCATTGTCATCGTCTTTCTTGTGTTGTTTTGCAAGTTTCTTGTCTGCTGACTTGCAATTAAAAAAAAGAAACGAAAACCACCACATAGACACAAAACAAGGCAAATAATGCACAAAGACACAACAAAGACACACTAAACATCTGCAAAGGGACGCAAAATAGCCACATAGAAAACCAGAAATACTCCAAAGGGATGCAGCGATATAGCTACTGAGACACAAAACTACAACACAGTCAAAAAATAACACTAGACACACACGACTACAATCAGACAAAGTTCATTGATTTTGAAAGGGATGCAAAAAGGCAACAAAGAAGAAGACCAGAGGGTTAATGCAACGCAACCAAACGGACAGAGACATCGACAAAGACCCAAAACCACAACAAAGACACACAACACAACAGCGAGCAAAGAAACCTCATTTAACTGAAGAGACAAAAATAAATCAATGACAAAGAGAAGCTAAACCACAGTAGTGGGAGAGAAAACGACCTGAAAATATCTGCAGAGAGATGCAGGTAATGAAGCTACAGACACAAGACTGCAACTAATTAGCACACACACAAAACAGACACGTTAATGACCATACTGTAATAACTTCATGACTTGAAGGGATGCATGAAGACGGTCATTCCTTGTGTTTTTTTTACACCTGTGCCCCAATCAGACAAACAATTAAACTTGTCTTCCTGCAGATCACGCCTACTACTAGAAGAATTCTACAAAGTCCCGAGGTCTGAATAGTATCACAAGTGACGATATTATCCAAGCACGTGTTTACTGAACGCTTATCTGCACTCTCTTTTTATTATCTCCAATATGAGCCATGAACAGACATGTTACGGTCATAAACTGTTAAAGGACGCTGCTGGGTTTGAGTCTGACCTCATTTCAAAAGAAAAACTTCAATTTAACAAATCTTTCACAATGTGCTTTTTTACTCCTCTTACTTCCCCCTTCTTTATGATCGCTTCACTTGATGAGACCAAAAACACTTTTTAATGAAAGCTATTTAAGGTGAGAGAGAAACAAAGGAGCACCAAAATGAAGCAGGTCAGAGATTTCTCACTTCTTGAATCCCTAAGCTTCCCATTTTTAAAAACAGTGTTTTTGACTATTTTGGATTTTTTTTTTTTTTTTTTTTTTTTGCCTCGTGCCAAATGTCTGTCGAAAAATATTGCAATAACTTCCAGGTCATGAAGCATGATGTTTTGAAATCTGTGTTTCAGGAGGGCTTCAAGTCCAAAGTCATGGTAAACAAAGAGCTCACGCTGGTCTCATGACTGACCTCTGCAGAGCAGCGTGCAGAGTCAATCTGCTGGAGGCCCTGAGAAGGATTTAACTCATGCAACATCTCAACCTTCCCCCTCAAAGATTTAACTCATGCAACATCTCAACCTTCCCCCTCAAAGATTTAACTCATGCAACATCTCAACCTTCCCCCTCAAAGATTTAACTCATGCAACATCTCAACCTCGCTCCTCCTAAGATTGAAAAGAAATAAAATGCTCCTTCAGAGCGCTCTTATTGCTAATGCTATTATTAAGTGTCACACAGCTAAAACTAAAAATATTAGATTCTGCTGAACTCCTTTAGAGCTCATTAACATGATTAGAGCCTCTTAGTGCTTACACACCATTGTAATCAACAAGGTGTGACCACACAGTGTTTGGCCTACAATGCACCGCACCATGTGCTGTTGTGTACCGTGTCAGAACTATTCGGATTAGCACAACTTGTTTGCACACTTGTGCCAGGAACCGTGGCTCTCATCAGCCAAGGAAACAGAGCCCGACCTCAAGTGTTCCAGCCTCTTTCAACACATTGTGAAGTGAACACACAGAACACACAAACTGAACACACACACCGAACACACACAACATACTGTACTTTCTATACTGTTCTCACAGCGTGCCCCAGAGAAGCACAACTACTGTCTTAAGGACATTAAGTAATAAAGGCTTGATGTGATGTGAAATTATTTTTAGAGTTTGATGATCAAAAGAAAGAATCTGTTTGTGCTGTTCTGCAGCTTTTGTATTGTTTCTGTTTAAACTTTACTTAATATGACAGTATCAGAGACCGGCAGTCACGGAGGTCACTTACAAACGAACACTGATAACCATGCAAACGTTCAGTTAAAGTTTACGTCGGGGACTTCCAGGGTATCACTGCTGCAGTGCTCGGTAAATTAAAGCTCCACTACCAGGTTTAATAATTAAAGGATCAGAGTGTAATATTATTGGCATTACGTGCTTAAGCTGCAGATTGCAACCAGATGATTCCTGGTCCCCTCTCTCTCCTCTTTCAGGTTTGCAAGAGAATCTTTTGGTGGATGAAATACTTGAAGGAAACACAGAAGATCTGCTCGAGAGCAAATGTTCGCTTTGTCTATTTGTGGCTACTGTAGAAATGTGGTGATACAACACGACTGGTTCCACATAAGATGAGATGAAACACTCCTGTAGATAAAAATAGCTCGCTAAAAGACACAAAGGCATCAACAAGGGTCGGGCAATTAACAGCAACTTCTCACTTATTGCCTTAAGAGCGGCACTGACAATAAGAATATCGCAAAAGTCGGAATTTGTCGCCATAAAGCTCAAGCTAGCTACAAGAAGATACCCTCTGATTAATGGTGCCAGTATGGGGGATTTGGAAGGACTTTTGGGTAAAACATCAAAAAGACATAAAAACTGTCAGTCTGGTGGTCTAGTGGTTGGTGTGCACGCCTCAGGCGCAGAGGCTGTGGTCCTCCAGGCGGGTGGACCAGGGTTCGAATCCGACCTGACTCCCTTCTAGGATGTTGTTCCCCACTCTCTCTCTCTCTCTCCCCGATTTCTGACTCGTAATAAAATAAACCTTAAAAAAAAACTAAAAACTAAAAAAATGTCGTTAAGCTTTAGCACTTCATATCGTTTTCGCCATGTTATCACACATCGCTTTTTTCTCATATTGTGCAGGCTCAACATCAACTTTCACTATCAGAGGATTAAACTGTCATGTCTGCATACAGATTGTGCACAAAGGTCCTTTAAGCAGCTGGAATGGACAGAATAAATGTCATTACTCAGTTTGAACCCGTTAGAGGGAGCTCGTCTGACTTCAGTTTGGTGTTCTCGTGAGTCGTGACCTGTGCTCCCCTTTTTCCCGGTCACAAGTTTGAGTCTGAAATCATCTGACTGACAGGATGTTGACTCAACCGCAGAGAAAGCTTCCCCCCCAAAAAAAAGGAAGGTCACGTCTGCTTTTATGTGCTGCCTGATAACATCAAACGCAGGAACAATAAATGTATACATACAGATGGTAGAAATGTTTAAAAGCAAGCACAGACACACAGACAGTTGATGGTTTTAGCCTGACAGAAAGAAGCTGTATGAGACTCTCACATAGAAACACTTGCTTCAACACAGACCTCTCTGTTAGTGAATGCTCTCATGTGCATTAGCGGTTTCTCGTAGACGTCATATAATCATATTAGCCCTCCATTATCTGCTGTAATAGACACCCTGTGTGTCCTCACCTGCAGGCAGGGCAGCCTCCCACCACCACTACAGAGGGCTGGATGATGGTGTAGGTCCCAGGATAGGGCTGCTGGGACACAGCAGGGCCCATCTGGGCTGGAGGGTATCCTGTGGAGGCTGGAGGGTATCCTGTGGAGGCTGGAGGGTATCCTGTGGGTGCCAGAGGAAGAGAGCATGCAATACATTTATTTATTTATTATTTGAAGATATTTTGTGGGACATTTTTGCCGTTATTGACAGGACAGTTGAACAGTTGTTCTCCTCCCAACAGAGGAAATGTTGGGAGGAGAGAGTGGGGGAAGACGTGAAGCAAAGAGCTGAGGATGGATTTGAACCCACGGCTGCTGTGACAAGACTGTACCCTCTGTACATGAGCGTGCGCAACATAACCGCTAAGCAATCCGGCTACAGCTCTCTCTAACCTTAATTAGAGAGACAGGACAGTGGATGGAGTCGGAAATCTGGGAGAGACAGAGAGTGAGGAATGACATGTGGGGAAGTAGCCAAAGGTCGGATTCGAACCCGGGCTGCCCGCTTGGAGGACTACAGCCTCAGCACTACGCTACCAGTGCCTCAACATTAATTTTTTTACTGATTAAACTGATGATTACATTGGAAATAAATGTATAATCTTTTGGCCTATACAATGTGAGGCTGTCAAAAATGTTAGCTTCTTTTTCAATACGGCATATTTTAAAACGATACAAACTGTTATTTTAGGATCGATAGAATCAAACAGTACAGAAACTTTAAAAAGGTTCATCTATTTCATGAGACAGGTGCGTGAGAGAGGAATGAATCCATCAAACATGGCAGGTAAAGACCGGCATTGCACAATGATTCTGTGAGGAAACGTTGCCAATGGTGACACACACTCACAAACAGGACCTGTCACCTGAGTCGATCACAAACAGCTCCACAGTCAGATAGTAACAGAGCACAAGGTTCAAAGTCAAGTCTCAGAGAGCGTCAATGCTTCATGAAGTCATGTGACATTCATCTGTGTGTGTGTGTGTGTGTGTGTGTGTGTGTGTGTGTGCGTGTGTGCGTGTGTGTGTGTGTGAAAGCAGGTTTGAACAGGCAAATGTCCTTTTATAGAGCTTTTATCTGAGTGAGAATAGACTCTCTGTGTTCAGCTGACAGAAACTCATGATGGCTTGATTTGCACTGGAAACAGCGAGAAGTTATTTTCAGAAGTTACATCTGATTATAATCAAGGCGATAAAACGGCACATGGAGAGAGTGAAAAGAACAGGTTATGACAAAAAGCAACCTGACACGTCACTGTTGTTTGTTTACCCACCAAGTGTGTGTGTGTGTGTGTGTGTGTGTGTGTGTGTGTGTGTGTGTGTGTGTGTGTGTGTGTGTGTGTGTGTGTGTGCGCGTGTGTGAAGGAGATTTGGGGATTCACTCTTGTTTTCAGGAGGTATTGATTTGTTTAACGACTTGTGTAAACAGTCAACTTTGATAACCACACTTGAATTCTCAGAGGTGTTTACTGAAAGCTTCGTCTGATAAGGATGCCTTCATCTGACAAACAGAAAAGCTGAGCTTTAATGAGGATCTCTGTCAGACTACATTCATCTACAGTGAAGACTATAAAACATGTACTTGTGCAAACAGGACATAGCTTGCAGTTACAGGAAATGTGACCTAATGTCAGGAAAGCTTAACTTCCTCGCTGTGTTTGCTAACTTTTTGCTCTTTGGTGGTGCAAAGCTACCTGCACACTTAATAACTCAATATTTACATATTTAACATTATGAGGCCTCCTATAAAATCAAATTCAATATTTGGTTGAATTATCTGACTATAAACGTTAGTTTTTTTTATGCTTGAGGTAGCCTACCTTTAAGGAGCATGTTGTCTAATCTGTGCAAAATCTGCTCAATGTTTGTATGTGCTTATTCTGCGCATGCGCAACACTAGGGCAACCAATAAACGAAACTAGTGACTAGTTCGCAGAAATTATAATGTAGGCCCAGTGACAGACTTTGTTGTTCAAACCAGCTCAGTGACTCACAAATATTTCCAAACTGAGCCATCACAGAGCGATCTTTCGACGAACGCGGAAGTGAGAAGAAGTGATTCCTCTCTACTTTGAGGTTAACGTGTATGTTTGTGTGTGTGTGCGTGTGTGTGTGTGTGTGTGTGTGTGTGTGTGTGCATCGAAAACAGGGCTACTTGCCTTGGCCATCGGGGTACGGGTACGGCGGCGGTGGGGCCGACGTGGGGATGGCCCCGTAGTTGTGCTGCTGCTGCGGGCCGTACTCATAAGCCCCGGGGACGGTGGTGTAGGCGGGAGGTCTGTCCTGAAGAAGAGGTTTGTTGTCCACCATCTCACCCGACGTAACGTCCTCAAGTTGTCTCGTTCTGTCCTTAACTTAATGAACTCAAAAAGCAGAAAAACCCAAAACTGAACTCCAGCTTATCGGCTTCTGTTGCACAGACGCGACAAAAACAAAGAAACCAAAGAAAAGATGATGCGCAAAAATGAAACTTCGTCCCTCTCCATGCGCCAACTTTGTCCCCGTCGGCGCAACAACCCCAACAAAATCACCAAATGTAAAGACAGGAGTGGCCCGAGTCAGTCTGGTAATGGTTAACTTAACTCCATTTTCCCTGTTGAAGTTGGTCCTTTGGCACAAAAACGACAGTGAGCGGTCATCGCAGCGTCTTCTAACTCGGCTAGAAGTCAGAGAGGCTTTTCCTTTCTGTCTGGATTGTCACAAGAGAAGAATCATGTGATGCGCTGCTGTAGCGCCTCTGCGCAGCGAAAGGCTTCTTAAAGCGACAGTCCATGAAAACAAAAGGCTGGAGTGCGTCACGCAGCGCACTGCAGAGACACAGACAGCAGCTTCATCTTCATTCAGAAGCACACAGTTACCTTCCAGTGCAGACTGATTTAGTGTAATGCAGTCATTGGTATACCTTACAGTTTATAACGAGGTCACAGCTTCAGAGTTTGAACAGACCCCATAGTGTGGAGGGAGGGCACACTTGTTTCCTCTGACTTACATAATATTTGTCCTGATTATGAGTGGGCTCCCCTCGGTGTTGCATAATATTTGATTCATGGCTTCAGATTGAATCAGGGGAGGAGGCTGCAGGTTGGGGAACGACGATAAAGTGATAGTGAATAAAGCCTCATTATGTGGACACATTTTGAAGGTAATGGGAGACTCTTTTTTCTCTTGTGCATGATGATGATGACACTTTGTTTAGAGTATCAGGGGCTCCTTTAAATCAGTGTTTCTAAACTAGTCTAGCCTCAGGAGGACTCTCCAAACAACTCCTTAATAAAAAATTGCGACCCAAATATCAGATATTTTTCAACCAATCAGATTTATTAATTTATGCTTATTTTATTTATATATTTTTTAAGATTTAATTTAGGGCTTTTTTCTTGTATTGGGTAGGACAGTGGATAGAGAAGGAAACTGGGGATAATGAAATGTGGAAGAAGAGCCACAGGCCGTACTCTAACCCAGGCCCACTCTTTGGAGACCCAAAGCCTTTGTACACGGGGCATTTGGCCATCAGCGCCCAAATGAGATTTATTAATTGAATAATTTCCCAGTTTGGACCTCAGATGGTAGAAAACATGTAACTGAACGAAGAACTTATTTGCGACCCACTGAAAACAACTCAGAGGAACCTCTTGTGGGTCACGACCCACCAGTTGAGAAACATTGTTTTAATCACAAAGGCTATATGGTGATTTGAAATGTTATATAACAATATGATTAGCTGTGCTTAATTAGGGGGGGGGGGGCTTTGTGTGCCTTCATTGGAGAGATAGGAAACCGGATAGAGTCAGAAATTAGGGACAGAGAGAGAGAGGGGAATGACATGCAGGAAGAAGCAACATGTCAGATTTGAACCTGGGCCGCCCGCTTCTAGGACGACAGCCTCTGTACATGGGGCGTGCACCTTAACCACCTGGCCAACAGTGCCCCAACCATGCTGAAGTTTCAAGGTTCCCAATGGACAAGGATGGAAAGTAAGTCGGGCCTCATGCCTATACACAATATTATTTTAACCCATGGGTACTTTTCTCTTTATTTTGTGCAGCTTTCCATTTTCACACCTTAATATATCAAAGGTGCAATTACGTTTTTTAAATATTCTAAAGATGCAAACCTCCCTCCCATGCATGATCTAAGTAAACAACAATAATAATGAAAACTTTTGTGCAGATTTTTAACTAGTACTGCAGTCGTCATGTTTTAACAGTCAAACATAATGTCTGTGCTATAATTAAAACACATAGTTATCTAGGATGTCTTACTCAGTGTAAACAGTATTTCTTACAGTTAACAGTTCTGCTATTAGAGTTTAAAGTTCTACTTTATTATGTATTTTTCATATTGCTGTCGTCTTTAACTGAGTACCTCATTTTTGTTCCCTTACATACCAACATGTTCAGGAAGGACAATAAAGTCAATATAATAAAGGAATATTTGATTTTGATTTTTCAAATGTAAACATAAGGACAGGCAGAAAACAATAATAATACAGTTTAAGCAACAAAACTAAACAATCTGTGACAAATGTCAGTTTCTCACCTCAAAGGTGGTGTGAATATGAACAGTACGGTATAAATGATCTTGAAGGTGTTATATTCTATCATGTGTGATGGAGGTTTTTTTATATCATCCAGAAATGGTTGACATATCTGCTGACACTGAGCACTGTGTGGACATTTATACTATAAGATACTGTGAATCATGCACTCATACCTGCACAACTGTACAGTTCATCCATTGCACCTTTTGTACATTTTGCATTCTTTACATTATATATTTTTATAGTGCTTTTTAAATTTGTATCTTGTTCGTTTTGCAGCAGGAGCTCTGCTGATTTTTTTTCATTGCCTTCACTATTGTTGCTCTAATTCTATTCTAACTGTTTTGCACCAAAACACCAAGTCACACTCCTTGTAGTCATGTGTACATGTAGTTGGAAATAAAACCAATTCTGATTCTGATTAGAAGCCAACAAAACAAGGACTAAACTACGTTTTTAGTTAACTAAATAAAAAATGTAGGATAGTACGAAATAATTACAGCTATTTAAAATGTTTTTTTTTTTTAATGAAACATATTTTTTCTCCAATTAATTCAGTCGCACGTGTCGTCCAGGTGGCTGCAGCATCTAACTGAGCATGTGCGGAATGATTGGCTTCTCTCTAACATGTTTCTGATTGGAGAAATGAGACTTGTTGCGACTGTCCCCAGTATCCCCTACATTACAACACATTGTAGGACACATTGGGTTATTGAGCGAGCTAAAGAAAGAAGGTTCTTGGCTTTATTTTATACAAAAGTGCAGCAAATAAAGTCTCTGCACTATTCAGACATTTCTTTTCTGACTGGTTCTTGGTCATCTTTATGAAATCATGCAGTCTATTTTCTGCTTGAGATAAGATGTTGCCAAACAGGTAACGCCAACCTTGCGCTTCAATAATTAACATGGTTGGTGCTAAATAAATTATTAAAATATGCGCGTCAATCTGAAGCGGCGCGTCGGAAAAAAAAAAAAAAACAGGTGCTCTGGTGTTCCACCAATAAGAAGATGAGATCCCGCCTCCTTGGAGGGTCTCAACCAATCAGAACGGCACTTCCTCCATTTCCTGTTGTGGTTGTGGACTCGGAGTTGGATAGAGAGAGAGAGCATTCCTCTGGTCCAGAATGAGAATTAAACACCACTGCAGAAATGTGCACGAATGACTTGACTTTTCCTGTGCACAGGTGTTGCTCATGACACAGCCTCACAGGTAAGAAACGGTGACGTATTTGTAGACCTGTAAGTGTTAGCTTAGTGCCTCTAATGTAAACAGCTTAGTGCCGACTTTGCGGAAAACGGATCCATATCAGCTTTCTGTGTTATTATGCTGCATGGCGTGCTTTAAGTCCCGGTGTTGATATTCAACGAGAGGTTTAAATGTGTCCTAGCATGGGCCTCGGAGACGGCAGGTATCAGCTGTTACACCTGATGCCATGACACGTCTGTTGATATTCCCTTGACAACCGCGGATCGGATCGGATCGGATATCCCACCTTTATTCAGGTAGGTCCACAGTGTTTGTGATCCTGGAATGACTGTAGCATATGTGCACACAGCTCCATGCAGCATGCAGGTGTATGAAGTTTATTCTGCAGAATATAAAAAAGAGTTATTTCCTCTACAGATATTATTTCCGTTTATTCGTATTTGAGAAGTTAAAGGTCTGTTTTTAATCACATAACTCAATATGTAATCCAAGTGAGTCCATTCAAGGCCTGTTTGAATGTGTAGCAGTGACAGTCAATACTGTAGAGAGGATTAGTATCAGTCGATAAAGCAAGAGCTCAGGACTTCCGGTCAGAAACTTCAAATTAAAACTCCTTTGCAACGATGAAGTGGTCACTTGTAAGGGAAAATCAGTTTCTCTCTTGATTTAGTGCTTAGAAGAAGTAAGACTTACCATTAAATGATAGAAAATGTTAAAGGAAAACACTAAATAAGTGGTCATTAATTTTAACAGAAATATCAAGCATCATAACTTTCTAATTATCGACATTTAATTTAATTGTTTTGATGAAATTTAGACTCAAAATTTTAAACCACGTAAACCGACAAACTGTAATAAACCAATAAAATAAACCTGTCCTTAACAAATAATCCCTCTGTGCTTTTCACACGGACAAAACTGCAAATAATGTTTTTTACTAGCCCTCATAACTGCTCTTCAGGATGTTAAAAAGATGTGTGTATAAAATAACAACCTCCTTCCTGTCTCTGTTCAGGGGCCATCATGCCCACCATCACACTGCTGTGGGCCGTGGATGTGTATGGCAGAGTGTACAGCCTCTCCACAGCTGGTCAGCGCTGGGAGCGAGCAGACGACATGCTGCTGGAGCTGAAGAGGGTCACTGCGGGGAAGGGGCGCTGCTGGGGCATCGGCTGTGACCACCATGTTTACCTCAACATGATGCCCAGTGAGACCTCCATCCGCTACCGGGAGGAGACCTATGAAAACCAGGTCAGTCAAACTCACGCGTACGTCTACAACTTACAATGTAGCACTGTATGTCGTTAATGCTGAAGTTGTTCTGTGTGTGTGTGTGTGTGTGTGTGTGTGTGTGTGTGTGTGTGTGTGTGTGTGTGTGTGTGTGTGTGTGTGTGTGTGTTTTCAGAGGTGGAACCCAGTGGACAGCTTCACTGACACACTGCTGCCCACCGACCGCTGGCCGTGGAGCGACGTGATGGGGATGAACCCTCAGCCGCTCCACAGCTTTCAGCTTCCCTCCAGAAGCTGGGAGTGGGAGGGGGACTGGTATGTGGACCAGAGCTGTGGAGGAGAACCCAGCCAGACGGGGGTAAATTGAAGTCTTTACTTTTTCTTGGTTTGCTAATTTTCCAATTTTAACTGATAAATAAATCAGCGGTTTGTGACTCGCCTCAGGGCTGGGAGTATGCAGTCGATTTCCCGGCAAACTTCTCCCCTGACAAGAAGTGGAACTCGTGTGTCCGTCGAAGGCGCTGGATCCGCTACAGGAGATACATAGCACAAGGCTCCTGGGCCAAGGTTTGGACACTCTTTATTGACGGTGTTCTTGTGTAAGATTCTGTGAGTTTCATCAAATAATTTCAATGTAAAAAGTTTCATAAAGGTCAGGCGATTCATGTAAAGTCATTATCTCTCTTCAGGTCCCCCTGGATAATCCCAGGAAGCCCCCGCTGCCGCTCTGTGACATCAGCTGTGGTGGTTGGGAGATGAGTGACCAGTCTGGAAGATATCCTTACCTGTGGGGCGTGTCCCAACAAGGAGAGGTGAGACTATTGGATAACACTCCTCACTTCACGGGGTGCAAAGGGGCCTAGCGGTTAGACTGGTGGTCTGTGTTCAAGTCTGACCTGTGGCTCCTTTGATGTCATCCCATGTCATTTAGAGCATGTGAAATACACCAAACTATGTCTTTATTTCCTTTAACAGGCGTTTAGAAACAGTTCATTGTCATTTAAAAAAAGGTTAGGTTTGTAAATATTGCTGCTCATTTGTATCACAGTCGGAAACTGGAGCAACAAGCTGATGTCTGACTGTCTGTAGGAGTAACTTTATTTTTTGCCACTAGAGGGCAGCATGACTCCATGTCTGTTTATTATTATTTCAACGACAATCTCCTTTTATAGAACAAAGTTTGTATAAAACTTTATATTGTTTCATCTTCAATATAAAATATTCTCTTCTTGCACACATACAGTAGGTATACAATGCATTATAGATGTATCATTTTTAATTAAGGAGTGTGTTGTGCACCACACAGTCCAATCTTCTTGCTGTATTTGTACCCTGTAGGTGTGGTTCAGGGAGGGAATCCACCCTCGGGTCCCGGAGGGTACCTGCTGGGAGGAAGTTGAAGTGCCCAAAGAGGTGGCTCAGCTGTCAGCCGGCCCCGGAGATCTGCTGTGGGCTTTACTGTGGGACGGGAACCTGCTGGTCCGTACTGGCCTCACGTTGGACAGCCCGACTGGTCAGTGTTCGCTGAAGTTCACATTTACTCTTCCCACAACGAGTACATGAACATCAACATGACCTATGACCAGTAATAACAAAAACAAAGATTTGTTTGATTTTTAATCAGCCAGAGTACACCCAGAAAGTAACATAATCATTCTTTTTAATAACCTCTTGTCTCCCTTTCTTGTCTTTGTTACAGCGTCATATTCTACGAAGCAATACTTCTCTACAGTCTTTTTAAATATCTTTGAAACAGGAGGACGAGCATTTGCTTTTTACGATAGGGAATTCTACAAGACGTAGAGATAACATTGACTGTAACAGTCATGGTGAGAGCTGTATAACACGAAGTCTAGACTTTGCACAGTGTCAGTAACCACTTCATCTTCCTCCTCCATCAGGCACGTCGTGGGTGGAGGTGGAATCCCCAGGAAAAGAGGTTGAAGCTCTTCATGTGGCTGTGGGAGTCAGTGTGGTCTGGTTGGTCACTAAAGACTACAAGGTGAATCAACACTCCTCACACGTGTGTTTAAATCTCTGCAGAGAACAGCTTGTTGTCATCATGGCTGTAACTCTTCTGTATTTATGTGTTTTTTGTGTGTGTGTGTTCAAAGGTGTGGTTCAGGCGAGGCGTGAACTCCCACAATCCCTGCGGCTCTGGCTGGATCAGCATCGGAGGAGAGATGATGATGGTGGACGTAGGACTCAATGATCAGGTTAAAAATGTTCTCCTGATAATGACATCATTATTTATTTTTTGGGTATGAGACATTTTTGTCCCTGTTTTAAGTAATGATTCACGTTTCCTAGGAAACTGCAATATATTGCATTCGTAACTAAATTGCACCACAGTTTGGGGAGGCAGTAGCTCAGTCCGTACTCTGAAGGGACTTGGGTTGGGAATTGGAGGGTTTCCGGTTCAAGTCCCGGTGCGGACCAGGTCTGGTAGCTGGAGAGGTGCCAGGTCACATCCTGAACACTGCTGAGGTGCCCTCGAGCAAGGCCCTGAACCCCCAACTGCTGGGTCGCTCTTTCATGTGCAGCCCCTCACTCTGACATCTCTCCATTAGTGCATGTCCAAAGGATCCTGTTTGTGCATGTGTGTGTCTATCAGCCTATGTGTGTGTAGCATGTTCAATAGCAGAGTGTAAAAGTAGTTTCCCCTCATGGGATTGATAAAGGATATCTGCTTCTTCATCTAAATTGTAAATCATTCATTCTAAGTACACAGATGATCTTCATGGATGAAAACCATTACTTGTTCAGTCGGCTAGATTGTTCTCTTGTTTTCAGTGGGATTATTTGGTGGTTGGATAAAACAGGAGATGGATGGAGATATTATTGATCGATTATAAATTCAGCTATAATAGACTCTGCAGTCCTCCAGTTGCAAATGGCACTGCATTGTTTGATAATCACAGAAAACATGAACCGACAGAAAGCTTGATCTCATTCAATAAAACAGACGTTTTCATTTCAGACAACTTTTGTTTAAAATGAATTTTTTTAAAGTTCTTGTTTCTGCAGCTGACTGATTCAGAAACTCACCTGAAGTGTCTGAGATTATTGACATATCTATCTGACTTCTTTTTAAATAGTCTGAAAACAAATGATTGCAATGTATCTTCTTCTTCTTAAAAACTTAAAGGTAAACTCTCGCACACTGACTCATTGCAAAACGACATTTATTGGCAATGTATTTGCTATGTACATAGAACTAACACACCGCTTCAAGCCCGACTGGGCTCTTCCTCAGGTGCTGCAGTTCGTTATATGCACATAGCAAATGAATAAGCATTTGGGAGCCTTAGTGGTGCGAGTCTTTATCTGCATCTTAACTAGTATTTTTTCGACTCAGCACCTGATCAAGTGATGTGCGTGTGTTTTCGTCTTTTTCTGAATGTTTCAGTACGACACATTCATCAGGCAAACGAAGGTCTAGCACTGAAACATTGACAATAAATGTTTGCGAGTTAGTCAGTGTGCAGGAGTTTACCTTTAAGTGAGAAATAAATCTGCAACGTTTTTTTTCTATTTTGAATACTTTATAAAATCGTATCCTGACAGCAAATATCAGGATAACATCTTATTGTCTGGCTTCTGGTCATTCCCACCCAAGTAAATGTGTAACAATTACAGTAATGAGTTTTATTACAGAAGCAGGTTTTCAAAATGACTCAATGACCAAAGTTTAGGTGGATAGTAAAACAGATTTAATCACACAAAAACAAACAGATCTATACCATAGACTGTAAATATTAAGATCTATACAGAAATCTTGATGAGCTTTCATCATTAGGTATAACATTTTATTTCAGTGTCCCTGCTTTTTTTGATTCCTTTAATCCTTCCTGTTGCTTTTTTCCGGACCCACTTTGCCTCTCGCTGCTTCCCCTCTTATCGAGACACTATAGCCTGGACGTTGGATCTGGTTTCAGGTTAAGCCGGATCTGGGCCTCTGCGCTCTGTATCTCACTCCTGAAGACTTTGCTAGCACTGCAAACTCACTTCTCACACCTCCTCCCCTTCTGTCTCTCACCCTGGTCCCCCCTCCTGCAGCCTCGAGTCCCGTCCTGTAACTCGAGTACAGACGATCCAGCCAATGTCCCAGCAGCAGCAGCAGCACCTCAGGCCCAGCCTTATATATCCCCACTGGCCTGACATATGGGAGACTCCCTAATTAGAAGCTGGCCAAGGCCTCGTCATCATATCCCATATTTCATATTGCCGGGCTGTAGTTATGGGTATGGCTTGTGTGAGGTGGCAGGCGCCAGTGTTACAGTATATACCCTTATAAAGTCACAGTCGCCTGTGTCCTAATAGTGCCTCTGATACGTCTGTGAGGAAGTTTTATAGTGACATTCATTAGGATTCTGACACATTATTTCCTATTATTCCTTCAGTGGTGTTACTGATTCTTTCAGGAGTGGCGTAATATAAAGATCCGACATGCTACAACAGGTGTTTTTGTGCCTGCGATCATTTTCTCTCACCTTTGCTCTTCATTGTTGTCCTCTGTGTTTTTTCCTGTCAGGTGTGGGCGGTAGGCGAGGACCGCGGCCTGTATTTCAGGATGGGTGTGACCCCGTCTGAACCGAGCGGGAGCGGCTGGATCCCTGTCTCTGCCCAGTGGGGGAACAGTAAAGAAGTTCTACCACCCAGGTCTGTACGGGTAAACAAGTCCAGAGTGTTGTCTGAGGAGGTGCTTTGAGGTGTCTCGGTTATTTAAATAGCTTCTGCATTGGCACATGGGTCAACGTACACGAGGACATGAGATGTCAGCCTTTCAGCACTTAATTTTCTCTTTAAATGTTTTCAGATTAAATCTGACGGACTCAAACAAACGTTTTTCAGCCAAAGAGGAAACCCCAAAAGGTTTACTCCAATCAAAGCCGTCGTTAACGGTTCACTCCAGATTTATTTCACTGATGTCTAAAGCTGGTGCATCATAGATCATTTTCACTTAACTCTTATCATAGGAACAGAGGAGCATAACTAAGAAATATATTGATGTACATCACATAAGCCCCTTTCCGACCGCAGGAACTTTCCCCTGGAACTAGGGGCCTTTTAAAGAACTACACACATTTCAACCAAAGGAACCAGGGTCTTCATTTTGTTCTGGGGTAAAGATTGTACCCCAGAAAAAAGACCCTGCTCGTGATACTTTGGGGGGCAGGGCCTGCAGTGCCAACAGCGCTGAACGTCTCTGATTGGTCAGGCACATGAAGCGTTAGGTAACGTATCGTGATGTCAGCAAGGAAATGTTTGAATGCTTTGATTGGCTGTTATCTTACAGCAGCACACAGGTTATCAAGTATTTGGTTACAGCTTTAGAATTCTTTCTTGGTGATATTTTCAGTTCTACCTGATAACAGCATTTGAACTTCCCACACTGCCTTAGTCTCACCTCCTAATACTCGATGGGAAGTCGTTTTTTCAATACTTTAAATCAACCTGACTATTTGTCTAATCCTCCCTCCTCTTTCCACTTGTGTTCGTCTTTTATTAGGAATGAGTGCGAGTTAAGCACCCAGCTGACCGAGGCCTCAAGGGGCTCAGTGATGAGCTGCACGGACTCAGACTCAGAGTTGGGCCCCGCTGACCCACAAAACAGCGGAAATGACACGCCAGTCCTGGAGGCAGTGGCCTCTTCTGTGGTCCCTTTGGGGGCAGCTGACACACCTTCACCTCCCCTGAACACAGAGGACATTCCTTCAGCCCCCCTCCAGGATGCCCCCAAACCCTTCATCCCTGCCAGCGACAGCTTCATCAACAGCCTGGTGTCAGACCGCGACAAAACCTCCACACAGCCGCCGTCCATCACAGAGGCACCTCAGGAGGACAACGAGGAGATGTCCCCGGCCCCCGTCCCCCTGACCCCCGTGGCTTCAGGACAAGACGTGCCGTGGATGAATGTAGATCTGGAGGGGGCAGAAGCAGCTCGCAGTGCACACGCATTGGGGCTCTCATCAGGGGACAGCGGTGCTGCTGCCACCTACACCCTCGGGACTCTAGAGACTTCTCAGGCTGTGGGTGAAGAGGATGGACCAGTGTGGGCCTGGATCTCTGGTGGAGGCTGTGATGTGGACGCAGAGTCACAGATCAGCTGGCTCAGTCCCACAGGTACGTGGACAACTAATGTACAATTATTTAAAGAGTCATGTATGTACTCAATAAGCAATTGAATTTATCATTTTCAAACGTTCACAATCAAAAACACTTGATTATCTGTTTATTTCTATTTGTGTTGTTTGGATGTCGTGCACTGTTGTGTTTTAGAGTTTACGTCCATAGAGATAACTTCATGTGTCATCACTCGGCTCATCCGTCTACCTGTGTGTCTGTCTCTCCGTCAGGTCCCCTCACCAGCTCCCTGTCACTGACTCCGGTTCAGTCAGCAGCCTGGAGCGAGCAGCAGGAGCACAAAGAGGAGATCGTCAAGAAACCGCTAGAGAGGAGCAACGTGAGACTGCTTTGATCTGGATTATTAATTAACTAATGTTTATCTTAAGGCTCCTGTGTGAGGTTTTTAACTGGTTATGAAACAGACTAAGATTAATCCTGAGGCCTCTATAGAACCGTTAAAAGCAAACAAGACCATCAGGATGTCTGTGTGTCTTCAACAAAGTCCAGTTGCCTTTGGATCAAGCTTTGAAAGTCCATCAGGAAGAAGATTGATAGTTTCCACATAGTTCTTTTTAATGGCAGAAACAGCTGCCACACTGTAGATGTCAGATTAGGTGATAAATCGAACGCTGCAGAAAGAGCCTTTGTTTACATTTTTCACAGAAAAAGATCAACAGTGGGTAATACCATTGTCTGCTGACATGAATCAGGATGAGTTTTTTTGTTTGCACTTAGCAGACAGGATCAGCAAAGACATCGGATGTACTGATTTGTCCACAGGGAGTCCAAAACCAACACAAACCCAAAGATCCTCACAGGAGCTATGAGCAGGTTACTTTTGTGCGAGAAATAAACATGGAGCTTACATTTACGGAGTGTCTTTCATGGTGAACAAACGGTGTTGGAGGATCACTCTAAAGTGGAAGTTGCATAGTGGGATGTTTTTGAGAAAAGGCTCTTTATCTCTGTTCATTTCCATGTCTTTGTCGACCCTTTGTCTCATCCTCCTGTGTCCGTCCTCAGTCTGTGTGGGTACGTAAAGGTTCGCTGCGCTGGTGGAGAGACTGGAAGCCTCAGCGCTGGGTGGATGTGGGTGTAGCCCTGGAACAGTCAACCAAACCTGACGGGAGGAAGGACAGCATCTTCTTTGTCTACTACACACAGTATGATGAGAAAAAGGTTGGTTTAGCTGTAAAACTGTTAAATTCTCATTTGATTGATGCATCCCTTTCTAATCAAAAGTGTCCCTTTTCTCTTTCAGTACCTTCATGTGTTTATAAATGAGGTGACGGCGCTGGTTCCGGTGCTCAGGGACTCCCACTATGCCTTTGCTGTGTACACGGCCCAGAGGACCAAACAGAGGTGGCCTCTGGTCCTGGCGGCACAAACTGAGAGGGACATGAAAGAATGGGTAACAATAACATACAAACACAGAATCTTAACCTCTAAGGTCTCCAGCTAAAGCTCATTTCTGATCACATGTCCTGTTGTCTCTGGGTCCTGTCCTGCATGTTTAGCTTAGCTTGTTGTCTGACTGTTGCTGTGAGTGTCGGGGGATCACAGGACCCCCGTCCAGACACGCCCTGTGGTCCACGACCTCAAAGGGAGACATCATGGTCCATGAGCCGTCCTTCTCTCTGGAGGCTCCTGCACAGACACCAGCCTGTGACCTCATGTGAGACTTGCTTTAAGTGTTTTTTTAAAATCAGTTTTATTTGTATTTATTGACAGTTTTCAGTTTTAATTTGACTACATGTACAGTACAAGACAGAACAGAACAACAGAACCAGGGCTGCCAGTCTCTCAGCAGTAACATCTCAGCAGCCAGGTGGGATGACTCAGATGTGCGTTGACAAAAAGTTTCCAGTTGAACACCTGACCAACTGGAGCTGCTCGATCATGGCACAACTCATGATCCCGATTATTTTGATTGACATCATGATAATTAAACACGAGAACGCAATGATTTGACAACATCTGCATCACCTGTTTTAGGACGTTAACACTCTGAACACTTAGAAAAACAAGCAATAAATCTGTGAAATCATAAATAAATATTAATATATAATAATACAAACAAAATAAAATAAACTAACCCTGTTGTTTAGGAAGTGTTGATGTTCTCTTGTGGCCAAAATGAACATATAATTTAACGTTTTTCACACATCACAACAGATATGATGAAGAAGAGCACAACACAGAATGCAGCACAGTAATCGTCTCATCTACATTATTATGTTTTCGTCATCAACGGAAGCCAAAATCTTGATTTAAATTCCATTAATTGCCCTGCGCTAAGACCAGCTCCTCTAGCCAGGAAGGTAGGGGCCTCTATGGCTGTAGATTGATATGACGCTGTGCCAAGAAAGGTCTCCAAACACCCAGAATTTACTCTTTGTGTTAGGTTTGTGCAGATGCAGTTTGTCCATTTGTACAACAGACAACATGTCCTTAAGCCAGAGCAAGAAGCAGGCTGTTGAGGTAGACTTCCAGGTTAGGAAAATAAACATTTTCTGCAACCCCTGATGCAGTTCCCAGATGCAGAGCAATCTGCAGATCATATGTGAGCTTGAAAGTGTCTGCAGAGTCTCTGAATATCTCTGGAATAGGCTTTTGAAAAAGACATAAACTGACGTCCTAAAGTTGCATAAGGCAGAGAAAAACCAGAAAAGACGAACCCTCAGCAGAGAAACACCCGTAGGTTTGTTTTCAGTCTTTATTTCTTGTGGTCTTTAACCAGCTGTCCTCTCTCTCTCTCTAAACTCTGCATCGTGTCATGTTGCTAACATGCTAACTCACTGCTCCGCCTGGTGGAAGTGTTTTATATTCCTGCTGCTAATTTGTTTGTCTCTTTCACTTTGCTGTGTGTGTCCGTGCACGAACACTAACGTTGCTAACACTGGGTGCTTCCGCTGTGTGGTGCTGCAGGTTCTGGCGGCAGGTCCCAGGTCACCTGCGCTGCGTAGAGTCAAACAGTCTAGGGCTGGTGTGGGGCATCGGGTGGGACGGCACTGCCTGGGTCTACAGCGGGCGCTTTGGGCAACAAGCCACCCCGGGTAATCATGGCCCTGTAGACATTTTTTATATATAGATGTCTTCTTCATTTTCTAGGCTCATCTCCTTTCTTTGATATAATAAATACATTTGAGTCCTGCATACTTATTATTATAATCATTGCTTATTTATTCTCTCTGAGCTGGAGCGATTGTAATAGATCATAATTCAGAAGGAAACAATCTTGTTTATTTCTTAGTTGCTCATTGCAGGCAGTATAATTAATCTACTCAAATTAGACTGAAAACAATGATTAGCTGCAAAGCTGTTTGCTGTCAGTGTATTTGTATTTAGTAAAACACATTATAACCAGTGCATTTTCTTCTTGCTAACAGCTTGTAGTTATGTGTGCCAAGTACGTAAGCACGGTCCAAGACTCTCCCATCTGTTGTAGCTACAGAGACATGCTTATATGCAAAAAGATGTCAGGGTGTTTAGCTGCTATCGTTACATCTTGTCCATGTGTGTGTGTTGTCTGCAGGAGATGAGGTTGAGATGCAGCAGCAGACTGATGTCAGGAGTGTTCATGTGTACGAGAATCAAAGATGGAACCCTATGACAGGATACACAGACAAGTAAGAACCTTATTTGAACACATTGAGTTTATCTTCATTCTCTTTGACTTCTCCAAATTCTAATCATTCATATTTTCTGGTTCCAGAGGACTTCCTACAGACCGCCCTATGTGGAGCGATGAGAGTGGCCTGAAGGAGTGTACCAAAGGAAACACACACCCGCCCTCCCCTCAGTGGTCCTGGGTAGGTCGATTCAGTTGAAAGTTACTCCTGCGCACACACACTTTAATTCTTGTTTCATCATGAGCTAATTCTCCATCACCCTGTGTGTGCATTCAGGTGTCAGAGTGGGCGGTGGACTACAACGTTCCTGGAGGGGCGGACAAAGAGGGCTGGCAGTACGCTGCAGACTTCCCTGTGTATGTTTTTGTTTTTTTATTATGAGTTTGTCTGAAAGAACACGCCTCACTGTAAGAGAAAGGCTGCAGATTGTCTAACCTTCTTTCTCCTGCAGGACATTTCATGGCCACAAAACCATGAAAGACTTTGTAAGACGCAGAAGATGGACCAGGTGATCACACACACACACACACACACACACACACACACAAACACACACACACATTCTGTAGCTCTTAAATCACGATTTTCTCAGCTTAAAAATAATCACATATTCTGGTTGCAGGAAGTGTAAAATCTCACTGAGAGGTCCATGGCTGCAGGTCCCGCCCATTTCTCTGAGTGACATCTCTGTGATGCCGTGTCTGGCTCAGAGCAGGATGGAGCAGGTCCCTGTGTGGGCGCTCAATGAGAAAGGAGATGTTCTGTGTCGACTGGGAGTCAGCCCCCAAAACCCAGCAGTGAGAAAAACAAAAACTTTACTGTAGATCTATTCAAAATTCTTGAATAAGACGTTTTCCCCCTTTTTTCTGTAATGGTAAAATGTGTATTGATTAACAACAGTGTTTCTGAAAGGTTAGTTTAAAGTCAGGTAATATTGAACTCTACATCTGTGCTTCAGCATTTGGATGAAAACATTTTGGATTCATTCAAATCCTGACATAATTCCTGAAGCTAAGACGTGACCATCAACATAAACGAGGCAACGCCTTCGAGCTAGTTCAGGCAGACAACTTGAGCTGCACTGATTAAAAAAGCAACACTTTCATCTAATTTCAGCGGGTTTGATTTCACAGGGCAGCTCCTGGCTGCATGTGGGCACAGACCAGCCCTTTAAGTCCATTTCCATCGGCGGAGCCAACCAGGTGTGGGCCATCGCCAAAGATGGAGCTGTTTTCTACAGAGGATCCGTCTCTCCACAAAACCCTGCAGGTGTGTTGAAGATGTGAAACTCACTTCATGTTGAAATGTAATATATTTTCTCTCTCCTGCTTCTATAGAAAACATAAATATCTTGTCCCCCTACAGGAGAATGCTGGTACCACATCCCGTCCCCGCTCAGACAGACTCTCACTCAGCTGTCTGTGGGGAGGACCTCTGTGTTTGCTGTGGATGAAAACAGTGAGTTTAAGTGAACACCTTGTTTTCTCTTCATTAGATTGGTTGGATTTAATCGACTAAAGTGCAACCCTTTTTTTGTCTTCATTTAGGTAACTTGTGGTTTAGACAAGGCCTCACCCCCAGCTACCCTCAGGGCTCCGCCTGGGAGCTCATCTCTAACAACGTCACCAAGGTTTCTGTGGGACCGCTGGACCAGGTGGGTAACACTGCCTCTGTCAAAGAGAATGAAGTCAGACTGGAGTTCATGTGGGAGCTGACTTTGTCTGATGATAAACAAGGTATATTTTGTTGGTTCTGTATTCTTTGCAGGTCTGGATCATTGCAGACGGGGTTCCAGGTTTCACGTCCGAGACCCCTGGAGCTGTCTGCCACAGGCTGGGGGTGGGACCCATGCAACCCAAGGGCCAGGGTTGGGACTATGGAATAGGAGTAAGTTCATCATTACATGTCCCTTCCCTTAAATTTCAAGGATATTTTAAATAGTTTCTGGACAACAGTGTTGCTCTTGAGTTCAGTAGAATGGGCTGTGTGAGGCATTTTGAATTCTTTGGATACGTTTCATTTTAGAATGATCAACATCTTACATAATTTTACAGTCACTGATGTGTGCTACATTTTCAGGGAGGTTGGGAGCATATCAGTGTGAGGGGAAACTCAGCAGAGGCTCCTCGGGCCCCCCATCTCCCTCCTGCAGGACCCCCACGCAGCCCGCTCCCCGCGCGTCCTCCTGCACAAGTGAACGGGAACGCTGTGGGTGTGTAACCCCCTCGCCCATCTCCTTCTCCTCTTCTTCCTCTTCCTGCAGCCCTGTTTGTGCCTGGATCAAACGTTTGTGTTGTCAGACCGCTCCCACAGGCTCTTACCCCTTCTCAGGGGGGGAATGCACAATCATTCAAACCACTGAGTTGAGACTGAATATGTTGGTTGGATTTGATCGATGGATGAATGTTTCCTCCTGGCTTGTTTCCCAGGCAGAGATCGGGTCAGTGTGCAGCGATCGAAAAGAGAGCACAAGAGCATTTAAGTAGAAGGACCTGGATGTCATGTAGATTACAACAATAAATGGGAGTGCATGCTCTTACCAGGCTTTAGCTACTGGGTGTTTTCGGACCTAGCAATAGTGTTTACTATAATGAAGAATATCCTGTGAAAACCTGAGCGGGCGGGACTTGATAAAGGGCTAAGGCTCGGGTACCAGACTAACTTCAAACTCACAATCCCACTGTAGCCTAAACTATTTCTAGAATCTTGTTTTGTTTGTTGTTGCCTGTCAGACATTTGCATGTGATTTTATTTATTTATTTATGAAGCATTTGTTGAATTGTCTTTCTCCGTATGTTTTGGCCTGTTCAGTGTTTGCAATGGAGTGTGTTTTTCGCCCATGTTCCTACGACGAGCCTTTTTTAATAATCAAAGGTTTCTCTCTAAAAATGATGACTGGCACAAAAATGAAATCTTCATCCTTCAGGAAAACAAAACTCTCTTTAATTACAAGCAATGGGAGGGAGGGACAGAGAAGGAAAACGGCGTCCACATTTCCAGACCATCACCTCTCTATCGCCTACAATAAGGAAAGTTCTTCCTGTTCCTGTTTTCTCCATCCAGCGTGAAATGACCGTGACTGTTGAAGCTGCACAGCAGGTCTGAGTGTCACCAGAGCTCCACATTCATCCTACAGGGGCATTAAAATGTGAAATAAAAGTCTCAGAACATGACATATCTGCTTGTTTCTGTTCTTTATGTCTTATGTTCTTGCTATGACAGTAAATGAACCGTGAGGATGAAAGTTTAGATATGAAAACAGCTGTTAAAGTCAGGATACATATTCATAAAAACAGACCAATTCTCCTCCTTTAGGTCAGATCTCTGCAATAAATATTCAACCATCTGTCACACTGAGAGCTTTGGGACGTCATCACAAGCTCAGGGCGAAGTAAGACGACAATTTAGACTTTTTAATACAAACGTGAACAAAACGCAAAGACGTGAGGTACAGATGAACCTTCACCCTGCAGACCACCATCATGCAAACTTTCATGATCTTGTCAGTCAAATGTCATCCCATCGACTCAATATTCTTCTTCTTCTGATGCTTATTTAAAAAGTGCTTCAAAACCAGTATTAGGGTGATCCGATGGCCTCATGGTGTTTTTCAAAGAAGAGGTCCTGACCCACCAGGAGGTGCTAGAGGGGTCCCAGAAACTTTAAAAGGAAGAGAGGGGGGGAATGGAACAAAAATAAAAATCCACTAACATCATTTGTGAAAATAAGTCTTGAGATTTTATGAATCACTGCGTATCAAATTCTGCTCCACTATTGATTGATGTTAAGTCAGAAAGTACAAAAAAAAAAGATACAGAATGAAATAAATAAGCGTATTAATTGTTAATATATGTAAGGAGATGCACTAAAAAATGGAATCTCTGATTTTTGATACTTGACATCATAATGTACAGGAAGGGCGGAAAAGGTATTTAAGACATCTTGCAAGAGGGTAATACTATTGAGGGGTCCCTGGCAGCTTGGGAACCCCTGGCCTAGTGGTTAGTTTGTGCACCCCATGTACAGAGGCTGTAGTCCTGGAAGCGGGAGGCTCAGGTTCAAGGGGGGGTTGAAAGTTTGAATGCAGCACAGAGCAGAGGGAGGGACCGGAAATCTTGCACCAACAAACTGGGAGGATGCGTCTGATGATGCATGTCGAGGATGACCCAGTGCAGCTGGAGTCGTCTGCCTGAACTTTCCTGCAGACTTTGCACCATGTTCTGTCCCCTTACCACCACAGGAATAACAGTCGACATCCTCTGAGCAGGTTTCTGTACTGACCGGTCTCTCCTCTGAATGTTAACTCACTATGTGACGCAAACACAGACTTCAGAAGTTCTTTTGCATTTATTTTCATATTAAACAGTGTAATTATAAACATTTCATTCAATTACACTAAGCATGATAAATATGACGTAAAAATATTTTTAAAATCTACACGTTTCTTTAAGGACAGAATGAATTCTCATCTCCTTTTGTGTCTTAAATTAACCGCTTTTAGCCGATGATGACGGTGATATGTTCCTCTGATCAACCCAGCTTTAAGTTACAAAATGAAACCTCAAACCTACTTACATCATTTCCCAATTTACAGACAGAAAAAAAAAAAGAATAACATTTACATACATCAGTACAGTTCAACATTAAGTTACATTTCTCAAATGTGCAAGATTAAGCAAATGTATACTGAAGTCAAATAAAACAAGATCTCCTTAAATAAACGTTCAAGTTTAACTGAAGCACAGGCTGCTGGTTTCAAACAGAGGTCGACATTGTCTAAGATTCTGTACAGTGCTTTCTGTGTGAGGAGGGGGCGATGGACTGGATCTACTACAGGTGGAGTTGGATCATGAGCCGAGACTCCTACAGTAACTGTACTACCTACAGTTCAAATAACCGCTCTTATAGCTGTACACTGAAACTGTCTGAATGTCCTGCTGCGAGACTGTTTGCATTGCTACAGAAACTGACGAAACACACACACACACGCTCTTACACACAGTGGCGATTCTAGAGACTGTTTGGGCCCCAGGCAAAAACTCATTGGGGGCCCCTGCAACCAGCAATTATCACCATTATGTCTGCCAGTTTCCCCGACGCTTACTTGTCTTCCTTCTTTTTTCACTCCCAGATAGATAATTACTTTTCATTTCCATTTTGCATGGCATGCTTTTTCAAGAGGAAGTGCTGTCAGATGGGGCCCCCCTCAGGGAGATATCCTACTGTCATTGCAAAACATTGCACATTTTGAGTAGCTGCTGTGGTTTAAAATGTGTCAGCCCTTGGGGGCCCCCTACTGGCCTGAGGCCCCAAGCAGTTGCCTGCCTTGCCTGTTGACAAACAGCACCTCTGCTTACACACATCCGGACACGCCCTGTACAGCCACAGAGACGACGTTCAGCCTATAAATGATAATATACAACAATGAAATGCTGGAAACTGCAACCAGACCAGGAGGAAAATGTCATAAGAACAGGTTCATTAAGTTTGACACTCAAGTAACAAAAAAAAAAAAAGGCAGACAACTCTGTTCATGACGCTGATAAAAGCAGCAGTGTTTTTGTTCTAGTAGTGTTTTTCTGTGAAGCTTGAAGTCCCTGCACATTACTGAAGAAACGCTCGCCTTCCCACGACGCAAACTTGAACTATTCAACAAACTCCATTGCACATTTGTTCACAAACAGCTTATTACATTTCTTCATTCTGACATTTAAAAATAAAATCTACAACTTTTTTGTTTTTTTTTAAACACAATCTTACAAAATTGTGATTTGAAATTTAGTAGCGATCATAAATGGAAGAGTGCGGCTGTTTTTTTGTTTTTTTTTTGTACAGCATCACAGGCACTGTGATGACACTCGGTGACTAAACCATCCAAGCAACTTCCTGCACATTTCTGAGCATTCAATGAAGCGTTACACATCGGATATTCAGCTGGTTGTCACCTCTGTAAGGATCAACAAACTCTTGTTTTACAGCACAAACCGTTCTTACGGAGACGTCTCAAAGATATGAAACTACGTTCTGCAGATGTTCCCTCATAAATAAAAGGAACATTCAGTGAGTCACCTTAGTAGATGAGAGATCTTTAAGTAGTACGATCATCCTATGCATGGATTTCTCTTCCTTAATGTCAACCCTTCTTTTTTCAAAAGTTGCTACAGAAGGAAAAACACACATAGCTTCTCTCCAATAAGGAGACTGCACAGGTAGCGTATGACAAAGAAAAAAAACATACTCTTCCATAAAAAGGCAACCACAGAAATAAATCGCACAACATGAAGGAGGAAAATGAATGATGGTGGAGCAAAAAGTGTGGATCTTCAGATTTACACCTGCTGTAATCAAGGAGATGATTCCTATTCAGCCCGTCGTGTTCAGTTCAGAACTTATAAAGTCATGTCTTCGTTTTTTGTTTTTTTTGGTGATGCAAAAGTCCTGGAAACGGAGTGCACTTGGACACACAATGAAAAGAAGCAGCCAAACACCTGGAATGCGTTTGATGAGTCTTTAAAGCAAACATTTAGAAACTTTTTTTTTTTTCTGCTGACGTGGAATTGCACTGAACTGAGACCACACACACACACACACACACACACACACACACACATACACATACACACACACACGCACTGATGTGGATGGAGACGTGATGTGGCTCAGACCCCAGGGGGCTGGGCCTGGTTCTGTCTTTCATCAGTTTACAGCCATTTTTCTTTCGGCCATGTCTATGAAGGTTAAGAACGGTTCTGCCTGAGAGAAGCATCCGCGGTTTGCCCCACTAACCGCGTCATCTGTCCTTATTCAGCCGAGTCCAAAAAAAGTGCGAGTAAAAGTTCATTTTTCGATAGTGTGATGGAAAACAGTCCGTTCATTCATCAGGCTAGTCCTTCTCTCCATCTTCACTGCTTCCTGAGGGAACAAAAGAAGAGGAAGAAAGTTCAAACATGAGCTCAACTTATGAATGAACGACATTAACTCATGACTTTATTGTGTTATTATGTGGCCCAATAAGCAAGTCACATCTGCTCATAGCTTAAATACGTTTATATCAGTTTCTTGCAGTAAAATATCTTTCACCTGATCTGGTTGTAAACATTTTCTGTATTACCCATATCTTCCCATATTTCCTTTCCAAACTAGTGCCTAGTCACTTGCCTCCTTGTTCGATGTCAGAGTCGGTGAGATGCGTGAGCGAGAAGCTGGCGATGCTAGCCGGTGAGATGGAGAAACGGGAGTAGTTGGAGGAGCCGGCCCAGCTGGGCTCCAGGACTGTGCTGGGCGGAGAGGTGAAGCGTGAAGCTGCAGATGAGGACGTGGTCTTTGATACGGAGCTTTTGTCCGTCGTGGGCAGGAAGGCTGGCGAAGGGGAGGAGAAGTCGTCGTCCCACTCAAACCCACCACCTGTAGAGATGAAATGAATGAGTCGGGACGTGCATTTGCAAAGTGTGTTTTTCAGTGAAGCATGTTTTAAAGCTTCTGGTAGTACCTTCTTCATCTGTGGAGCTTTCAGAGTTGGTAAAGCGGTTCATGTAGCTGGAGCTGGACACCGGGCTGCTGAGCTCTGGTGTCTGACTGTTTGAGCGCGAGGAGTGGTCACCCAGTTCCTTGGTGGGGGTCTCCTAAAAGGCAATGAGTAGGATGTTAAACAGAATGCTTTTAAAAAGTGTCTCGCTAGCTTTCACTACAGAAAATCACAACAAAACAATCCATCCAAGAAGATGCATTCTGTTTTTAAGATCACCCTTGTTCCCCTGTGCATCCCCCCACCTAAAATAAACCCTTAGGTTGACAGTCAGATAAAACTTCAGAGGGGATCATTTGATGTATTTTTAACATCTTTGGTACGCTACATCCTGTAGACTCAATTTTTTCTTTGCTTTGAGGAAGACAGCTGCTTTTTTTCTAACAATTGGCTCCAGTTCATTTAACTCTCTTTCACATTTTTCTTCCAGTTCAGCCTCAAACTAGAGTCATTTCTGAGACCACATACGGTAAAAGCATAAAGATAATCTATATACTTGATGTCTTCTTACAAATCTACATGTTAATAGTTACATAAACGATGTTCTCCACCATAGTTGATTTAATGTGCAGATTCTACTTTACACATTTGGAGCTTGAACTTTTTCTTTGGTGCTTTGAGGAGTACTACCAAAGCTCAATTTAAATCTAAAACGAGGCATATTTCTGTGAATCAGAGTCCTTTATGTTAAGGTAACTAAAAAACTAACAACAGTTGCATTCCTTTGTACCATACTGACACGCTGAATCCCCAAAAATCTGCATATTTTCGAAAGGCTTCTTTACCTGATCAAACAGGTACACGGTGACATCATCGAAGAAGGACACGGCTCTTCTGGAGTTATCTGCACTGAACCTTGCAGGGAACGGGGGAGATGATGCCCCGGGGTTCAGCGTGGTTGGCTTCAACAAGCTCTTCAGGTTCTTCGCCCTGCTGTCGTCTGAGACAATCACCGGCACTGGATGGACGGTATCATCCTCGCTGTCCGAGCTGGAGCTGTGGAGCTGGTACGCACGCATGTCATCATCCGAGTCATCGCTGTTCTCGTCTTCTTCGTCTGCATCCACGCCATCCTCCTGTCCGTCCAAAGCGGAGCCGTCCCGCCTCCCCAGGTAACGGCCCTCCATGTCTGGCTCTTTTATTTTGTGACCATCGCTTGCGTATGTCCTGGTTAGTTTGGCATGGACTGCGTTTGATGGGGCAGCAGAAGGAAGTGGAGACAAGGTTTCTTCTGATTGATCTTGTTCTCCCGGGGATGTGATGTCATTCAATACATCTGGCTGGTTTCCATCTTCAATATGATTGTTAATAGACTCTGCAGCATCATTCTCAGGTTTCTTTGTGATATCTAAATCTGCTTCTGTTGTTACGCCTCCAACATGCTCATCAGGTGTTTGTCCATTAGACAATGCTTCAGCAGATTCAGAAGATTCCTGCTGAGAAATTAAGGAATCTTCATCTTTCTTTGTGTTAGCTTCCAACGCTGGACCCCCGCTGACCGGATCGGCGGAGTTCCTCAGCCACGCTGCTTCAACGGAACCTCCGGCAATCGTTTCTTCAGACTTCTTCTCGGGCTCGGATTCGTTGTCAGAGAAGTAGGCAGAGTCCCTGTAATTACTCCCCATGACAGGTTCCTCAGCAGGAGCTTCATGCTCTGCTTCCCGTTCCTCATTTGGATCCTCGATGTGAGCATCCAGCACACCCTCGACTTCAGAGATGATGATCTCGGGTGGAACCAGATTTGTCGCTGATGCGGACTCTTCTGTCTCCTCCTCTTCTTTGGCAACACTCAAGCCATTTTTTACAGGGGATTGTTCTTTGACGTTAGGCTGAGAGTTCCACTCAGGAGACTCCAGGTTCTCCGTCTCATACCCGCTGTCTGATATTTTGTACGGAGGCTGGAGTTTGTGTTGGGCTATTTGAGCATTTAGATCTTCTCCTTGTTCGGCTAACCTGTGAATGTCAAGAGAGTCTAAAGAGTCTGGGGTCTCGGCGGAGTTTTCTATGGTGGGTAGAGTGGTGGACATGCTGTCCTCCAGTAAACTGTCCTGGCTGATCTGGTCCAAAGATGGACCAGAGACCAACAGAGAGGACCTGCCAAGAGGACGGCCATTAGTGTCCATAAAGGACTCCTCGTGATCAGAGAGGGTGGTTTCCAGCTCTATGTCAGCATCCTCAGTAAGTTCACTCAACAGGTCGTTACTCGTTAGGTCTTCATTGTGCCCGTTGTCTGTGGACAATTCTTGGACTTGCAAGGTTTCTGACATTTCAGTTTCTGAGGGCTGAAGATTATCATTTGAGGTTCCAATGTCTTCTTCAAGGCTGGGGATTTTGGCATCTGTGCACAATGAGTCTGTAGTGGCACTTCGAGAGAATGCAGGGGTGTGAAAATCAGTTTGACTGATGTTCACCTCAAACCTCTCTGAGGTAGAATCAAAACCAGAGTCTAGACCTCTGTCATAGGACTGCAGGAGACCAAAGTCATCAGTGGAAGAACTATTTCTAACTGGCAGCTGGATGCTTGTGTTATCTTCTGCGACCACAGTAATGGAAGGCACCAGTGTTTGATTTCCTATCAGAGATGGACATGACTCGTCCAAGCTTGCACTCGGAGAGTCTAAAAGTTCCTCTCGTGAAGATGTGCTACTTGTTGCAGGTTTAAGATAAGTGTCTGGTATGGTTAAGCTGCATAAACTGTCAAGGTTGTCCCAAGAACGCATTTTGAATGAGTCCTCTGGTTCGTGGGCGAGGCCGGGTAAAAGAAAGTTCTCCTGTGGACTTGAGAAACTAGATCCTTCTTTCATCAGGTTGTTTTCTTTAAGAAACAAAAAGTTGTCAGCTAGTTTTTCAGTGTTCAGAAGCCTGCTCACATCTGTGTTTCTCTCCTCCTCCACTTCTACAGAATATGCAGGGTGAGTGGCTTCTGAACTACCCCCTAAAAAAGAATCCACATAGCTTTTATCTATATCCACCACCTGGACTTCCAATGACGCAGCTTCATGGAAAGGGTTCCCATTTCGCTCTGGAAGCTCCATAAAACTCTGTCCCCAGGAAGGAGAGTCCCCCTGCTTGGACCCACTTTCAGTGAAAATGTTGGTGTGGTATGGACTGTCATTTTCCAGAGATGACCAGATGTGGCTGTCTGGTAAATAAGAGTCCTTGGAGTCAATACTTTGGTGGAAAAAATCAGCATCAGTACTTGACTCATCCAGACGAACATCTTGGAGAACTACAAAGTCTTGTCGGCCCGAGCTAAAGTCCAAGTCTTGCCCTCTGCTGCCTTCTCCTCCAACAGTGCTCTCTCCTTGTTCTTCTAGTTGAATGTAATATTCATTCCCATTCGTGGGCTTTTGTACATCAAACACTGGTACAATCCCATGGATTCCTGAAGGAGTGTTCCCACCTTCTGTGTGCTCTGCTCTGGCTACAGAATCAGGGAAATGTGCCTGGATGTCTTCACTAGAAACAGGGAAGAACATGCTGTGATAGTTCAGCGTTGTGTCCATGCTTGAGCGTACATGGTTGCCTTCGTAGTGGTCGTGCTTGGCTGCCTCCCAAACATACTCAAAGCTGAGACCTTTGCTTGTTTCTGTGACGGTGAGAACTTCATCGATCTCCTGTCGCAGGGCGTCATCCGCGAACTGCTCCAAGATAGGGAAGGAGGAGTGGCTAACAGTGGTCTGGCGTGTGGAAGGGTTAGGCTTGAGAGCATCCCAGCGTTGCTCAAAATCTTCTTCTATGTCCTTCTGGCCTTGCATGCGCAGATAGGTAAGCAGACGGTGTACTTCCTCTGCCGTTGCCCGCTTGTCTGGAGACAGCCAGCAGAACTGCAGGACCTCGTACCTGCAGACATTTTCACAAGATATGTTTCTATTAACTTTGATCACTTGGGATCTACAAACCTGAATTCAGGCGAAATCATTCAACCCACAGAAACTAATTTACAACCCTAACTTAAGAAACGATCTATTTCACTTAACATCGTTGTGTTAATAAGGGTTTTTCTTAAGCTTTAATTACCACGATCACAAGACCAATTCTGTTAGCCGACCATTTTTCATGATGTGTTAGCATCAAGCTAACAAACTTAGATGTACATCCGTTTCCATCCGTGATAAAATTGCGCCCCCCTCTGAGAATAATCAACATCCGCCACTGCTCTCAACACATAGAAAACGATCTCTATGACGTTTGTTCTAATAGACATGTCAGAAGACTCACCATCTGTCAGAATAAGGAAGCTCCAGCTGCGGCTTAAAGAGTTTGACTTGTTGATCCTTGATGACATGATTGAGAACCTCTCGGTCGGACAGATGTGGATACGGCTGAGCAGCGTTCTCAAAGAGCTCCCACAATGTGACACCCAAGGCCCTGCGGACAAGCAAGAATTAAAGAGCTGATGAGTTTACGCTAGGACAAAAAGAAATCTTACACATCACCAGTTTAGAAAATGACCGTAACCTCTTAACCCTTAGTCATTAAACTTTATCAGGTGAGCTGTCGTGAATATTCAAACCCACAACAACAAAAACAAACAACATGATTCATGAACCAAATATGAACACTTCACTAAGAGGTAGACATGACGCCTCCATGGAGAACATCATTATTACCATATTGTTATTTTGAGTCCGGCTCGTGTAATTACAGCTACCTTATGTAACCTCTGTAATTTATGACCAGAAAGCATTTGACCAATGAGTCGTCACGTAAAGGAGGGGCCACTAAGAATTTACAGTGTGGAGAGATGCTTAGTTGGTGCAGTGTCAAGTTTCCTTTTACTCTCTTCTGGAAATAATCCAGATCTTTGGTGATTTACAAGCTCTGGAATTAGCAGAAAGGGCTTCATTTCTCAGCAAGTGGCCGGAGATATACGGTAAAGCAATGACCTGCCATTTTTTATTTGGAGTCACTACAAGTACATTTAATCATTTTTTTAATTTGCTCAGGAGAGTCATTTTAGTCCACTCACAGGCATTATGATGTCTGTGTTTTTAAAACTGCCCTCTAGTGTCCTCTAGTGTAGTGAGGAGTTGTAAACTGGTACCTACCACACATTGCTGGGCTTGGACGGCTCCATAGTAATCACACCCCCATGGCGCTCACCCACCAGTTCAGGAGCCAACCAGCGGAGGGGTGAAAACACATCATCCTCCGTGATGATGTAATCCTCCTATAATAACATTAGTCATAAAATCAGTCACACGGAGTATTTGCAACTTTCACAAACTGCAGCTCTCCAGAAAACTGTGCAGGGTATTTTAAAAATCACTCTGCAGTAAGAGAAATCATGTTTATTTGCTCCGACTAAAGCAGTGCACTCTTCCTTAGCCTCTCCCTTTCTTTACAGAAATAGATTGGCTGGGTGACCTTATCTTATGAGTATTAAATTCAGACAGCCGAACTGACGGATCAGCAGTATTTAGGGAATGCAGCAGACAGAACTTCCTTAGGACATATGCAGCTGTTCAAGTTACAGGAGAAGACGGTCTGAATTGTTCAGTGAAATATTCAATCAATCAAATGCTAACACCTGCATGGCCTATGACGATAAAAAGGTTTATATCCTGCCCAGGTCATCCAGGGCTGGGAGTCAAAGATAGATGTTGACAGTGACTTCAGACAGGCAACTTAAGTTCAGCTGTTGCACAATATACTGTAGTTGTTAGCCAACTTCAGAGGGAACCTTTTTGCTATTTCGTTAAATTTCAGGCTTCATTTTTAAAAACATTTTTTGGGGGCTTTTTGCCTTTAATTTAAAGGACAGCTGAAGACGGGCAATATGGGGACAAGGCAGTGGGGTAAACATGCATCAAAGATTCAAGGCTGGGGATCGTCCTGATGTGACCGATGCATCGAAGCCTGTAGCTTCCATATATGGGGCACCAGCTCTACCTACTGAGCACAACTGGCGCCCCAAACTACCCGCTTGTTCACAGCTAAACCTTTCCTGACATGCTCCTCTTTGGCCAATCAGAAGGACTCTTCACAGGCCACATTTCAACAACAGCTTTGGCTCCTCTGTGTATTGGAAGTTATTTCTTATTAACCTCCCAATAAGTGGTCTCTAAATTAACAAATCAGGCGAAACAAACAGAAATGCTTTCACTGGCTGTTTCATCTGAAAAGCCGGGACTAACCTTCACATCTTTGTTAGGCGGTGTCATTTTGTTCTCTTACTGCACGGGGACTTCGAATGGCAAAGACAACCCCAGAGGGATTGGATATGCAGTGTATGCAGGAAGTGGCTCATTAACATCCAATAGAGACATAGACCCATGAGAAGTCTTTATCTGTGATGGATACGGCTTCATGTTACGCCTCGCACAGTTTATAATTTTAAATAAGACTTGTTTGAACACAACTAGTAATCCTGAACAATTTTGACTAATAGCATCAACCCTCAAAGCTTTGATTGGATTATATGCATTTAATTGTTGATGTGTTCAGTAAACAAACAAGTCTAACGTTCTGTATCTGTGTGCAACAAGCTCCCAGAGTTGACAAAGACGTCGAGCTCCTTACAGCTGAAGGAGAAAATATCTGAAACTGAGGTCTAAGCTTACTTTGTATCTGTAGGGTCCAATTCCATAGTCTCCCACTTTGACAGTAAGATCTGCAGTCAGGTAGCAGTTCCTCAGAGCCAAATCACTACGGAAAAAAAAGAGAGAAAGAAATCAGCGTGACGCTTAGGGATGGCTTCATTGGACACAGGGTCATAAAGATGAAATCAGGCACTGATTGTGAAGCAGGACGTTTCATTTTTGGTCACCACTGGACGGGAGATGTTCAGCTTTTTCCCCCTGTTAATGTTTATCCCGTACATTGTAATATTGTACATTGTATTACTGTCTATAAATGCCTGTAGAGATCAGGTTAAGGGAACCACAAACTCAATGTTATCCACAAGTTCTCTTTGATCTGATCCTGGAGCTTAAAGCAAAGATGACCTCATAAGAATCAAGTGTAAGGGAGTTGGGCAATGATCTTGAATGACTTTGGCAACTATAGGAAATTCTTCTTCTGTCATTTGCCTCTGCTCTTCACAACAAGACATACAGGGGCTATTCCTGACTCGTGCATACAGCAGAAGGATAACGTTTCAGGAGGGGAGACACAGGCTCTGCAGGGCTGCCAGGAGAGGGCGTCAGAAGCTGAAGCCGTCTCTGCACATAAAGCTGACAGACATGTGGTAGATCATTCTCAAGAGAATGGAGTGGCAGGCTTTGGTTTCCTGTTCGCCTCGCGGCATTCCCTCCGCGCAAGTTTCAAGTCCCCTTTACCCGCCTAGCGACAATCTCTGCTGACACCAGTGTTCCTGTGTGTACACGACCGGCTACTGCCGCTGAAACCTCTGGAAGATAGATGGTGATTTATTTTTGACTCTCCTGTCCGCTGCGTTTGGCTCAAAGCCTGACATACAGTAACATAGCAGTAATGAAATGGGTCCAATATCTTAACCCTACAAGGCTAATACTAGCGCTGCAATGATCACTCCTATAACATGAGACATCTGCAGAGTTAGGTGTAATATCTGAAGGCACCTTCTTGATTCTATCTGGGATAACAGCTACTGTTTCAAGGTCTGCAACATGACATCAACCCACACGTACAGTTAAAAATCAGTCCATCTTTCTTCACGACAGTAAGAAAAACAAAGCAATGATTTGATTTTTCTTCAACAACTTCTTTGCACTCAGTTAAGCAGAATCCTGTAAAAACATTTGATTTCAGAGTAAAGTTAACATTGTTATTGCTTGAGCAAGTATCCCACATCGACTTTTGAAGATAATTAAAATTAATTGTAGTAAACGCTTGAGAGGCTTATTGCAAAGCTTGAGAGCTTAACATCTTTGTAGGTTTCCCTTAAGGGAAACTATGAAAGAAGTAATTAAACAAATCTTTTTGTATTTCACTTTTGGGAACAAATTTAAGAGCTGAAATCAGCTTAAGAGAAAGAAAGAAACTTCCTTCTTCGGTTTCACGTCCCTCACACCCTCTGAGGTTTCAGCTTTGGATGTCAGCCACCACAGCACTGGCCAAGAGGGTTTTGTGTCTGTGGCAGCGCACCATAACCAACCAGTCAATCACCTCCTGTTCAGTTCTACCTGCTGCTCTCACAACCATCTAGTTTCTGTCTCCCTTTTGACATGTTTGTGGCCTTGAATATTTTTAAGATTTGAAACTTAATTAGTCCACATGGAGGAGAGCCTGTACAACTCCCATTAAGTTGTAGCAAGGATTAAAACACAACTCCTAATATTGGGCTATCCTTTTACACGCAAAGAGCAGAATCATCATATCCCTCTGGCAGCGGACAGCTGACACTGTGGCAATGCATGCGAGCTGTGTAATTGGAACCCTCTGAGCTTATTCTGAGCATGCAAAATAGAGCTGATGAGCGGCGCATCGTATGTTACCCCCAAGCCACACGTTCCCAACACCCCCTGTACCCTGCAGGCGGCCCACAGCCAGACATCCAGCACTACCAGGGGGTAAAAATGAAAATGAAATGCAGCCTCTGCTGTACAAACCTTTTTTGGAGAACACTGGCACTCCTGAGACTGGTTGGACACTGAGCACTAAAGTTAAACTAACTGTTGACCTAACTTTTTACATTCATAGTTTATGAGGCTTGCGACCACATATTTGACAAGTCACATTACAAACCCGGAGAGAAATGACAAAACATAAATCATAGCATGAAACTTGAAGTACAATTCTTTGATCCAAAGAGTAAGGAATAATTAAGGAATTATTTTATGCCTTGAGAAAAGCGATATTAAAGTTTTGAGATTTGTCTTTTCAGTCGTAAAATTAGATCAAAATTCTGCCCAAATCTAAATCCCTCAAACCCCCATATGTTGCACTCGACAAGAAAAAAAACTACTTTCTAATAAAACTAAGAAAATGTTGATAAAGGTACAAATGTGAAGCATCAGTGAGAAACTGTAAATACAACTTTTCTTGTTCTTCTTGTCTGTTCTGTTGTCGAGATGTCCCTAAGAATGAGAGCTTTATCCTAAACTCCCTTTTTTGACTAATTGTTATGAAAAGCTAAGTTCAGTGGGTGTAAAACCTTTGTACTCCTTTTATTTTTGCAGTCATGAAGTGCTACCTGTGCAAGAAGTTGTGTTTGTGAAGGTGAGTGACACCAGCAGCAATTTCACAAGCCATCCTCTGCAGTTGCAGCAACTCAGCATTTCTAAACACCCAGTCCTGCTGGGAAAGGTAGCCCCGCAAGTCGCCCTGTAAAGACACAAACAAGCAGACAACGCACACATTTAATGGATCATCAATGTCAAACATAAACATTTATGAATGCAGGAAAAGATTCAGTTGTTTTACAGCAATAGAGGAAATTGAACAGGTGGTAAAATGCACTGTGCAGAGATGACCACATGGGGGCAGCAGACTCTCCTGTTCCTGTCTCAGCACTTCTCACTGCTGATGTACGAGAGCACCAAATAAGGGTAACGCTGTTTGGTAGACCTCAATGCTGTGTCACAGAGATTTATAAATAAAAGAGTCCAGCTCAGGTCAGTGAAATAAACTGTGTCTGCATCCAGCTGAGTTTCAGAGCTCAATGAGAGAGGAGGAGAGAGGAGAACAAGGTGTCCCCAGACGAAGACACTTTGAGTTTTCCTATTACAGCCACACAGAATAAACTCACAGGTATACACACAAGGTTATTAAGTTAGAATAAAGCTGGTCGTGTCACCCCTATCACTGATATGAGACCTACAGGGGTCTCTGTGTTTAGACTGAGGAACTCTAAATGTGAGCAAGGGTCAACAACAAGGGTCTCAGCTGTGTGGAGCTGGTAGGGAATTTCTGTGGACGCATGTAGTGACCATTCACCGACAAGTTACAGAACAAATAATGGTAGAGAAACTGCTAACAAGCCAAGCTTTTCTAATCGTCCACAAAAATGTGTGTAACCATTTCGCTTTTAGAAAACAGTTTCAATCAGACTTCCAAAATGTGAAAGCAAACAGCTCGTAAATTTTACGAAGCTATTCAAAACAGATTTGGAGTGAAGGGGATTCCTGATTAGCCGGCAGAACGGAGGATCTCCTGAGGAATGAGTTAATAAGAACATACTGTGTACACACACACACACAGCAAACTACTCTCATAATATATGAGCCGCTTTGTTGGAAATGTCAACTCAAATGCGGTTACTGAGCATTCAAGTCTCTGTGTCTGTCTGTGTGTTTACAAAGGGTTTATTATCCCCGAGCTCTCCCACTACAAGCAGCTTAGATCTGTCGTCTTACGTAAGCAACTTGGTTCGCTTCAACCACGTTCACCCCTGCACACACAAACACTAACGCATAGAAAAAGTGCCGCACAAAAACAGCTCTGAGAATAAGCCTTCAGAGAAGAGCTATATTCAATGCATGGTAAGTGACACCCCTCTGCCTGTCTGTATCTGTGAAGGCTCCGCAGCAGGTGATTAGGTCTTGGTGTCTGGGGGAGGGGGGAGGGGGGATCCAGTGCTGTTAATGAAACGACATTAACTGTGAACAGCCAAAACAATTAGGCCGTGTGTGAAACCCACAAATAAACAAGACCGTGCCGAGTTCCCAGTGCACAGATTACAGTCTGGCTCGGTCATCGTTTGATGAGTTGCGTATAAAAAAAAAAGAGGATTTTCAAGATATTTGAAGGGCTTGTTGTCCAAACTACTAGAAGCAGGTGATATCACGGTTATTTTTAGTTTATTTCCAGTAAGCCTAACAGAGACAGTGCGGCAAATAGAGAGTAAAGCACTTCATGGAAGGTGTGATTATTATTTAAAAGAAAAATTAATTCAAAGTGTGGTCAGTAACGTATACCGTACAACTTCATAAATGCCATGACAGTGACATAAAGAGCACTTCCATATTTGTGCGAGAATTGTCGCTTTAACAGCCGCTATAAATGCAGGAGCTCAACAACTTTCGAAAGCTAAACGTCAGCTGGCTTACATCCGAGACCTCAAACCAGAGAGAGCCTGCCTGACGTCCTGGCCCGGCACCAGGCAGGAGATCCATGCATTAGAGGCTGTCACTCACACTCTGGTATGTGACATTCTGCAGCCCCTGCAACAGTTGCTTGATGTATTTTGATGTCTAAAATGCTTTGAGTCAGGGTTACCCGGCACAGGTGATATGGGACGGAAAAACCAGCATCAATCACCAGGCTGTCAGAGGGAACGTCACAGTATATTGGCTTTTTGGGATTCATCTTGTCCACTGTGCAGCTGCAGTGTCACATTTCATGTTTCGACATCTAGGAGTTGATTGACATGGCCTGAAGTAATAAAGAGGCCACAGACAAGTTGTCTTATACTTGAAATCTGACATGAGAGCAGGCTCAATGCTTTTTTACATGAAGCAAAGTTATTGTAAAGTCTCACGTGCAAATACTGAAAATGAGCTTGTGCTGTTTATTACAAAGATTGTCCCACTTAGATGAGGAACTAAAAGGTCTCTATCCAGCGAGGGATAATGAGCATAGACATCACTCAGTTGTGTTTCCCCTCACACATTACCACCTTCAACACACCGGACCAGCTCTTCTCTACACTATCCCGCCTAATGAGCGGTGCACACGCGTGATAAGTCATTCACCTTGACTCATTTCCATCTCCTGTCAGAGGGGACATTAGAGCTGGCTGGGAAAGACCACAATGCCAGGAGAGCAGCCAGGCCCGGGCAGCTGACAATACCCAAGCCAAACAAAGTTATGCAATCTCTGGATGGCGAGCCAAACTGGACCCTGACAGAAAACGTTACTGGGTTCTGACTAATGGCAGGCAAGGTGGCGGTGAAGATACTCAAGTAAATCTGCGTCAATTAAACAGCAGAAATAGTTTTCTTCCTGCAAACAAATAAAATGTGCCTTAACATCCAATGGGCTTCCATCAGGCTGCGTGCTGCACATTTGAACACGAACTACTGTTGATTAAAATCCACCAAACAAACCTGATTAAAAAAAATCTAAACTTTATGGCTTTAGACATCCTGGAGTCAAGCAGGATGTAGATGTTCCTCTACTGCCCTTGTGCACTCGGACACACCTGCTTACACACTCATTTATTGCTGCCAAAGTAGGACATCTGATCGACACTTTCCTCACGTAGGGATGAAAGATATACGGATTGTAAACTTGATGATTGTTAACACTCTGTTGTAGAAGTATTTTAGTTCATCGTAAAGTTCACTGTGACTTGGCGTCACCTGACTTCGTATGCTGTCTGCCAATACCTCTTCACAGTGTTTCCAGTTCGTCGCCCCGTCACACTACGATAGAAGTCTTTAGAAGTTGAATGTTCAATCTGTGAGATCCAGATCAGTCAGAGCTGTCCACAAGCATAATGCTGCTGGCTGGACATTCAAACATTATCAGCTGATTTCTATGTAAGTAGTACAATTCACAGTAACAGCTTTTCTGACTGTTTCACTGAACTGGGGATCATACGGCTCCTGGTAAAAAAAAGTTGTGTAGTACGATAACACCTCTTTCTAAAAGAACAGTTTGTTGTATTTGTAGTCTGATTTTTATCCCCCTGTTCCGGCAACAATCTTCCCGGTGACACACCCCCTGCCCAAGGATGATGATTTTTCTGTTATATTTATGGGCTTGTCTCGGTCTCGATCCCTAAATGTCTTGGTCTTGTCTCGGAGCACTCTGGTCTCGGGTATGTCTTGGTCTCGGTTGGTGTGGTCTTGACTACAACACTAACGATAACTGAACAGAGCCAAACAGACACGCTGGTTACCTAAAAACAAGCTAGCAGCAGCTCAACTCAAAGCCCCTCATAACGTCTTGTGACCATCAAAGATGAGTTTCTGTATAACACTTTATGTTTAGGTATTTAATCCGAAGCTGATTGATCAATTGAAGGCATGAACATATCCAGAATAATGATAACAGAAGCCGCTAATGTTCAATCAACATCTCTTTGAGTGGAAGTATTTGTAACGTGTTGGATGTCCGATTTTAAATCAATCAAACAACATGTAAACAAGGTGGCGCAACATTTTGATCTCCTTGCACTCGTCATTGCGCAGCTCATGGGGTTCTTTAGGAACAGCTTGGTTTGCTTCAGAGTTCAGACTGAACTCAACTGTCTCCACATTCACATGGTGCTACCCATAAAAATGCACAAACACAGCAACTGGTGGAGCTGACACCAAGAGGAGCGTAAATGGAGCCTGTTTCTTTACTGGGTGAGGTGGGAATGTGAGAAGTCCCAGGCTTAGACTAGCTATGCGACTTCAGCAGGGGAAAGGGGAGCAGATGGGGGAGGGGGGGGGGGAGAAAGAGGGAGGGAGCTCCCAGCAGCCAGGGCCCGGCCCACCCAGGATAGATAGAGAAACAGTGAATAAATCAGCTGCCATGATGAAGTCTGACTCACTTCAATCTGTGGAGATGAAGAGGAGGGTTAATTTGGGACTGAGACAGTAGGCTCCCAGTCCAGATGGTCAATAGGGCAGGTCAGCTATGCATGCCTGCTGGACAGTATTTAAGGGGGTCTCGCCCTATGAATGTGGGAGCTTAACAGACTGACACGAGCTAATTCTGAGATTTCTCAATTAATGAAGCCTTCAAAGTGAAGAAGTGCTGAAGTGGAAAGCAGTAAATAAACTCTTTCAACCCTTCACTATGTAAAAGAACACCAGGGACATAAACCTTGCAGATTTATATTCTATCAATGTCTAACCAATTCAAGATATTCCAAAATAAACCTTCAGTAGAGCATTTGGTCACTCACCATTTCACAGTACTCAAAGACGAGCAGGAAGGGAATCGCCTCCACACACTGACCCAGGCACTGCAGGATGTTTGGATGCTGCAGAACTCTGTTTAAACAAAATGACATGAAGCCTGTCAATAAGTTATTCTGTTAATTAGCTTGATGTGATCATCTGTGAGATTCTACAAAGGATAACGTCTCATGCAATGTGTCAGAAGAAAGGTAGAGGGTGCTGCCGATATTACAGTGACGTCATCAAGCTATTTTTGGCCACTAATACTGTATGCATGTCCTTCTGAAATCTCTTTTTTAAAAGATTGATTGCAGTTAAATCTCCATGCTTTTATTAATCAATCAAACATTGAGCATTTGACCTTCAAAAACGCACTTTTAAAAAGCACGATTCATGATAATAGCCTTCTGTCCACAGTGTGTAGGTGTTAAAGGTTTACCTGTATGGATCTCCCTGCTGCAGGAAATCATTTTGCTCCTTGGCACTTGCACTAGCCTTTAACTCCTTCACCACCACTCTGGCTCCACCTGGATCAGTGTAGATTTCACTCAGGAGGACCTGATAATAAATGACAACACGTTAGGCTTTCAAGTTACAGAGAAAAAAAACCTAATACCATTGATACATGTAACATCAGAATGCATGTTTCAAAGAGGTATACAGTTGGAAACGACAGAAGGTTAAAGTCAGTAATATTAGTGGTAAGGCCCCGTGTCCACGTAATGTTGTTTTCAATGAGGAGAGAGCGCTTGGAGCAGGCGGCTGCCCCGGAGAAAAGCGCAGCATGTTTTTGCTGAGCGCTCTGCCTTTTTGTGCGGCCGCGCCGAGCGCATTGAGTGGAAAATCTTTCAACTTTTCAGAAAGGCGTTGTTGACGTCACCAACGCTCTTTTCAAATGTATGATACTCCCCGCATTTTTGCCTCTTACAGATTATTTCTTGTACCTATATTCTCTTTGCTTCATGTCTGCTGGGGTAAAAATCTCAAATATAAAACATGCAGTAAAAAGTAACCAGAGCAGTGTCGGTCATACAACAGCCGTTGTCATAGGGACAAGACGGACGTGCAGCGTTTTTCTTCTCAGCACACAAGGGCTTCATGCAAGCTCTCCCAGGCGATCAGCCACGGTTTTGTGCCTGGAAAAAACGCTAGGTGGACACGGGGCCTGAGTTAAGAAAGGGATCAGCACCTTCAGCACTCTCTACTTAAAGGTTGTATAGATTACATGTGATTAACAAAACAACTGACCTTAGGATTTCCATTTCTGTTTTGTTTAGATCATTAAAGACTTCAATTTTAAGAAATAACTGATCTTACCTGCCCAAACCAGCCATTGCCGATCTCTTGGATGTAACTCAGACTGTGACGTGCTACCTGGAAACCTGCAGGTCCTTCTGTGAAACAAACATCTGATTTAAAAGTGTCACTTAGAGCTTCTGTTGGTCAGACTCCTGGTGAATTCAAAAACAAATTCCTACAATAACAAAGACTAGAAGACAATGAAAAGAAGAAACACTGAGGGTTTGATCCTGCACAAATCTGTCATGATTCCAGCCAGATGTGATTCTGATTGAGAGTAAACAAAACTCATCAATCTTCAAAACTTATGGATTTAAACGTCTGTTTATTTACTCTTTTATTTAAAATATTCCAAAAATGAACAATAAGTATATAAAGACAAAGAAAACTGCACTGTAGGTAAGAGTGCAAATAAAAAAAAACATGTTTGGAGCAAAGTCTTTAAGAGCGAGTTTTGTCTCACAGTATGAATCTGTTTATGATGGGTTTGTGTCTGACCTGCGATGCGGGAAGGAGGTTGGAGATGTGGGGGTCCGGGCAGGGCCACAGGGGACACAGCGAGGGTATAAACCTCAGCTGGTGACTGCATAGAAGGCGTGTCCTCCGCCGGTGGAGTGAAGTCAATCTCATCCTCAAAGTGGTCCTCAAACTCCTATATCATCAATAAAAGAGAGAGGTGAAAACAGGCTTGACATGCTACAACACAACATAGCTCCACAGTGCATATCTTTCATGACAGAGATTGCCCTTTACAATTGTTGCCCACTCTGTATTCATTGGGGGGCACATGGGGTATGTCAGCTACCTGCCTGCCAAGACTCTCACCTTGAAGTTGATCTCTCTCTCTTTGCAGCAGCTCACACAGTTCACTAACACCACCACCAAGGCCACGAGCGCCGTCAGTGACACCACAAGGGACAGGTAGAGTGTTGTAGACAATGGGTCCCCTGTGCTTCCAACTGAAATAGAAAGAAAAGATTAAAACTATGTTTAATCATTCATGGTAGTGTGTCAAAATATATCCAGCAGAACAAAAGAAGGAAGGAAGACTGCACTGTTGCAGGTATAAACATAAGTGTGTTTGAGTAACAAACACAGCACATCAGGGATGTACTGGCTCTTCTTCTAAATCCACCCACAACAAAGGTAAGCTTCACATACAAAAATAAACCCCGCACTGCTATTACAATGAAGCTAAACTGCAGAGATAGAAATGCCAGCTCATACATCACGCAGGAGCAAGACGTACAACTATTCTAATCGTGAAAAGAGTCGAAGTCATGATTTTTAAGGTTTACATTTTTCTGCAAACATGATGTGACAATACTTGAGACTTCTTCTACCACATGACACAACCTTCATCTTTAATCAGCCGTTCAGAGAGACAGCTGCGGGGGTTTCCACTCGCTGCTAAGCAGCTGATGGTGCAGTAGCAGTGACAGCAGGTGAGGATCCGTGCCAGTGAAGATGCTGCTGGCCCTGCAGTTTGAGTGCGAGGGCTGACAGCAGCCTTACAACCCACCCACTGCACCGCTCAGCTACTGCTCTCTCTGTGTCCACTCATGCTGACCAACATTTACACAGCATCTTTATGTTTTAGTGCGACTGATTTCCCACTATAGCTTTGTTCTCTGGACTGCCTCACACACAAAACACATTAACTATAAGAGGAACTATTTATTCCAGCTTTTACGGTGTGCTCCTGTAATAAATAAAGATAGTGTTTTAGTAAAGGAAATATAAGTGAGCTGAAACAGGCAGCAAAACAAAATAAGAAAGCTTCAAAGGTTTCAAACATGGTATATTAAAACAGTGTGGTTGATTGTCCTGTCTAGAAAGATGTTGTCAAAGGACGCCATGTGTATCGACTTAGTATTACACTTTACACAACTGACACGTTTTAAATACTGACAGACTTGTCTTTGTTGGCATTTATTGTGAGCCTGTCAACTTTGGCAACCCCACCTTGTCTTCTCACGTCTGAAATGTCACTGCTCATCTGACAGGTATGAGTGCGGGAGTGTCGTAGACTCTGCTGTGTGTGAGTGAACAGTCAAGAGATGTTTAAGTCACATCCACGTGATGCTTACGTGTTGTAATTATAAATATCTCTTAATCTGACTCATAAGTCAGAAATGGTTTTGTATGTCGTCTAGGAGAAGATTGTTTGTGTACAACTTTGTGTTATTCCTTTTAATTATGTTGTATCACCCTGTGGTTAATGTAAACAGTGTCTCTTCGTCACACCTTCCTTTGGCATGAGGTGAGTACGAGTGCGTGCACTGAAGGAACAGAGAGAATTTTTGGATGCACTGCCCCTCTGTTCTCCCTCCTGTGTTTATTCTGTCTCCCACTGGTCGTAGCTTGTCAGGTACATCCTGTCTGCTGGAGGGAGATCCAACACCTACCGAGTCTCCTTCTGCTGAGCTACAAAGTCCCAACAGATGAAAGCGACTCCTCCTGAACACATCCAGACTACAAACTGACTCCTTTCACACCGCCACATGAGAGCAAATTAGAAAATAGAGTGTGACTGCAGCACGAACAGTCTGAGCCCTTTGGAATAAAAGAGAAAGCAGACAAGGCCAATATGTCAACGCTAAGCTGTATTAATCACTGCTTCTCCTGATGAACGACCAATCCAAAAAGCACAGCTTATCCCAATGTTTTCATGGTTTGTTTGTTTGCTTGGTCAGTCTGGTCCTGCAACGTCAAAATTATATATTTTTCCAGAACCTCCATATCTCTTGTTTATCCAACGATTCAAAGCTCTGTATTTAAAGAGCATTTAAGCTCATGTTGCTAGGATTTCAGAAAAACAGATTTGTCATGAATGCTCTACATGCAGCAGTGCAGGAAATACTGTAATGCTGAGACAGCGTTTAACACAGTTCTACATGTGAAGCATGCTAACGTCAAAAGAAAGAAAGAAGTCAGCTGAGTGGAGACAATTGTTCCTAATATTTACTCATTTGTTTTTCAAAAAGCTCAAGTGGATGCGTGTAGTTTTAAACAATGCTTTTAAACCTATCCACATAGACAAGGCCTTGACCAATGACCGCACCGTGATCGCTAAAGTTGGCAGAATGGTAACTTTGGCCAAACCAAGCATCATAAAGTTGTTGAGCAGACACTGTGCTAAGTAATTAAGCATTAAGTCCTGCCTTCCTGCAGTTCATTAATAAAATATTGCCTTGAAATATGCCTGATGTAGGAACCTGTCAGACATCATGCTGAGCAGTGCTCTTACTACAAGTCAGATTTGTTCACAAGGAGCGGTTATGAATCTGTACAGCACAGCCTGTCAGTGTGAGGATAAGACGAGCAGCATCACTTCATCTCCCAGAGGAGTATTAGATAGTGTCAGCCAAGAAGATTGAGATTCATCCCAAGTCTACTACACTACACCGAGCTATCAACCACAAAGACAGACATGATTGTCCAACCTGGTCTCTTTACAATGTCAAAAACAATATTCTTCCAAACATTCTGATTTAAACAAATATTGTAGAGCCTCAATGTTTTAACACACCACCTAGCATTTGGTAAAACTATAAGGAGATATACTGTGTCCACAGGATTGCTTCCACAGACCTCCATTCTGTGCTAAAGATTGCAACAGAGAGACAGCGTCTTCTGTGAAATATTGATGAGAAGAGGAATGAAAGATTAAACAGGTCTATGGTCAGGACACAGGCCCGGTGGATGTCGCTCTAAATCCAGATGTTTACTTACAAATGTTAAAGTGTTTCCTACCTTGCAATTCATCAAGAGTATCAAGGGAGAGGTGGTAAGCCTAGCTTGGTCTTATGTGGGCTACTGAAGGTTACCCATAATACCTTTGCAGTACAGTTGTAATTGGGGAATGAGTGTGACGCAGCCCGGCCTACTACACAGAATCAGCTTAACATGCTTGAACAAAAGCCACAGACTACACGATACCTTTAATCATTTAAGCTCATAAGTCTAACTATACACTTAACACAGTCTCTGGATGAGTGAAACTACAACTACGAAGCATTCACAGCTTAAGGAAAGAAAAAATAATTGGACGGATTATTTAAAAACATTTAGCGTTTGCTGTTTGAAAGTAACGACAAAAACATTCTTGTCCCAGAAACACCTCAGGTCGGGAGTCAGCGCTTTTATCCAAACCACAGGAAGTAACTTGGCAAACATAAATACTGCAAATATAGGTAATCTACTTTCCTAGTTGGATACTTTTAGGCTTTTTTTTGGCCACTCTGGAACTCTTTGGAAGTTGTTTACCCACACTGAAGAGATTCAGGCTACAACAAGACACCATATCTTCTGCAAGGAGCAGAACAGTATGATGGAGATCATTTCAAACCAACTTGCCATGGATCCAGTGAGATCTCAAATAAATCATATGGGCCTTTTTTATCACAAATCATTTACATTTACAGCTTATAAAATGAGTATATGTACCTGACAGGAGCCACGCAGTCGAGAGTATTTCAGCTGGCTTAAACAGATCTGAAATTTAGCTTCGCGACAAACCTGAAATGAAAGACATTTGGCTGTACTGGGAGCAGCGATTTTAATTCAAACACCACCTGTCTGTTTCAGCAGAGCAACAGGGTTCCAGGAAGAGCAGGACACCCAGTGAGACTGCAGCAGAAGTCAGTAAAAAAACAGGAGCTAGGTCAAAGCAGCTCTACATGGGATCAGTCCCCCTCATTTAGGCATTAACTGAGTCATGGGTTCATATTATGACTTGGCAAGCCCCCACCAAATGACTCAACTGGTTTTTGGGACCAATACGGCAGGGAGCTGCCAGGTCTTATTTTGGTTCCACTGCATATTTTAGCAGGCATTCACGCAGAGGGGGAGCTGACCCATTTTTGCAGACTTTACCCACCGGCGTGCACAACAGTGCATGTCTGTACTTTCAGCTGCAAACAGGATGAAAGATGGCATTGTCTGGCTGACATGTTTGGGTTCAGCTAAGATGTTTCTGTCTGCAAAGACTGAAGCCTCATCGATCAAATAAGTTGCACAGGGATCTGAAGCAGCTGATGCTTATGCAGAATTGTGTTGTCATTTTTCTAAAATTAAAAACACCTCTGTGCAGTGAAGGAAGCATGGCAACTGGAGGAAAGAAGCTCTGGTTGGAGCCTTGCCCTGTGACAACAACATAAAGCATGGCTGGTTTGTATGACACTGTGTGAAAAAAGATTACAGAACCATGGTGTATTACCCACAACCTGTTAGCTAATGAAGCAGAATCCCCTACAGCCTGGAGTGGTTGTCACTGAATCACTGAGCAAGCAATGTATAGAAAGGTCAAGGCCAATGTCGACCGTGATTTACAGTCCAAACATGCCAACGTCACCTGGCTGTTAATAAAGTTAAGGTTTCAAATGTGTAAACAGAGCATATGGTGCTTGAAGGCAGAGCACACGACCTTTCAGGTAAACGTTTATGTCTGATCTCACCCTCATGCACTTAAAAAAGTTAAAACTTGATGCTCTTAATCTGTTTGCAGCCGTTAACAAAGTGTGTATGTGGGACAAGGAACAGGTTGCCGTGTAATAAAAGCATAACAATAAAGCAAATATTGCAACATCAGTTTCCTGTATGTTATTTAATGATTTGGCAAACCATGTCATTGCTAATCATTGACTTGTGCCGATAAGCTTGGAATGTGTTACTGTTAAACATTACCGACCCACGGCAGCATTTTCACAAACAAATCTACTCATCTGTCACTCAGGAAGCAGGTAGGCCTATTATATCGAGAGAGGCATCGATGACTGAGCCTCGTAGAAACAGCAAAACAAAGTGTGAAAAGCACTGCAACCGTTTCCTTGTTTCTAAATGGTTGCATGGTATTCATAATGTCAAGCATCTTCTGATACAGATACAATACTTAAAGCCCAGCATATCTGCATCCAATATGCACCCATCCAATTCAGTAAATAACAATAATCCTGCTACACTAAATAAATCCGTCCTCACTTCTCTGAAACAGTAGCTTCAGTGCTACCATGGGATGTTTTAAAGCAATGAAGAATAACTGATTTAACTTAATTTATCTCATGCATTACAGAAGAACTCAAAATCTCATAACATCTGGATTGGAATCTGTTCATTAGAAATAAAGTTTATGTTTTACTCTATCAGGTATCTGATCAATACTCGGATTGTACCGTGCACAGTATCTGTATCAGTAACTGTAAGGTAAATATGGTATTGAAATGACTGCAGGAATTACGAAAAATATCTTAAAGGCTTTAAATGTAAAATGTGGCGAAAGAAAGAAAAACATAAATACTCATATCTATGAATCTGTTAACACTTTAGTTACGATGGACAAACAAAAATCTGAAATGCTTTAAATGTGTTCATCATTTATGAATTAGAAACTGAAATTAGTATCAAAGTAAAACAGATGGGATTGAATTGTTTTGCACCAGTTTCCTCTGTTTATAAAATGTAGAGATACACAGATTGTGAAAATCAGGGCAGATAATATTTTAGCTGAATGCAAATACCGAGGTGTTTTTGTCATTACTTCTTTTGGTGTAAGACTTTCCCTCATGTTTGACCATGAAAACAGAACAGTTTGTCCAACAGGCGACCGCCTCTGCCCGATGAAAAACTCTTCTGAGTCAGTAGTTAGGTTTACTAGATGTCAACACGACACAACCATCTGCTTCTGACATCGGTGCACATTATTTGCAGATGTACCGATGTCTGTAAACGGGGCCGATACTAGGACTGGGCGATATGACCTCAAATCAACATCACGATTAATTGAACATTTGACCTCGATTACGATTAATGAACGATTATTTTGTTTTTGTTTTTTGCCCTCATAGTTCACTGACATGGTCTCTACTGTAAATATGCTCAACTATTGAAGCTGGGATATTTGTTCTAATGAAAGAGTGAATATCTGATGAACTATTTTGTGGTTATTTATTGAATATTTTGAATTAAAATCAAAGCATCGCTTGTAAAGAAAACGACACATTTTAGTTGACTTAACTTCTCTGAAACAGTAGAAAATAAATATCTTGTATTCTTGAAAACAGTTTTTCCGCACTGTTTACATTTCACTTCTTTTTGTTCGCTGTCGTCTTCCCTAAAGACAAAATGTGTCCAAACGACGGACATTGCTTCCGAGGCGCGGATTGGACGTGTCGTCACGTGACTCTGCCCTGAAAATAATCAAAATAATCGACATGGGAAAGATTACGTCGGTTAGAGGTTCTAAATGTCGGTACCGATTAATTTTCAATTAATTGCCCAACCCTAGCCGATACCGATGTTTAACCAATGCATCGATACCTCCCTAATAAACATGTGTTCCCATGACAATATGGTATGACATTTTCTTCCATGTATACACTGCTATTCATCCTAAAATAGCCATATATGTGATCACATATTAGACAAAACCGGTACTGCAGGAAAGGACCCAGGACAAAACATAGACCATGTTACTCTAGGTGCACTTAAAAACAATAAGAAACAGTACGAGTTTCCATGCTGGCAGGCCTCTATCCACGCCATTGATCCATAAACGTAGTTAAATGTCAATGACCTGACCAACACACTAACATTTAACACCTCTGTACCTGCAGTTTAAACAGGCAGTTGTATATTAACCAAGTCATGCCACTGTTACCTAGGAACTGATTTATTTGTTGTTAACTTCAGTGACAATTAAACTAGACTTGGTTAATGAGTACTTCCTGAGTTCTGGTAGTATGAAAATGTTTTGAGTCGTGACAAGACAGGGTGTTATCTTTTTAAATGATAATAAGCTATACTGCATGATTCACCAGGACTTTGTTTAATATAAAGTTATATCCTGAAGGGGGGAAAACAATTATCAGCTAGAACAAGTATCGATACATTGATAATCAGTCTTCACTGGTGAGCAGGAAATGAATCCAGGTAGTTGTTGTGTTGTTAGCTTTTAGCTTCTGATTAGCAACACCTACACAAGAAGCAAATATTAGCTCACAAGAACATCTGCTAAACGAGCAGATATGTTGACAAGAGTAGTAGTACTTGAACAAACACAACACTGAGCTGTGCTTCGGCTTGCTGTCAGCTGTCTCACCTGATTTGTGGGGATAGAGAAGAGGGGCTCCTTCGCATAGACTGAACACCGACAGCAAAATCCCACCGGCCAGCAACAAAACACATCCATGGCGGCTCTTCATTCTCCTAGCTTAGCTAACAAAATGCTAGCTATGTGGTATCGTCGTCCTAAGCGGTAACTTGGTGATTCAATATTAAATTGAGTATTTTAACCATTGATGATACGTTTATAGGCAGCGTAGTCTACACAAAAAAACATATTTTCTGCCAGTTTATCGTTAGCGACTTTCTGTTAGCCAGCTAGCTCGCGTTCAGGTTAGCCTATCCATGCTAACAGTTTCAGCTGACGACAGCAAACACCTCTACGAAATTTAACGTGCCGTCGTCCATACAGACAAGATCAGCGATTACCTTTCACGACCTATCATGTTGAACCTGTTTACCTTTAAATTAACACAGCTACATGATAATGATCGATAGCCCTGAATATCAAGAAACACCTCTCCTCCGAAGCGCCATGTTCCTGTTCAACGTCACATCACGGAATGAGGCGTAAAAAAAAAGGACATGATTGACAAGTAGTCGAGCCAATCACAGCAAAGAATGCTAGCACGTTAAGCGCCCTGAGCCAATCAGTTTCGAGCTTCATTATCAGTCAGGTGAATCCAGTTGTCTGTCTCAAAAAAGAAGATTTTTTTACATCCTTTCACTTGCCAACCATGTGATGAACTGTCAAGGAAATACGACCTGTCTGTAAATGTTTATTTCAAGGTTTGAAGGTCAAACTTTAACTACAGTAGAGATTTTTAAAGAGGACATATTATAGCTCTTTTCCACCTTTTCAAACAATCCACTGTGGTCTAAATGAAACATCTGTGCTGTGCTTTGGTCAGAATATAACATGAATCAAGCACCAGAGGAGGCTTGTGACCCTGTATAAACCAGCTCTCTCAGAACGCTCCGTTTTGGTGTGTGTGTCTCTTTAAATGCAATGAGCCCCCCCTGAGTTTCCCCAGTAGACATCACTCCTCTGTAGCGAATAAAAATGGCAGACCTGCGCAAAACTTTTGCTCTAGGCTGGACGTGGAGTCCATGGGTGGAGATGCCAGCGGAAGGGAGGGGATTTTTTTTTTTACCAGCATCCCACTGTGACGTCACAAGGAGAGAAAATTTGAAATGCAGCATTTTTCTCTGTGTTGTAAGACTTATGCAGACCACAAACAAAGGACTGGATGGGTTTATTTCACATTTTGTGGGTCAGTAGACACTCAGGTTACCAACATATATGTTCAAAAACACTGTAAAAGTGGATTGTTCATAATATGTCCCCTTTAAAGGTGAATCTGGTCATTTTAAAAGGTGCAGTAAGTCTGGCTGAAGCAACACGATTTATTTAATTTATTTTTACCTTACCAGTGAGTTAATATGATTATTACAGGGCATTAGACGTACTGAAAAAAATTATATTCTCTTTAATTTAACACTAATAGCGATGTAAATAATAACAATAATTTATGTAAGATGTTGTCAGAAATATTGATTTAAAGTTTAGACAGCCTTATCCATTATTATATTTCGGGCATGTAAGAGAGAATGAAGGACATCGAATTGTCTTTCTTATGTTGTGTATTTATTTGTTTTCTACATATTTTTAATTACAGCTTTTCTCTGTTTGTTTTGTTTTTTCACATGTTCAAAATAAAGAAATCAATGAATCCAGTGTTGTTTTGATGAAATTCAAGTCTTGCACACCTTTGTTTTCTGTTTGAGGTGTGATTAAAACTAATATGAGAATATATCCGCAGATTGTTTGTTTTCTTGTTTACAACTCAAGCCCCTTATTTACCCTTTATTATTTATAGCTAAGCTTTAAAACATGACAGCTGCATTTTTACTCAATGACTAAATTTAAGACCAGCGCTGGTCACATTGTTTGAGTTCACCTGCTTTTGTGTTTAACATTAGAATTACTAAATCAATATTAATGTGAAGTTAAGAAGAAGAAAAGCGTTAGTTGTATTTGTTGAAGAATGCAGGAGCAGTGGATAAAAAATGATTTTAAAAATGCATTGATTAAACAATATATGAATGGTTATCAGGTTAGATTGTAATATTTTTTATTGTATTTTTACACGTTTTTTGTGTCTTTGGTCTTCAAAACAATATGAGTAAGAAGATTATCTGCTCTGATTAACTGATGAAGGGGGAGGAGGATGCACTCTGTGGCGTGGGGGAAATCTCCTGGGTTTGAGGACAGATACGTCAGGTTGCTTCTTGCACTCTGGATCACGAAGCTGCAAGAGAGAGCATCGCTGGCTTTTTAGGCACTGAGCAATAAAGTGAGGCAGAGATCTGCACATCATCGTCACAGAGAGTGCAAACCTCACCCGAAGCACGGTAGGTGCCAGGCTTTTTGTGAATTCATGTGTTTGTGTGATGATAGTTGGCGGATGTGTGGATGGGTGTTTGTGTCTTGAAGCATAAAAAGTATTTTTGCTCTAAAGAGAGAGGCATGACAAAACATGGATGTCCAACCGTCTGTGTGTTTGCTTTTTTCAAGTTGCAACAACTTTATCAGTGGAGAAAACACTCCTTTCTTTCATTAATAAGACCGTCAGATAATTCTTATATCATTTAAATATCTTCATATGATACATGTACATATTTCTCTCTTTGAGAAAACAATAATGGATATTATTTATTTTGTTAATGTAGTTGTACCTTGCTGACAAAATGGCACAGCCATACTGATAAATAGGTAACACTCTGCCTGTTTTTTTGTGCAGATGTACCTGCAGACTAAACACAGAGATATGATAAAGCTTAAGTTCTGACAGTTTGTAACTGTAAGGGTCTGTTACCAGACAGCTGAAAACACCTACACCTGTGTTATTTACTGTCACTTTACATTTCTTCCGTGCGTGTGTGCTTGCATCCCTCAGGCAGCTACAGAGGACCATGGCATTTTCAGGGATGCTGAGCGACGAGGACATCAGGGCAGCGGTCCAGGCTTGTCAAAGTGAGTCACACACACACACACACGTAAGGAGACACACAACCGCATGCATGTAAGGAGACACACAACAAGGAACTGATCATTAACACATACTTTAGAGTAAGCAGTTTTACATCCATTCATGTAATACAGAGCGGAAGCAAGAGACAAACCCCCCCCCCCCCCCCCCCCCAACTCCCATAGGGGATACCTGTATGATGTGTTGTTCACAGTGGGGATGGGGAGCCTGCAGGTAACCAGGCAGCAGTGTGGCAGGAGAGCTGTTACCACCCAGATACCAACGTGTTTATGCTGAGCCTTCACACAGAGAAGCCCAAATCTCACAAGCTCTCACATCCCAGAGCACTTAATCATTTATCTCTGGCAATTATGTCTGCATGAGGAGGCAAACTCAGCTTCACCGCTCCAATGGAAACCAAATGCCAGTGCTTATATGCCCTTTATTCAAGAACCCAACCCCTCTTTAAGTTGAACAACACATGACTTTCAAACTTTGACATTTATACGTTGTGCTTTTTTGCGTTTCTCAATTAAAGAAAGTGATAATTTTACAATTTTTAAGGAGTGATGAAGTAGGGGAAGCAAAAGAAATCACCTGAAGGTTTGTGATGCATTTTTTAAAGATGTGTCTCTGTCTTTTTTTATTTTTTTACTGTTTTTAATTTTTATATAAGACTGAACATTTTTCAGTTTATACTGTAACTCAAGGAGTCATTCAGTTAATAATTTACATGCAGGTAACTCATCTCAGATTAGAATTTTTTAACTTGAATGGCTTAAAAAAAACGAAAGGCTTTTAACATTAAGTTCGCATTAGACCCATAGGCAATACTCAGTGCACTTTGACTGTTTCAATGGCATAATGACATCCCCTTTAATGGCAAAAGACAGTGATGCGCTACAGGGTGTGTATTGGTAAATGTCACTGGTTGAAGAATGAAAGTCATCTGAGCGAATGAGTAAATGCGACAGCTCTTTTCAGCCACTCGCACTCTCGCTTTTTTGTCATTCTGGGATCGACCTCTCACTTCTGCATCTGTCCTCTCTGTCTATTGCCTTCTTCATCTCTCTCTCTCTCTCTCTCTCTCTCTCTTTCTCTCTGCCCATGTAGCTCCAGGCACGTTCGACCACAAGGCATTCTTTGTACAAGTGGGGCTGACTGGCTCGTCTGAGGGGGAGAAAGTGTTTACAGTTCTGGACCAAGACAGGAGTGGATACATCGAAGAGGAGGAGCTAAAGTAAGAAAAGGATGTGCGTTGAGTGTGTGTGTGTGTGTGTGTGTGTGTGTGTGTGTGTGTGTGTAAGTTTGTTTTCAGGGCTAACAGCAAGGATACAGACGTGTGTGCGAGTGTGCTGGTGCATGAGTCCCACATCCGTGTTATGGCCCTCAGGCAGAGGTCACCATATGAATGGAGCAGCATTTTCACTGTGAATGAATTCAGTAAGACATGATGGGGGTCTGGTGTGTGAGTGATGGAGAAAGGCCCTACAGGGGGAGAAAAATGCCATCAGAAAAGATAATGTCCACATAGACATAAGGATGAACTTATCGCTGATATTTTTTTATGCACCCATCAGGCTGTTCCTGCAGAATTTCTTCCCGGGGGCGAGGGAGCTGACCGTGGCTGAGACCAAGTCTCTGATGGCTGCAGGAGATAAGGATGGTGATGGAAAGATCGGGATGGAAGGTGGGTGTTAGTAAAACATCTGTAAGAGCTGCCTGCAGATGAGAATGAGAGCTGTTTAGGCTGAGGAGCTGTCCATTACTCAGTGCTGAAGTTGCACTCTATAAAAAACACATGCACCCAAACCAGGCAATAAAACAAATCTGCAGTTGTTGTTTAGCAATCTTTCATGATTTCTGACTGCTTCCATTGCTTTCTCCCTCCCTCAGAGTTCTGTGACATCCTGAAATAAAGAGAATCAACATGTCTGACCACGGCTTTCCCTCCCTGTTTTAAATAATGGATCTCTTATGGATATCAAGACCTTCCTGATTGTTTGATGCAAAGACGAGAAACCTCAGATGTTCTGTTCCTGCCTGCTGCTCTCCCTGTTGATGTGTAACAATAATGTGTAAGATGTTTGTTGGACCGACAGCTATTGTTGGATATTAGTTGTGTGTGTTGAATCAATCAGGTACCTGTATTGAATTATTAAAATTGAGTGAACATGTGATTTCACGGTGTGCTGTTCTTTTTTTCTGATATGGCAGGGCAAACACCTCCGCTTATTAAGTCTTAAACGAGTGGAGAGACATTTGTAATAATCAGGGGGTTAAATTATTGCAGGAAAATATTGAGAATAACTACATCAATTAATGAAACAGATGTTTAGTATTCAATTATTCTAAGTATTGACCCTTTAATATATATATGTATCCTATCCCTCTGACGTTATAAGTGCTCTGTAATGTCAACCCCAGTAAAGAGTTATTTCCTCACATTGACGGTAATAACATTCCTATTCTGATTCCCTGCTAAAGAGAGACTTATATCCTTAAATCTGTGCTTCCCTGCACGGTTATACGTCACAATTTACACTCAGAGTTGATGAGAGAATGACAAACCATTCAAACTAACATACTTAAACCTTTATACTGTTTGGACAACCCCTTTCAAGTGAAAGAGAACTACGGTTCTTCCAAAGACTCTCTTCATTTTCCTTATTTATGGTTAGTACTGCCTTCTACTGGACAGTTTCCAAATCTCTGAACAAGCTAGAGATTTAAACCACTCCAAGGAAATACCTATCACTTGGTTGAAACAAAACCCAAGGCTGATAAGGGTTTACATGGTCAATGCACTGGTTTAAATGTTCAGAGTACTGACAATCTGAGGTTACAACCCCCCAACAAAAACCCAATAAACAGTCCAACGAGGTTTTACAACATACAGAAAAGTCCTCAAAGATTTAAGAGTTCAAGAAGTTACTGGTCTGTGAGAGACACGCGCTGCGTTTTGCGCCATGTGAGCGCGTCAGAGAGAAACGAGCTGTCAACATTTTGCTAACTTGTTCACGCAGAAAAAATAGTCCGAATGATTGGTGCATTTCCTACTAAGGACTGGGATCCGACTGGCGGTGCAGGCCCCAAAGTCAGGTCACTGTTAGGTCGCTGGGTTCCTCTGAAACTCGATTCACTACGCTGACTTCAGATCAGCCTTATGGAATATACGGTACTGTATATGGTTTAGGTACAGCTAATGTCACTGCAAGACTGCAGAGCGGCAGAGGCTGCAAATATCTACCATCTGAGAACATCTCAGGGCGATGGGGCAACCACATTCCTGCAGATGCAAAAAAAAAAAAAAAAGCCCTCCAATAATACATCGTCAACTCTTCATAACACCGAGAGTGCAATTAAGCATGATATAACGAGGCAATTATGTTAATTAACTTATGTACAGCCGTGTGGAGGCAATTCAGGCAAAGTACCTTCTGGTACTATTTCAGATCAAATATTAACTGAAGCTCTGTTAAGTTGGAAAGGAACTCAGCAGAGTGTTTTTTTTAGAGAAGTGAAAAGTTTCAGTTCATTCCCACTGAACCTGCAAATTCCCCAAAATGAAGTTATCACAGTGGAATGTGTCTCTTTACCGATGTAGAATAATATAGTGATAAACACAAGGGGATTAAAGCTAAAGTGTTTCTCAATACAGTAACTGAGCAGATCTTAATACTATATTTACAACTTTTAAGTGGTTTCATAGGCTATTGCCTTACAGAGTGATTAATTACGCACAAGGCCGTAAATTAAATATTCAGTGAAAGTGAAGAGGAGTTAAATTTAGCCCTCGGAGCTCATTCAGTGTTTCTCACAAACCATAACAAGGAACATGAACCATGTTGCTACAGTGTTTTCACTCTCACACATTTCCATTCATTTCGTTTATATTCTCGGATGAAACTCACAACATCAGAATCAGCATCTTAAATGTTGGCCGTAAATCTTGAGTGCGTGAAGTCAGAGAGCAGCGGGTCTGCTCGGGTTTCCACACGTCTAGCTATAGGCCTCCTCACACATGGTAGCATCCTCATTTGTTCACCTAAAAATAGGTCGAGGCTAGTAGACACATTTTTTCGAAACCCATGCATCTTGGTACCTGATACTGAGACTCAAAGCTCTGTAAATGGTGTTGCTCAAGGATATATAAACGAGAGGGAAAGCTTGCTTAGGGCATTCACTCGAGTCCGCCTTGGTTTTCACTCGCCTCAACGCAGCTCAAAGGTGAGTGGAGAGTGAGCCCCGCAAAGACCACACTGACTACGGGCTCTTTGCACTAAGGGAGGAAAAGGGACTCAGATCAGGAGATCCTCGTGGACTATAACTTTAGAGAGAATTGGAACCAACATAGCAAACAACTCGGACCACAGGACGATTTAATGAGAGCCAAAGGGAGACCAAATGGCCGCTTGATTTCAAAGGATCTTTGGATGATAAATGCATCTATTTTACATGATCCGGATGATTCAAAGAAAATCACAGCCAAAGCTATCGACGCGTTTGACATCACTGCAGCACGTTTGGGTGGCAGTGATTCATGCTGCCGTGATTTGGCCTCTCAGTGGGAGCATCATCTATTTAGTGCCAGAGCAGCGTTTGGATACAGAGTCAGGCCTGAGTGTGATCAGGCAAAACAGGAAGCAACTAACTAGTACAGTCTAAGACCTAGAAATGATCTAAGTAGACAAAAGGGCTTTAAAAGGCTGACATTTTTACGCTTAAAGATGCTTACCATAGCCTGAACTTTCATTCTTTCATTAAGCAATAGGAGCTCTGTTTAATATAAGCAAGTTAATAGGTGATGCTTAAGTTTATCCTATAGCCCTAAAAATGCTGTTTAGCATATTAGAATTTAAAAACATTGAGGAGAACTCACTTTAAATAAGCACATCAAACTCTCGCTGCATCTTAGTTGCACAGATTTGCACCTCTCAGATACAAAACATCAGTCATTCAAATGGTTTTCTTTGAAGATTGATGTCTCTGCATTTCAATATTTGACTACTGTTTTTGATTTGTGATGTTTTTTCTAACTGTCTTCCTCTTTCTCTCCCTCAGAATAAAAAATGGCCTTCGCTGGTGTCCTCAATGATGCTGAAGTCAAAGCAGCTCTGGCTGGCTGCGCAGGTGAGCTTCAACATCTTCACTTAGTGTGCAACATTCCTAAACTTAATGCGCTTCACCTTTTTTTAATACTCATTATATATATATATATATATTTAAATTCTGCAAGTTCTCCCTGCAAACACACATTTGGCTCAAAACACTTCCAAAGTGGCTAAGATCACAGAAGCTCTCACTCTAAATGTGTAACCTAAACCAACAGCAACAATCATCATCTCACATCAACACTCATTAGTCCTGTGTTGTGATCACGCAGCGCCCTGGGGCGCTAACGGTGTTAAAATGTATGTTTCAGCTGCTGACTCCTTCAACTACAAGACGTTCTTCAAGGCATCCGGCTTGGCCGGCAAGTCCTCTGATGAGGTCAAGAAGGCCTTCGCCATCATTGACCAGGACAACAGTGGCTTCATTGAGGAGGAGGAGCTGAAGTAAGACACTTTAGGAATGCACACTTAAGCAAAGGAAGCCCAAAATATACACCAGATCTAATGATACTGCAATGGGCTTTTAGCTTTAACAGAGACAATAGGTGATTTTAGTCTTATTTAGACTTTTATTTTGAATCCTGCACTCAGACTTCACACTTAATGCACTAAATAAACAAAAGAAATATCATATTTAATGAAGCCTGAATGTCTTAAACATTTAGTTCCCTAAAGACTTGCTTTTCGACACGCTATATCATCTCTTGAATGCTTTAAATGCTTCCAATTCTGCATAGGGATTTACAACATACCATTCAATTAAGTGTGAGATGTTCATATATTTGACTCATGCCGCTCTTGTCCACCTGTCAGGCTGTTCCTGCAGAACTTCTCTGCTGGTGCCAGAGCACTGACTGACAAGGAGACCAAGGCTTTCCTCGCCGCTGGTGACAGTGACGGTGATGGCATGATCGGTGCTGATGGTGAGAATCACATATCTACATATCTTTAAATTTGTGGGACAACTTTAAACACACAAACTTTCCACAAGTCTTGGTCAGAAAATGGGTCCAATTAGACACAATCATATATAAGAATCTAAACCATTTTGTTCCCTACTAATGGCAGTTTCATTCTACTTTCACAGAGTTTGCTGCCCTTGTAAAGGCATAAATTTCCATTGACCAAGATCCACTTCTTTTCATGGAACTGCGAACTCCTTGCAAGATTCAGTTTTCATCAGCTGAAAGAATATTTTTTATACCTTATTTATGAGTTGCCTGCAGATTATTTCTCAGCATGGAACACATATTTTACTGTTAATATGATACAGATGTGTTATATGTTCTGAAAAATGACTTGTGCAAACTGTAAAACACCATCTGCACTTTTGAGGAAGAGTGAAAAACCAGGAATAAATACTCTTTTGGTGTAAATCAACTCCTTCAGGTCCCTCGTCTTTTCCATTTTGGTGTATTTCACAACTCAATGTGTTGACATTTAGCTCTAGGAACCTTCCAGGGTTTTTAAATACTAGAAAGATGCTGAGAAACAGCTGAGCTGACCTGCTCTACACTTGTTTTGATCACTGGTTAATAAGGGCGGTGGGGGGGTCAGCTGGACTCAGGCCAGAAGGAATGGCCCCAAGCTTTGCTAGCACACTTCCAGGGCTCGGGGAAGGCTGGAAATGGATAGCTGTCACACATAAGGGGAAAAAAGCTGCTCTGCTCCAAGGTCTCAACTGCTGCGTAGTCAATTAGATGATGTGCTGTGGCAACAGGAGAGCTATTAACAGCCACTGTTGCATCAGCAGGAACTTTGAGCAGCTTCAATCTGGTGCAGAGATGCAGATTTTCAGTTGTCTGAGGGGTTTGAAAGAAATAACATCACTGTTTTCTCTCAGTCTTCTTTTAGTGACTGGAATGTGCCACATATTTTGGCACACAAATACATTTAAATTAGCCCTCAGCCTCAGTCACACTAAAGTCAGATTACAAGTGGAGGATGGGATCCTGAGAATACTCACCAAACTGCAAGTCAGCAATATGTAAACCCTCAACCCTATCAGATAACACACAGAGCTTGTTACCATCAACCAGCAGACCACAAGACCTACTCCCTACAAGACAGGGCTGCCCCCTGCAGGTCAAACTGATAACAGCATTACAAGAGATCCAGAATCTCCTTCTTACTTTTATTTCACTTTTCTTTTTGGGTTAACTAAATATAAAAAAAAAAAAGCATTTTTAATACTTTCCAATGATAGAAATAAGAATTGGAAAAGTAAAGAAAATGGGTTTGTGCAAACAGCAACTCAAGTGAAGCTTTTCAAGAAATAATTTAGTCTTCAATGATTAGTTTGGATGATTATAAAAACGGATTATAATTTGCACTGTAGCTCTAATGTGCAGTAAGGTCCAAGATACAGGCTAAATCTGACAAAACACTAAATGTACTTATAAAACATGAATCATGTTTATTGTGGCCTGTGCAGTATTTAAAACAATTTAAAAGCAAAAGGGTAACATTTAAACATTCTGACTGTCTTTCTAAAAGTACATTTAATTTACATTCATGAATACAATGGTCCAAAACTTCCAAATTCACACGAAAAGCAACCAATTAGCGCCGCCTACGCCAGCTCTAACGCATGCATGCTCCGTACCCACCCTCCTGAATACGGCAGCGTGGTGCCAGCAGCACTTCCAATTCGTCCTCCTCAGCAATGCACAGGCCTATTCTTAGCATTGGGGCATATTGAAGACTTCTTCAAACGCACCTTTTAAGCGTCTTCGTTTGTGAAACTTAAAATAGACCGCTCTTTGGCCACAGGACGGATTTTCGCCACCCCCTTCCAGGCGGTGTCAGTTGTCTTATGCCTCAGATTTCCATAGAGTGAAACTATAAAAGGTCACCGGGAGCACCGGGAAGATCACTGCAGTCGACTCGGAGTCTTGTCTGTATCATCTGTAGACTACAAAGCAAAAACAGCACAGGTGAGTGCGCAAAGCGAGGACAGATCCGAGACGCAGCATCTCCATTAACGGCATCTTTGAGAAAACTGTGATTTCTAAGAGATTTAAAGTGGACTTTGGTTAACTGAGTTTTTATCCTGCTGCATGAAGACGTGGATTACTGCTCAGATCTCATCTGTAGAGTTGAATTATAAGAACAAAAGTCAATCCCAGCCTGTTTTGTGGGATTTTGGAGATGCAACATCGAATGAGCCACTCAGAGAATTTGGGGATTTCATATTTTTTTGTTTTTGTAACATCAAATGATTTTATTCTCATCCAGTCTATACTTTTTTATTGCATTTGGAACTCCTAACAGCATTTAAATAAGGGTGTAAGACTGAACTGTTCTGCAGAAGATGAACTGGGGCTTGTTTAAATCAGTGTTTGTTTGAAGCAGTGTATTATTTATCATGACTGGTAAAACACACTTGAATAGGCAGTGAACTTTAACATAATGCGATAATCTGTTCATACATTCAGGTAATAACAGATGATTGTATCCTATTCCTGCAGATCACAATGGCCTTCGCAGGTGTACTTGCTGATGCTGATGTCACTGCAGCCCTGGCTGGGTGCAAAGGTGACTCTCTACCTCTCAGCCCCCTTGTGGCTGCTTTGTTTCGATCCTAGATGCACTCTATGAGTGTTATTTTAACTGCAACTTGCGTTCATTTCAGACGCTGGCACTTTCGACCACAAGAAGTTCTTCAAGGCATGCGGTCTGGCCGCTAAGTCCGCAGCAGAACTCAAGAAGGCCTTCGAAATCATCGACCAGGACAAGAGTGGGTTCATTGAGGAGGACGAGCTGAAGTGAGTACATTGAAGAGCAGAGACAAATGTCCTTTCACCAGGGCATTAACAGATACTTTAGATGTGTTGTGCTGTGAGGACACACTGCACACTTTTGGGCTCACAGGGCAAATTATTTTGCATTAGTCAAGCTTGTGATTTTCCACCTGGCACTACTTCCTTTTTTTTTTATTTACAACATTAAAAAGAGCCATGCAGGCTTAGAACTTCAGCCAGCTACATCCAATAATCTTTTCTAAGTATCCTTCGGACCAAATTTCTCATCAATCTTTTTGAGTAATTTAATTTACTAATGACAACTTTTAACTTTTATCCATTTTGATTAATTAAATCACAGATGACACCTGCCACTTTTTACATAAACGTCCTAGGGTCCAACTAGTTATCATTAAAGAGGACATATTATCCTCCTTTTCCACCTTTTCAAACAGTCCCCTGTGGTCTAAATGAAACACCTGTGATGTGCTTTGGTCCAAATGTAACATGAATCAAGCACCAGAGGAGGTTTGTGACCCTGTATAAACCAGCTCTCTCAGAACGCTCTGTTTTGGTGTGTGTGTCTCTTTAAATGAAATGAGCTCCCCCTGAGTTTTCCCAGTAGACATCACTCCTCTGTAGCGACAATAAAAATGGCGGACCTGTGCAAAAGTTTTGCTCTAGGCTGGAGGTGGAGTCCATGGGTGAGATACCAGCGGAGGGGAGGGTATTTTTTTGTACCAGAATCCCACTGTGATGTCACAAACTGAGCAAATTTGAAACAGAGCAATTTTCCCTGTGTTGTAAGACTTATGCAGACCACAAACAAAGGACTGAATGGATTTATTTCAAACTTTGTGGGTCAATAGACACTCAGGTTACCCAAATATATGTTCAAAAACATTATAAAAGTGGATTTTTCATAATATGTCCCCTGTAATAGTCTTAAGGAGCATCTGCGACTTCAAAGACGCTATAGGCTACTTTTAATGGAACAAAAACATTTTTTAAGTTCAACGTACTCTTTTCATTTAATAACGTTAAAGGAATTGTGTTATTTTTTTATTTAAAGTCTTACCAGAGACATTCAGGTTCACAGTGAATATTTATGCAAATATCAAAATTATGTCAGTTCATTCAATATTTTCTTTACCCAAAAGTATTTTTATCGGTGTTAGCCGGAGGCTCGGGTCCCTGAACTAACCACCACCTCTGTCCAATCACAGGCTGTTCCTGCAGAACTTCAAGGCAGATGCACGCGCACTGACAGACGCTGAGACCAAGGTTTTCCTCAAGGCCGGTGACACCGACGGTGACGGCAAGATCGGCGTTGATGGTGGGTCAATGACAACTTGCTTTTCACACACAGCACGGTTACTGTGTTCTCTAACCTTTTGTCTCCCTCTCATGTCTCCCCGCAGAGTTTTCAACCGTGGTTAAGGGATAAATGTCACCTGACCAACCACACCTGCTCTGATGGAACAACAAAGCCCACGTCAACCTCCCCCCTTTCATCCGAATATAGGCTAAATAATTTTTATACATTTGCTTAAGAGACGTTTCCTCCTATGCAACTCACTGTCCAAAAATGATGGTTGTGAATGTCGCTCGGTTGTGTTCATGTCTTAAAAATGAATTTTGCTTACTGTAAAATTTATGATGCACTTTCCAGGTACGAACGGTAAAAAAGAATAAATATTCTTTTGCTACGGTCTTCTGGGATTTCTATTCTGTTTTGTTGTTTTCTCCATTATTGATTTGCACTTTTTGCACACAATATTCACAACTAAAAATACTGAATCAATAAATGCAACATTGAAATGTAAAGAAAATTACCAGCAGTGATGAACACAGCCCGAAGTTAATTCTAAATTAAGACCAGCCTCTGATTAGGGAGGTAGCCAATCATAGATTTGGATTTTGGGATGACACCTGGGGTGGCCAATCAAATTTCTTGTGGGGCCCATGCCATCTCTGGCAACCCCTCTTGACACGCCCTTGTTTGTTTTTAAAATCTATAAACAAACTACAATGATAACAGGGCGGAGTCGCTCTGTCTCTCACACGCACACGCGCACACGCACACGCACACACACACACACACACACACACACACACACACACACACACACACACACACACACACACACACACACACACACACACACACACACACACACACACACACACACACACACACACACAATAAAGATCTATTGACCACGTTTACCTTCATCAGGTGCCAAAGCCTCAGAGCCCAATTAGGCAAACACGTGTAAATAGATAAAGAAAAACAACATCATTATTGAGAAAGGCCAACTACAATTTAAAATTACTCAAAATATCCTAAAATGTGTCTCTATAATTACACCTCCTGGCATAATGAAATAAGGGATATAGTAAAAGGAAAGTTTGTGTGCTTGTGTAGCTTCCCTCTCTGCAGTTCCCCTCTTCTGCCACTAGATGGCGTTATGACCATGGACAGCAGGAGTTGGGACACGTTACCGAAGTCTTCATCTGCAATAAAAACGACCTCCACCTGTTTGGAGTAACACTTCAAACATCCACACAGACGAGCCTGCTCTTTGGTTATGAAGGCCTAGTTTAGTAATGTCAGTGGGAAACTAACAACGGACTCCACGTGGACAAAGAGGATTAATGAATGTGATATTTGAGGCACATTTTCTTCAATCGTATGTTTTAGAATGTACAATCTTGTGATCTCCATTTCTGCTTCTGTTTATTTTTTAAACTGATCACTTTGGGACAGATAAAGATTGTGTGTTATATATGAACACATTCAAGCATACAGAGATAGAAATAGACACTCTCCATTGAATCACTTCTTAATTCTGAAACGAACACTAAAAAGAAAAGAGAGGGTTGCTCGTCTATATGTCCAGCAGTGAGCCTCGTAAAGAACCTAAGCAATGAATAAATGATCAGCGCAGTAACAGTATCTGCGAGGTATCAACATGGCGCATGACATCATGCAGAGGGTTGTAGGTAAAACCAAATCCGGTGTCCTCCTCCTCCTCCTCCTCCTCGGGCTACTTTTTACGCACAGTTTGGAGGAGCTGATTGAGTTTCTCTTCACTCGGAGCTCGCAGCAGAACACTATCTGAAATCACTTGTTGAGGGGCCCCATTTACAAGTTGGCACCGGGTTAAGAATTAGGAAAGGTTGACAGTGACAAACCACCGGAGATACAAGCTTTTATTCAATAATGAAAGACGCCACGGTGCAGCCAGAGAATTAAACAAAAGGCTGCCGTGCGTTCACTGCGCGTAAAGGTCATCTGTTCTATGTTACTTAGTATAATTAATGCTCTTTAATCATTTCAACGGCAAATAATCAAATAAGATGGTACTAGACATGACTTCTACCTACAGGTGGAAAAAGTAAATACATCATTTCTCACTTTAAATTAAATATATAGACTTTACTTCAGACCCATAGGTCCAAAAAAGCACAAGATACAAGAAGCAATACAGCACAATTACTTTTTTTGTTAGTTAAAACCAAATGTAAAAAGTAAAGCCCTCTGAAGGAAATTCCCACCAGATATGTCTGTGCAATTGCAAATATTACTGAACATTACGTCACATTTGGATTCAACTTAAACTCTATTTATCCAAAAATAAATAAATCTGAGAGCATTTCACTGAAGGGAAACGACGAGAATGAACAATAACTTTGTTCTAACTCCTGCTGCATCGTGAAACCCCCAAGATCAGGTTTCACCAAATTTCTTTCGGTAAACTTTTGCATCCAACAACAAAACCGTAGGAAATATACTTGCGTTCTAATGTTGGAGGTAAAAGTAAAAATGTTATCCCAAAAAGAATACTAAATTAGAGTACAAATAATCGGGAACTGTTTAAAGAGTACAGCAGAAAAGATTATGTATTTGGCCTTTAAATAATGTTTAAGAGGATAGTTTAGCACCAGGCCAGCATCACCTGCACTTCACGCTCGCCAGCTGATGCGAGGAGGCTGGGTGACTGTCCGAGTGGGGGGGGGGAGATGCTGTGCCCCTGCCTTTGGTTGCATCCAAGGATATCCCCTGAGTGTCAGGTTGCAGATATTTTGGAAACACTTTGGGAGGTGGCACTAACAAGTAGAGGCTGCATGCATGATGTAAAGGGTCAGAACTGGCAACCTTAGCGCACGGACTGGTTTTTTATTCAGCTCGTGCAATTTATAGCAGGTTGATTATAGTGTGCATTGATTGGAAACAATGTCTACGCTAACAGACAAACCATCAGCCCTTTCCTCCTCATACATAATGCTGCTCTATCCTGCATATAAACACTTTCATTTAACCTACATCATCGAGAGAAATAACCTTCTTTCTCAGTGTGCTGCATTGAACACTCTCCTAGGACTGTGCTTAATGACCCCTGAATGTGTTTGTGTGTCACATCCGCCTGGGGCCACAGATGCCCTCGGAAAAGACATCCTGAACTGGTAATTTTGCAAGTGGACAAATTGGGCACACTGGCTGCAACTTAGTGACCGAAAAAATTAACTCCATGTCGAAAGGAAGCTCATAAAATGTCACCTGTCTGACCTCTCTCTAAATGATGCACGTAAGTACCTGGGACACTGCACATTATGCACCATCATCACCATCATGGCGGGACTGGGAAGCCTTCAGCGGAGGGTGACCTCGTGTCCCTTAATCAGCAGAGTTGACAAAGCAATTTAGCGAGACTGTTCCCATGTCAGAGGGTGAGGAGGTTCAGGAGTACCGGCGTCCCTGACATTGAGTGATGTGAGTTTAAGGATTATATTACAGATGATTTGGTTGGTAATAATCTCAATCCCCATCTGTTGAGGATAAAGCAGGGGGATGATTTTGGTCCAGATTTGGACAGGTGAAGCGCAGCAGAATGCCAAAAAAACAACAAAATACGCACATGAAAGGTGACCTTATATTTCGACATCACTCACCTCTAGTGATAGGGGCATATTTGAAGTAGGATGTGGCTCAGATGTGCTCGTTTCGGTACGGCTGACTGTAAAAGGATATCTGCATGAAATGATGGGAGGAGGAGGGGGGATAAAAAGAAACAGCAAGAGAGGGAGAAAAAGGAGAGAGAGATTGCAGTTACATTACAGTCTCCCTGCATTTACTGTACTGTATAATTCTAGAGGTGAGAGGAGGGGGAGGGGGAGGAAGGGGAGGAGGGGTGACAGGAGGGAGTGGTGTGTGGGGGAGAAGAATGCGCTTTTTAACTTAATTTGCTATTTACAAGGGCGTTACAGATGTCCACGGTCCGGTCTCCGTGTCCCCGGGCGTTATAAATAGTAAAGGTTAATTAGTTAGCAGAGAAATTGGATCAGGGGCGGGCAGTTAGAACTTGATCCATAGACAGGTAACTCAAGCAATCCCCATTGTCACTGCAATCAGACCTATATAAATCCGCCTTGACAGACAGCAGTCACCACATAGCCTTACCTTTCTGCTGGATCACCAACCGGGCGAGAACCCCACAACACGGTAAGTTGCTGAGTGGATTCTTGGAGGTTGCATTTGAAGGAAAGTTGCTGCTTTCTTATTTTTCTGTTTTAAAGTGTTTGCAGATTTAGATTCTCTGGCTCCTCTACGCTTTACTTAGAGCACTTTAAGTTATTCCTAGTTGGATTAAAGGTGAAATAATTGCGTGCGTAAAGGGGAGAGATGTGCGCATTTTGGCGACAAAAGCCAAATGACTGTAACGTTTAACCTGTGCGTAAGATAGTAGTGTTTTTACATTATTCCCATGATGACATTCATTATATCTTTACGAAAATAAAGGACTTATTTGAGCAACATTACTACCTGCACACCTTTAGCTCTCCATCAGTGACAAGTGCGCGAGTTCGCTCCTGTTCCTGGATAAATGTGTTAATAATTCACCACGCTTGTCTCCCTACATGCAGGAATAAAATGTCGCTCTCATCTATCCTTTCCGCTGAGGCCATCGACAGTGCTATCAAGGACTGCCAAGGTATCGTCTTCCACCAATATCATTACTTCTCTCCTTATTCTATACCGTAGCCTACATCTTCTGGAGCCTGCGTGTACAAGATAGTCTGAGCCTGCAAATGTCGAGATTAAAGATGCATACAGTCATAGAGTTAAGTTAAGCACACAGTAAAGGCTTTTTTAAAGGGTATTTTTTTAGCATAAATTAAGATTTAGACTTATTACTGGAGGTGGCAGATGAAGAAAACTGGCTCCTCAAACCTCTAACAGATGAGACAAACTCCTTAGAGAGCATTCAGGTGTAGTATTTACTGCACGAGACTCTACCTCATCACACTTAATAACACCTTTTCAGACAGTGCAAACTTGTCAAAACAATTTAGAGTGATATGAACATTTTGAGGATTAGCTGTATTATTACTCAGACTTTTAATTCTAGTTAAGAGATAAATAGACCACTCCTTAAAATCCTAATGATTAAAATGTTTTAATCCGTTGTGTTTCCTCACTGTGCTCTTTATCCTCCTCCTCCAGCGCCAGACTCCTTCTGTCCTAAAAAGTTTTTCCAACTGTGCGGCCTCACCAAGAAGAGCCCCCAGGATGTGAAGAAGGTTTTTGGGATCCTGGACAACGATGGCAGCGGATTTATTGAGGAGGAAGAGCTCAAGTGAGTGAGCAAGGGTTTTCTTTTTTCTTCAAATGGATAAAAGATCAGACTTTTTTTTTATTCTGCTGCACCAGAAGGAATGCAGGGACAGGGATGCCAAACACTTTTAAGTTCTTCATTTTCAGTGTGTCATTGCTGACAGGGCATAGAGGACACATTGCTTTTCATACTATATGTCAAACAGATCAAAAACATTTACACATGAATTCCCACAAGAACATTGAGAACACAACACATTCATTAACTCTAAGTACACTCTCAGGACGGGCTGTTAGAGTGTGGACATTATGAGATACTCTGACAAGCCTTCAGAAATGTAGTATGTGTGCAGGCTTGCTTTCCTCAAGATTTAATATGACTTGCATATTACATTCTCAGCACACAGTGTTTTCTTGCTGCTGTTTTTGATTACCCTGTACCTATACGTGATGAGTGTATAAACACTGTTCTTCATACTCCGGCTGCACAGCAGCTCCAAAACTTCATAGCTGTATGAAATGACATAAGAGTTTACAGACCTATAACTCAGTTGAAATGTCATGTTACCTGTGCACATTTAGATGATTCATTTTGTCTAATAAGAGCACATTGGACCATTGTGTTAAATCCTGATATCTGCCGTTATGGTTATTGCAACGTATTCGGTTTCCATTGAGACACACCTCTGACTCTTTGCCTTTCTGTCTCTGTGCATGGCAGGTTTTTCCTCCAGAGGTTTTCTCCTGGGGCTCGCGTTCTGACAGACAAGGAGACCAAGGGTTTCCTGTGTGCTGCTGATGACGACAGCGATGGGCGTATTGGAGCAGACGGTGAGCATACTTGCGGCTTAAGAAAAATCTATTTTGTACGATTTTTAATGCAAAGGAACTACACTTGTTGTATATCCCCAAAAGGGTCCAGGGGTTCTGGGTCCTTAAGTAAGGGAAAGAGAGACCATCATACATGCCACTGATAAAATAAGAAATGGAAAACGCTGCACACTTTTAGCGCCCCATATCTAAAAAGGAGGTACCCAACCAAGCAAGGGTAGATGCAGCGGGCCTCAAAACTTGCACCATGACCATATACTTGCCAATTTTAGATTTGCTGATGAGTTTAATCGGATACATTTTTTTTTGGGTTATAACCGACTATTATTAGAAATGTAGTGTTAAGCATCATTATTCTCGCTCTATTGAGGCATGTGTTAGGCTGAAGATCATCTATCTTATGCTGTTTTGTTTTTCTCCACAGAGTTTCAGGCCATGGTGTTGTCCTAAACAACTCGACTCCATCATCTCAATCTGACCCCCTCCTTCTCCCTACTCCACAGCTTCAAGGGCTCTTCTAGATTTAGTCGATCACTTTCCATCTGGTTAGATCAAACATTTTCTTTGTAAGACTCGCTCTGGTCCACAGACAAACACACTCTCATCATGTTTGTAGTTATTTTTTCTTTTTCATTTGTTTTCGACCAATCGTAAAGCTGTATTTCCCAAATAAATGTACAATAAATTTATCAAATTACTGAGAAATAAAATAATAAAATCCAACTCCTGTGGCTCTTTTCCTTCATTCATTTTTCATTGTAACATTTTGTATGTTTCTGTGGGTCTTCTACACAGTTCAAGATGTCACCAGGTGACACGATGAGGAAAGTTGTGGAGTATGATGATGCACAAGATAGTATGATGATTTCACAGTTGGGAATCTAAATATGATTCTGATCCAGATGTGCAAATACACAAAACAAGCAAAAACACATTCACACACCCTTCACTGCATAGTTCTACTGCGTCCTTTAATCTTACTGAGACGTGTCCTGAAAACACAGGGTTTCTGTTTGAGATGTACAGTATGTACAGTACAGGTGTGTGTGTGCGTGTGTGTGTGTGTGTGTGTGTGTGTGTGTGTGTGTGTGTGTGTGTGTGTGTGTGTGTGTGTGTGTGTGTGTGTGTGTGTGTGTGAGAGTCACAGAGAGGAGGTGACCTTGATGACCACCTGGGTGTCACTGTGGCTGGATCGAGTGACACCTGACCTCAGCTTTGTAAATAAACCCAGCTGAACCTCAGTGCTGCTAAGACACACACGCACACACACACACACACACACACACACACACACGCACACACACGCACACACGCACACACACACACTCAGGAAAACAAAACCCAAAGCATTTGCAAAAAATCAAATATCAGATCAGACGGCCCTCCATGCAAACACACATTATTCTGCATATCAAGCACACGCACATCAGAGATGCTGTTAATGAATGCATCAGTGTGTGTGTGTGTGTGTGTGTGTGTGTGTGTGTGTGTGTGTGTGTGTGTATTTATGTGTAATGGAAATGCAAACTCAGCAGAATGCTATAGCTCAGAGCTTGCTTACTGTTGGAGCTATTGGCCTTGTTTAGTAACTGATTATTTAACATTTATTCTTTTATTGCCTCTTTGTTTTCGGGATGAAGGTGGTTGAGTTTGTTATTATTCTGAATATCTGAGTCATTATTTGTACTTATTTGTTTCATAAGAACTTGGGGGACATGGTGAGTACGGGTAAGTAGGATAGGCAGGCACAAGGGAAGGTGTATTTTTATTTCCAGGCGCAAAAAAAAACCACAATCGACTTTCATAATCAAAATCTTCGATACTCTGATACTACCTAACTTTTTGATACGTGTTTTATTATTTTAATGATCGATAGTATCAGCAAGTACCAAAACTTCTTTTTCTGTCATAATATTCACCAAGAGCTGCCACAAGGGAAAGACAGAGAGCACTGTCGAAATTGTAAAAATGACATTTGCTACTATTTTTTTATTTTTTATTTAAGATTATTTGTGGGCTTTTTGTGCCTTTATTGGAGGGATAGGACAGTGGATAGAGTTGGAAATCAGGAGGAGAGAGTGGGGAATGACATGCGGGAAAGGAGCCACAGGTTGGATTTGAGTCTGGGCGGTCGCTTGGAGGACTAGAACCTCCGTACATGGGGCATGCGCACTAACATAGGGCATCTCGGCAGTGCTCAGGGCACCTCTCCAGCTACCAGACCAATTTCTGGACTTGGTCCGTACCGGGACTTGAAACGGTGACCCTCCGGTTCCTAACCGGAGGTCCCTACAGACTGAGCTACTGCCGCCACACTGCTCCAACAGCGCCCCAGTGTTTGCTATTTTAGCAATTCAGACAGTGTGCAGGAGTTTGCATTCTTTTGGTAATTAAAACCATGAAGTTGCCAAATATTGGGTGCCTAGGTTTTATATTTATATTTGCTGTGGTATTGAAACGTATTGGTATCGTTTGATTTTTACCAGGTCCAAGTTTAAAATCTGGTATCGTGGCAAAATAAGGGAGACACCAACAAAATTGTTAGTTTCTTGCAAAATGCTTCAATAAACCTCAGAAACCCTGATGATTGCCTGGAAAATAAAAATAAAAAGTTCATCCTGCGTAAGATTTGGTGTCAAGCTGCCTAAGTGGCTGGTTTGATTTTGAGTTTATTTATCGATTGATAACACGCTGCTACTCTTACATGCATTAGCCAGCTCAGGAAAGTTTGCACATAATGTATATTCAAGAGAAATCATTTTATTAAGCCCATCAGTTCTCAGAAAAACATCAACATCTCCTCCCTCCAGCACACTTTAAATAGCACACAGCTTTCCCATTCTCTGCATTTAGCGGATTCTCTGGATTTAAATTAACAACTACCTCACTGTTTACCCGAGCACTAGAGGCGCCAAAATGCAGAGTGCCACACGTTCCTCCAGCGGTTCCACCTGAGCGTCATGTCAATTACCTGTTTATCACAGAGAGAACCTGATCATTACAGAAGACACCTGCTGCTCACTGCACCAAGGTGAACCCTGCTATTAGCATGAAGTCGTGGTCGTAAGTGCAACATGTGAAGCCAGAGCTATTGCTGCTTAATTCTGATGATGTGCTGTGATAATGATAGAGGCTTTACGAGTGTTTACAGGCCTTCATCGATCAGTAACTTAAAAAAGAAACCATAAACACATCTCCTCACTTTAGCCTTTATCTCATGTTCATGATACATGCAGTTTTTGTTTTGTTTTGATATGCAAAGCGGCCGTGCTGCACTTTTTAAAAAGTATATATCTTTAACTGGATTTTACATGTAATGATTGTCCTGCTATAATCTATGGGGTTTAACTTTCTAATAATCATGGCATTCTGGTCTTGTTAAAATGTTCATGTGTGATCATTTTCTATTCTGAAGAACTCCAAGCTGCACTTTAAGTATGAAAGGTGCTATAGTGTTGAAGTTTATTATTATTATATGTACCTTGTCATATCATAAACTTCACTGTCTCCAAGATGACATAAATGCGGTGAATCCAAGCAATGATTTATTTTGAATTTTAATATGTTCAAGTTGGTGACTATTTTAGACAATTTTGTGTTTCAGGAATACTGGTGGGTATCACAGGACACATTACCATACAGTGCAATATGATGTGATACCATACGGCCTGATAGGATACGAAACAGTGCGATACCATACGGCCTGATAGGATACGAAACAGAGCGATACCATACGGCCTGAAAGGATACGAAACGGTGCGATACCATACGGCCTGATAGGATACGAAACGGTGCGATACCATACGGCCTGATAGGATACGAAACAGTGCGATACCATACGGCCTGATAGGGTACGAAACAGAGCGATACCATACGGCCTGAAAGGATACGAAACGGTGCGATACCATACGGCCTAATAGGATACGAAACAGTGCGATACCATACGGCCTGATAGGATACGAAACGGTGCGATACCATACGGCCTGGTAGGATACGAAACGGTGCGATACCATACGGCCTGGTAGGATATGAAACAGTGCGATACCATACGGCCTGATAGGATACGAAACGGTGCGATACCATACGGCCTGATAGGATACGAAACAGTGCGATACCATACGGCCTGATAGGGTACGAAACAGAGCGATACCATACGGCCTGAAAGGATACGAAACGGTGCGATACCATACGGCCTAATAGGATACGAAACAGTGCGATACCATACGGCCTGATAGGATACGAAACGGTGCGATACCATACGGCCTGGTAGGATACGAAACGGTGCGATACCATACGGCCTGGTAGGATATGAAACAGTGCGATACCATACGGCCTGATAGGATACGAAACAGTGCGATACCATACGGCCTGGTAGGATATGAAACAGTGCGATACCATACGGCCTGGTAGGATATGAAACAGTGCGATACCATACGGCCTGATAGGATACGAAACAGTGCGATACCATACGGCCTGGTAGGATATGAAACGGTGCGATACCATACGAAACGGTATGATACGATTAGGCCTGGCAGGAAACGATACAGTTTTCTCTCTTGGCTCCCACATCAAGGTCAAAGGTCCTTTTGAAGGACTTTTTGATTAGATACCTGAAATTGAGGTATATTATTGGTCCAGAGATGAGCCTTGAAGTCCAGCTCAGCCAATAGTTTCAACTCAATCAGCTGCAAGCTAACAGATTCAAGCCAGCCCACATTGACGGAGGCTCAGCTGACTCCCTTCACATCTCGTCCTTTAGGCGCTTTATTTAAACTGCTCTGGTCAGCTGACTCTCTTACCCCGCTGTTTAACCCACCTTCTTCAAAGTCAATTTTAAATGTAATATTGAAGTCTCTAACTCAGAAGTCATCAACGTTTATTGTATCAAAAAGTTTAATTTATTATTGTTCAATCATCGGGTATTTGATGCAAAAAGATTGATATTTGGGATCCCTGTATCGATACAGCACTGCCACGCAAAACATTGTGAGAGTGTTACCAGCAACTTTTACAGACATGTCAATCAACTCTCAAACAGTGGTCATGCATCGACAAGCACAGCTCTAATTAGATCACCATACATCCATATATTCTCTTATCGCTTTCTGACCCTGCAGACATGGGGTGAAGGTGCATAACGGGGGGATGGGGGTACACGACTGAAAGCAGGACAAGGTTGGGGAAGCCAGTCGGTAACACAAGCCGGAGGACACACAATGGAGCCGTGACCCCTGCAGGTCAGGGGAGGCGAGCGGTAAACAGGAAGGAAACGTGAGCCAACAGGTCGACACTGACTGCTGGATGTGCAGCCGTGGGACAGCAGAACAAGATAATGTGACAGGCAGATTACCTGGACTGAAGGGCAGAGAGGGAGGGACCCAGAGAGAGAGAGAGAGAGAGACAGAGAGAGAGAGAGAGAGAGAGAGAGAGAGAGAGAGAGAGAGAGGCTGGAGCAATGTGTCTGGGAGAACGCAGCTCTGACAGGACAATATTGTCTATATGATATTTGAGAAAATGTTAGAAATATAACAGACAACAGCAATTCTGCTTTTGTGTTATATACGTTCATGCAAATATTGTCATTTGCAATTCTTGTGACAGGGGACCAGGCCTGCAGGATATGAGGAAAATCTGTGATGTGTGATAACATCATTCAATATTGCAGTGAAAGTATTATGTGCTATTCTAGAATTAGCATGTTAGCGTTTCTGACAGTGCCTATGTGTTTCTGCCGTTCAGCGTTAAAACATATCAACAGTATTAATAACAAGATGTCTCTAATGAATCCAGAATATCAGGAATACTTCTCACCAAAAGCTCCTCAGTAACTCATCATGTTTAATAACCAGTTAATCAGTGTGTAGCGGGCTTCTGGTGCTGCAAAGGTGTGATTGAATCATCTGTGTACCTAGGGTTGTCACTGAAATCAAATAGTATCAACTAGGGCTGCGCAAATAGTAGAAGTAGCAGAAGTCACCCTGTTATGTCAGACTGTAGCATCAGGTGACAAAGTATTAACCAATCAAAGAAGTACTCAATCAAACTACACCTTCAGTAACATTAAGTGTGCTGCAGCGTGCATCTCTTCTGGACGAGCGCTTTAGGATGAACACGTCGGCCTCGCCTGCTCGTCTGCTTGGCACTTCAATAATTGATGCCCTCGCTTCATTGTCACCAAAAACTCATATCAAGAAAGGAGTGTCAGGCTCACCTTACTGATTAAGTCTGTGTGAAACTTTAATGTGCACCCCATCTTTAACTGATAACAAACTGAGGTGCTCCACCAACCCCAGGCAACAGGAAGCTGAATCATGCGGCTGTCCGCTGTGCATTCAGTGCCATGAGGGGCAAACTGTGATCATATTTGGACTCATTCCTGGTGATTTGGAGCTTAAAGGTATCAGAGATGTTGCTACCCGATAGTCTGAACAGGGAGGAACGTCGTGAAAGATTTAACTGGCGTGTTAGGATGACTGAATGGGCTTTGTGAGCTCTGCGCAGGAACTCTATCCATAATGCAGGAGATGACAGCACTGCCTCTGTTCCCCAACAAGCATTAGTCCTGAGCCTCTACTTATGATGTCTGCGTGCAGCTTCCCTTCATTAATGAATGATAGGCAAAGCACGTATCAATGGCCATCCCTGATACACACAGCGCGCTCGTGGAAAGCGATTTCTAGAAATCTACTTCCATTGTAGCTTGAGCTCATTGTTTACATATCTGCTTTTTGACAGGTTTTGGAAGCTATTAACTAATTCAAGTTTGCAATTTGAACTAAAAGCCACACCCTCCTTTAAGCCCCGAGCAGCTGCTACATGTGCTGACTCACGGGCAGACACAGTAATGGCTGTCGTGGAGCAGTAGACGGGTACTTTACAGACTTTTCCAAATGAGAAGGCACAATCAGATAAGATGGCCGAGAGTCACCCAGGACAAAAACTTTGACGAGCTCAATAATCGAGGCAGACTGTCGGGTTCGAGGGTGGACGGATAAAGAACAGTTGTGCTGAGGTAGAGTTCAGTCAGTAAACATCTTACAACATCTAAAAGTGAATACAAACAGAGAGTCAGCTAAAAAGAGCTTTCATGGAATGGGATGACACCCACACTGCATTTATAACATATAGACTTACAAGCGTCTTCCTCTTTTTATGGGCGAACAGAAATTAAAACTACTCCCTGTGATGCTACTCTCTTTTATGTTCCTCACATTAGTCACTACTCCGCGTCCCAGCTAAGTAATTGGCCTATAGGGATGGGTATCGGTAAGATTTAATCCATACCAGTATCCATACCAATACTACTTATGGATACCGATTCCTATGGATACGACTTTCCAGTGCAAAAAAACAAAACATGATGTGAAAAAAACAAAAAGCCTTCTTTGTTATCATTGAATGTTTTTTAAATTGTACTTTTGGTGAATGAGGCTCAGCTGTTAAAGGAAAAACACTGAAGTAAAGTAATCGTTAAATACAGATTGGATAGGGTAGAAAGGATAAATAGGAGCAGTGTTTGTCCATGAGCTGAATCAGGTACCAATCAGGTACAGGCCTGAACGTTACAGGAAGTCCTTTCTTTAGCTGCCTGCCATCAGACTGTTTAATAAGGAGTAATATACAGGGAATACACCAGTATGCAGCACAGTTGTATGTGCTCATAATAGTAATTATAAATACACCTGATCATGAAGTATTTTCTGAGTGTGTGTATATTTATCTATTTAAATCATGACCAAAATGTTGCACACTAAATGTTGCACACATCTCTAGGTGTCTTTAATTTGTAATTTGCTAATTCTAATTTGAGCATTTTTGATTTCTTCGTTTAGGGGCCTAAAAGTTCTTTGTCAAGTTTTGTATGTTGTGTCTTGACTGTGATTGCAGCTGCAGTATGTGTCATCTCCTGCAAAGGATTAATAAACAATCTATCTTCCTACCTACCTACAGGTGCCAAAAAAAAAAGCTTTCCTGATACCCATCTCTAAATAGTTCTACGTCTAACCTCCTGAAAAACAAATAAGCTTGAGAAATGATGGTAGGTAATAGTCTTGCTTTGAACCAGAGTGAGGCAATCTGTTTCCCCACACACTTCCAGTCTTCATGCTAAGCTAAGCTAACCAACTTCTCAGAATATTCTGTTTGTCTCCTTTTTGTCCCGCCTCCTTTTTCACAGCTTCATGGCCAAGAAATAGTCCGATACCCCGTGTAAAAACTGAAAGTTGTTGCTTCCACTTCAGTAATTACGAATTGAAGACACAAGATAAATACTGTATGTGTGCTAATTAAAGCTTGAGACATTGTGGACAGAGCTAGCTGTTCCATCTGGTTCCAGTCATTTTGCTAAGCTAAGCCAAACACCAGGACTATGAGAACGGTCTCAATCTTCTGGTCTAGCTACGAGTGCTAACAAGAATAACATTGTTTAACTGATAATTTGAGCTAATATATTTCCCTGAATGTCCAACTATTCCTTTGAGGCAGAGTAACGCAGTCAAGGATTATTTTTTTAAATTTCCGTTGGCCTATCAGTGACCCAGTAAGACAGCACCTACGCGGCCCATGTCAGCCCGCATCCCGCAGACTGACAGACTTCATGTCCCTTGTTCCTACATGATTTAAACAAGTACTGTGCACTGTCAGGTTTCAGCTCCCTCCATAGTCTCAGTTTCTCGCTCTGGTCTTAGTCTGGACATCAGATCTGGCTATTGCCTTAGCCGGGCTGCCAGGTTGGCCCTAGTACCCCCCACCACACACAAACACACACACACAAACACCATACTTGTGCTTCCCTCTCTTCTACCAGACTTCAGCAAACAGTGAATTATTCAGGGCTAACAAGCTGTCCGAACAGAAAACCCAATTGTGGATTTTCATTAAACCTCTCTCTCTCTCGCTCTCTCTCTCTCGTGGCTTAAGAGGAGAGGATGTGGCTCGAGTGTTGAGTTGCCCTGACAGAAAGGTGACAGTGAGGAAGGCAACCGCATGTCAAAGGAGAGCCCGATATCTCACTAAGTCACGGCCTCTTCAACTGCTTCCTCATTAAGGGTTGTGTTGCTGCTTTACTTCAGTCAAAGATCACTTCTGTGATTGTTTACACTGGCCCGATGGAGAGGCCTGATTTTGATTGGTGCAACAGGTTGAGTGCAGTAAAAGTGAAGAAGCCACAGCTGACACGCTTTGTTTCTGTGATTGGCCACCAGATGTTGATGTCCGTCATGTCTCATTCTGATGAACAACGAGAAGAACAGAAGACTACAAACTTTACTTTGATCAAATCAAACAAACACAGGGGTGTGACCATGCACACACACGCACACACACACACACACACACACACACACACACACACACACACACACACACACACACACACACACACACACACACACACACACACACACACACACACACACACACACACACACACACACACACACACACACACACACACACACACACACACACACACACACACACACACACACACACACACACACACACACACACACACACACACACACACACACACACACACACACACGCACACACACGGTTTAAAGAAAGGATTCGTTATTAAATATTATCCTCACAATACTCGAATACGGTAAATAATAAATGGGCTGTCCTGATTCAGCACTGTTCTTGTTTTCTGACCACTCAAAGCACATGAATGTTCACACATTCACACACACATTCAGGACGCTATGTTACTGTAAGTGCCCGTTAGTTAACTTATCCCATTCATTCACAATCACTCCAACATGTGCCCTAAGGACACCTCGAGTCGACATGTGGACTGCAGGGGCTTGAGATCCGACCACTTACCTTCTGATTGAGAGACGCCAAACTCTTCCACTAAGCCACAGCCGCCCCAACTTGACTGTAAACTTTTGAAGGACTCAAACACGTGGAAAGTAATCTTAACTGTATTACTGTAACTCATAAAAAAAGCCCATTCTGCTTAAACTGAAACCAGCAGAGTTGACTTTTTTAATGCTTTGAATATATTGTTTATTTTAGAGACATAGGGCTGCTCGATTACGACAAAAATCACAACCATGATTATAATGAGATCATGATACTCACTGACTTTACAACATCTGCATCACATGCATTTATCAAACTTCAACCCTCTGAACACTTTGAAAAGCAAGAAAAGCAAGCAATTAATACCAAATGAATAAATATCAATTAAATGTGTTCTTGAGGTAGTGACGATGTACTCTTGTCGACAAAATATGGTACATGGCCGCAGGTCTGCTATGTAAAGTGTCCATAGAATGAACTAATCCCATTCATAAATATTCATACGCCAAGGGGGCAACTTAAATTGGGACACATTGGACATGTGGCTGCAGGAGCTGGGCATCGAACCCCCAACCTCCCGGTTGAGAGCTGATTGACTACAACTCTACCACTGAGCCACAGCCTCCCCATAACAACAACTGCAGTTATATAGACAGACAGACATCGGGAGTTAAAATCGTTATTGAAACTGAAACTCTGGATTCATGCTGGACTCACTGCCATTGATCCAAACATAAATACTCAGTGCATCATGTATGACTGAAAAGTGCTGCAGCAGCGCACTCTATTGGCTGACATTTGCAAAGACTTTGACTGTTCCCCATTTAGTGATGGCACGACAGGTAAGCTGATGATCAGAAAAACACATCACACAGTTTCTTTTTTCAAAGGTCTTGAATTCAACACATCAGGTAAACTGTGCTGTTTGTATGCACGTGTTAGATGGTCTTCTTCGTCGACACATAAACACTACAACATACATGTTTACTAGTCTATTCTATATTTACATCAGGTCTGCTTCCTTCATACCTTCTGACCTATCAGGCAGAAGAGAACAGAAACGTATAATCTTCAGTTCTCAGCTTTTCTTATCGTCAGTTCAAAGGTCAGGACTGAACTGGGGGAGAAGGTGCAGTTTGCTGATCCCTGTCTTTGTAACGTTTGACAAAACCTTCTTGTCTTATTGGATGCTTTTAAGGGGATGTTAAAAGACTTGGATGCGGACACATCCGGCTGCAGATATTTGCCTAATTAAATTTTGCTCAATTCTAACAAATATTTGCACATTTACCATTTTAATTGTTTATATCACATCTTTTAATGCATGTGTGTCACTTTATGTTTCTATGTATGGCTGCTCATTGTTTGTCAGACACTTTGGTGACTGTGTTGTTGTCTTTCTTTGCCAGCTGGCCCACTCTTGGAACAGAAATGTTTTTCTCCTGGTTAAATAAAAAAACTCGAACAAAAGCAACAGTACATTTTGAAACACCACTTTTAAACACCAGCTATGCTGACTGCAAATACCCTAACCCTTTTTATTATTATTAATGTTATATAGCACGACATATTTGACTCATCTTTTCTTTGTGTTTGTTTTAGGGTTAGGGTTAGTTTGCATCTATGTCGCTATCTTTGTCTGCTCTAATTATCAGTCTTTATGTCTATTTTATAGTTTGTTGTATCATGCGTGTTATTTCCTAAAAGCCTAACCAGGGACAAGGACTGCAAATAAGCCACAGCTAGGTAAACCTACAAGTATTATCCCTGACAAATAAACTGATAAATAAATCATATTTACAAAATTCACACATGGAGCTAAATGTCTGAATGCATCTTCTGCAGTTACTGATTCTACTGTAGTTTAATTGTTGGGTTCATACCAGAGTGATCAGCTCCTCTGTTGACTGCTAACCTCCTGCACTGATTGCACTTGCAGTGAGAAACAACACAGTGGCGTCCTCTAGTGCTTTTTGAGGTGAACCATTCAGAGAGAAATGTGGTGACGTGAGACGCTAATGTTTATCTAACATCTGGATGATTTCTGCACAGCTGTGTGGATGTCATAATAACAAAGATTAAAAGCTCCAGTTGGTTAATTCCAAACTAATCAATAACACTCACCTTTCACTGGAGTCTAGTGTTTTCTCCTGCATTCACGTGCACCTCGGATTCTCGGATTTCCAATGATTAGACGGTTTTCTTCCGACTTCAGTTCGTTTAAGTCAAAACTGTCAATGTGGATAATAAAACGATGAGTTGTATTTATCTAAGCCTGATGCAGGTTACTGTGGGGTTACTTTACCACCTTACTGTCGTAACACACATGTGTGGACAAATACAGATGCACTCATTCATTTAAAGTTTTTGATCACTACAACATTTACTTCCGTCCGCCATTTTTAGCGTAAAATGACGTCACGTTTGATTACCTATTTTTTCCCCTAATTTATCAAGAGTGCACATAAACAATATGACATTATTGAAATCTTTACAAATATAGCTTCTGAAAGAAGATGCCAGGAATATCCAAAACAGTAACAACTTTAAAAGGACAGACCATTGGAAGACTTTTAATTCAAAACATAAAGGCTACATCATACAAAATCTAGTTTTTATTAAACAGTGAATTTGAGAACTAGGGGTATATTCTTCTACAATAATGAGATGTTTCTTTGCATTCTTATTTTCCACGTCTTTAAGTGCTCTTATGTAAGACAGACGTTCATTAAAAAATAGGAACACTTGGGATTTACTTTCATGTACCTGGATTTGTGTGTATAAAATGTAAAAGAATAATAACAATGTTCACAAAAAAAATAATTCTTATTGTCCATGATAAGTCCAGTTTAGCTTAAAAAGCCAGTCATGTAGCAGACTACATCAAATAAATAAATGATTTGTAGTTTTCACCGTACACGAAGGTTTCAAATCCTATTTGCTGTTGCAACAAGTCGCTGGATGGATACACACTGTTTAAAGATCTTTAAATGTTTATTTTTTTACTCTGGCAGATCTGAGGAAGCATGATTACCAAAATGTTCTTCAACATGTAAAATCGTTGCACCGAGTTCATGGGGCGATCTCGTTTCACTGTTTCCGACTAATTTAAAATCTTAATTTGTAACATATATTGACAGTACTCAAACTAAACAAAAATAATTATCTCAAGTACAAAGAACAGAATACGAGGGTAAAGAAAGGGAAATAATGAAAAATAGGCTCGTAGGACTCTGGAAAGGGGTTAGACAAAGTTACAGGATCATTCATAAATGTGCATAATTTTGGTATTGGTAGTTTCAACCTTTTCAAACATTAGTTTAGTTATCAATTCATCTTTAATTGCACTCCAATTATTACTATTTGAATTGAACTAAATTGAATATTGGCAAAAGTGCTAATGGTATTTTTCCGATTATTTCTTCAACACTTGAAGGCATCGTTAGCTTCACCGGATATGATGTCACTGCGGCCTCTTTCCTGCGTGTCCGCCAGCGTCGGTCGCCGCTGCTGCTGCCTGTCAACATCACACAGCCCAGAGAGACACACCTGTGTCCGGGATTTTTTGTTTTTAACCATTTATTTCTGACAGTAGGCCACAAACTGTCCCCAGCCATGCCCATGTACCAGGTAAAGCCCACCTGTGGGGGTCACGTAAAGGTTGATTTGCCAACGTGCATGTACAAGTTACCAAATATCCACGCGCAGCAAGGGAACAGCTGCACATCTGAGCACGCGCTTCAGGTAACTGTTAACTGATTTTATTTGGACTAGGTTCATTTTGCAACAGGTTAGCACGTGTTAACTCCTGTAGTTTGTTTAGTTTGTCACGTGTTCATTCATACTAATCTCGCGCGTCGTATTTGCATTAGCTCACTTTAGCTAAGCTAGCCGGCTAACTTAGCATACCAGTACAATTAGTAGCTTCACTTCTGGCTGATGCAACAATTACTGCAGAACATTTTCAAGGATTAAAATCCAGGGGATTGTTTACCTTTGTGATGGTAAGGCTGACACTGACCAAAATAAATATAGTACCTTTTCTTTGATGTCATTTTGTATTCATCTTTCTCCATTTTTGCTTAATAATGGTGTCTTGTCATCCTTTTTGGGGGACCAGGCAACTTATTTATGCATGCCAATACTGTTAAATAAACAATCATATTTTGCTAAAAGTAGTAGTTCAAATCAACAATTTACACTTCCAGTGATGCAAATGTACCACCAGGTGTTGGTACTCAAACTCCAGTATAAGATAAGATAAGATAAGATAATCCTTTATTCATCTCACGAACGGAGAAATTTACAGTGTTACAGCAGCAAAGCAGGATAGTCAGCAGAAGAAAAAGCACACAGTGCAAAAATAAGTTAAATAAAAAATATCAAAAAAAGTGTAAAAAATATACATCAAAACAATTTATGTAGAAAGCCAGTAACAGTCTGTATGATCAAAATACTATCATGCACACAGTGCATATAAGGATGAGCATGTTATTGCATGTTACATGTTATGAGGATGAACATGATATATCAAAACAAGAGTTATAAAGAAAAAGCCAGTAACAGTCTGTATAAACAAAATACTATCATGCACACAGTGCATATGACTATGTGGAGACTTAGTGTACAGGGTACATTGTTGACGTCCATCTGGGCTACACATTGTGGCGTGTATTACCAGAATATCACTTAGTTTGATGGTACAAGACTAAAACCACCTTTCTACCATAGCTCTTGTCTGCGCCATTTTTGCCTTTATTGGATAGGACAGCCGAAGACAGACAGGAAATGAGAGAGTGGGGGCTAACATGTTGCAAAGGGCCGAGGTAGGATTTGAACCCACGGCCCCTGCGACGAGGACTATAGCCTTTGTACATGGGGTCTGCGACTACAGTAACCACCAGGCTATACCAGGGCTGATCTCAAGACTGGGATTATGTTAAATATGTTCTAAATACTGTATCATCAAGGACATTCAGTTGTAGAGAAAACAGTTTCAACCCTGGATTTACAACAGTTGCAAGATTTTTACTGAAATACTTCAAGCTGTAAACTCCATTCATGATGTAATTCTCTCCTCCTCTCCCCAGAATGGCGAGGTGGACCCAGCAGTCAGGACTCTGGAGGCCCGGCAGGATGAGATCTTGAGAAAACTGTACGAGCTGAAAGCGGCTGTGGATGGCCTGGCCAAGACGGTGACCACCCCCGATGCCGACCTGGACCTAACAGTCAGCAGCAGCCTCTCCTCCCATAGTCCCATCCCTTCAACCTTTAAAGGCGTCACAGATCTGGACACAGTTCTGGGCAAGGTGATCGATCAAATGAGAACTATACTAGCCTGCTCTGCATCCAGGCATGAGCAGAATCTTGGACTTACAATACATTTTACCTTTACCTAGCAAGGAATATTCCCATTGTTATGCAAAGTCTCTTGAAGCAGCCCGGACAAAGACAGCAAATAAAGAGAAAACATTCGACCTAAAACTTCATCACACAATTTGAAGTTTTGCAACAAGACATGCATTCATTGGTCAGATTGGAAAAGTGGGCAAACGCATTTAACACACTTTTACCAAGACAAAGCAGGATTTGAGAAATGATACTCGTACAAAAACAATTAGCATGGAATCAGCTTTTTGGGGGGTAGGTTGCATACTTGCATATAATTTCTCCATTGTCAATAATGGATTTAAATGCTGCTAGAAAGACACGAGTGTTTTGTAAGACACAGAATACCAGGGCTGTCATGATACCAGAATGTGAAACTTAGATTTGATTCTAGTAAAAATCAAACCACACTTAAACCCGTTTCAATGCCACAAAAACAAACTCCTGCACACTGTCTGCACCAATACATTTGCAACATTTCGGGACTGAAACGTTTTAAATGTATGTATTCAGAGAGTGCGGGAGTTTGCTTGCAATTTTTGATGGAGACATGTTTTTAACTGTACCCTCTTTGGGTTTTTTTAAAGCCTTGGTACTTTTTGCTACTATTGATAACTTGAATTATGGAGATCGTATTGTTTAAAACACGTTGAATCAAAAAGAATCCACGAAACAAACATTTTGACAGCTTTACAAAAGACTGATTTTCTTCTGGGAAGAAAAAAAAGTCTCATCATGAGGCATGCAGAGTGCAGTCTTAAGTTGTTTACCCGATCACACCCTTCACAAGAAGTCATCACTAGTTGGAAAAACAACTCTGACATGAAGAACCTGCTCATAATTGGAATGTGTTTCAAAGACACATGTGGGTGTGGACCGATTAGAACCTGTTTGTGCAGACTGTATTGACCTTGTTAAAGCAGATAAATGTCGTAGCACTTTGTTTATGTTGGATGCTGCTCCTCTTCACCTCTTTTATCTCCATCATGTCATCAGGACCTCGGTGCTCTGCGTGACATCGTCATCAACGCCAACCCTGCACAGCCCCCCCTGACTCTGCTGGTGCTCCACAGCCTGCTGTGTCAACGCTACCGGGTGCTCTCCACCGTCCACGTCCACTCCTCGGTTAGCAACGTGCCACAGCAGCTCCTGTCCTGCCTCGGGCCACGCCACGCAGACAGCTACTCCCGCAACTTGTTTCAGCTGGGCTTCACCCTCATATGGAAAGATGGTAAGGCACAGTCAGAGAGGCAACTAATTACAACACCTTTAACTATGCCCATGTATTGTAACATACAATGAACACTGAAATAAGACATCAATCCGTTAGAGGAGAGGAGAGGCTTTTTACTGTGTGATGAAGTAAAGCAAACAAAGAGGTATTGAAGCGATGGAAGCGGGTGAGAGAACTGGTTCAGATAGAAGTGATTGTACCCGACCTAAAAAGCCTCTGCATGTTTCTAATAAGCTCCACGAGCAGAAACGTGCTCAAACTAGGATCAATAACAGTATAACAATAATAAGGCAACCTGCGTGAGCAGGACCGTGAGCAGGACCCCCCCCCCCCCCCCCTCTCCACTCTAGAGAGGGGGGGGGGGGGGGGAGACAGCTCTCTATGATGTTTTGATTTTGGACTGCAGTACCCATTTTAAACACTAGGTGTCAGAGTTACATATTGCTCCTTTTAAAGATGGATGTATTTTAAAACCAAAATCATCTTTTTATGCTCAACACCTTTTATGGTTAAATACATTCATGACAGGTATATCAAGCTTTTGAAATAAGTCATTTAAAAATCTGTAAATACTAAATAGTCATTGTGTATCAGTCATTTTATTACTAAACATCACAGGGTTCGCACCTACCCAAACATTTGGTTTACAAGACGCACTTTTAATACCTATTTTTTGATCCAAGTAGAGGGCTGCTTCCTATGGGACCAGTATACTGGTATAAAATGTAGATATGCTCTGTCATGACTGAAAAACTTGTGGAGAGCTGGTTTGATTGAAAGGCTGCTCCATTAAAGACAACAGGTGACCAGGGGAGGTCAGCAGTGTGACTCTTGTCCAATTAGTTGCAGGCTGTGGGTCTGTACACCTATCGGTTATACTGTAGGCTGAGAGCTGAACTACAGTAACGGTAGCTAGCAGGATTTCAAACTCCCCAAGGCAAAAAGAGATGGTACTAGAGTTAGCTACACAGAAACTGCACGCTGTGGTTGTTGTTGAATGAAATGTAAATCGTCATGCAGGAAGACAGTTTAAACCAGTACACTCTGAGAGACCCTAAGAACTGACCGCCTCTTCTTTACTGGTGTCGTCAATAGTTGGCATGCTTACTTGATCTAAACGTTGTAAATGACTTTATTTATCATTAGTTTAACCTTTGTTCATTTTACAGTCCCCAAACTGCAGATGAAGTTCAGTGTGCAGAACATGTGTCCCATCGAGGGGGAGGCCAACGTTGCACGTTTCCTCTTCAAGCTGATGGCGCCGTACCCCAGTGACCCGACTCACGCCACACTGGTTGATAACTGGCTGGACACAGCTTTCTTCCAGCTGGCAGAAGGCAGCTCCAAGGAGCGGGCCGCCGTCCTCCGGGCCCTCAACTCCGCTCTGGGCCGTAACCCGTGGCTCACCGGGTCTGAGTTCTCCCTTGCAGATGTTGCCTGCTACTGCTGCGTGTTACAGAGTGGCTCTGTCTCGTCCGCTCCAGCTAATGTCCAGCGCTGGATCAAGTCCTGTGAGAACCTGGGACACTTCAGTCCTGCCAAACTGCTTGTGAAGTGACCCGGGCTGAACCAGGACCAAACAAAGTGAGAGAAGGGCATTAGAATTTTAAAATACACGGGCCATGTCTGAAACGGCTTCTAATGCTTCCTTCCTTATTATCGTTTGTAACCAAACTGACAGAGACGAGTGCAGGAGTAGGATAGTTGACGATTAAAGTTATTTCTTTCTGCCATGCTGCTTTTATATAACAAAGAGATACTAATAATATGTTTATTTTGAAAGGGAGGAAGCATGAGAGGACTGTAAAGACAAGGGCTGGGTGATGGATTCAATCAAAGGTACTGACAGAAGCTATCTAACACACACACTGTACACCTTCCACCCACTTTGTGCCTAACATGATCCTGTTCTAAATGTGTGAGTAATGTGTGGTAAAGGGTATTTCCGGATGTTTCAGGAGTAATACTTTGTACCATTTCTTTTCTGAACTCATTAAAATAAAAACTTTGGATCAACCTTTGAGCTCAGGACTGATGTTTGTTTGAACTAACTGATCTATCCAAACTGAAGTGCACAAGTGTGTCCAACAGGTGGCAGGATTGCGTTTTATAACCCGTCATGCGGTTACTTCAGACGGTGTCTCAGAGCTGCAGCTCATCTAAATGCAAAGGACGTCTCTTAAAACACATTCCCTCATCTCTCCTCTGCTTCGTTTCCTTGCATCTCTGGTGGAGGGGACTAAGACGCAAGTGGAGGAGGCAAGTGAGGGATGCAATTAAGGGAACTGAGTCATACCTATAGAGTCATACCTATAGAGTCATGTAAGGGAGGGAAACACTGGACAGGTGGTTCCTCTCTGATAAAGATGACACAAGAACTGGAATATAAGAAAAGAAATCCGCTCCACTTGGCTTGCATGTTTCTGGAGACGACGACCAACAAACTAAGGATGTCAAACTTTTCCATACTTTGATACCACATGCTTTAACACAATACAGTCTGTATTATATGTATATACAAATACAGGGAAAAAACCATCTTGTGTGTATTTAATCTTTACAAGCGTCAGAGAGCGCTCTCTAAATTGCACAAATACTTGTGTGTGCATCGTCAGAAAGCTTTAACCTAACCCGTCTGTAAGGAGTCCGGTAATAACGATTCATGATGGGATTAGCTTGATTTTTAAGGCTCTTGGTACACCCTGGAAATGATAAATGAACATTGTTAGTCAGTCCACCGTTTGTGGATTACTGAACGAGATGTTTGTTTGCTCTGCTAAAGGTGGGAGTTCACTTTTAACATTCCTGCTGCAATAAAAACATCTCAAGGTCCTTACACATCTCTAAACTGAAAAAAGAAATCATGGTTTCAAAGTTTTACTTGGTAAAGTGTTTTTGACGTTCACTTGTTGACTATTCATTTACAGCGGTAAGATATTCTACGTTAGCCTGACACGTGTCCTGCAGGAATCCTGTAACACACTCCCCTGGCTCCGTTTGCGTTCACTCGGTCGGAGTCGGTTTCTCTCTGCCTCTTCTCGTGCTGCTGCAGAAGTCAAAGAAGAACAGACAACTTGAATACATACATACACAATCACACATGCGATGATGTGAAAAAGAAGAAAAAGCAAACCCTGAGGGTCTCTCGTCCTCTCCCAGGGTTTGGGTTTGCATCTTCAGAAGTGTCATGTTGTCGACAGCTCGGGTCCTAACAGAGAGAGAGAGTGTGTGTTTGTATGCTCTGACAGCCTCCTGTTGGTCTCCTGGCAGCTGCCTGACAAGACTGACATGTGGACACAGGGAAGGGAAAACACTTGGGACTCTGCAGGAGGATGAATTTGGGCTTTTGTGTGCTCAGAGTCTTCCTCACACTTCTCTGAAACTGTAATCAGTGTGTCTCTGCTGCATGCAAATGAAGCAATGCCATCCCCCCACAAATCTTATCACCTTTTGTTCCAGTTGTTAAAAAGCAGATGCAGACGGCAATAAGGCTCTTTCCATGTCTCTTTATATATGATATAAAACATACAGACAGGAGATGCATTCTCATTAAACAGCCGTAGAAAAAACAAACAAGACAAATCACTTCAGTTTGACCCTGTAGCTACCTCAAATCACAACAACAGTACAGACAGACGGATGCTTTGTCACTTTCTTCAGTTCATGAATGCCATTGTCCATGATTGTCTGTTTTTTTCATTAGGCAATTCAGCAGTGAGAAGTATATGCTATTAAAACAGAGTGGAGGCGGAGCGTTAATAAAAAAGAAAAGACACGTGGGCTTTTTGTCTGAAATGATATATTACTCAGGGTTTGTTCCGTCATGGTTTTAGCACAATGTGGTTTGATTCTGCATCATTAAAAGGCAGAGAGAGAGAGAGAGTCACAGAAGATTCACTCTGTGATCAAAGTGCACACGCTGCTGTTGTACCTCAAAAGCTGAATGCGTTCGAAGTAGTCGTCAGTCAGAAAGTTTCTCTGCGAGGTGACCAGGTTTCCTTTCTGACTGAAGAGACGCTGGACGGGGGCCGTGGAGGGGAGGGTGGTGTTGTATTTGAGGAAAAGCTGCTTCACTCTGGGGAAGTCCTGAAGGCACTCTAGGCTCTTCCCCTTTCCTTCAATGTACTTTTGAACCTCCTCCATCACCCCCCGCTGCTGGATCTGAATGGCAGGCTTCACGGGCCCGTAGCTGAAGAAATCGTCTTCAGATTCGATGGTTGACGAGTTCCGGCTGGTGTTTGCTACGGTGATGATGCAGGGATCCATCTGAGAGGCCTCTGTAGCCAGCAAAGAGCACATCTCCTCCCTCTCTGAAGCAGCCATCCACCACAAGCGAAACTGAGGCGTCGTCGCTGTCGCAATCTTTGCCTCTGTGCTGGCGAACAGCTCCTGGAACCGCACATCGATGGCCATAACTATGGCGTTGATGACATCAGCAAAGTAATTTGCAGCATCTTTCTGCTCGTTTAACTTGTTCTTCAGACTGAGTATGGTGGGGATGACCAAACCCAGGTAACATTTCTGCTCTGCTTGGAAAAGTTCAAGTGCAAAAGCGAGCGGGTGGAAAACAGTCACGTACTCCTTCAGGAAGGCCGTCTCCTCTGGCTGCATGCGAGGCACCTCCAGGCGGGCACACAGCTCCGTCAGCTCACGTTCACTCAGGGAGATGATCTTCTGCAAGGCACAGTACTCCACGTTCCAGCGGATGACTGCTGGGACAACAAGAGCCATTTTTCCTATCTCCTCTGCTGCATCCATCCCCACCTGGAGATGGTGACATTTGCTCCATATGGTGTACACCTTAGCCATTGTGCTGTAATGTAGCTGACACATGGGCCCCTGTGACACCGCCTGCCAGAAGTCCTCAGTCACAATCAGCTCCAGGGTGTGTGATGCACAGCGCTGCACTGTGGGCAGAAACAGCAGCATGTCCTGCTCCGGCTCGCCCTCCAGGATGGTGCCAACGTTCTCATAGAAGCCGATGTCATCATCATTATCCTGAATGTCCAAAGCAAACTCTTTGAACACGCTCATAAATGGGCTGCCGTTGTCAGTGACTGTGGTCTGGACTTTGCTTTCGATATTGTACGCAACATGGATGTCATGTATCCGCCCGGCGATGTTGTCATAAGTGATTCTTCCCTGCAGCCGTGCAAACCCCAGAGCTGCAGATTTCCTCTCCAGAGAAGTGGCATCGATCCAGTGACAGGTCATCCCGAAGAAGCTCCTGTTGTTGGCCGTCCAGACGTCAGCTGTGGTGCACACATACTGGATGCTGCTCAGTTTCGACATCAGCTCCTCTCGCATCCTGGAGAAACCCTGGTCCACCTTTGTAAACAAGGTCACCCTGTCCATGGACTTCAGCCCCTCAGTCAAACCTGCAATCAGCTTCCTGAAGCCCGGCTGCTCAAGCACGTAAAATGACTGACAATCCTCCACGATGAAGTTGTAAATGAGATCATCAGTCTTTGCCTGGGTCATGCATTTGGCCATGATTTCTGCTTTGAGTTTTTTGAGTTGCAGGTGTCTGCTTTCGTCTCCATTTTGCTCCTCTTTCCTCCTCCCTCTCTTGGCATCAGGCCTGGCCTCACAGCCTAAGTGTGTTCTCTGAAACACAGAACAGCAACAAGGTTTTCTTTGGAAGTTTTTGGAGGGGTGTGTGACTCAAACTTAAAGAGTTTGAATAAGTTTGCAAACTTTAACTGCATAAAAAAACACTTCTGCATTGTTTTATGTTCCAGCTGGTTTTAGCAGAGCCTGCAGCGCCTTGAGTCTGTGCACAGCATGCAGCTACCATGTAACGTTATTTCTCACCACGGTATCTACTCATTCATCGACTCCTGTAAACATTAACCTGGCGCACACAAGGAAGCATTACAGGGAAATTACTCTCTGTAACTTACGTCTAAATGCTTCTTTAGGTTTGATGTGGATGTTTTCGACGTGGACAGCAGATTTACCCTCGGCAGACATAGATTACACTGGACGATGATATTTTTTCCTTGATCTGCCTTGTACGTGAAATGGTGGCGATAACGCCAAGTGTGCATTGCCGACTTGCTCTCACCGTAGCTGTCCGGCGCTTCGACATCCATTTCGGACGTTATTTCTACTGTTACCGACGTCCTGAAATAAATTAAAAGTACCGTAATCCGGTTTAGTAATCGTGATTACACGTAAAGTAACGATGGCGGAGGATATATCCTCATGAAAAGGGGCAGGCCTTTGTTCAGATGTTGCACAGAAATAAACAAGGAGCAGACACGGTGGTCCCTGCTTACCTTCACACATGCGCGTTTTGTAGTCGACAGAATCCACCGAACCTGCAGGTTAGAGCAGTACGCATGCACTGTAGACTCACGGGCACCCGTACTGTAACGTCACTGTCCACTGCTTGGGATTTGTTCTCACATTCGTGGTAGTACTTTTACTAGTATTTCCTTTGTTGTAGTGAATTGGCGCCACCTACTGGACGGTGGAGGCAGAATATCACAAGTTTTCCATGAATACAGTCAGGCCAGCAGTATCAAACATAAAGCCTATTTAGTAAAGACCGAAGAAGAAGGATACCTCAAATTATTATTACATTACATTTTTATTTTACAGTGTCTCCTTTTATTTGTATACTGTTTTTTATTTCTTGTAATTACTCTTGTATTTATTTTTCTGCTCTCTTTTTCAGCACTCTTCTTACAAACAACGGTTTACAAAGTTCTCTGACAGGTGCAGAAGCAAACATAACAACACAGCACAAGAACAAAAACAAACAACAACAAAACACCACGACAACACAGCAACCCACGGATGAGACACCAAACCAACAACAACAAACCCCCAACAGGAACAGAACCCAAACAAAAACCCGACCAGCATCAGAACCCAGACATCAAAAGAATTTAAGCAACAAAATAAAACATTAACTCAGGAAACACAGGAACCCAGGCACATCCTTTTATTTTGTATGTAGAGCGAAGTCCGTGAGAAATGCACAAAAACTCCAATGTACCTGTGCAAATGGAAATAAACATCTAATCTAGATTGAGAATCTTAAAGGGGGAAAAGCTGTGGGGTTGGTTGATTCATGTCATGTTTTTGGATGATTTGCATCATTCCATCATGACACCAAACAAATACTCCAGACAGTAGATTTTCTACTTTAAAGACCACATTCACTCCAACCTGCCAATCATCTCTGCTGATTGATACTTTACTGAAAGGCTTTAGATTCACGGTGCAGAAAGATGCATGTGCAGAGTTTTCCTCATTCATCTCTCGGCTCTTCTTTCAGTCTGAGTTCATCAGGAGTGCAGAAAAGAAAGATGTCGTAACATCACGAAGAGTTTGGGAGCTAAACATAACGTGGAAAGTTGTCGAACATGGATGTTAGACTTTACAGTTAGCAGACATCTTGTTTTGAAGAATATCTTTTTAAAGAACAATATGTGCACGTCTATTTTAAGAGACATGTGAATTACATGCAATTCTGAGAACTTTAATATAAGTTTATGGATTTTCTGTGAGTTATGAACACATTAGATGCAAGACTGTCTTAAAATAATTGGGGAGGGAGATCTATGAATATTGGAAGAACCTAAAAGTACCAACAAATGTCAAGATTGTCTTTTTTATTAGTCTCCAGAATGTTTTATAAACAAGCCCACAACATATGAAATTGAATTAGTACAGCATCATGGCATGTACTACACAAAACCCACTGAACTGTAAACACTTGAATTCTTATTTAGCAATGTCCTGAGGACGTCTCCTGTTTCAGGAATAGTTGCAGAAAGTTGAATTCGGGCCGTCTAAATGTTAAACCTCTGTTCTCTCAGGTGGTTAACTTCAGTGAAAGAAACATAATTGTTAGTTGTAGTGCAGCTGTTACTAAAAAGGTGACTAATGACACTAATTTGTCAAAAACACACCACCCTAAGATGAACTGCAGAGAGAAATGAGCCAGTCTGCTGACTAGATTCTACCAGGCATGCCTGGAAAGCGATTTTGTTTTACAAGCCTGAGAAAACATTAAAATGTTTCCCTTTCTGAAAAACCTTCCACCTGGCGGTATTTAAATGGGAAATAAAGCAGTTTCAAAAAGAGTACAAACAAGTGTGCACACATCCAAGCAGAATGCATACAGGTGCAGGACAAGATTTTTATTAACTGCAGAAAAAAGGAGAAAGGTCCGCACATTGTTCAGCGCCCAATGAGCAACTTTGTGCAGACATTTCTCCTTTTAAAATGTTACATGAATGAAGCCATTTTCAAACTATATGATCTATGCCCTACTCCGATTGGAGGAGTCTGTGTGAGCGTGATGAGGGATGCAGGATTTGTCATTTGTTATTCCCACATTTGATCTTTTTATAACCAACAATTATCATCTTTTCTCATATTTGACTCATCATCGTATGACTGTCTGTGCTTTAAAAAGAGAAACACTCACTGCCATTTGCATCACTTATGATCTATCTATCTATCTATCTATCTATCTATCTATCTATCTATCTATCTATCTATCTATCTATCTATCTATCTATCTATCTATCTATCTATCTATCTATCTATCTATCTATCTATCTATCTATCTATCTATCTGTCTGTCTGTCTGTCTGTCTGTCTGTCTGTCTGTCTGTCTGTCTGTCTGTCTGTCTGTCTGTCTGTCTGTCTGCCTGCCTGCCTGCCTGCCTGCCTGCCTGCCTGCCTGCCTGCCTGCCTGCCTGCCTGCCTGCCTGCCTGCCTGTCTGTCTGTCTGTCTGCCTGCCTGCCTGCCTGCCTGCCTGCCTGCCTGCCTGCCTGCCTGTCTGTCTGTCTGTCTGTCTGTCTGTCTGTCTGTCTGTCTGTCTGTCTATCGATCTAATCACACTCTTCAAGTACCTAATTGCTTTTTTAAAGCTCTGTTCATCAGGGGATTTGGGGGATTGGTTGTTTGGTGTTAGTGCACCTCAGAGAGGGGACTGATGTGTCAATACTTCTCATTATGTATGCCCCCCATCCCCCTCCTCTCTCTCCTGCGAGTGCTGACAGTGAGTTAGGAAATATTCAGACTCTAGTGGAGCATGTCCAAATGTCTCAGAAGAAGAGAGAAAGGTTGTCAAAATTCCCCCAAAGATATCATTCCCATTTTGAAATCTATTAGTGACCCAGTTTAAAATTGTAATGTGACTTTTCTTGTCTTTACCCAACAGAAGCGCATCTCCATTGGTTTAATTTGGTGAGGGTGGGGTCTCACTTAACAGCCATTGACGTAGCCCTCTTTGCTACTGGGTTTTAACAGAGGCACAGCCTGTGTAGGAGCAGAGAAAAGTGGATTGAGACAAAGCAAATAGGGGAAAACAGAAGAGTGAAGTGGTGAGGAGGTTTGAAGTGTTCTGATTTGGCACACGATGTAGCTGTCGTGCTGCCCTGCGCGCTTCAAACCTGCGTGGAGCCCATGGAGTGGGCACCACTGATGTCCTCTTATGTTCACAGCAACAACCAGTTGGTGTTGAGCATCAGGTGAGCGTTTCAGACCACAGACTTTCCCCTCTTTTACGCGCTTCACTTTCAGAAGAAGAGCAGAGGGAGTGTTCGTACCACAACAAGTATGACCAAACAGGATCCGCGCCCTGACGCGCTCCAGTGAGTGCATGTTGGACCGCTGATAGTGTGGACTAGTATGAAGCGCCATGGGTTGGTGTGACCGCGGGGTTCAAACGCTGCTGGCCACCGTGGGGGCTTTCGCTGCCTTCAGCCTGATGACCATCGCTATCGGCACGGACTTCTGGCTATATTCGCGAGCATACATCTGCAACAGTACCAATGCCACGACAGACGATAGCCCACCGCAGCCCAAATCAAAGAAAGGCGATCTCACCCACTCCGGGCTGTGGAGAATCTGCTGTATTGAAGGTAAGCCCGCTCTGACGCAAACAAACACAAACTTACAAGGCTCTGCGTGGTCATTTAACCCAGAATGCACGGGTCATTGTTCTTCTAGCTCAACAGGTTGTTTGAATTCTCTTTTTTCTTGCAATGGATTATTTTTTGTCTCCCAGTGCGCACAGATCTGAGCGCACAAGGACGCATTCCTTTTACGCACACCCAGTCTCTCAATCTGGTGATGGAAACAACCAAGACATTTTCACTCAGGAGGAACAAGTTCCAGAGCTCATGGATCAGGTGTGTGGGGGGGAGTCAATACGCACAACAAGTAGCTAAATCAACGTAAACCCTAATGGCGATGTCCCGTTACGTGCTTGACATAAGCTGTCTGCCAACTGTTATTTCGCGTTTTTTCCAGCACAGACTCTCACAGTTATCACGTCAGTGTTACAGTCTGCAGAATAACCCGACGCCAAGCCGGCGCGACTGAGCCCATTCACTTTTTTTACCGGTCCAAAACAGGAAGTGTGCGCGCAGTTTCTACTTTCATTCATGTCTTTAGTGTATCCTATGCTGTTGCTTGGCAACATCATTGAAATCGCTATGGAAACATGCCCGATAATTTAAAAATAGATCGCTCTGAGTTCACGTCATGTCCGAGCAAAAATAAATCAGCTTTTAGTTAAAGAACACGAGGTAACATCCTATATTTCATGTTTTCATCCTGCTAGAAATGTTTTTACATGTTTTTACGCATCAGATGTTTGGAAAGGAGGTGCGCTGAGAGTGACGTCTTACTTCAGAAACAGACAGACTCTCATTCATGGACCAATCTTCCTTCCGGCCACCCCTTGACTTCTCGTCTCAGCTATCAATGAATGAGTCGGTGTTGCTGGATGGATGCTTCCATGTCACAGACGCATGTCATGACGCAGACATTGAAAGTGTCAGATTTTCGAAAAAGTTACTCACGGATTTTAAAAAAGGAAACAAAACTAGTATTTTCCTACAGATTCAGGTTGAAGACTTTTGAGAATACACACACGCGCACACACACACACACACACACACACACACACACACACACACACACACACACACACACACAGACAATGTATCTCTAAATCCAATCCCAAACATTGTAAGATCTGTTGAAATGGAGAAGTGCATGCCGATCTGTAAGGAAACATTTTTAAGGGTATTAAAATGCGAAACTCTTTCAAACACCTGACTTTAACTTGAGAAAACTGCAGATTTAAGACAAATGTGCAGTACACTGGAGGAGGTTTCCACCCTGAAGGCAGCACAGTGTGTTCCTGCAGATGAGACGTGACAGCCTTTTGGGGGATTTCTGACATTTTCTTTGTGTATGAAAGGACAAAATATGACACTTTTTTTCAGTTTTGTTATCTTCAAACCACCATTAAGGAACCGAAAACCCTTTTATTTTTCATCCATATTCTATAAGTTGTGTTTTTTTTGTTTTGGAAGACTTCTTTTGATGACATAACCTTTGTTGAGGTATCCTTCACAGATTTCTTCTTCCTAAAAGCAGTGGAATATTTCACTCTTTGTCCCCCAAAATATGAAATATCTGGTTCTGCTCAAGGTTTCTGCTTCTTAAAGGCAGATTTTCCTCGCCACTATAACATTACTAAATGTTGCTCTGTGCTGCAGTGCTCACCGTGGATTCATGTTTGGTAATTTATTATGAATTGGTGCTCTATAAAGACTGATTGATTGATTGATTGAAAAAAATCCTTTGTTTTTCTAAATGATAGACCCCTCACCTTAATATCTGATATTCTACGCTTTCTCTTGTGTTTTTGGCTTGTTTTCATTTACATTTAAGGCCTTAATGTCATCAGAGACTACGTCTAAGAAGTGATTCAGCTTTCTTTATCCATGATAAAGCTGTTTCTGATCCTGCATTGAAGATATTTGCTGTAGACACATGTGAAAAACCCTCTGGTGTGTCATGACATATGTAATTTTCTGAGCACCTGTCTGTGACGTGGACAGACACACAGTCTGCGTTATTTCCTGTACAACCCAGAGAAATGGAAATAAATTACAAACGCCAGCCAACTATTATGTCAAGGATGACTTCCCGTCTATCCTTTGAAGTAAATAATGAAAGTGGATTAATGACGGCGAAAGCTGAATTGATGTTGATGAGGCCGGGGACAAAGACGGTCTCTGTGCAGCGAGGCTTTTCAATTGAAAGCAAACACAAAGACCAGCCAATCATACCGTTCTCTGCAGTGCTAATAGTTTCACCTCTGTGCCTCTGCTTAAAACTTCAAGATGCTGGACGATGGCCCTGTTGTCATGGAGACTCATAAGTATAGAGGACAAGACAAGGAAGGAAGATGCAACAGACACACACCCCTCCTCCAAACACACACACACACACACACACACACACACACACACACACACACACACCTCTGGTCATAATGACAAACATGCTGGGTTATTGACGGGGACGGCTCTGTGTGTATCACAGCTAAAACATCACCACGTTTGGTCGGACAGATTGCAGCAACAACATGTCTTTCTCTCAGCCACAAAAACAATTTTAAAAACAGCACTCTCCAGCCCCGCGCTCTTCTCAGAGCCACATGATGAACGTGTTTGAGTGTTTCCGATCGCTCAACAAGCATCGCCTCTGCTTCAGTAGACCTGCATGACATTTAAGGAGCATGCAGGAAATATATCCAATGAGATTTTTTTTTACTCTGAGGTCAGCTCTACACTCATTTATAGAGTCCTTTGCATTTTAAAGCAGCTGCTTTGATTTTTCTCTGCTGTGTTTGTGAGGCCGGGGTGGCATTAAGTGCCCCTAATTTGCATGAGAATCGGCGATGCATCACAGGCTGTTACTTATGTGTGACTCTTTTAGATTAAACCATCTCTGACAATGAGAAATAAACTCATGACTCATCCAATTAACAGGTAAATATTTACAGTAAACAGCGAGCGTCAGGTTGGTGTTAGTGGATCTAAAGGCAGCTGTTTTCAGTTGGTGTATGGAAGTGTGGGAGGGGGGGTTTATTTAGTCCAGGGTGGGGGTCACTTTGTCATTCCCGTCATGCTCCCCAAGTCTGTAATTAAAACCCGACAGCTGAGAAGCTATGCGGGGGGAACTAATTATCCAGCGGGCTACAACTTTCCGCTCAGTCACTCCATCTTTTCTCCTCTGTGAGTTGGGCACTTTCTCTTTTAATGTCTTGAAGATTTTTAATCCTCTGTTCTGTCCTTTTTTCTGCCTCATGCCTTTTTCTTCTGCTATTAATTAACACTCAGTCACCTTCCTCATACCCACAAACCCTCAGGCACTTTTAAGCCTCGTGTCTTCTCCTTTCTTTTGAAAGCTCTGTTCATTGGTGTTTCAAAGAAGGTGAACTGAAAAGAAAAGTTGGACATTTTTTGGAAATTGTGCTTACTGTATGCCTGTTAACTGACTATAAGGCTAACAATAGAAGAACGTTAACTTAGCTCAACTTTGCACAAAGACTGGAGACAGACTGAAGAAAACCGTCTGTCTAAAGGTAAAACAAAAACAGACAAAAAACAGCACATTTTTTCACCTGATTTTTTGTATTTAGTAGGCTACACAGCAAGTTGCTATGTGTTAATAAGTGAGCTTTATAGGGGCTGTCAAACAGATTCTGTTACCTTTGGACACAGCCAGGCTAGCAGTCCAGGTTCAACGAGGGTGCAAAAGGATGCATTGCACTCTTATTTTAAAATGTCTGCACCCTCAATTGATCGGACGCAAAAAATATCAATAGTAATTTTAGTAATCAAGGTGTTCAAATGACCACAGTGACTCAGATTGTGTTTATTAAATCCATGATCGGATGGTCATGACAGGTGCCCGTGACCTGTCTGTTCACCGGGGACCATGAGGGACCCATAACACCTACGTTATTTTTCATTGCTGTTGCCGGTCACTGTAGCTGCACCCCCTTTAATCTCAGGTGCACCCTAAGTCATTTTTTTCTAGAAGCGGGCCTGCAGGCTAGCCACTTCCCTTGATTTCCAGTCTTTGTGCTAAGCTAAGCTAACCAGCTGTTGGTGGAGGCTTCATATTTTTCAAACAAACAAACTGTAAATGTCCGCCCCCGTTTCAAAATACGTGGCATCAAAAAGTCTCAAAGTATCCAACATTTTGACAACCTTGGTCCAGAAGGAGAAGGGTTCTTGTTTCTATAGCAAAAAATATGATTCCATATCACATTCAGTTTTCTTTCATAGCTTTAACCGCTTGTCGATCTTTGAGATCATAACCAAAATGACCAAAAGATGAAGACATTTCCCTTCTATGCTAACCTAAAGATGCTTTTAAACAGCTACAATAAGACCCACATGTTTCTGCAATGAGTGGAAAAGTATTCAAAAGTTAGGTCGTGATGAAAGCATGAAGGAAAACATCATCAATCATGATAAAAAATCTGATCATTTTTAAAATACATATTGCAGGGTTCAGATCTGGCAATTTCAGGGTTTGCCCTCATTCTTTAAAACAGTTTCAGGCACATAGTAAAATCTTGTTTTTTATCTGAATCCACGCTCAAACACTAAAAAAGAAGCACCCTGTTAAGAAGCCATTATAAATGTACATTTTTAAGTAGTTAGAGATGGCAGCCTTCACAACACGAGGTGATAGATCTCAGTTTTTCTTCCAACATCGTGGAATCAGATGCACAGTCTAGCCCGAGACGAGCTGTGTTTGAAGAAATTGCTGCCTGGTGACAATTTAATTAACCAACTGTCAGTCATATCAACGCTGAATCACTGACGCCGTCGTCAAATTGCTTTTATTTCATCTACACTTGGACTGAAAAAAAATAAAGAAGAAACATCAGAGGGGTTTGTTTGATTACACAGATGCTTGTATATTCTGTCCTGGCGTTCCCTGCTTCCAAAGTAATAAATGTATGTGTCGCTGAGTCTGCAGGAGATGTTCGGGCATGTCTACATTTGATATCAAACCCCAGAAAACAGCGCTCTGTCTGTTTACAGCTTCATAAACCCAATCATCCCACCTGCTGTAAACCTCAGGGCGTCCGTGTTCACACTCTTTATCACAGATCTAAAAGCAACGAGGAAAGGAACAAAGCAAAGCAGAAAACAATGCTGCTCCTTTTTTTTTTTTTACAGTGGATCGGTTATGTGCAACATTCACTCAGAGTGTATGACCTTCTGGGAGCTTCGCAGATCCACTGAAATGCAATTTTAAAGCCTCTTCGGATTTTTTCCTCATCAATCTATTTGCAGAGCTAGTGAAGTGTGAACATGAGGAAGTGTCATGGTATACAACACTCCTGGAGACACCGAAGTGAGCCAGTGTGTTGGTCTCAAACGAGAGGATTTGATTGGTTTATTCCACTGAGACTTCTCTCTTATTGGCTGCGTGGCGTTAATTCACAATAATGACAATGTGCATCATGCTGTTGCCTATGGCACCACAGCTGTGGCAGCTGCTCCAGATACAACGAGTGTGTGTGTGTGTGTTTACGTCAGGTGTATGTGTGCTTACATGTGTCCATTTGTGTTAGCCCTGTTAGGTGTTGACAGATTGAAGTGTGAAAGTGAAGGGGGTTTACCGGGGATGTGTTGTCTCTAATTTGTTGGGTATCAAAACACAATGAAGATATCAAAAGCATCCTTCGCAGTTGTTTATGTAAATGAGCTTATTAAAGACCTAGGGGTTGCCATGGAGAAGAGGAGGAGATCAGTGTGGGGCTTTTGCAACTCCACTCAGGCTCAGGAAACCATTACCACACGTTTAATGTGTTGGATGTCTTATTCTCGATTACGAACACAGTCACCTTATAATGTCGTCCAATGTGTGGGACTTTTTGACCACTAACACGTGGTGTTAAAATCCTGCATTCTTCAATCAGGGTCTAGACTCCACAAAGGGGTATCCTATCCTGCTGTCGGCCTCTCTACCCCTCCGAGTACATGAAGTCGTCATGATGGAGTCTAATCCCCGAAGACTTTTCACATTTATTTCCTAAAAATGGTTAAATAAATAATTGTTCATTCTTAATTAAGTCTCTCCTGATTGAAATATGATCTGTATCTCTGAACACTTTAAAGAAAAGCCAAGAAGAAATCACCAAGTGGCAAAATCTGCAGTACCTTGTGTGGCCACTTGAGGCTGGCTCCGAAAACGAGTCACTCCCCATTAGGCTCCATATTAAAACGTTGAACAAGTTTACAGCGCTTCATGAATACCTCATGTATCACTCACCCCTTTAAATGATATTAAGGTTTAAAGTTATGTTTCATTATGGGCGTGTCTCCATGAGTGGCAGGTGGGTGCTTTGTTTCTTCGAGGTGTCACCTCAGTTATCAGCCTACCTGTGGCGTTAGTAATGTTTTAATGTCTATGTTGCACAAAAATTATGGATTGCTTTGCTGTTTCTACGTCATCATTTAGCTAGGGCTTCTGACTGGAGGGTTTCCTCTGCAGAACAGGTGTGAATGCAAAGGCAAGACTCTGTTTTCTTTTACGAGTCCGGATACACATTGCATTAATCCCAGGTCTAAATGGGAGGTTTCTACGTACCTTAAATGTGTGTAACTCAGCTGTGTGTATATCTGGACAACCTTTTGTGTCTACTTTTCAATTCAGTTGTGCACGACTATCCTCCAACCTTTCATTCACAATCCCATTTCCTTTCATATAGTGTCTCTCTTGCTTTTTCCCTACTCTCCTCCTCACATTAAATCTCCTCTTTATTGTGACCTTCTAGCCTTTTTTTTCATAACAATCATTCCTCTCCTCTCCTCTCCTCCCCGTGCTTTTGTTCTTTCATTTCCTCCTTCCTCGTTCCCTCGTTTAATGCTTGCTCCCCCTCCCTCCCTCCCAGCTAGTCAGTATTCAGACTTTATTTCATTTCAAGGAGGGTCCATCTATGACGTGCACACACAAACACACACACACAAAATAAACACAGACATTGAGCTGATAACTGTCACTCATAAATCACAAGCCCCGAGGCCTCGGCTTATAATCAGATTCCCAATCAGTTGCAATATGGTCTTCTATTTCTTTATCTCTCTCACTCACACACATAAAACACACACACACACACACACACACACACACACACACACACACACACACACACACACACACACACACACACACACACACACACAAACGCATTCACAAAGAAGACAACACAGAGGCGTCAGGCTCGAATAACCTGGTTTATGACTCCAGTGGAGGAGGAAAAATATTGTTTTTAAGTGAATATTCCTCACAGTGGAAGTTGTGTTTTTGTGTAAAAGCACTTTTATTTTAAGTAGACAAGACACAGTGACACACACAAACACACACACACACACACACACCTACACACACACACTCACACAAAGCACATGAACTAGGACTTTTAACAAAATCACAGGTATAAAATCTGCTACAAGCCCTGACGCTTCACCATGATTTAGTGTTTACACAGCAATTAACAGCTCAGCAAAGGTGTCTGTAATGTTGTTCTACCTCCTCTGATCTGTTGCTGATCTAACCACAAGAGCTACATGTGTGTGCGTGTGTTTTTTCTTCACAAAGTCTCACATCACTGCTGAAAATAGTCCACAGCCCCTTTTCTCCATCAGTGACTAGACACAGAAACTTGTGCTCCACTTCCACCGACTGATTAGACGCTAATTAATTCGATGTCCCTCGTTAAGCAGCAGACCCAGTTAATAGAAGCGTGCCCTTAAAAGCTGTGGCACAGACAGTGATGGTTATTGACCCTTAAACACCTGGGGGAATCCAGATGACAGGTGTCTGTAGGTCATCATAATTGTCAAGATAATAATTATTACAATGATAATCTCTGCTGCCTGTTAAGCCTTCACTAAGGCCTTCAACACCTTCACCACCTTTTACAGGGGCACCATTGGAAGCACTCACTCACTTCCTGGTTTGTCAAATGTAAAGCAGCTTAGCAAGACAATGAAGACTGCCAGCAGAATATCCTCTTCTCTGAGTCATGTCACTCAGACAAAGCCAGAACTGTCCAGATTTCTCCATTATGAAGGCTGTCTACGTTGTGTACCCGCTTGCTTGTGCTCCTGCATGAACTGTACCGTGCCGAAGCACACCTCTTCCAAGCGTGCCAGGGCCAAGGGAGCACTCGTCAAACGAACTGGACTTTAGGGTGAAGCTTGGGCACGGTACGGATTGCCTAGTGTGAATGCGCCCTTAATAAAAGACTGATTGAAAATAATGATTCTATAATTTCTCCAATTAAGATCTCAATTCATATGTATGTCATCTTGTAATTTTGTGCAGGCAACATATGCCTGACAGATGCAGCAACAGCATCTAAGACAAATGGTCAATGCATTCCCAATGTAGGCAACAGATGGATGCAAAGATACTAAACATAAACATTGTTGGGCATACAAAAGTAGAGATATTCTTATGTAAAAGAATACAAATGAAAGTTGCACCCAGTCCACCTTTCATTCTGTGGGTGTTTATTGCAAGATAACTGAAGCGCTGTGGATATCTAAAATCCAAATAGTGAATGAATAGCCAAAGAGCTCCCTGCATTACCGCCACTGCACCGAACACATCCATTAACCCCCCCCCCCCTTTTTTTCTGTACACAAGGTGTTGTTTATTCTGCAGCTCAATTACAGCTACAGGCTTCTCTTCCAGCTTTAACCTCTCTCTGTCTCTCTCTCTCACCCTCCACTCCACCCTCCCGGTCTCACTCGGCTCAGCGTTAAAAGCTTCTGCATGCGCTCTTTTGTTGTTGAAATAGGTTTCTTGTTCCTCCCAGCACTCATTCACCTGAGCTGGATTTGGACACGCGCCACAGCCCATCAAGTCCCTCCGGGCAATGCAAACTTAATCCCAACGCCGTAAAGAGTATGCACTGATCCTCGAAACACAAACTACACCTCCTCACATAACTAATATATGTGTGCATTGAGTTGGATCTTTAGTTTTCAGTATTCACGGTGGACTGGGGTTGCTATAACAACAGCACATAAATCTTTTTCTGACCCCAAAGTGCACTGTTAAACATCTTAGGTCAAAGAATAAACTCTTATTTAAAGCAGAAAACCTCAGAGAGGGTGAAGAGTTTGTCAGAAACACTTTAGAAAAAGGCATATGATGAACACAAAAGGACTTTACTTGTTGGCTAGTGTATGAGTAATTCTCAATACTGTAAATTACAGATTGGCTGATGATAACTTTATTAGAAATGAGTGAGGAAATAAAAAAAGGAAAAGACCCAATTTATAATGTATAGTTTAGTCAGACAACTCACAATGAAATAAGGCTTCCATGCTCTGACAGGAGTGATGGGGACAACAATTTGTGTAGCGCTAAGTTAATATATTAAACCACCTATAGCTGACGCCTACAGGTGGATGCTGAAAGTGTAAGCGCAGTACTGGTGCAGGTTAGCGGTGGCAGTAACAAAGCAGAGGGAGAGGCTTTAAATCTTGTAGCTTAGATAGACCACCAAATTGGGAGGATTGTTGCCAGGTCTTTGTGGCGAGTGACGCATCTGAAGTGTGTGAGCTAGCTCACAGGAGTCGCTCTTTTCAACAAATACTAACGATGAACAGTGGAATATGATCCAGCCTCTCAATCCCCAGCTCCTGCAGCCACATGTCCGGTGTGCCCTTTGGCAAGACACTTAACCCCAAGTTGCTCCCGCTGCTTTGTTGGCGGCATGTGAATGTGTTTGAATGGGGTTAATTAATACTGCTGGTCACTTTACACAGCAGCCTCTGCCATCAGTGTGTGAATGTGTAGGTGTGACCTGTGGTGTAAAAGCAGGTCACAGTAGTCAGAAGACAAGAAAAGCACTATACAAGCTGTAGTCCATTTACCATTTAACATTAATGGAGACCTTTTGTTGTTGTCTTTGTCCTGCAGGCATCAATCAGGGCAGCTGTTACAGGATCAACCATTTCCCTGACGACAACGACTACGACACAGACAGCTCTGAATACCTGCTGCGTAAGTGTTCCTCAGCTTCCTCTTTGTCTGGCATTGACAAAAGTTTGGTTTATGTCATTCCTAGAGGCATGCACAAGTGCACTGACCTTCAGCTTCTTTGTACTTTGTTCTGAGAGCAGCCTGCAAACAGGAGAGACTCTTAAAAGAGATTGATAAAATGAAGAACAAAGACGTGAAGGTTTCTGAGAAATGTGGCAGCATTCAGTAAGAATTCAACAACATACAGGGCTGGAATTTAAAATGCATTGTATGAGATAAGGTTCTTATCTACGGAATCCCTAAGTGGACATGTATACATACATTTTATTATCTTTCTTTTCCCTTTATAATGAGTCAATTCTGGTTGTTTTCTTGAGCTCTCGACTTATTTATCTCCTACCAGAGTTGACTGACGGCCAATCTTTGGAAATATCCTGCTGTTTTTTTTTTACCAGCTAAGTCAAATAATGGTCCTGGTGCCAAAAGAACACAGTTTGCAGCTTAGCCATGCTGCGCCCAGGAGGCATCAAGAGAAAGAGAGAAAATCAGCTACAGCTGCCTGCACCTTCTAAAGCTAACTAGAAGAAATCATGTGGAAAGACAGCCAGAAATTTCATCCTGGACATGCATGCATACATTTGATTTAATTCATTTTTCTGTAATAACGAGTAAATTCGGGTTGTTTTCTTCAGATCTCGACATAATTATCTCGTATCAGAGTTGCAAAAAGACAGAAATCAGCTTAAGTTACCTCATTAGTGTGGACAATGGCAGCATCGTGGTCTGGCCTATCACTGTGACCAGCCTGTGATGCTGTTTTCCAGATCACCAGACACGTAAGTTATCACTAAAACACAAGCTTTGTTATGTAATATAATATTGAGATAAACTCTTCCATTATTATAGTTAATGAAATAAATCAGTCTAGGTCTCCAGAAAACATCCAGAGCTTTAATGAGAGAACGGACTAAACACAATGTTTTTGATGCATGTCCACTAAGGGCGTACTAAACAAGTGATGATTTAATGATTTTATATCAGTGTGTGTTTGGATGTCCTAATTCTCTTTATTTTGCAGCATTAAATCACTTGTTATGTTACAGCAGAGTTAAAGGTAGCTTGTCAAAACACGACTGCAAGTTGCTGAATCGGTTTGTCTGAAAAGCTTTAATTGTCGGTGAGACTCTAAAACGTTTGAATTGACTCTCACACTTGAAGAAAATTGTCCCTTTCTTGCTAATTAATTAACTCCAACCCCACATTAGATAGCTCAAACCTACCTGTGGCTCATTTTTATTCTCTTATTAAGAAAGAAAAATGTTTCTTATAGCCTAATTTAAAGTCTTTATTTCTTAATCACTCTGATTGATGCTGGGTCGTCAGCAGCTTCCTTAAATTTCACAACAGTACAAAGAGGGGTTTGTTTACTCTTCACAGTCTAAAAGGAGAACTTTAATAACAACAGAAATACACTGAAAAAATCTTAGCAAATGTATTGGTGTAATTTGTGGTCAAAAACATCTCGTTACACAGAATGTAAGTCACAGTTACCTGACCAAGCGGCAACCTCCGGTGTTGAAAAATGAAGCCGATGTGGAAGTGCAAAATCCTGCAGTTCAACGAGCGTCCACTTGAAGCTGGCTCCAGCCTTCATTAAAAAAGACAGTTTATACAGCAGAAATGAACATGTTTACAGCCTGGTTCAAGAAACATATATGTCTGATACGCTCATGTCACGATCGGCACAGACTGTACGGAGGGGTGAATATTTTTACAACTCATCCGTTTTGATTTTACGATGGATAAGTGTTATTCAAAATAAGGCGCAAAGCTGTCCTGATTGACAGGCGGGCGCGGAGGAGGCTTAAAAACCCGCCTCAGCTCCAGCTCTCAGCCTGTCGTTAGGTTGACTGAAAGTTAGGGTGAGACAGGATTTCCAGCATGGCGCACGCCATCGATGGGACTCCAGCGCCCCCTGCAGGAACAGATGGGTGACATCACTCAGGCTTCGTCCATTAATATTCACAGTCTGTGTACCTTACAAGTCCAGATTTAACATTCAGAACACATCAAAATAAGGCCAGAATTGATTGATATAAGTAGAAAATATTTGCCAATTCAGCAGGCAAATTTGACCTTTTAAGTAAAATAGAAATGAGATGTCTATTTATCATTTCAATAAAAGACACTTTCTTGCCCCAGCTGCAGGTCAGATTCGAGGACTCAAGCCTTTGTGCACGGGGCGTGCAAACAAACCACTATACCAGCGCAGCGTAATCGGATATTTTTAAGTAGAAATGAGACAAATAAACTCTCTAAGATTCGAGTTTTTGCAGTGTAGCTGTGTGAAAACGTAAAAACCTTTCTCCTCGTTTTATAAATTCAAGGTAAATGTCTGTGAAGTCTGGTCAGAATGAAAGAGAGAGGGCTAAATACAAAAATGAGGATATTGAATCAGCACCTTTATTTAAGGCAAAGCCAAGTCAGGATCCTACTCATATGAGAAGAACAAAGAAGACTTGTCAGACTTTGGATGAAGTCCAAACTGAGTCCTTTAAGCCGGAGGACAGCTGAATAAGCTCATCCTTTTCTTGCTCGCTTTTTAAAATGACACAATGATTACTTTTTCCGGGGAGGTGATAGTCAGTGAGAGCTCTCGTTACATCCCACAGCTGATTAGCAGAGCTTTGTCACAACAAGGCCCCCTGAAGTATAAAAGATAATGGACTTCTCAAAAATGGATGGCAGAAGAGAAGGGGCTGGATGGATGAGGGCTCAGCCGGGTAATGGAAATTCAAATTATTTAAAAGAGCCCATGTTTCTTTTTGTGTTAAATGACTTTATGAATTCTAGGATAAGGGTGCTGTTTTTAATCTTTGTATTGTTTTGTTTTAGCATCTATAAAGGTAGTCATAATTTGATCTATTAATTGATTAGTTAATTTGTAATGTGTTTCATTTACTGGCTTCTCTATCGGCCAATTATCTGTTCGTGATTTAAGTTTAAACCATTTACATCGACATAGACATTTCATGTGGATGTCCAATCAGTGTTGATGATTAATGTAGTCAACAGAGGCAATACATCCCATAATGAGTCCTAAATTGACCAAGAAAGCTGAATTCTCCTGCTTGAGGACCATGCCTGCAGAGCCTACATGTACCAGGATGCATTGCAAGAGAAACATTTTGCACGTCACTGCTGCATTTTTCTTTGGCTGTATACTCTCATACAGCTGGTATAGTAAAATATCTGGTCAGGCAACAGACTGTAAAATGTGTTGTAGTCAAAAAAGGAATTATTGCAATATTTATTTATTATTATTCATATATTTGTTGGATGTTATGTGTGCCGTTTGTGGCTTCATTTAAGCTAGTTTGCCATACAAGTGAAGGCAGATACTTAAAATCCAGCTGATACAGCCTAAGGGGAAACATGTCCACACACTCCTTACTCAAGTACGAGTCCATGTATTGAGTAAAAAACGACTCGGGTAAAATAAGAAGCACTGATTTAAAGGTACAGTATGTAAGATTGCATGCTAATGTTTACATTAAAATATCTCACTTCAATAAAAAATGGACTAAACCCATGTTATATATATTTTTTAGTTGAGTACTTACATCACCTCAAATATTTCCAAAAGTTATCAAAGCCAGAGAAATCCGTAATTTTATAGTTGTAACATGACGTGTCTTGTAGGTGCCCGCCATGATGAGCCGCCATGATAGACACGAAATGTTGATCGTTGTCAAGGAAACACCGGATGTTACGTCAAAGACCACGGCATAAGCTAGCGCTAGCTGCTACTGAAAGCTGCCGTTCTGTTGCTGTATGTGCTGCTGTGATAAAAAACGTCATGTAAATTATACTTGGATACATCGTTAGTACACATATTGTCTTTCTCAGGTCGGTTTCGCCCGTTCGTATTGGTTAGTTCGTTTTTACTCCCATAATACACCGCAAGCCTCGACGTCATCTTTTGTTATTGTTTTGATTGAGAGCCCCCTAGCGGCGGATTTTACATACTGTACGTTTAAGTTCTTCATTGCAGTAAAGGTGAAAAAGGTCAGTCTCCGAAGAGGGAAAAGCTGTTTTTAAGCTAAGCTAATGAAACCTCACATCATATTTGGGAGACTTATAATACATCTTTCACAACGTTAATGTCCGGTGTCATCTGTTGCCGAGCGGTGGATATTCTAGTATTCTTCTTTTCAATATGTTGTCCGATCAAGTTAGGCCAAAATTGGTCTTGATGCTGGAAAGAAAACAAGATTTCCATCCAATACAGTAAAGCTAAACTAATGAGCCTGTACTGAAAATCTAAAGGAGTAGAGAGAGCATGTCTGTGGGGAAATGTAGGCGATAAAAGGAAATAGTTGTCAGAAGAATAAATGCTGAAGGAAAGTCAACCAAAATTGTATTTTAGCAAAAAAATAAAATTGTACTCCATGACTGCCAATCTATGGAAAAAGTTCTCATAGGTCACCAACTTAATCAAATGGTGCTAGTGCCAAAAGAACAGAGTTTGCCGGCGTTTTTGCACACTTTAATTCTCACTTGGACAGATTTTGTTCACCATGTCCTCACTCCTATGTCTCTACAGTTATAGTTCGTGCCTCCAGTGTGTTCCCCATCCTCAGCACCATCCTGTTGATGCTCGGTGGGCTGTGTGTCGGCTTGGGTCGCGTCTACAGCAAGACAAACAATGTCCTCCTCAGCGCAGGGATTCTCTTTGTCGCTGCAGGTGAGTTTGAGGGTTAGAATGTTAACCAGGTGCTCACAAGAGAGGAGCAATCATGTCAGGGCTGTGGTTTAATAATGGAGAGAGGCAGCTTGATTTGACACCTGTGGTCACGTATTCAACTTCATCAATGGTGCAATCAGGAAGACAAATTTTATTCCCCACTAAGGAAGTTCAGGATTTTCTTTCATCATGCACCTCAGCCAGAAGTGATCAGGACAATTGCCATTAGATGGATCAGTAGAGATAAGAGACCTGTAATCATTGGCTGATGACAAACTTCACAGTGGGAGTTCTTGACTTTCATCATCGTTTCCAGAAAAGTCAGGGTTGATTGATGATTGTCAGCCCTTCCTGTAGATTGCCTTTACACTTCATCACCTGCCTTCACTCCCTTTTCCTTTTTGAATCCTTAATTGTGTTGTCTTTCTGTCTCTCTCTCTCTTTACCAGGTCTTAGCAACATAATCGGCATCATCGTCTACATATCGAGCAACGCAGGAGACCCAAGCGACAAACGGGACGATGACAAGAAGTACACTTACTCCTACGGATGGTCCTTCTACTTTGGCGCACTCTCCTTCATCGTGGCAGAAACTGTGGCCGTCCTCGCCATCAACATCTACATCGAGAAAAACAAAGAAGTTCGCTGGAAGGCGCGGCGAGAGTTCATCCGTTCACTCTCTTCGTCTTCCCCGTACTCGAGGATACCAAGCTTCCGCTACCGCCGGCGGATATCGCAAGCCAGCTCTCATTCCACAGAGGCATCTCGGGAGAACTCGCCAGTGACCAACCTGAAAGGAGTGCCATCTTCCAGTGGGCCCCTGGACGAGCTGTCCATGTATGCCTTGGCAAGGGACAGCATGACGGACAACACGTATAGCCCTGAACACGAGGCACAGGCAGACTTTCTTCAGGTCCATAACTGTTTCCCCAATGATTTAAAGGATGGGGTTAATCGCAGGACCACACCGGTGTGACACACATGCTGCTGAGCTTGAAGTCCGCCTGGAAGTAGATGAAATCAGTGGACTATTTTGTTGGCGCCAAAGTGCTTGTGACATACCGCCACCTCTGAGTCTCGGTTTTCAGAGAGACTCTTTTTCGTCAAGGCTGAAAGAGAAGAGAGTCAGCTGGACTTTAAAAGAGCCAATAAAATTCATGTATCTGCTTTTAGACACCATCAAAGCAGAGTAGAGTTGTACTGTCTGTGCTGTAGCCGATGCGACATTAGTGTTATATTTTAACTGTGAAAATGCTTAATTGAGCAGCGTTTGGAAAAAAACCTTGTTTGTGTAACTAAACATTGTGGGATACCTGAGATTGAAGTGTCGAAATGTGCCAATCAGCTACCTGTAAATTATTGAACACGGTGCTTAATGAAATGTTGTGTTCATCTTGAAAGTGTTCCATTTGTGTGTGAAATTGCTTTAAAGTGTTTGTTATGTGTTCTCATAAACACTATTATCCTGCCTTATATTCTTATCAGGGCTGCCCCATATTCAACTAGTTGTTAGATAAAGCCGATACCAGACTAGCCCTTGCGTGGTTATGATGTGAATTATCTGTAAATATATTTGCTTTTATTGGGGGGGGTTATAAAATGGTTTTAGCTCCAAGTCTAAAAAAGGATGTTATCAATAACTTTGAGAGTGCCAGAGCTACAGGGGGACAGCTCCTCACTGTGGTGGACCACTACAAGGAGGGTGGTCTCGGTGAAGCATTGCTGTCCCCAGTGGGGAGGGAGCCCGGCATTGTTGTAACCCGGCTGGCAGTGAGCGGCGTTCCCCGCAGCGGGAAGCCCAAAGAGCTTCAGCTCCAAGCATATTGCTAATGCTGTGGGTCAAACCTTTGCAAACTAAGGACTGCACACAGGATCCTCTGCTTCCTGCTCTATTGCATTAGAAGTATAACGTTATGATAATGAGCCTATCGGATCAAATTTTAAAGCCTACACACAAAGCAATTGTGTGCTAACAACAAAGCTAAGAGCAGATCAGAATGCGTCTGGGAGAAAACACAGAGACCGTACATTATTTAAACATCATCTCTCCCTCGCTACGGTCGCCTGAACCGTAACTCAGAAAACTCTGGTTTCATTGGAGTGATTTGGTTGGTTGTAGTCTTACTTGTAGCTGCTAAGTAGCTGAGACGCGAGTAAAAAAGGGTCATGATGAGACGCTGTGGGAATGCTGCTTAAAACAGCTTTACATACTCAGGACCTGTTTCCATGACAACAGCCTGTTGGGTGCCTGAAAAATGCAGGTTAAGAAAACTTTTTGAAAACAGCTCCGTTTCTGCCGCCGTGAAAACAGGCAATATGCAGTTCCTTGGAAAACAGAAACTTTTCGCACATGTAGGGTGGACAACTTCAGAGTTCTGTTTGAGCTTCTCACTCGATTGAATCTAACAACAGAGATCCAGTAAAGTGAACATTTCCTGCTGCACAGTAGCAGCCAAATCGTTTTATTTGTCACGAGTGTTGAAGTTACACCGCCTCCTACTGGCCTGGCATGTATACTACAGCATTTTAAGCCATTTGTGCAGATCCATATGCACAATGTTTGTTATCAAAATGTTGTGGTATGAACACAGAACTTTTTAAAACAAACAATGACAGTGATAAAACGATTCTGTTTTCAGTGGATAGTGACAACATGGCCTCAGCACACCTTTGCAGAACCGCAAACAGCAAACACGTGGTATGCACGCGCTGCGGTAAATCCTCTTACTTCTATGATACACCAGAGATATATTTCCCTTAACAAACCTTACAGACTATGCCACATGCAATCGTAGCCATAAAGCTTTGTCCATAATGGAGGCGAATATTTCCGCAGACAGATCAAATAGATGTACAAACAATGCACAACCCCTCGATGGATTTTGACTTTTTTTTCCTTTGACTCTCTTTTAAATGAAATCTTAGCAGACACAAACTTTCTCCAAGGACTAACGGCTCGTAGACCATAATGGGGCAGCCCTAATTCTTATCATATGTTTGAAACAGGCTCCTCTGTCTCTCAGCACTGCCCTTTATATTTATAACATATGGCCTTTTAAACAGACTCAAAATTTTAGTACTTTTGAGCATCTTTCTTGACAAGAGTATGGTTTGGGAGTGTCTGTCTTTACCAATGCCTGCCTCTTTGTGGTTGATGTATTGAATGTTAAGTATTTCATCCAGTCCTCCAAACAATATGAAAGATGTTGTCTCCATCACTGTCTCTTCCTCAATCCTTTTCTTCTCTGACATTTGTCAGTCAAACAAAATGTCAGTTTGGTCAGGAGGACCCCCTTTTCATTCACTTCCATATCAGTCCTCCATCTCCCCCCCCCGTCCCCATGGTTGTGACACTGTGTATGCGCTTGTCACAAGTGAAGAGCGGCTATCAAAAAAAGGGGATGCCCAGAACTGCGAAAACGTCCCCTGTCAGGACTTCCTTTTGTGTTTAACGAAGCCCCGGCATGCAGAGTGTCTAACGGATAAGGATCAGAACCAGGCAGAGAATGTTTGTCTATCTGTCACATCCGCCTGCGAGTCCATCTGGTCGCTCCCCCCCCCCCCCCCTCCTCTCATGTCAAACAGAGGACCCAGACAGGAGCAGAGGGAGCTGTCTGCAACTGGGTCCCGGAAGGATTTGGCTCTATTAACCAGACATTCATATGTGTGTGTGTGCGTGTGTGTGTGTGTCTGTGTGTGCTCTGTCTTTTCGTTCTCTCAGGTATCGCTGTGTTGTTTGGACAGGTTTAACACTTCGAGGTCCTCTCCCTCCTTCGTGGCAGTGCTGGGAAAAGGACCGGTGATAAAGATAAACCTGTAGAGAAAAAAGAAAATGCCATTACTGTATTTAGCTGTGACGCTGTGCTTGAGCTCGCTCCAAGAACCAGCTGGAGTGGGATTTTTTTTTCTTCCAGTCTGAGGGCTATTCAGTCGCTTCAGGATTGGCAAGCGAGCTCACTCAACCACAGAATAGTATTTGATTGTATTTAGTGTGTTTGATACTTCATTAAAGCTATACCAGGCTGATTATGTAAAAGAAAGCCATCAGTGTGATCCACTAGGAGTGTAGGTCTTACGCTTTTATATTCCAGTTTGGAAGAAATGTGTTGTTTGTAATGTAAACATGTAAAGTTGTATATAAAAGAATAATAAAAATACAAAAAAAAAAGACTAAGACATGTTCGAAGCATTATCTCAATAATTACGGCTTTGATGATTTGTCAGGTCATACAGTTACATAGGGCAACGTTTAGATCTACAAGATCTTCCTCTGGCCTGTGGAAGATCTTGAGGATTGAAAAGTTGACTTGGTTAAATACATTTTCCCATTGGGAGCTGAGCAGTGTGCACACCTTTTTCCTTTTTTCTGCAGTTAGTACATTTCTTGTCCTGCACCTGTATGCATCTTACCTGAATGTGCGCACAGTTTTCTGTTATACAATTAAATGTTTCCTTATATATTCAGTTTAACAGATTGGTATAGCTGCTCAGTATAAGCCGGGCGTACACTATACAGTTCCAGTCTGATTTAGACCATAGACAGTGAGTATTAATGGACGAAGCCTGAGTGACGTCACTCTGTCATCTGTTACTGCAGGGGGCTTCAGAAGACCGTCGGTGGCAGAAATTCTATCTCACCTTAACTTTCAGTCCACCTAACGACAGGCTGAGAGCTGAGGCGGGTTTTAAGCCTCTTGACAAACCGTTACTTCCCACCTTTCAATAAGGCCAGACACACGCCTAACTGGATAACTACTATTGTTCTTAAAATCTAAACGGATGATTTAACTCGTACAGTGTGAGCTCTCGGGTCGTGCCAGAGAGTCGGGTCGTACAGTGTGAGCACAGACATTGTGAGCTTTGGTCGTGCATCGTAAACGATCGAGTCGTACAGTGTGAGCTGACACAACTTTTATACAGATGTACAGTGTTTGTCTGGCTTAAGAGAGATGAGTATTCAGTTTTGTCGGGTTAACAAGAGTAGGTACATTTAGAAAACTAAAACTCACTTTGCTTTGATATGCACACTTCACATGGAGTTTACTCCATGTGCTTATTTTTATGAATGTCTTACTTTTGTTGTAAAAGAAGCACACACTATTTTACTTTAAGAAATGATTGCCCCTCTCTTACAGTACTTGAGAGCTACAATTATTTTTTTCTGCTGCAGAGGGATCACTGCAGCTGTATGATAAACTCAAAAATACCTGCAACCCACCAGATTTTATTTTTGGGATTTCACATTTTTTTGTCACTGTTTGACTAATCCACAGTCTATGTCCGAGTCACCATTGCTCGAGTTCAAGTTGAGTTAGACTCGAGTCCTGATCTTAATAGAGTCCTGGACTCGAGTACAACACTGGTCCAGTCAGACTTCTCATGTTTGTAAAGTTTAAAATATTTATTGCAGCAGATTATAGTTTGTGTTTGCTGCTAGGCTCCGACCTCATCATTCCTCAGTCCTCACAGTTTTTATTTACATGCAGAAATTTGAGGAGTGATGAGATGATATCTTAAACTCCCCAGTCGGAGCCTACAGGTGGATGCTGGGGCTGAGGAAGAGTGCAGTACTGCTGCAGGTCAGAGCTTGCAACAACGACTGGAAGTCTTGCAGCTTAAATAGACCGCTAATTGGAAAGAGCTGTTGTCAGGTGATTGTGGATAATGACGCATGTCAAGTGTGAAATCAGTGCTGCTCGAGTTGACTGCCTGAACTAGCTTGAACGGAGGCGTCGCGTTCTGTCTTGAATAATGTCAGAGAAAAATGTCAACCTTGTGAATTTGGGGACCACAGATGTACAAAACGTATTTTAAATCCCTCCAAAGGTTGACTAATACACACATCTGAATCTGTTATATTACATAACCCTCCATATATTCAATGAAAATTGCACAAACAGATATAAGACATGTAAAGATTTTGTCAAATAGTCAGAGCTCAGTAGGCATTGATTTCCATTTGAGACCTTGGATCTCAGAGCTTCATTCAGGTTTGCTCGTCTGACCTCTGAGTCCTGAAAGCTTCTTCAGTTCTGCAGCATAAGTCTGAATCAGTGTCGCCTCAGAAGGAGCCTCTTCAGCCTCAGAGTCTCTGCTTTGTTCAGTGAAGAAATGTATCAGTCTGCAAGGCAGCGGTCTGACATCAAAACGTTAAAAAGCTTTCAAAGACGCAATGAGAGAAGCCACCAGACTGGATGGTATATTTATTTTATATCTAAATAGTATACTAGCTAATTCAGTCAGTGAGCAGAGTGGATTGCTCTTTGTCAAAGAGGTCATACCAATACTAATAAAAGAAAAAATAGATACATTTTGGATGTTTTCAACTTATTTATCTCGTTTTGTCAGGATAACAACGCTGCTTTTCCCATGATTATACAAGTTTATTTCTGGAGATCTTGAGAAAACAGCCCAGTTTGACCAGTGATCCACAGTGTGTGGATGCATGTCCTCTCAGGGATTCTGTATCTATCTATTAATCTATTCATGTAAGTAAACAAGGACTTGGAGGTGTTCATGTTGCTGGAGAAAAGTATCTTCTGTAATATCTGATTTTGCAGTCAAACAGCTAACTGCAGGTAATTCCTCACGTGTTTAGTAACGGATCCCTTTGTTTAAGAATATTAACATGACCCTCGTAAAAATGGCTTCAGGGTGAGGGTAATCTAATTTAGCTTGAGTAATGTTGCCTGTCATTAGTGGATGAATACAGTCAGGTCCCTCTGAAGGCTATGCAATCTACTCTGTTATGAGTACATTTAGCTTGACAAGGTTGTTTTTCTTCCTGGAGTAAAAATTCAGAGAATGGATGATTGCAGCAGCTCATCACTGCTGAGTTCATACGTGCCACTCCTGATTTTTAGCGGAGGTGATTTGTATCTTTCTCTCATTGCGCTTACAGTGCTGGTACGAAGGGTTAAGGTGATTCAGACTTGCTTTCTTGCCTCATGTTGCTTTCTTCCTTACTTAGTTGACCTGAGGTGATCACCATACTGGAACGACCAAGAGGTAACTGCTGGAGCTGAAACACGGAGCCACAGGTCCACAGGTCCTGTTTGTGCATGTGTGTGATGCAGGCCTGTGTGTGTGAGAAGCATGTCCTCCAATAACAGAGTGTAAAATCCCCTCGGGGATCGATAAAGTATATAAAATTCAAAAATAGAAAATAAAAATAAAAACCACAAAGGTGCCCAAAACTGCAGTACCTGAAGTGGCCACTTGAGGCTGGCTCCTAAAGCAAGTCGATCCGTATTAAACTCCATATTAAAATGTTAAACTGTGCAGCGGAAGTCATCATGTTGGCATCCTGAAAAAAATAAAACAGTTTAGCTCATTTCTGTGTTCTTGACGTCTTTCTCCCTCCGTTTCTTTTTGTATGACACGTTCACATTGCTGATGACATGTTTTCACAGTCGTCCTCCCTGCTGCCTGTTGCTTAGAGACTCTGCAGCTGTGAGGTGTTTCGGTGTCTCTGTAGTCACCGGGGGACCGGGAGGAAATGAAGCAGGTCACAGGGTCACCCAGTGAGACGGTGCCAAAAGACACCGTTATTACACACTTAAAGACGAGTGGTCGCTCTCGTCGCTTCTCCCCGGGGAGAACAGGCCGTTTTGCTGCGAATGTATCCAGGTGGAACGTGATAATGAACACAACTGTCTCTCATCTACACAAAAACATCCACTGGGGGGGGGGGGGAAAGCTCGTGAGTGAGGTGATTTATCTTTAATGATCAATTTCCTGGTTGGGTTAGCTTCTTATGGTGTTTACAGAAAGCACTTTGTTCTCCAGAAAGAAGCATACATCACACTGGCTGAGGCATTTCTGTCAATTTTTTTTCTTGTATGTACACAAACAATGTAGGAAGAGTGTGCGACTTTTTGATCCAGTAGATATTGCCCTTGAGCAACAGCATGAAACCAAACACCTCCCCCATGCTAAAAACCCTCTGCTCCCCTCCAGTGACACCACTCTCCGGCCTTTGACTTGCGTTTGCACAAAGGAGTCAAGCACAAGCGGTGGACAAAATTGTCCTTGGCTCGAGCTGCACTTGTCTGTGGCCTGCATTGTTGTGTTAGCTAATGTTAGCGCTCTTTAGTTAGCTCGTAGCTTCAGCTTCACAGGGACTCGAGCTTCTCACTCATTGTAGACAGTCATGACTCAGAGAGACATTTGCAGGATATACTTGATTTCTGCTTTATTCCTGTGTAAAATGTTGCCCTTTCTTCCTTTAAGTAATTGGAGTACATAAACAATCTCCCTCTTCCTCCACAAACACTCACACACAAACAAGTTAAAGACTTGCCCTTCACCTCTTGCTCCTGCTTTAATGTCTTTGTATTTAGCGTGTTAAAAGCTCAGAGCTGTGTGAGCGTTGTCAGGGCTGAAAATGGGCCAGAGTGCTGTTTTTAAAGTGGGGCACAGAGGTTTATAAAAAGCATGCCCATTTACTGAAGGATTTCATTGGGAGAAGGTTGATTGTGCCTTTGAGATGTTTCAGCTTTTTACAGTTTTTTTTCATCCTCAGATTGAGTGCTGACATTTTTTTGTGTAAAACCATCAAAAGCATTTGGGTGGAAGATAAAATTTAAAGTGGGAAAAGATTGTTTTTATGTGCAATTTACAGTATGCCACAGCTTTGTGGAGTATTTTTAAGAGCTTGATGTGAATGTAATTTATACGTAATATCCAGGAATATTCAGAAGGCTCTTTATTAAAATCAAACCTCTGCTGCCAGAGTCAAACTTCATAAATTGATATTTTAGAGGTCCTTTTTTAAAGCCCATTTTTTGTCTTTCTGAATCTGGATCAGCTGCTGGTATCAGGTGGGACCTTTTGTCTCACAGCTGAACTGCTGATTGCCTGAATAAGTGGATCAGACGGCACCTAATATAGGTAATGTCCCCCGGAAGGAATCCCCTGGCACGCAGCGCCTGAGAGACAATCAAGCTGGAAACAAATCAAACTGAATAAAGGAATGAAAAGATTTGTGGGATAAATGACAGATTGATAACACCCAATGTTTGGCGTGCAGATGAAATATTGAGAAGAACTGTCAAAAGAAGTTTTCCATAGATTGTCTTTGATGTTGTTAGAAGTCATTTTCCAAACTTTACATAAAAGAGCTTCAATCAGTTTCAGAGTCGCCAGTTTATAGGTGTAAAAGGTGACGCATTTCCCAGTATATCTCCTTGTCGTCGCTAAATGGCCTCAGCTCACCGAAGGCATCCAGGGAGGGAGAGGAGGAGAGGAGCGAGGAAGAAACTAGGGCACTGTTATCTGGCCCCTTTTTACCAACCACCAGGCACCAGATGGAGAAAGAGAAAGAAAGAGCTGAGGACAGGAGAGACGAGAGGACATCAGGCGTAGTGAAGCTGGAGACAAGACGGGGGAACCTCTGGAGTCAACGCCCGACCTCAAGGAGCTGCAGACAAACATATCACAGGCAACCTTGACTGACCCAGGTGGTGTTTACCATCACACACACACATAGGCACACACACACACACACACACGCACACACACACACGCACACACACACACACACGCACGCACACACACACACACACACACACACACAGATCCACAACTTTGGTGCAGCAACATGTTCGAGGAGCAGGCGACCAAGGTGAAGATCACGTCCGTGGTGATCGTCGTGGGCATGTCGGCGATGCTGGCGGCGGTGGTGACCGACCATTGGGCCGTGCTCAGCCCTCGGGTGGAGAGGCTCAACGCCACATGTGAGGCGGCCCACTTTGGCCTCTGGAGACTCTGCAAAAAGATCATCTTCATCGTGGAGGAGGACCCTCAGGGCAAAGGCTGCGGCCCCATCAGCTTACCTGGAGGTATGGAGATTTTTGATCTTCCTTCTGTTGGATGCTCACAGCCAAGATGACCAACGCGTCTTCTTTGCCTTTAAAATATCTGACTTTGATTTCAAAAGTAAGGGTTACATCTTTTCTTATCTTTTTCAGCACCTCTGCTGGCTTGAATTAAAATGCTTCTTTGGTCAGATTTAGGAACACTCAACCAGCAAGACAAATCAATCCTGTAGTTCTACTTTATTTTTTACAGTGTAGCATGGAGGTCACAGCAGACCAAGACAACAGAAAGTAATGACTTTTAAGCTGTAAATGGGGGGTCCTTGTACTAGCTAATCACTCGCATCAAAGCAAGATTGAAGCCTTGACTTTGACGCATGTTGTTTTTTCACTTTCCAGTACTTCTCACTGTCATTAATCTTGTGCATAAAGCATTCATAAAACACTTACATAATGATGCTTTTACAAACAGTTGAAGTTGACGTTATTAGGACTTCAGCATTTTGTTTATGTTGTTTTATTGTTTTTTTTGTCAACTATCATCTTAACTTGTCCCTGGTTTAAAAAAAAACTATTTTTACTTTTATTAAAGGTAAATGAGGAGAAGCAGGTTTTCTCTACATTTGAGTCTGTGTTTGTACACGTACAAACATGCAAACACACACAAACACACACACACACACGCACACACACATAACTCGTACATGGATGTTGGGTAACAGATCTGTAGCCATTTTTTCTCTGAACTATCATTATGTTCCACAGAGGAAGACAATTAAGCCAATTAAGCACAGCTGAAGTGAAGAGCCTAATGGAGGAGAACGGCTGTTATCTACTTCACAGTAAACGCGATGGAAACAAAGAACTGCTCCTTCTGAGCTGATGGATTCTCAATGTTAGATGAGAGATAAAAAATCCTTTTACCCCACAGCTAATTAAACTATATTCCTGTATCTTTTACAGAAAGCGCTCACATGTTTGTCAGCGTTCTGCCTGACTCTGAATACTGATTATTAGATGCTTTGTAACTTCTACATTTATGGTTTAGTCTTGATAACAGCGTAACTCCATATTTAAAGTTCCATTTGATCATATCCGATGTAAGACTTGTAAGGAGGTCATTGTTTTTTTAAAGATTTTTACGGGGCTTTTGCCTTATTTAGGTAGGACAGTGGATAGAGAAGGAAATGAAATGCGGGAAAGGAGCCGCAGGTCGGACTTGAACCCGAGCTGCCCGCTTGGAGGACTATAGCCTCTGGAGCAATCCAACCACTAGGCCATCAGCGCTCCAGGAGATCTATCTTCATTTTCAAAATGCACAACATTTTGGGCAAAACACTCACTAACCCTTTTCACACTTACGGAAATCTCCTGATAAACTCCAGAGGTTATCTGGAGGGGCTGTATGTGTGAACACAACAGCCGAATTTTTCACTCGGATTTTACCCGGAGTTTCTCCTGCCAGACCCCTAGTATCTTTTCTGCAGAAAGTCCGGAGGGGCTGATGTGAAAACACGGCAGATTCTCTGGAGAATTCACTTCGAGCCAATAGGAGCGGAGTGACATTTATTCGACAAACAATTAGATCTCCGTGCACGTAATTAAACGACTGCATTGTGTTTTCTGTTCGCCCGTATGTTGTTCTCCGCTCTTTTGTGGATGTTGTCATTCCGTTGGACTACATGTAGCATTGTTGTAAAGGCAAATATTGTCATTATAGCATCGTGTAGCGGACTCTGTTGCTTCGTCCGCTACTTCCGCGTAGTTTTTTTACGTCACGTCTTACCCAATCCCCCATCCCCCCTCCCGTCTGACAGGGATAGTCTCCAGCTGTGAGGAGCATATGTGAATGGCTAGGTCGGGAGAATCTCCGGAGCAGTCCTACTGTAATTATCCGGATATTATCCGGAGTGCATATGTGAAAACGGCTACTTAATTTCAACGTACCAAGAGGAAAAAATAAAAATGGTGCTTGTTGGAGAATCTTTGTAGTAAAAGTAGAACCCAAAGTCTATCCTGAAAGTTCTTTCATGAAAATGCATTCATTAAATCCCCTTTCACACATGAACACCTGACATATCCGCACATTAAAGTCCTGACATTTTCCAGACTTTCCTTTCACACATTTCCCACAAAGCGGGCGACTGTCAGTGTGAATCATGTTTGGTTAACTGGAGGCGGCTGAGTGGGGCATACTGGAGAAGGAGTAGGAGGATATTCTTCAGTAATGGTGGCAGATTCTGGGTTAAATCACTTCAAAACAAGTAAAATAGTTTCCACAATAAAAATGCAAAAGTAGAAAACGTAGGTCTTGCAACCGAGGCGAGAGAAGTCGATCGTCAATACCCCACTTGCTCACAGAGTGTTCCAGATCATTATTTGCTGTGTTCAAAAATAGTCTCACTCGGACTATAAATGGGATTCATACGAGAGGACTGACAGGTGAAAAAACGCTTCGTCTGGGTCAATGAATACAGAGATTTGTGTTATCTCTTGCAGCCCACCTGGAGACTTTTTCAGAAGTGCAGCGCATGTGTGAGGGGCTTCTGTGATTCCAAAAAAAATTAAGTTAAAAGCATTTGGTTTCGTATTCAAAGTAAACTCCTTCAAAATATCCCTGTAGCTTTAATTATCAGCCCTGTTTGAACAGAGCCAGCAGTGGGATGAAGAGTGTCTCTCTGGCCCCTGGCTGTGTGCGTGCCTCGCAGCTTAACAGACAGATCTCACTGTGACTCGATCATTGACTTAGCCTCCAGCTCCTGCACCTCAGGATCAGTACAAGCCTTAATGAAGTGTGGCTTCCCGCACCAGCTTGTGAGTTAGAGTACACCTGAAGAAGACTCAGGGGGCACGAAGGGAGATTGGGGAAGAAAACTCAAGTCTGTTTGGCTTGATGGAGGAAGGGATGCCTCAGTTGACAGGAGAAGAGGGGAGTACTGGGGGTTCAAAGAGAAGGGAGACAGACTAGAGTTGTGACAGCAGCCTGTTATAGAAATGTGACAATGTTGAGTGCTTCCAGAACACCTGCTTGGTTTAAATGGAGACAGAGATCTGAGAAAAACCAGTACTTTGAGATTGTTTTCCTCCATGGACGAGTCAGTCTCTTGAGGAGTGAGTGAAGGCCATATTGTCGCTTACAGATTCAGCAACAATCCAGTTATAACCTTCACCACCTGACAGAAAACCGCAAAGACGTGTTGTATCAATGCAGAGTCCAAACAACTTTTTTGATAAGCAACTCAACATGAAATTGGCAGGAGAGCCTGTTCTCGTTCCAAACACTTCAAATGCTGCAGCTTGATTATAGGTAACCCTCATTTGTGGACACTTCCAAATGTGGTTGTTTACCCTGTTTGAAGAATTGATATTAAGCTAAGTTAACAGGCTTCTGGATGCAGCTTCATATTTACCAAACAGGAATAAAAGTGATGTTAATTTTCTCATCTTACTCACAGCAAGCCAGTTTGTAAAATACAGCAGCTTCAAAATATGAAGCTGTAGTAAATCTCCAAAGTCTTGTCTTAACCTGTCTGTAAGCCAATTTTTGATGCTGCGTCTCAGTTAGGCGACACAGTTTGATGGAGAGCAGGGTGGAGATGCTGGATGGGTCAAACTTCAACTTTCTTGTAGGTGAACCAAGTCTGTATTGTGTAAAATGAAAAAAGGCAGAAAGTGAAGAATAATAAGTTGATTCTCTTTGAAGCTATTTAAGGTTTGATGGTTGGGTCCGCAGTCCCTGAGGAGACATGCACACCAGAAACTATCCCCTGAGCAAAAGAGTTAACCGTGCTTATGAGAAGGTATTATGTTTCTGCCATCTTTGGGCCGTATCTCACAGAGTTTCATGTGTGCACGCAAAACTTTCTCGTGAGCAGAGAAATTATTTTGTGAGCATGGGTTCAGTACATGAAACATGCATTTTTCCAGTCTAGATCCAATTAGGGGCTCCGTAGTTAGGTAACTGACATAGGTCATAGGTCAACTAAAGAAGCGTATGTTTGTAAGCACACCTAAGGTATGAAATGAATCCAGATCGCCAACATTTTGCAGCACATTTCGTAATCACGTATTAGCTCAAAAGTGTAACCTTACTTTGCAAATATTTTTACTGCAAACTTATCGCTTGAGCAGCACATGCTGAACTGACACAAAACTAGTAGCTAGAAATTCACATTTTGATGTTTAGATCTGTACACCAGGCTGCACAATCAACAAGTTTTAAGTGAGTATTAATGTATACTTGAGGCAAGCCGTGACAGACTCATGTTGTTGGCGAGTCACCTCCAGCAGAAGAGGGAGTTCAGCTCAGTGATCCCTCCATTGGTGTGCAGCTGTTCTGTGAGAGACTCCCACTGGCTTTATTTCAACCAAAACATCGTTTCTTCACTTGGTTTAAAGGGAAAATGAGTCATTCTCTCACATTACCTGAAAAGGTCCAGTGATTTGGCATGTAAGGACACAGCTCTGCCATTTGCTCCCACGCCAGCTTCAATAAATTTGATTATACAAGCTCGTCTCTCTCTATTTGTGGCCTTGGTGTTCGCCAGAAATGGATCAGTGAGTGTCCCTAAACTCCGAGATCTCTTTGCTATCTTTGCCAACACCTCACTAGACTTTGGTTGGCTTGATTAGTTTCTTGTCCACCTTCACAAAATGGTTTGTGATCATCATCAATCGGGAAAGCTGATTCAACCTCTCTTGTGGCAAAGAGAAGGCATGTATAAACTCCTTATAAGCAGAAACTCCAATGGCACCCAGCCTGTGAGTCTGAGATTGGTTTAGTCTGACAGCAGAAAGTACCAAAGTGAATACAACTACTCCTTTTTTGCTTTCTAATGAAGGCTTAGCGGGAAAAAAATAACCTTGAGGAGAATTTAAAAAAGGATTGCATGGCTTTTGTAGCTGCTAAACCTGCGCAAATGAGCCACCAAGACATGGTATGATTCACGGAGCAAATGAAAAGGGTTAAAAAAAATGCTGTTTGCACATATTTGAACCAATGGCAAAATGTGCCTTCTATTCAAATGAACTATTGCAGAAAACATCCAATTCACAAATAACATGCTTACGGCCACACGCAGCTAGAGTGATTTATTTTCCTCAGGGTTACTGGAACCTGCAGCAAAGTATTCATAATATGTCATCAGGAGACATCTCAGTGAATGCATCTCTGTAATGTGCAATTCCACACGTGTAATGAATGTGTAATAGTGTGTCGAATGTGAAAAATTCAATGTTTTGAATGTTGTCAGTGTTTGAAGGGAATATACCGGCTAACCTTGAAAAAAAATACATACCTCATTTCACAGGCTGCATCATGGGCTGATTTGAACATTTTGTATAGATTTAATAGTCACATTTTAACCTACAATCCCATGAATAAGTTCAGAGCAAACATTTAGATCATGTTGGCTTCATTTGCATTAATCCTGCCGTGCAGAATCAACTCATAGACTGCGTCAGGTTTGGTGACTCAGATATGTTTTCTAAAGGTTTGAATGGTCTACAAAAGTAACCAGCTGCTGAGTCTACAGCTTATCAGAGTGGATAACAGCACCACTCCAGTGTTACTTCATGTGTTTCTCAGTTTAATATGTGTTGTAGGTCAAGTTGTAAGCCAAGCAGGGTGGTGTAAAAACCCCTGAGTTGATGGAGTGTGCACTATAACAGATTACATCCTTGATGAACAGAATACCCAAGCAAGCAGCGGTGATTGGACTTAATAACACACATTTGCATTTTTCAAAACAGAGGGGGAGTTATTCGTCAATAGGCGCGTACACAAACACTATTTCATATATGGCACAATTACACTGCCTTTGTAAAAAGGTTGTATAACAACGGAAGCAGAGTGGTGAACTCAAATGACTTTTAAAATTAGCTTCCCACAAAATGACGCTTGACAGCTTGAGTGCTGTGAAAATCCATCGAACCCTCTGTGGATCCCATTGCGCTGCCCGGCTGGGAAATAAAGCACATAAATGATGCTTTTGGGTGCATGTGTGTGCTCCTACATGTATGTGCTGACAGAAGACAGGGAGAGGAGTTAATTATGAGAGCTGTATTAGAGCAACCATGTGGTCAGACGACTTGTTTCCTGGCTCTAGAGTTGAAAGATATTACCACCAGAGCACTCACACTTTCAAAACAAACCATCCTCCTCCTCTGCATCTTTCAGTGACACCATGTCTGACTGCTGTCCTCAAATGTATACCCTCAAAAGAACCTTGAGCCACCGTTTTCCATTTCTAAATGCCCAAAATGTTTCTCTCTCTTCTGCCAAATTAGGCTCCGTCAGTGCAGAGTCAAACTGTGGAGGAGTGTCGCAGGTTTAGTATTCAGAAAACAAGTTCAAAATCCAAATGAATCACTCCAAATTATGTAAATTTAAAAGAAAATACATATTCAGAGATAACTACTGCCATCGCTTACAGATTAAAATGCTAAGATGGAGTGTGTGCTGAGTAAAATAGTGTCAGTCAAACTCATTATTGTTTAGAGTTTAATGAAAAAGGTCAGGCCACACATGCACACACGCACATGCACACACAGGACCGATCCGTGATGACTCTAGTGTGCTGATGTGTCCCAGTTATCAAAGCTCCTGGTGGAATAGAAATTCAAATATCACCACAACCACCACCTCCCCCCCACCCTGTTCACATTGACCCAGAATTAGTCGGTCATTCTGCTAGAAAAAGAACAGCCGTCGCCTAAAAAAAACCTGTTCTCTGATGCAAAAGATAGAAGCAAATGTTAAGTGTTTGCACAGAAGTCATTGTAACATCATGATTTGGTTAAGAGTTAGTTAAAGGCAGATAAAACACTAAATGGAGAGAAGAGCCGAAAGAGAAACTTCAACAAAAAGAGTGAGACAGGAGTGACGACAGGTGGGGTGGAGACGGAGGAAAGGGTGAAGGAGAAGCTGCGTATCAAAGCGAGGAGATGGCAGCAGAGTTTAATGGAAAGAGGTGAAACTAAAATGACAGGCGATACCTCGTTCTAATCACTCTCCCCCCCTGGAACTAAATCTGCCCATTAGCCAGACTACAAGGTCAATTATATGCACCCACATGTCCACAGTGGATGTCCACTAAAGTTATGATACAAGTCAGATCTTTAACTTCCAAAAAGGTATGGCTTCATTAGTTTTGTAGATTTATTACAAAAAGTTAAATGTGTCTTAAAAACAAAAACAAAACAAAAAGTTGTCCAGTTTTTCAGCCAGCGAGTAATGAAGCTGTGACAAAAAACATTTGCAAATGAAATCCATTTGAATCATTGCTTTGTTTCAGCACCAAGATAAAGAACAGAGGAAACAAAGAGACTTGTTTTTTGACCACCCATCCTGGAGAACTTTGAAGTTGTTCCCGCCACTTGGCTTGAATTTAGCTTGAAAATGATCTTGTCTTTCTTGCTTGTTTGAAGTCTGAACAATTAATAAATATTTTCCTCTCAGGACCGGAGCATTCAGGCTCTTAAATTGCAACTAAATATTAGGATACCATTACCATATTGAAGATCCATTTACAACTTCTGCATCAACAGTTCTGCCTAATAACCTGGTTCTAAATTCTTTATCGCAGTCGTTACTGCAGGTAAAACGGTTTCCTAAATCATCAAAGAGCTGCTCCTTCGACTGAATAACTTTGATGCAGAGTACACACATGTAAGTTCAATAGGCTTAACTTTAGCAATGACTTGTGCATTGGGAGGCTGCTGCAGGTGCAAGCCATAGACTGTATAACCTAATGTTAATGGTTCAAGCTGATAGACACGGTCCTCGGAAGTCCATTGTGTCAAAAGAACAGGTAGTTCTGCTAGCCTGCAGTTACTGTGATTTGTTACGCTGGCAATTTTACTAAAAATGTGGGCCACTTGGGCACGTTTTGTCACTTTCAACAAAAGTGCTGCTTAAGGAAATTGCTTAGTCCAATATGGCAATATTGCCAATTTAGAGTTAAAGAGGACATATTATCCCCCTTTTCAAACAGTCCCCTGTGGTCTAAATGAAACATCTGTGCTGTGCTTTGGTCAAAATATAACAAGAATCAAGCACCAGAGGAGGTTTGTGACCCTGTAGAAACCAGCTCTCTCAGAACGCTCCGTTTTGGTGTGTGTGTCTCTTTAAATGCAATGAGCTCCCCCTGAGTTTTCCCAGTAGACATCACTCCTTCACTAGCGAGATTAAAAATAGTGGACCTGCGCAAAAGTTTTGCTCTTCGCTAGGGGTGGAGTCCATGGGTGGAGATACCAGGGGAGGGGAGGGTATTTTATTTTTACCAGAATCCCACTGTGATGTCACAAGGAGAGCACATTTGAAACAGAGTATTTTTCTCTGCGTTGTAAGACTCATGCAGACCACAAACAAAGGACTGGATGGGTTTAATTCACATGTTGTGGGTCGGCAGACAATACACAAACAAGTTTAATGAAAGTGGTTTTGTAATGCAGTGGTCTTTTGAAGTATGCATGGTCACTTACCAAATACTGTATATTAAGATGGGTGTAGTAACAGCTGTCTGGGAGTGAGGCCAAGAGATTTAGTGCTCCCCCTGCTGACTGGCTGCAGTATAGGTCATAAACCCCGCCTCCTCCATGTTAACAGATGGGACCTGGGTCATGATAGTTCTAATCACGCTGATTCATGTCACAGTGTTCATTTTTCTCAGTTTTTGTTTTACTTAATTATTTGATTTTTAAAAAGTCACGACGGTGTTCTCAACCAGAGAAGCAGAGTAAGAGAGGAATGGGGAGAGAAAATGTAACAAAACAAAACACTCATTAAACTTATCGCACTTTGTCGTTTTATTATAAATGGCGTCATTTCCACGGGTCCACCAGCCAGCTCCAGTCTGTTCATGTCTCTGCTCCTAATTATGTACCAGCGCAATATGTCACCGCCCACTGCAGGGGGATTAGGGAATAACTTACTGTGAGGTATAACTATCTTATTTTCTTTTCTTCGCCTGCTCTTTGTGTGAATCTTCTCATTGCATCGATATGAGCACATAACTGGAGGCGCTTTTGAAGCTTCCTTCCTCAAAGGTCCTTCTGCTCCGTCTTTGTGGGGTGGGCAGATAATTGTCTTCATAGAGACCAGAGAAACACACATTAGCTTTGATTAGCTCAGCCCCAGAGGTACACACACCTAATGAGAGAACGCTAATGAAAATAATATATTTACAGATCTGGGCTGCACTGTGATCCCGACTCCTGTTCCCCCTCTCTCCAGCCTGTCAATCCCTTCACATAACACACACACACACACACACACACACACACACACACACACACACACACACACACACACACACACACACACACACACACACACACACACACATAAACATTCACACAGTCATCCGGATTTGCCTGTACATGGGTAAATAGATGGGACCTGCAGCAGCCTGTTGCTAGGTTACCTCTTTAGTGAGTCTTTCTCATCCTGGGTAACAAACAGCTCCTCTGTTGCTTGGTGCACATACACACACACACACAGTACATGAACACACACCACACACGCAGACAGCAGCACCCAAACATTGTCCATCTTTGCATGGACAGAAAGAGTCTGTTTTATGGGTTTAATCACAGCGAGAAAGGTTGTTGAGTGGAGGAAAGAGGGGAAACTAACTTGGCCTTTACACCCCTTTCCCTCTCCACCCATCCGCCTTATAGACAGCAAACAGATTGGTGGATGAGTGGATAATAGCTGCACCCTAGAATTGTTTGTCTCTAAGGGGATTTTTCTTTGAAGATTGTGGTCAAAAGAGAAAAGTTTGGACAAACAATGTGCAGACATGTGTCATTGTTATGAAGAAATGGGAGGAAATTGATTTCTGAGAGCAAACACGACAGGCAGAGAAGAATAAAATAGAAAAGAATAGAATAGATGTTTACTGCCATTTGCACAGGTATAGGACATTACAGGCACATTGATATTTGTCTGCTTTGCTCCTATAGCTTTGTTTTGACTTTCAGGATCATAGTATATGTCACAGGACACTGCTCTGATTTTTGGGAGAAGTATTGAACGTACATCTGATTAAACAGCAGAGGAGAAAGGTATGAGTTGTGCGAGCTGGTTCGTGACATTTGCAGTTTTCTTCTTCTATGGATAAGCACTTTGTCCTTCAGTTGCTGACGTGGTGTTTATAAAGAATGTCTTTCAATCACAGAGCAGACGTGGGAAGAAACAAGTACAGAACTTTGCTGCTGTGTAAAGTTCTCTGTTATCTTTAATTCAGTGTTTATGCTTCTGACAACATTTTAACTTCTCCGTCTATACCTGTCGTTTCTATACCTGTCGTTTCTATACCTGTCGTTTCTATACCTGTCATTTCTATACCGTCGTTTCTATACCTGTCGTTTCTATACCTGTCGTTTCTATACCTGTCATTTCTATACCGTCGTTTCTATACCTGTCATTTTTAAAATGTTCTCGACTGAAGCCTTTGGTGTATCCATGAACACATATCGAGTGCTACTGATGACAAAGTGAAAAACCTAAAAAAAACAACTACTCTTTTTCACATGTTGTCAAAGGTGTAAAGTAAAAATTGGTCAAGTACTGCGACCTTTTATTCTAATAACATTTGTTTTGGGGTGGCAGTAGCTCAGTCTGCAGGGACTTGGGTTGGGAACCGGAAGGTGGCCGGTTTCAAGTCCCATTGCGGACCAGGTCTGGAAATTGGTGTGGTAGCTGGAGAGATGCCAGTCCACTTCCTGAGCAATGCAGAGGTGCCCTCGAACAAGGCACCGAAACCCCCCCCCCTCCCACCAGCTAAGGAAGGCTCACTCTGACATCTCTCGATCAATGCATAGGATCCTGTTTGTGCATGTGTGTGTATTTTAGCCTATGTGTGTGTAAAACTGAATTTCCCCTCGCGGGATTAATAAAGCATAATGTTCTTCTTCTTCTTTTTGTCAGGCATAGTTTCTGGACTTTTACCCGAGACATATAATTATAAAAAGCAAACTTTTACATATTAAAATGATTAATTGACTGTGCTGACTTAAACTCAGGAAGTGAAGGTGCAAAATAAATGTAACACAATGATTAAAAAAGTCTTTTAGAAAGCAAGATTTCCATCCTAAAACACTTTTTGTTTAAATAGCAGTGTGTCTCCTTAATGTAAGGGAATATTTATATTTTTTCTTAATGGGATGCACAGAGAGATTAAAACTTTTCATTGATGAGTAATTCAGTCTCACAGGGCTCAGAGACCACCTGAGCCACCTGCTGCCCCCCCATGCTACATCTCCCTCTTTCCTCACCCTCTCTCTCTCCCTGTCGTTCTCTACAGCAAAAAACTGCTCCTACTTCAAACACTTCACCTCGGGGGAAGAAGCGGAAGTTTTTGAAGTCAAGACCCAGAAAGGTGGGTGTAAAATACACAAACACTACAACCAGGTTTCCTACACACTCCTACCTTACATAACTCATTTGCAAAAGGAATTGAGAAAAATATGTTAATGCAAAATAGTGTACTGCGTTCAGAATAACAAGCAAGCGTTTGAACACACATTTATCTTTGTGCACACTGGCCCATGAAATCTGCTCCAATGTTCTGGTGTTTTTATCTTTTCATCTTCTCGGCTTCATGATTGCTGTTTTCAAAGATAATGTCTTTCCAGGAAACAGCTCCTCTGTTCTCGCGCTCGCTCCCTGGCAATTCAGCTTTTACAAAATAACACGCCGAGAAGCGTGAGTGGACACACAAAGATACTTTGAAGGCAGGCAATTATAGATCAGTGTCAAAGATTTACATTGTAGGAAATGTTCAGCTACTGTACAGTATATCTGAAAGAAATTATCTGGAATACTTGGGAAACATTGTGTTTCTCACCAGCTATAAAGTCTGGGCTTTGCATTCAGTATTTCAAAAATCCATGTTGTAAAAAATCAAGCAGGCATCACTGTAAGTCAATTAACTTTGTGGATGCTGTTAGGCCATGGATATACTACGGAGTTCCTCAGGAGTCAATATGGGGCCCCATTATTCTGTCTGAAATGATACTTTCAGGGAACCAAAAATACTGAAAACTAATTTACTTTAAAGGAAGAATGTAGAACTTTTTGTTCCAGTAGATGTCGCCCTTGAGCACCAGCATGAAACCAAAACAAACTGTTTGGCCACACCTCCGCCGTACTGAATCCTCCGCTCTCCTCCAGCGACACACTTCCAACCCCCCTTGACTCGCATTTGGAGGAGGAGGAGTTTTCAAATTGGAACACACTATAATTAAGCACTAAGCGCAAGCGGCGGAAAAAAATTGTTCTTGTCTCAAGCTGCATTGTTGTGTTAGCAGGCTAATGGTAGCGCTATTTAGTTAGCTAGTAGCTTCACATTGCATGTCAATTTACAGGGAGTGACCATGATCTAAAAACGTGACATTCAAATAAGCAGTGAGTACAGTATGTTATTCTTCTTTTCTAGTCCCTCACTCAAACAGCTTTGATACGCAAGGGGATGAGCCAGCCGACCGTCCCCTCCACGTAAACATGATGTAAACACGGCTCTGACAACATCACAGACAGCGCGACTCACGCATCTCTCTCATTGTATGACTCAGAGAGATATTTACAGAGGATATACTTGATTTCTGCTGTATTTATGTTTAAAATGTCGCACATTCTGCCTTTGATAAGCTATTGAATGTGATGGCCAAATAAATGACTAAATCATAGTTTCACAGAAACAAATTATTTTAAATTACATGCAGGCAGCAAATAATAACATTTCTGAAAAAGCTGCCACCTTTGCATAAAAAACATTCTCACACAGACTCCTAGTCTTAGGAGAAAGACACTGAATAAGTGTAAGTGTAAAGTTAATTTACACCTGGTGCTCTCCAGTCAGGGTGCTAGAAAGAAAAGAAAAAAAAGACGCTTGGAGGATAATTTCTCTGTCGGAGTATAAGAGAGAAACCAAAGCTGCATTATATTTATCTAACAACCAGACGGGAGAGGAGGCAGGGGGGAGGAGAGAGGGGGAGATGTTCTAATCATCTTGTGATAGGCCTGCAGCATCTTATCTGTCATGCATGTGGCATTATTGCCAGTTTGGATAAATGGCGATTGATTTTAGAGCGAGGCTAATTTAAAGGCTAATTATCTTTGTCATAACTTGTGCAACACTGTAACATCCCCTTCTGCTCCTACAGGTTTTAAACACCGTCTCTTCCCTCCATCACTTTCTCAGTTTCTCATTCGTCCTCACTGTTTGTCCTCCTGTGGCGTCTTTCTCCTTCCTTTGTTTTTCTTTTCATAGTTTATAATCTCCCGTCTCTCCTCAGAGTACAATATCTCCGCAGCAGCCATCGCCATCTTCTCCCTCTTCTTCATGATCCTGGGCACGCTCTGTGTCATCTTCTCCTTCGGGAAGGGGCGGGACTACCTGCTCCGGCCTGCTGGGATGTTCTTCGCCTTTGCAGGTCAGTCATGTCACACAATGTGAATCACAGGTCAGGCTCCGTGTGGAGCTACCGTCTCTGTGTTCAGACTTAAAATTGGATTGAGATTTGTCTGTGTGATCGTGGTGCAAATCTTTCACTTTATTTTTTACAGCTGAGGTAGAAAAAAGTCTGCAAAGCTGATTTTTTTAGGGGAGTTTGAAGGTGCTGATGGATTTGATTCAGCTGCAAGGCGACATCTCAATATATCTGAAGGTGTAACATTAATATCAGATCTAAGATGGTCATTTTGACCGTTCTTTGCAAAGTAATTTCTCTGATAAAACACACTTTCATTTCTGAAAAAGTTGGGCCGTTGTGTAAAATGTAAATAAATGTATGTGATGGTTTGTAAAACATTGAAACTGAAAATAGCACAGAAACAACAAATCCACTGTTGAAACTGTTAAATCTGAATATTTTTAGAAACATGCCCTTTTCAGATTTGATGCCATCATCACATTTAAAAAAAAAAGGTTGGGACAGGGTCATTGTTACGACTCTGTCGATCACACTTTCTCTAAACAACACTCTGTAAGCGTTTTGGAAACTGAGGACTCATTTCTGTGGTTTTGAACGGGTAATGTTTCCAAAACGCTCAAAATGTAGGATGTCAGCTGTTCCTTAGACGTAGGACATTTCATAATGTACCAAATATTTTCAATGGGTGACAAGTCAGAACCGCATACGGGCCATTTTGACACCCGGACTCTTTTGCTCCGGAGCCATTCTGGTCATTAAAAATACAAATTTAACAGTGAAAGTGAAGCTCTGTTAAGCTCTGTTATATGATCCAGTAGATAAGAGCTCCACTCTTACTGTCACAGACTCAAAGTTAAAGAAAACTGACAGTCTTTGAGTGTAAATATGATGAAACTGTTTTGACAACACAATCACCACGCCTGCGAGTGAAGCATCTGCTTTTCTCTCTGTTTTGGCACGCAGGCCTTTGCATCATCATTTCTGTCGAGGTAATGCGCCAGTCTGTCAAACGTATGATTGACAGCGACGAGACCATCTGGATTGAATACTACTACTCCTGGTCCTTTACCTGCGCCTGCGCCTCCTTCACCCTCCTCATCCTCAGCGGAGGCGCCCTGCTACTCATCTCCATGCCCCACATGCCGCGGAACCCCTGGGAGAGCTGCATGGACGCCGAGCCCGACACCTTAGATTAGACACAGGTGATGCAACAGGAAAAAATACATGAGGTTTTTATATCCTTTAGCCCTTTAATGACTTATACCGTCCTAAATAGTTTGCATCAGTGCAAAGTGTTTTTTTAGCTTGATTTCCAACCTGTCCTTTGATTTTAGTTCAAGGTATAAATACATTAAAATGAACATGAAGACACTTCACAGCTAAAAAAAAAGTAAATACTGTCTTTACATGATAAAGCTTACTTCCTTGTTGGTGTGTTTAAGAGCTGAGGGGTACTTTGGTAAAACTTTTTTCTGGCAGAATTTGACTAAAATCACAAAATCTTTCTATAGAAGGTGTGGATTGATTATCAGTGGGGGACAGTAACAAAAGACATTTTCTTGAGTACTGAACTTAAGTTCACTTTTTGAGTACTTGGGTATTATTTTTGGGGAAACTTTGTTATTTTTTCTCTTCTACATTTGAAAGACAAACCTCGTACTCCTCTACATTTCTATGAATGTTCTCGTTACTCTGAAGTCAGCTGATGAATGTTCTTGTAAGCAAAGGGAGCTTTAGCAGCACCCGGAATAAGAATATGCTGCACAGTTGCAGAGTCCAGGAGGCCGACTGCACCGTCTGAAGTGTCTTTTTAAAGGTCACGTATTCTCCTGCTTTTCAACCAGTTTAATTAAGTCTCAGAGCTCCCCAAAACATGTGTGTGAAGTTTCTTGTGCTAAATCCACTCTGATCCTGTATTTGATCATGCCTATAAACCCCTCTATTAGCCCTGCTCAGAACAGGCTGTTTCTGTGTCTGTAGCTTTAAATGTAAATGAGCTGTGTCTGACCACGCCCCTCTCTGGAAGGGCTCGGGTGGCTCGGACTTTCTCGCTTCATGCCCTATTGTTTACGGTGAGAAGGCAGACTCAGAGGATGAAAAAATGTAGCTAATTAAAGCGCCTCGGTCCTGCTTGTGTTTACTGTTTTCACACCCCGATCAAACACAGTACCACTTATAGTGTTACTGTATGTCCTCCATGCCCCGACTGGTTACATCTTATAGAAAAACTTTGAGCTTTAACTCAAATCTTGGCTGGCAGGAACCTCTGATTGTGTTTTTTTTTCCCAACCCCAATATTCCCTTAATATGAAAAACAAAGAGAATGTAAAAGTGTTTTTTTAGTGTCTTTAAACTGTTTTTTATACGCACATTAAATGTTTAATGTTTGTAAAATAGGAAAATATGATAGAAACAATCTCCTTTGGAAACACATGCTTATAAAAGATTTAGATTTTTCATTATTGGCAGAAACTGTTTTTATCATTCACTTTGTGTTTGAAGCGTTTGTCCCGATCCGTATTTTTGAGATGTAAACTGCTAAGATAAATTTTACCAACTGAGGAACCTGAGGTCATAGAGGGGAAATCTGCCATCCGTGACACTGAAAACTGCAGACGTGCGACGTGTAAATGCAGCGTGCAATGGACTGTAACTTCAGTTTGTCAGTTCATAACATTAGATGCAAAACTTCACTATAAAAACATTATTAGCATGCATAGCGACTTTCTTAGAAATTTAGCAACAAAAGAAAATGAGTGGCGCTCTGTTTCTGTTCGTAATGATGCGCTAAATATGTTCATCTGTTGTTCAAGGCATATCTGTTTAAAGGTAAAGTATAAGTAGCGTGTTAGGAGCAGCTTGTGAGCACAACATTCAAACTGGGCGCCTCCTCTTGGGCTCATCGCCACCAGAAGTGCACTCTCACTTCAGGGTTAGCGTGTATCTTTACTGCCTGTAGCTACACTGCAAGCTACCCGAGAATATTACATTTGTCGTAATAGAAAAGCCGATAATTTATCAAGCTAGCTAGCACAAGCTAACTGCCGATCCTTTGCACCTTCCTGTCCAACAAGCAGGCCAACTCAAGGTTTGCCCTTGTTTTGGAACGAGCTTTAACCAATTGCAATTCGCATCACTATGATTATATTCATTCTTTGTTGCAGCCATTTTGGTGTCCGCCATATTCCCCGGTTTGAATGGCGTCCAGTTGTTGAATTGTGTCCACTCTCAGACTCACCTGTGTGCTGTCATTGGCTGAGTGTGTTGGTGACGGTGTCTCTGCATTTCGTGGCCACATTTGACTTCAGTTCAAATATTTCTGAGAAGTATGACACAGACTTTGATATTCCTCTTTTTTTCAGTCGCTGTTTGTGATTGTAAATGACGCTGTAAAGCTAAAAGCCTTCTGTCCTATCGACAAGTGTATTGTTGCTCTTATATGAAAACCGTATCCCGATGGGCAGCCTGTGTTAATTATATTACAAAAACACTCATCTACGTCTAACTTGTTATTTTCTGCGAGTCACTGCGGCCCTTGATTCATTCATCTGCAGCACGTGTGGTTAAATCAAAGCTTCCTTAATGACACTGTTCACGCAGGAAGACAAACAGAAACGATTAAATTTAGCCCCGAGGTCGTCCGTGAGAAACTGTTTCTCTTTCCACAATCACAACCTGACTTTGTCTTTGCACAGGTTTGTAGAGCATTAAAGCCACACCTGTACATTGTGTTCATATTTTATATCATCCTCAGATTGAAGGATCATCATCATTTTCAGCTGGACAGGTCAAAAAAAGGAGATGTGTGACACAGTACAGGCTGTAAGAATAATTTCATACACATCATTTTTGTGAATAAAAATCTCCCTGATTTGAGTATTTCCTGTAGAGGACACACCTGATCTGTATTTTATGTGATGTTTGTTCATTATCTGAATAAGTACAAGTCTGTTTTTGTCTTTTTTTTGAGTGAAATACAATAAAAACGACTCTGAAAAGGTCATTAATGATGTCGGTATGATTTTTATGCACCGTGCAATTTAAGCGATATTCCACCTTGATGTAAAATATGTTTGAATTTGGCGAGTTTAACATCTTCAACTTTTAAATGATGTATAATATTTGTTCCCATGTGTTTTCATCGCTGTGGATTCTACGCCCACATGAGGAAGGTCAACTGTCTTTTGTCCATGCAATAGTTTCACATATTCATCTAAAAGCAAAAGCAGGTCAATGGTTTGTACATTTATTCAGAATAAAAATGGCATCTCGAGTGTTTTCTTTTCCAGGAATTCGTGTCATTTTCACAGAAAAGCCCTCAGAGGATCAGGACCCTCTCAACCGGAAAATGTGTTTGAATTGAGACACAAACCTATTGGAAATGCTCCAGAGAGCTGCAGGTCAGGGCTCTTCAGGAGTGGATGTTATAGATGCATGAGGCGGTCTGCATCATTCATGAGACCTTTACCTCGGGGTGATGAGAAAGCAAGCACAGCTGGATTTACTCTCCGCCTCCGACATTCATTCAGATCACTTTAAACCCCTCTCAAGGTTTAATGATCAATTCAGGTGAGATATTATCGGTTTAATATCATGCCTATATTAAAATAACACACCAAAATCTGAATGCTAACATGTTGGTCATCATACATTGTGCATATTTAAAGGCTGCTGCACAAGAATAATTGGTAGATTATATGTAAATTGGCAATTGGCATTCATAACGCTGGAGGCTTGTAGATCATTTTGTGCAAAGGGACATGTGGATATTTAAATAATTCAAACCATCCATGGACCACACAAACACACAAAAAGACAAACTAGGAGACAATATGTATATTAACTGTGGCATCAAACTTCTGATGTATAAAGTACATTGAAAACAAAAAGAGGAAAGTTAGAAAATAAGAACACCTGGAGATACTGGAAACCTAAATGCTGAATATAGCCTTCTAATTTAAGAGCAGTGGTTCCCTATGGGGGGGTCGCAGGTCACCATGAGGGGGGTCGGGACTCGTGAAATTTCTTCCAAAAAAATATTTAAATTATAAATAATTACAAATTGCATGTTTTACACATTATTGTAGATTATAGACTAAAAAAGTGTCTGCTAAGTGAATTGTAAATTGCAGAAATGAAAATTAAATGAATGTGCAAAAATACTTGCACTGTTTCCTTTTGTGTTATCAGTGTTCAGATAGGCATACTAGTGCGTGTGTGTGTATGTACCTCCAAGGACAATGGGGGTCCAAAGTCTCTGGCAACCTTATTTTGGGGGTGGCAAGCTGAAAAGTTTTTGGATCCCTTGATTTAGAAAACGTCAGGAGTTCTTTGAGGAGTTTTGTGTGAACACGGCTTCTGTTATGCTTTGCACCACTTGTAACTCTTTCAATGACCAATTGAAATGAAACTCCTCGGATGTCAAGGTTTCTGTCTTCTACTCTGATTCTGACTCAGACAAAGCGTTCAGGGCCGAACTTAGCTAATTGTCACATGATGTGTGCAGAACAAGGCAGATGTCAGAATGTGATAAGCCACCCGAACATTCATGAGATATGATGCATGCCTACAGAGCTCATTGACCAATTGTGAATGAGATGTTTTAGGTCAATTAAGTTTTGTATTAATCATACAACGTCTATTTTTTTTACTTTTAGTTTTTGTTTTTTAAAGGTTTATTTCTGGGCTTTTTATGCCTTTATTTTGAGATAGGACAGAGTTCAGGGAGAAAGAGGGAGAGAGGGGAACGACATGCAGGAAAGGAGCCACAGGTCAGATATGAACTCGGGCTGCCCGCTTGGAGGACTATAGCCTCCGTATGGGGCGCGCGCACTAACCACTAGGCTACCGGCACCCCCGTATTTTTTTTAGAGTACCGAATACTAGAAGAAGAAGCAGAAGAAGCAAACATTTTGCTGTGATTTCATAACTTACCCATGAATGTGAGACAGAGGCTATAGGTGCAGTCAAAGAAAAGCCTCCAGTTCGTCTCACCTACAGTCGCTTTGTTGATGAGGCAGGCTGATGTTTGCAGGAGTCATCCAGTCCTTTGAGTCCCTGGTACAAATGTAACGCTGTCAGTCCCTTTCCTGACCTCTGACTGAGTGCTGTCAAAGCTGTTACTATTCTCTGCACACAGCAGTACAGTACAAGCATTTTCCATTCAGCTGCGTCCCTCCGAGAGAGTGTGAGTGAGCAGAAACGGTTTAAAATCACGGGTTAGATTTCTTCTGAATCTGGTGGACAGAGAGAAAAAAGACATGAAATGAAACAGAAATGATGGACATGAGGCAGAAGTGATGACAGTAACAGAAAAGCCTACAACACCCTGAAAAATGTGCAGATGGACACAGCTTGGCCGTTAAACCGGTCGACAGAACATGATCCCGAAAAGAGCCGTGAAGCTCTGTCAGCAGCAGAGAGGAAACAATGAAAGCTCGAACACCAAGACCGAACCACAAGTCACACAAAGTGCTGTAGTGCAATATTACAAAAGTTAAAAACACAAAGTTGGATCCTTAAATTTCCCTAAATGCTGCTGTTTTCTTTGGTTCCATCTCAGTGAGTTTGTTTGCATGCACTTGTATTAATGATAAGCACTAGCATCCCCGGTTTCTTATTACTGCATCTTATTTGTGCAGGCGCCTGTAGTAATGTTTCTTCAGTACTCTCCAACGTGACCTGACTTCTTCAAATTGATGCTTTCTGCCAACTAAACTTCCAGTTATATTTTATTCTTTCATTCTTGAAAGACAATATGAAGTAAGATGCTCTAGTTGCTGCCGCCATGTTTGTTTTGCTGATACATCACTTGACTGAGGCCTCGCCTTAGCAGGTAGTCAGCAGTTCTCAAAAACCGGGGTGAGGTGTATACATGCCACAGTATGCCATTTTCTTTCAGAGTTCTCCAGGTAGCAAAATCGGATTTCTCAAAATCAGGATGAGGGCTTATACGTGTTTCTGAAATCGGGATAACGACATAAGCGGACATTGAAATGAGCAGACAGCGATTGACAGTGTGACACAATTCATGGTACTTTCAGTGGCTGACTTCCCAGAAAGCAGCGTTTATAAAGACAGCTGATCCACTCTTCTGAACTAAGCCCTTCACCCGAGGGAGACAGCTACACCCAAACTTAAGTACTAGTTTCACCACCTCTCTCTCTCTCTCTCTCTCTCTCTCTCTCTCTCTCTCTCTCTCACACACACACACACCTCCTTTCTTACACTCTGAATATGTATGACTGTATTTTCCTTCAGTCCTACCTGCCTCTATCTCTCGCTCTCTGACACTCTGACAGTTTCCCTCATCATCATCATCATCATGTCACACTTTCTTTTCGCCCTCTGCTGCACACTTCAAATCCCCATTTCTCTCTTTTTGTGTGATTTTCTGTCTTTGTTACACACCATTTTGCTTCTTCATCTATGTTGCTTTGTGTCTCTTTGTTTCCTGTCAGCAGATATCCCCCCCCTCCTGTTTTCCCCTCCTTGTTTTCTTCATTAATCCCCCAATTTTCCTCATTTTCCCTCTGCTGAGTCCTTTTTCCCTTCCCCCCCCCTCTTTGACGCTTACCTCTGGAGAAAGCAACAGTTCACATCCCCACCTTCTTTTTTATCAGCTTTTCCTCTCTTTCTCCCCCCCTTTTACCTCCCCGCCCTCCCTCTATCTTTCCGCCTCAGTGCTCTCTCAAGCAGCCACTCTGCTGCCTAATGACTTGGATCGGTGGTGACTGTTGAGAGGCGACAGACCTGTAATAAGGCAATCCAAACCAGTGCAAGAGAGTCAGCGTTCTACCAGCTCTCCGTCTATACGCTGCTCTCCGGTCTGGAGGAGCTGATGGAGAAGGACGTGGAGATGAAATGTTGTTTGTGTTGAGATGAGAGAGCTCGACTTAATCACAAATGTTTACTTCTTTTATGGTTAAAAGAGGAGGGAGAGTCGCTTGATTTTCTCAAACATGGAGGACATTTTGTTTTAACTAATAATAATCTGCAGAGGAAAGACAGAGGAGAGTTTTTGATTTAATACATATGAATAATCTCTGACAGTCTGCAGCTGTGGATTTAAAGTACACGTTTATGCAAACAGTTTGATGTACTTACTCTATGGTTTAATGAAGTTATTGTGTAATCGCAGGGTCAAGCAGCTTTCCCAACAAATAATAATCAAGCCTGTGATGTAATAATAATTATAAAAGCTTGAATTTGTATAGCACCTTTCGAGGGACCCAAGGATGCTTTACATCAGAACACACAAACAAAGACAACACATATTAACTGATCTGGGATCTTAAAGTCACACACACACCGGCACAAATACTCACACACAAGCTCATAACATGCAGACACAGTACCAACGTATACATACACATGAGCTAACCTCGATGATATTGCACATGCATAATGAATAATATGATAAATATGATGCACTTAAAATACAAAAAGAATATTGCTCTTGGATATTGCACAGAAAGGTTCACAGTATTGTTACAATGAGTCAGAAAGTTACATGTTGGTTTTTGATCATTTTAATAATTTTGCATATTCTTCTGCAAAATGCTGAAATCTACACTTTAGACTTTATTTGAAACTGTATTTGAGAACGGCTCAGTCGGCATATTTGATCTTGTGCTTCCTGTTTTATGATGTTTCATTTTGTGATAGATTGTCTCGTATCTGTTTTTTAGTTTGTTTTGGACTGACTATCATGCGTTTGTTGCTGATTTATAAGTGCAGGTTTAAGATCCTGCAGAAGCACATTTCATCAATCAAATCCTGCAGTATGCTTTAAGGTGGACAAGCAGGTTAATTAATTTTAACTTTAAACTTTCATGCACGGCCCTCCTTTAAATGTCCTGATATGAGCAGAGGGAGCTTCATGTGAGAACGCACATGTTTGAATCCAATGACCTGACTAAAACAGACTTTAACCTGCAAACCACCGTACAGAGTCTTTTTAATGACCAAGTGAGCAGCGCTGTAAGGGCAGATGGTAATAGTCTGTTGTTCACAGTTGCCCGTTAAACTTTTCATATCTTGAGCTTTTATTGTGGAAACATTTTTAAGCATGATGTATTGATATTAACCGAGGAAAAGTGACCATATCACAACGACTCCTCCTCCTGCACACTGTCAAATGTGCTTCCACTTACCAAAACCTGATTATCTCAAGGACAAGTCCAGTAAATATCAACTGAATGCTCTGAAACTGCCTGAGTTCATATTTGAAAACAGCTCGGAGTTGCCATCACTGGGAATGTTTAGCTAAGGTTAAACGTTTTAAACACAAGGCTGACATGGCTTTTAAATTACAGTCGATGTCTCCAGAACTGCAGGAGTAATCTTGAGTAAGACATTTCACGTCTGTCGTCTTTGGGGTGTTCACTTTGTAAACTCGTCATAAAACCTCTGATAATAACACGGGACTGAGAAAACAAAGTGTACTCGTCAAAGAAAACAAATCTGTCCCGTCTCAGTCTGTTCATCTTCTGAATTCAAAGTCATTTACGTCATTTGACTTCTGTTACCGCATGATGTCGAAGAGACAATTCTGTGATAAAATGCATCTGAAGACCTTTTCTATCTATGAACCGGACCACAGGTTATTGTCTTTAGGTTATCATACTCAGATATTTGTGTAAATCCATCCTAAAATAATCTTAAATTATTATTATAATAATCTGTCGTTACTTTGGCCGTAAACTCGGTTCTTCTTTACCCAGAAAATGCTCTTCAGATTGGAGGAATCCAATCTAATGCTTGTTTAAAAGATAAACTCAGAACCAAGCATGCTCAGACTGTGTAAACCTATACTGTAGAAAGGAAGACAGCATTTCTGCTGCTTCATGTCCTGCATAATTTCTTGCCTCCACACACCTAGCTGCCAAGTGCTGCGTAAAGTTGGCATGGTTGTGGGATTGTTGGTTTTGGAAGGACACAGAAACCGTCAGATGGTGAGGAGGAGAGGGTTTGAAAGCTGTTTGAGACAATGTCAGTCACGGATCACACATTACAAGTGTTGTTATTTACCTGCACCGATGCTTATTGTGTCAGACGAGCTCACAATCAATAGTGATGTGATTGACGTCTCAGCGGAGCAGCACAGGAAACACAAAAAAAAAACGCTTTTGTATCTCACACCCACTGGGTTAATCAGAGGAAGAAGCTGATGAGATATCTGACCTTAACCAGCTTCAATCAAATGATTAAGTGTTCAAATGAATATATTTAAAACAGGAGGGAGGGTATTAAAAGCTAACAAATTCTGCCTACATTATCTTCTAACCTTTAAAATTAACATGTTACATATTATGACACGGTAAGTTTGGTCCGTGCCCAAACTTTCTGGAGCAGCAGCTGACCTGGGGCAAGACTTGGTCCACCACATAAACCAAGAGCTAGGACGGCTGTTTACTCTGTCTACAGTTTTTATGCTAAGCTAAGCTAACACGTGTCTTTTGGGCATTGCTACTGTTATTGTTTAGAAGTGGTGTTACAGTAAGGTTAGGTGGGGTTAGTATACAGAGCGTGATAGTCAAAAGACACGAGGACAGGAGACCACTCCTAGAATCCAACAGTTGTTGTGCAATCCTTGTAATGCAAATGCTTTTCAAGTTTCCAGTATTGACCTGAAGTCCTTCATCGTTAACTGCTAGCTTCACCAGAAGCCCCGAAAAGTTGGACGGCACTTCCAGAGGCAGAGACCATTTGTCAAGTAAGTATTGAAATGTTGCTAGCTTGACTGCAGAGCACTGTTTATGTCAAACTGATGCCACAGTGGTACCTGGATTGCTTAAGACCACAGATAAACCTGAGTTTGGAGTGAGAGCATTTTTTCTCACCGTGCAGGAAATATATCCTAATATGTCAAACTATTAGCAGCCAGGGATTTAAAGGAAGAATGTGCAACTTTTTCATCCAGTAGATGTCGCCCTTGAGCACCAGCATAGAACCAAAACAAACTGCTGTTTGGCTGCACCTCCGCCATACTGAAGCCTACGCTCTCCTCCAGCGTCACACCTCCCACCACCCTCCACTCGCATTCGAACAGAGGAGTTTAGCGCAACTGGTGGACAAAATTGTCCTTGGCTCAAGCTGCAGTTGCCTGTTGCCTGCATTGTTGTGTTAGCCGGCTAATGGTAGCGCTCTTTAGTTAGCTCGTAGCTTCACATTGCATTTAAATTTACACAGAATGACCGCGATATAAAAACGCTAACGTGACATTCAAATAAGCAGTGAGTACGTTGTTCTCCTTTTTCAAGTCCTTGACTGAAACAGCTTTTATACGCAAGGGGAGGAGCCGGCTGCCCGTCCATGTAAACACGACTCCGACAACAACACCGCCAGCGGGACTCGAGCTTCTTACTCATTGTCGACAGTCATGACTCAGAGAGACATTTACAGAGGATATACTTGATTTCTGCTTTATGTATGTGTCAAATGTGGCGCATTCTTCCTTTAAGGGAATCGTCTAGTGATCTGGGCAGCAGCAGGTAATACCAACACCCCCTCTGATCCATGTTACACTGTTGTATGTCCATTTCTCCTCACTGTTTTTATTCACAGGGAGCCTAGAAAAGCAGATAGAGAGAATGAAAGTCGTTTTATCCACAGCCTGAGAGTTCAGAGAGTTTGAGTTGGTGTAAAATTTACATTTCAAATACAACAACACACTCATGCCCACTACAACACACAAACACACTTACACACACTGAAATATGCAAACACATGCTTTGGTCTTGCTGCCTATGGCAACAAGAGGAGTCAAAACTCCCACTGTTTTTTTTTTTGGGTGAATTATTAATCCAAGTCTGTTTTCACAATCAATACGGAGGAGAGGTAGGAGAAAAGGTCAGGCTGTAATTGCCCAAAAACACACACAGACACACAAAACACACACACACGCAGCGGAAACAATTGTTAAAAAATGATGAGCATGGAGGCGTCGTATTCAGTCCGACCCTTGTGAAATAATAGATATGAGCACTGCAATATTTTTTGTGTTATTATGTAAGAAAGGAGCAGAGAAGGAATAAACACACACTGAGAGGCAGAAAAAGGTAATCACAGGAGACGACAAACTGTTTCAGGAAAGTGTTTATTAGGAGATGTGAACAAACACAAACGGAGAGACAGATGTTTCCCCCCCCTTTCTCTCCGTCTCTGGATTTTAATCACCTTGTTCTTTTTTTAAATGAAGCAATATCTGATTGTTTTATTTAGAGAACATGAACAACAACAGGAGCTTGATTTGATTCAGCTAATTCATTTTCTGGTAATACAACTTGTGGTTCAGCAAAGAAGCTGAAATTAATTATCCTACCTGAGAAAAGAAACCGAAGTTGTCCTGTCTCGTTCTGTTCCCTCCGTGATCTTTAATAATGAATCTGTCAGGATTTGGTCTTGTTGAGTTTTGTATTTTGTGTATTTCAGAGTTTAGATTTCCTTTCTTGATTTAGTTTTTCTCGTTCTTCCCTGGTGTTGCTCGTTTCCCTTGTGTGTTTCTTTATCTTAATGTTACCTAGTTAAGTCTTTAGTGTTTCCTGTTTTATTTTGTCCTTTCTTATCTTTGTGTTTCTTTATGTCGTAGTGTGGATTGTTACTGTTACATTCTTGAGTTATTTGGTGTTTACTGTTTCTTCTTTTTTCCGGCCTCCATTTTGATTGCCCTCGTTGTCTTCACCTTTGACGTTAGTCTCACTTGTGTCTGATTACCCCAGTGTAGTCTCAGGCTGTATCTGAAATCACTCCCTATTCACAATATAGTGAACACGCCAGTGAGCATGGTCATACCCTATATGGTCCACTCAATGTATCCCACAATGCATTGTAAAAAGTAGTATACGTCCGATGCTCACTATCCGAGCAATATATACCATCATGCATTGCAGTTCAAAAGATTTTTAACGAGCAGAGAGTGGCGCCTGACTCGACTACGCTCAGACGGACGAGAGGAGCGACCAGCGTGAGCACAGAAACACAATAAAGTTTATATTTGGAGCGTTACGATCTGTTTTAATGAAGAGAAAAAGATCGTTAACGTTAGTAACGGTAGTTTGTCCTCATGATGATGACGGACGAGAGACCAGAGAGTCTGTGAGCATGAATAAATGAGTTTTGGTCTGAAAATATAATAAACATAATCTGCCCTCCCGTGTTTATTTTCACTATCGTGTTAATGTTAATACGATGTTCGGTCTATTATCATACTTCAATGTCACTGATAATACCACACATACTTTTACAATTATTACTGGTATTGTAGATGTGAATGTGTTTCAGTCTTTGTTGTTTGTTCTCTCTTTCTGCGTCTCCCTCTATCCCCCCCTCAAACCCAACACAGTCACGGCAGATGGCTGTTCAACATGAGTCCGGTTCTGCTCGAGGTTTCTGCCTGTCAAATTCCCTATGAAACTGAACTTCGGGAGAATCTAACGGTGCATTAATGTGGTGCGGAAAAATTGAGTTGTAAAATGCACGAGCGCCTGCTCAAGTCTGAGCAACAACTCGGAAATTCGTAAAAGAATTAGGTGCCTGACTTGCCGACTTGACGTCAGAATCGTCATCACATGGGGGGCAAAATATGTTTTGTTATTGGTAAGATGCGTTTTATGATTCACATATTGCACATCAACTTTTTGCTCAAATATAACTCTTAACAGAGACATTCACACGTCTTCTTCGTGGCATCCACGCTGTCTTTTTCTGTTGTTACAACATTCCGACTTGTCGAACTGAAATCACGTGAACACACTGAACGTAACGACTTCCCAACTCGGAAACTTGGACCACCCGAGCAGCACCTGAATGCAGCATTACTGCTGTGTCGTTTCCCCGTGAATGGGATCGAACCAATCACAAGATAGAAGGCGGGACAAAACGTTGGGATGATTTGATTGGATCGTTAGTTTCGATAAAGCTTTTTAGTTGGTTGAAAATGAGTGAATGGCCCTGAGTGCAGAGTGAGTCATCAGACATTTGAAACGTTTTACAGGAAGAGAAAATACAGTTAGTTTGATGTATGAATACTCAGCTAATACTTTATTATTATCGAAACATATTTGGAAGATTAATGAACGTTTAACTCAGGAGTTCTGGACTGAAATGTATTTTTCCTTTCATGGGGACTGTAAATGCAGTTTTTCTTTTCCACTGTAACTTTTCTAAATGTTTCTGAGTGCTGTGCTCATGATGGATTAATGTTGGGTCTCTGTAAATAATATCACAAAGAGTACGGACTAGACCTGCTCTTATTGTAAAAGGTCTTAAGCTAACATTTGTTATCTATATGGCACTATACAAATAAAGTTTAATTGATTGATTACTTCAATAACGTGTGGACCAAACGGAGAGTAGGTGCTACCATGGTAACGGCATATATCGATCCAAGTTAAAAAACACAAAATCATTTGTGTCAGTCCAGTTTTAATAAGAATAAGACAGAATTTGTATGAAGAATTTGAAAACCCTGCACAAAGAAATGCCAGCTCAGATTTTTTTACTGCAAGGATACAAACGTTGAGCAAAGGCCAGGGCTGCAGTTTATGAACAGAAATATTTTACTCGAGGTTTCATGCAAAGTGCAATTTCCTACAAATACTCCTACTCCCCGAGCTCCAACATCCACAGCCAAGTTTCATTTGATAGTCGAGGCAGGCGCCGCTCTTCGGTGACTGTGCCATTTTTACTCCTTAAATCGTTGCCAAGTTAAGAATGAGGCATAATCAACATTTCCAGATATGTAATACATATGATAAAAAAAAAGGCAGTGACACACGCTTTACCTTTGAGTGACGTTTGCAGAGCGACCGTTTTTCTCACTTGCTCGTCTGCATCATGCAGGGCCTGTGACTAATTCATGGGCGACGTGGGAGGAGAGCACATAAGTACGGCCAAAGTTTTCCAGTCTTCATTCTTATTTTTCTCATACAGTATACTCCAGAATTTTTGTCTGGGCTTCGTAGTCACCATGGAGACGGAGAATAAAAGGTCAGAATGACGGATAAGGACAGTAAAGGGGGGGAGAGACACTGTTCTGTTGGGCGGAGAAATAAACCCAGAATGGTAAATGTTTCACGCAGTTGGATGTTTGAATTGTAACAATGGATTTTTAAGAGTCAAATATTGAGCGTCCACTCACAAGCACATGTGTCTATATGTGACTTCATGTATGAAGAGAGATGCATGTGCTTGTTTTTGTATGTATGTATGTGTTCATAAGAATATCAGTGTGTTTACGTTGGTGCATTCAACAGACACAACCCATAGCATTTAAGATAACAAGTTCCTTTTTTCAGGACACAGACTCTGGGTGCTTTCAAATTGCAAAGTGCCTACACAGTCTGACAGTAGACAGTCCCTTCTCTCCGTGCTGTATCCTGTTAGGACCTTAGCGCACAGTAGGCCGATATTTGTTCCTACTTCGTCTGATTCATTCAGAGTGGAAGTGGCGTCATTAGCCCGCCTCATGTTACTGACACTCCAACTCAGATGTGATATGCACGATGGCTCAGTAAATAACACAAAACTTCACATTGCATGTAAACAATTTAACAACTTAACATTTGAAAGGCGCGTTACCCGAACCGGCCGCATCCATCCTGGTTTGTTTTGTTTTGTTATCCTCGTTTGTTTTGATTTGGAGGCGCACTTGAAGTGAGGTTTTACATTTAATTTGGCACAGCATTGTGGGAGTTAAAATACAACTCATTTCCTGAAATGATGCAACCAAACCATACTGCACAAAACCAGGAAGTTAGTATCCATGCTGAAATGTTCAGTCTACTGAGATGGACCCAAAAAATGCCCCCTGAATGACCACGAGGGTTCAGTCTACTGAAACCCCCTACAGAAAAGTACGCACTCCATACTGAACTGTGTTTTCGGAAAGGGCCACTGACAACGAGATGCACGTGTAACGAGGCGTGGCTGCTGCAGCCGTAACTCTACAAAGCTGCATTCATGAAACTATCTTGAAAATAAAATGTTTAGAGAGTACATCATTCTTTGCCTGTTTTGTGTTACTGAACAGATGGAGAGAGGAGGAGAGATGTGTTCCCTGCACACACACAGAAGCTCATGTGAGGTCTACTGTTAAAGTAACCTCAGCAGCTGATCAGAGCGGTGTGTTACTGTGCCTGACACTGTTTGTCTTTAAATGCTCTGCACTGATTCAGTCTGACACGCTCCACTCACGTCCACCAGCCGTCAAACTGCCTCCTCTGACTCTGTGACCGCTCCACGGCAGCCATAGATAAAGGCTACGTCCTCCTTGACATGCGCATCTGTGTCAGGGTTGACAAAAGTTGTTAGTTGAATGTGATCCAATAAAGATAGAGTGAATGGGATTAAGTGAGGCTCACTACTCCTTTGCTGTCCACCCACCTGTGATCAGTCCTCCTCTGGTTTTATCTCTACTCTGTCCTTATCTGCATCCAATCTGTGCGTCACAGGCGTGAGCACTTCATAAACGCAGCTCTTTTTTTACACCTATTTTATTTTATCCATCTGCCACGTCAAGGTGTTTTTATCAAGTATGTCATTCTGTCTCAGTTTAACACACTCTTTAGAAAACTTCTAAATTATCAACATTTGAACCTTGAAAGAGAGACAGCTTTGTGATTTTAAATGTTGGCTGTGAAAGGAGAGTGAGTTATTTTAAACAGTGGTTATAAAGGGGTCTTTTCTATTTGCAGAGGAATGACATTTATGGTTGAGAAAAATAACAAGCTCTTCAGAACATCAGAAAGATACAGTGGTGAAAAATAACTCTACTCTCAACTACTAAACTTATTCAAAGTCTTATCTACTCGTACTTTAAGTAGTTCTGATGTTTGCTTCTTTGTACCTTTAGACTTTTACAAAGGTAAACATTGTGTTACTAAAGTGAAACACAGAAAAAGCAGTATTCCCCCCGGGCCCTCTGTCACAGGTCTGTTTCTTGTTGTTGCAGTTTCACCTTTTGTTCAAACTTTAGAAATGCTCAAATGGTTCACCAAAGCAGACACTTGTAATTTAGAAAATGTAAAACTATATGTAGTAATCTTACAGCTTAGGGGATTTTTCAGGTGATCTTTCGTAGTGCGCTCCACCACTGGACGAGGAACCACTAAACTGACCGTCCTAACATGAAGCAATTTAAACTAGTTTTACCTATAGACAAAAGTCAGAGCTTTTTGCACTTAAGGTGTGATATGTAGAATTTTTGCACTAAAATATAAAAATGAATAAAAAACAGACTAAACCTATGGTTATATATTTCCAACAGTTATCAAAGAGAAATCCTTCATTTTAAAGTTGTAACGGCCCGTCTCTTTCTTGGCGGTTGACACGACAAGCTTACCGTTGCCATGGAAACACCAGATGTTACATCAAAGGAAACAGGAACTGCGACTGAAAGCTGCCGTCCTGTTGCTGTTTGTGCTGCTGTGATAAAAACGTCACGTAAATTATACTTAGTAAGCTTTAGCTACTCAAAAAGCAAACCTTTACTTTGAAATTTTGGTATTGGAAGTTTAGCTTCAGTAAAATACCAAGTATACTTTGATCCAAGATGGCGCCCAGACTTGGTACTGCGCTCTGTAGACTCCTGTTTTTGTCTGTTCCTTTAGTCTCCCTCGCTGGTCACCTTCATCAGAGAGGAAGTTTAAAATAAATATCATCCCCTCGTCTGTCTTTGTACTGTAAACACAGTTTTGATCTTTCTGCCTCATTTACATGAACACATCCATTACATAATTACACAATCTATTATCATGTTTATTTCAGTATCTTTTAAACTCCTCACCACTGCACTATTTATGCAGGCTTGTGAATAATATTTTATTTGTAATTCTTGTGCAATCAAAGCAAAGCTAAAGAGTCAAATCATTTGAATGCGTAAACATACCCTGCTCATTAAGCTGATTGTTACTCTCTGATCAGAGAAGACTTTCCTTTAATAAAAGTTTGAGTCCGTCACACATCTTTAAGAGATTTGTGAATAGTTAACGGTCTTCTCATGTTGATCTGTATCTTAAGGATTTTCATGCCATGAGTGACACATTCAAAATGATCTGGATTGAATATTTTTGTATGATTATTCACACATGCTTTAGATTATTGTGAAACAGCTGCTGCATTTAAATATGGAAGCCCTAAGCGGACATGCAGCCATACATTTTATGTATCATTTCTGGGTTGTTTTTTTTTAATGACTTATCTTGATAACATGTAAGGATTCATGTTCGCTTAGGACTTCTGTAAATTCACATTCTGCATCAGTCTGGTTTCTTCTTCTCTTCATCCCCTGAACTTTATGCTGAGCCACCAGAACTGCAAAATTGTTTTTGTGCACACGTGAAGCAAACTTTATGCAGCCCATAACACTTTTAACGCTTTTAGCCTCACTCCACTGCCCATTCATTTTAGGATCCATTTTAAAATTCTTTTATTGGCTTTTAAATCTCTCAATGGTCTTGCCCCGCCCTACCTCTCTGAGCTTCTACACCCTTATACGCCCGCCCGCACTCTCAGGTCAGCTGATCAGCTGCTCCTGAGGGTGCCTAAAACCAGGCGGAAGCTCAGAGGGGATCGTGCGTTTGCTGTTGCGGCTCCAAAACTTTGGAACGATCTGCCTCAGCACCTTAAACAGGCCTCTTCTCTGTCTGTTTTTAAATCTGGTCTTAAGACACATAGTGAGACGTCGATTTTATTTCTTTTACTGCGTGCCTTTTAATTTGACCCATGTTTTATGTCTTTTAACTTATTTTTTGTATTTTATATAGTTTTTTATCTCATGTGAGTTGTTATGTATTTTATTTATTCTTCTGTACAGCACTTTGGTTAACTGTGGTTGTTTTAAAGTGCTTAACAAATAAAGTTGGATTGGATTGGATTTTAACATCCTTAACATAAAGTGAATGTTCTCCTAAAAAAGACTAAATGAATCTTTGAAATGTAATGATTCATAACCAAAGACTGTAAATATGAATGGACGAAGCCTGAGTGACGTCACCCATCTGTTCCTGCAGGGGGCTTTGGAGTCCTATCGACGGCGGTCGCCATGCTGGACATCATGGACGTGTGACCTTGTCTCGTCATTGCAAGCAGTGGTTGTGTTTTTTGGTCCCTGATCAGCTGTTAACATCTGTAACACTGGAGGAAGGATCTCATCAATTCATGCTTTGTCTTTGTTCCCACTCCACAGGTGAGACGGGGGAAGGAGGAGGGGGGAGGCGTGTGTGTCTCTGAATTTCAACACGATGTAGACTTCAGCTTCGAGCCCCTCGGAGGAACTCATTAACCTCCATCTGAAGGATTATTAACTCACCTTTCCCGTCTCTTCTCCTCTCACGTCCTCACATGTTTGAACTCTTCCCCCTCCTCTCGTGTCATCACCAGCTTTTCCTCTTTTCTTTTTCTTGTGTATTCAGATTCTTCCTGCTGTTCAGTCATTGTCCTTTACTGTCACCTAAAAAACAAACACAATCCAGTTAATGGTCTGAGATTTTTTTTCCGTGGTCTTATTTTTGGCCAGCCGCCCTTTTTATTGTCATTTATAAAGTTTCCTGCTGAGATCCGAGGACACAGAAACATCAAAACACAGCTGGTGTCCATTTGGTAAAACAGCATGAGCAGTCAAACATTCACACAAGTTGTTAAAAAAACAACAATTTAAAGTAGAGAATGGGAGAAAAGCTGAACTTAGACCATTTGAAAAAAAAAAAAAAACATCTGTTACTTCTAGGCAATGTATCTCTCAGAGGGTGAGAGAAAAACAGGTTATATGCACACAGTCTTTGTGTTAATAGTCCATTAAATAACTGGAATAAACTGGACTGAACACAAAGACTGTAAATATTGTGTGAGTGACGTCATCCATCTGTTACATCAGGGGGGTCCGGAGGCTGTGGTCGCCATTCTGGATCCTGGTTCAGCCTAACTTTCAGTCAACCTAACGACAGGCTGAGAGCTGAAGCGGGTTTTTTAAGCCTCTTGACAAACCGTTACATCACGCCCACCTGTCAGTCAGGGCAGCTACGCGTCTAACTATGGATAACACGTATCGTTCATGAAATCAAAACTGATGTGTTATTAAAATTTAGAATTAGGGAAAGGCGATTGCGTTGTTTTGACAATCCGACCGCATTTCCACTAGGTGACGTAATAATGCGACGGCGGCGGAGGTTAGTGACGTGGGTCTGCCGTAGTGAAACTACAATTTTCAGAAAATTGACTACTAAAAGCTCATCTAAAAAAGTTCCCCTGTGCCTTCTTACCGGTGAAACAATCCTAATAACCACGAGGTGTGAATTAAAATAAAAGGAATAAAGGTTACCAGGCTACTTCACTTTGATCGTTTTACAACATCAGCATCACGTTCACCTCTGGGTTTAAGATTGTTGAAAGTTGTTAAAGGCATATTATTGCAGCATGGTAACTTCCATGATCTGAGTCCCTTTTCTTTTTTTATTAACAATGTTTTATATTACAATTTCTCGTATGAATCAACATCAAATAACAGCAAAGCATCTCCACTAAACATTAGACAAGAATGTAGAAAAGCAATGTTCACCTTCTTCACACACACAAAATAAAAAGAAAGAAATAAAAGGAATACAAAGGCAGAAACAAATTATAAGTCAAATCAATATATAAACCAAATGCAGATTGTCTCCTCATTTCTCCTCCAACAGATCGTTAGTTTTCGCGAACGGTCGGATGCGCGAGTCGCTTTAAATGTTGCGGCCGCAAGGAATTGTGGGGCGGCATTATCTCATCTCCTTTTGTAAAGGATGGTCCAGTGTTTCCTATGCTAAAGGAGGTTATAAAGGAAGCATTGACCCACCTTTCCTTAGCTTTTAGAGAATTCGAACAGCTCTTATCATGGCCGCCACTTAAACGCTTCCGGGGTTAAGGTAAAAAGGATAGTGAAAGGAGATAGGAGGGACAATCCGAACGCACCCTGAGTCTAGGTGCATAATAACAGAGTGTCGTCAAAGAGCATATAAGGAGAGCCAACAGATTATTTTCTTTGACCTAAAAAGTCAAACTCCTAAAGACTGAATCGACTTTGAGATGCATACCGTCACTTAAAATTGATCACAGAATCTTATATACAGATGTTTATCAGCACTTGTCTTCTTCTCACTGTCTCATAAACACTTCCTGGTGAAACAGGACGGGAGGGGCGGGGGAAGTGTGGAGACAAGAGAGGGAGGAGGTGTGTGTAAGGTGTAAGAAGAGTTTTGGTCTGAAACTCTCATACAAAGTCTTGACACTCAGTTTGAGATGGTTAAAACACATCGCCTTCCTTATTTATTCTGTTTGAGTCTTTTTGTTCATTAAATTCATTTGTAAGTCTGTATTTGGGTTCCCTCTCTTTCTGGATGTAGCAAACTTTATACATTCTGCTTCTCTCTTTTTCATCATTTTGCAAGAAAAAAATAGAAATAAAAACCCATACATGGAGAAAGATGCATGGCAAAGACAGGAAAAGTCCTACACGTGAGGAAACAGATTCAATCATGAGCATACACCGAACAACGCAAATACTCTTTACACTGGAAACTTTCTAACATTTCTACCCTGTTTTGATGTGCACATTGTCTCCATAGTGACACGAAAGCCTCAGCTTGGCTGTAAACAGAGAGGATTAGAAACTCTGAGATGCTTCAGAGCTGCAGAGACAAAGCTAAAACATTTGTGTGTAGAAAACAGACATTCTAGCACATACTGTCATGCATACAAGCCATTTTAGTATGTGCACGTACACACACATACTTATGCACATACGTACATCTCAAAGCACAACATCACATCCTAATAGCTGTGATATTGAGCGGTTGTCATCTAATCTTAGAAGAGAAATGCAATCCGAGCCTGGAGATGAAAAAAAGATGCCACATCTCTCACAGCAATATCTCTCCTCTGGCAATAAGTTCAGATTTCATTATACATTATGCAAGACACAATCTTCTGCTCTAAATGAAATGTGCTCCACTCCTCAATGGCTGTCTGACCTGCTAGATTGGGAAATGGGAGGGCTGAAATTACCTGGATTAAAAGGCACATTTTTGGGTGCCTCGTTTTAAGCATTTGTACTTTCTTTTTTTTGACATGCTAATGCTGGCCCTGAAGCTCTAACACTCCCTGTGTGTTCGGGTTTGAGACCAGCATTAGGGAAAGCTGAGAAGTGGATTGGATGCCACTGTATCCATGGAAACAGTCTTGACATCGAAACGTCAATCACAGCTCTAAAAGGTTGCATGTGCATGATTGATAAGGATGAGAGCAGATGTGGCACGAGGAGTGTTTGTGTTGGCTGAATGTACTCATGTTGAGGTTGCTAATCATCCACATTTCAAAGTTGCATTCTGACAGTTTTTGTCAAGATTCTTCTGATTGTTGACAAGTGCTCTGCTGCCCGTCTCTCATGTATTTACAGGCATTCAAACAAAGCCGCCCTTGAGAAAACATTTCAGTGTCTATGGGGGAAAAACTGAAAATTAGCGGGCTGCATTAATTAAGTGATGTGTTCAAATAGCTGCTGTCCTTTGATCACTATATAGGGGCGGCAGTAGCTCAGTCCGTAGGGACTTGGATTGGGAACCGGAGGGTCGCCGGTTCAAGTCCCGATGCGGACCAAAATATGGAAGGTGGTCTGGTAGCTGGAGAGGTGCCAGACCACTTCTCGAGCACTGCCGAGGTGCCCTTGAGCAAGCTCAGGGGGCGCCTCCCGTGGGGGCTGCCACCGCACTCTGACATCTCTCCATTAATGCATGTCCACAGGTCTCGTTGTGCATGTGTGTGATTCAGGCCTGTGTGTGTGAGAAGCATGTCTCTAAAATAACAGAGTGCGAACCAGAATTTCCCCCTTGGGGATTAATAAAGTAAATAAAATAAAAATAAATAAAAAATATATATTAGTTAGTGTGCATTATACTGCTTAATACAAACAAGATTAAAGTGTGTTCAGACTTCTCCCATCAGGCCTAGAACAGGTGCTGCTGCAAAAAATTGTGCTGTTAAAAAGTCTTAGTGTAGCTACAGCAATTTATCAGCAGACTCTCAGTTTCCACCTCAAAGGTGTGCGTTTAATGTAAAGAGTGTAAGGTGTATTTCTTTTTTACATTTCAAATTGCAATATGGGGTGTTGAAATGTTCTGAGTTAACCTCTTGAGGTGATAAGCAACACACTAAAACATGTTAAGATGAGTTGTTTTTTTCTCCAGTTATGATTTGTACTCGTTTGAAACTTTTGTGCCTCCTTTTTTTTCTTTTACTTCAGGAGAAACAAAGTGGACGTTGGAAAAAGAAACACTCTTGGTTTTGTTTATTCAGAGTTTGACCCAAAAAGCTGCGCCTGCTTCAGAAGGACTGTGTGGGCTGTTCAGATGTGATTGCCACAGTATGTGCAAGTAAGGTAGCAGCTAACAGGGGAAGGACCCAAATACAGACTTCAGAGGTTGAGTGAGATGCATTTTAAAGATTCACAGACATAATTCAGTCAAGAAAAATACTTCATTTGCAGTTTAATTAATTTGGCGGAATGTCTCTGCTCTCAGATCTCCCTGCCCTTCCACATGCTTACATGGAAAGCCTAAGGCAGGAAGAGATGCAGAAAAAACCCTGAACAGAGCAGGCATCATAACACCATCATGACATTGATTAAGTCAGACACAGTTTAAAAGGAGAAGCTTGGGTGGAGGTGGGTTGCAAATGCGGCTTGCAGAGGGAGCAGCAAAGAGCAGGCAGGCTAGAGCAGCTTAAATAAGGAGGCATGAGTGCGATTAGCCAATTGGATGCGTTGAAGCGAATCAGCTGGCCATCAGCTGATGAGGGCTTGCATGAGATTAGCTGTCATTATTTAAACACTGGCATGATAGAGTGTGACTCTGTGGCCTGTCTGAACTAACGCTACGCTCAATAAGGGGCCAAAGATGAAGGTGATTCAGGCAAAGGTCAAAACCAGAAAGAACTGACAGAGTCGATCTAAGGTCAGAGAAACTTCATGAATCCTAAGAGGACAATTAGAAAAAAAAGCAATAGGTAAGATCCAAAGTTTAGTAATTGGCAAAGGTCACACATACAGTGGGTATGGTTAAACAGGTTTAAATTGATGTATTAAGCAGGTTGACAAGAAAAATACAGGCCGCAAAGGAAGTCAGCCACCTCTGAAAGTTGGTTATCATAATTTTTCTTACTTCGAAAGTTGTGTTTTCCAATTTGGGGAATGTTCTGCAAAATGTTCCCAGACGTAAACTCATTTTCTTAATGATTTAAACACTACATGGATGCGAGGGAAGAGCAATGGTGAGATGTGAAGGTAAGAATGAGAAAGAAAAGCAGAAAGTCAGATTGTATTGTACAGATAAAAAAAACTGCACTGGTCCTTTAATTTGGATTCAAATGTTATTTTTTTCTGCTTTTAAGAAGAATGTGACTTTTATTCAGTCTAGCTGAATCCCACAGCTTCAAACTGTAATAAAAAGCACAAAAAACACAGAAACACTGAATCTCTCCTTAGAAATGATCACACCATAAGGTATGAGTCCTTCACTCGTGCTGAGAAGCTGATCATTTTTAAGTGCCTTAAATGATGTTTTCAAGCAGTTTACCAGGGTTAACTGTGCTTTCTAATGTGTATTCAGTCAAAGCAGAATGAGATGAAAACCAGAACATCCCACAGACACATTTTGACACGGAGAGAAAAGGAAGATCGAAGATGTCTCAACCAAAAACCTTCATATTCAAAGCCTTGTTTAGAAAAGCAGCCACTCCATGTTGAACTTTGTCTGGATTAAATCATGTCCTTCTGGAGTGGCAAGAAATTAATGTTAAGACAAATGAAGCATAACAAAAAAACTCTCCCCTCATGCACTCCCCCTCCCAGTCCATTCACCTGAGTGTAATGTAATCATTAAGCCAGCCTGTGACGCCAATCTAACCCCAGTGTTTTACTTCCCCAGACGGATGGTTCCAATAAACCCCTTATTAATTTTGGCTCCAGCCCCCCCTCCCCCTCCCTGCTTTCTCCACAGTAACAGTGGACTGACTCTGACTGGGCTGAGAGGTTAGAAATGTGACAGTAAAGGCCGACTTATGATCCTGAGCGGAAAGAGACGAGGAAGCCACGTCTCTTAGCAACAGTTTCTCCTCTCCTCGCCGAACACTCTGATACCAGCTGGAATAAACAGAATTATGTGTGTAAGTGTGTGTGTGTTTGTGTGAGCAGATGTATGTGTGTAGTAGCAGGTCTCACTAGCTTGACACAACAAACAGCTCAGCATAATGTCCTGTGGCAACTTGGACCCAAATTGTGTTTTCTTGTCAGTGTGTGTGTGTGTGTGTGTGTGTGTGTGTGTGTGTGTGTGTGTGTGTGTGTGTGTGTGTGTGTGTGTGTGTGTGTGTGTGTGTGTGTGTGTGTGTGTGTGTGTGCGTGTGTGTGTGTGGGTTATGAGGACAGATTTTGTGTTGCGTTGCCACATTAGAACTCCGGGAAATGTTTTATACTTTAAATCTGCATCAACCAGTAACCTCAGTAACTGTTTTTGCATGTGTGCATGTTATTGTGCTCTGAATATGTTGTGTGCAGGTCTGATCTTACAGGTAAAAATAAGATATGTAAATACTGGTCAAGATGCTGTTCATTTAAAGAAACACAGCATTTATTTGATTATTTACATGTTAATTATCATGTTACCGTCCGACTATTTTCAGCTGTGCATTGACATTTTTAACTTGACCTGCAAATATAAGTTTAAACTTTAAAAAAATTGTTCTCTGAACATCTCAAAGAGTCTGTTTTTAGTTGTGTGTGCATACTTTCAACAATGGTGTTAGAGTTTGTTAAGGCTCCTAAGAGAAACTTTTGGTAGTAGTATTCTGGCACCCCCTGTGGACTAATGGGATGATTCATCACGTTGATGATGGACCTGAGCTTGAGTTTGTAAAACTCTTTTCTAGTCGTCTCACTACTTAAAGCGCTTTCACACCGCTTGTTGTTTCCTCAACATGCCGTTCATCATCAATTCTTCCGAACTTCCCTGCAGTGACAGGCAAATTAATTAACTATATAAATATAATTAGTCCTCTCTCTGATGGTCTGGTTAGCCTTCATCTGCCATAAAAATGGCATCAGCAGTCTTTTTTATTACCAGCTAAAAACTCCTCACAGGTGCTTTAAATCACAGCATACAAACCTTCGTATCTGTTGTTATGTGCATGCTAATAGGTTTATGCTCTTAGCATCTAAATCTGATTCCATCTGTGTGTCTCTGCACTGATTGTTTGTGTATCACCAAAGTGAAGGAAAGGTATTCAGATACATATGTGATTGTATTGCACCCTCTTGAGGTAAGATTTGGAACTTTTTTTTTTTCCTCTACAACACTGAGGTAAAGTTTTAACAGCCCATAATCACTAAAGGTGAAACACAAACGTTCATGTGTTATGTCCTGAAGGAAAGATTAACCAACCTTTTCAATACTGTCTGTGTAAATATCAACTTCTTACCACCACTCAAGCCCAACAGCGCATGTCTCTCCTGAGGAGGCTGAAAAGTTTTAACGTCAGACAGGGCATTTTGACAACACACTGGTCACTCATTTAATTAGTCCTCACATTTAACATTGCATCCTGGTACAACTTCTCAAGTAAAAATGCAAGAAAAACTCACCGGAATCCTCAAACATGCAGCTTAGATCACAGGCACCATCCTGCATCGCTGAGGACCCTTCACATCCCCTTCACCACTAGTTCCAGCTGCTCCCCTCAGGCAGCCTTTTCAGAGCACCATTAGCTAAAAAGAAAATTAACAAAAAAAAATGTATTCCCATTGCAATACACATTTTAAACAAGGCTAAATAGACATTAAGGCAGGGTTGGTCATTTTCTCTAGATACACTTTCTAAGATTTGGGTTGAAATTGTCCTGGTCCTGACAGAAATTAATAAGTCATGTGCTCTGAAAAAGAAACAAAGAAAATCTGTCATCTGTAGCAGTTGTAAGTGTGTGAAAACTTTGACAAATGTCTGCCACGAGGTACCAATCTGATGAACCAATCAGGCCTCCCTGTCTCCCTGCTCGTTCTATACCCCTTGCGTGCACTAGCCCACACTCAAAGCACGTTCCCAATGACGGAGTTTATACTTCTAGTTTGTCGTTGGCCGTGATAAAGTTTAGTGTTTACTTTCCGCTGATTGAGACATGAGACGACGTAGTTTCTACACAATGCAAAGATGAGCTGAGGTCTGCTTCTGGAGCAATAGTGCTAGTGCATTAAGTTAGGGGCGTGGCTTTTGAGGGAGCACAGAGGTGATTGTTCATGTGAGTTGTTCATTTACAAACCTAAAAAAAATCAAATATAGCATGAAGAGATGACAAAATAAAATATAAAAACACACAAATGCTGAGACCCATCACCCATGTGACTGATATTATAGGCTACTATTGATTTTTCTTGAACACAAATATATCAAAAACAATATATTACTGTCTTGTGTGCAAAGAAAAAACAGAAAATTATTCATTCGTTTAAGAATTCTCTTTGACCCCTTACAACTGGATCCTTTCAAATTGAACCAAAGAAACAATAACAGGAATAAGGTTTAGTGAAATAAAGATCTCTGGTGACATCTGCAGTTTGAAAGAAGTACAACAGGTCATATTTTCCTGCCATTTTCTTTAAATTAGAAATTCCCCCCGAGTTTGAAAAACCTAAACATGACCTTTTTACCACTAACTATTAATTTTAATTGGGCTAATATGCTATGTGTGTGAACGCTATTACCACTTGGATGCAGCAACAATTCCACATAAATTAAAAATGACATTTAAATCTTTTTGGTTTCCAAATGTTCTGTGTAATGTTGCCTGTCTGCTATTTCACAGACTACAACCCAACCCGGACCCTCAGGTCATCAGTTTATAGCCATACCCAGAATAAGATCAAGGTCCGGAGAGAGGGGGCCTTTAGTTACTGTGGTCCTTCTCTCTGGAACAAGCTACCTGCTGACCTGAGGTCCATCAGTGTCTACTTTTAAAGCAAAACTCAAAACCTATCTGTTCTCCAAAGCATAGTTAGCCTACTTTGTGTGTGTTTGTGTGTGTTTGATCACTTTTGTGGTAACTGATGTTTGCCTTGTGGTGTGTATGACTTCATTGATAAGAATTCTGTATCTTATTAATGACTGCGGAAACACTGTTTTTTGTATGCTGCGTTTTTTATGTAAAGCACATTGACCTCATCTGTAATGAAATGTGCTATATAAATAAAATTGCTATTGCTATTTGATCCTTGTCAGGGAGCTAACAGAAGGTTTTAAGAGGGTTTTTTTTCTTCTGAAGACTGAAGATTATGTTGGGGGGGGTTAAGATTGAACAGAAACAGAACATTTCAGCTCTTAAACCAAACCAATATATTTTAAGATGCCAAAATGCTCCATTCCATTGAGATAATTGGGACTGCAGAGTCTGGTAATAATAATACCGTGTTTGTTACATGAGTGACACCTTTCACGTAATAGTCACAAGAATTTAAAGCTACTACAGGATAACACTTAATCTACCATCCCCTGACACGAAAGGAAGACTTATTCTGGTGAGTTTCTTTAGCTATAATATTTGCGATTTAATCCTTTTTTCCTCATGACATTTAAAAAACTAATAATTAATAATAATAATAATTTAAAAGTAACGGAGTTAGAACGTAGCACACAGGTCACAGTTTGAGGTTGCTAGGTAACGGATGCTACTTAAGCTAAAGTTACGTTTAAAGTTGTTAGTAGGCTAAAGCAGTAACAAAACATACAAGACTGGTTAAAAAGTAATAATAATAAATACATTTAAAATGTATATTAAACCTCGCCCTAATAACTGACTCAAGATATCGCTCGGCAGAGTCAAAAAGTATTGGGATGCTACTGTAGAGCTAGCTTGTTAGCTATCTTGCTAACTTAGTAGCTTTGGCTGCTACTGTAGCTAGTTTGTTAGCTATCTTGCTAACTTAGTAGCTTTGGCTGCTACTGTGGCTAGTTTGTTAGCTATCTTAGTAGCTTTGGCTGCTTTCTGGGTTCCAGCCACATGGGGGGTGGGGGGGTGGGTAGAACAAAACCATCCTGAATTAGGGCAACTAACCTTTTGTAAACGAAAATACTCACTATTATTAAGACAACTAAAATATACATTCTATTTATTGTGGTCTGTATGAAAATGTAATCCCCTCTTCTTAAAATGGTATAAGCCTGAGTCTTTTTTTATGCACTGTTAATGTAATTGAATGTAACTGTTATAGCCAGTAATGTCCCCAACGCCACAGCCACGTCAGGACCTGCACAAAAGTCAAGATGCCAGAAAAGAAAGGAGGCTAATTTGACCCCAACAATAACTGACAAGCTTTTTTTCCGTCAGCTCCACTAGCTGATCAGAGCCAAATGTTTGCCATGAGGCTATAGTGCTGAGGCTACCGATCAATCATGCACGCATTAATATTTAAAGCCTAAAAGACAATCAGCGGAGGGCCCACTCACTTGGCCTTTCAAGGGGCCCAGCTATTTCTGTGGGCGAGCCATGTTTCTGTCTCGCTTAAAAACGTTTGTCTGTTTGTCTTGGCAGAAAAGTTGTTTAAATGAGATCAAACACTAACAAATGTTTACATTATACAGAATCCATACATCAATAGGCCCAAGCCATTACAACAACTAAAGCTTTTATAATGCTAGTTTAGAAAGTTGTGCTGTAACTACTTTCAGGAAATGAAGGGGAAAGCACATTCTTTTCTTTTCATTTTGAGGCTATATGACACACTTTAAGGTACAGCAACACCCATTTGTTATTAATCCGGGCTAAAGATCAGAACCATGGTCAGCTCCTGTTAAGCACCAAGGTCAGCTCTGACCCCATCATCAGGATCAGAACCAAACTGTACACATTATGGGCAAAACCACAACGCTGCGAGGGGAGCATGGAGAAGTGACCTAATCCTTAAAAGTGCCAAGTGTTATTATAGACCTTTTGCACACTAAGTTTGATGATTCAAAATAACCTTTGTTTTTCTTTTAAGCTAAATTAAGGGCTTCTTACGTCATTACACAAAAAACGAGAGAAGATAATGATAACCAATAAGTCAGATGCATTATAAAACAGGTGTGCAATGCTGTACATTTTGTTGCAGCTTATCTTTGAGTGTTTCCAGAAAACATCGGTTTGTTTTGACGCAAAACTCCAATCACATCAATTAATGTCAGGTCAAAGAGTAATGAGCCATAATATATTTTTAATCACCACCCTACTACTCTAATACAACGTTTGGAGAGTCTTACACTGTGACACTCGTTGAGGGTTAAATCCTCTCTCTCTCTCTCTCTCTCTCTCTCTCTCTCTCTCTCTCTCTCTCTCTCTCTCTCTCTCTCTCTCCCTTATCTCGTGCTCGCTCGCTTGACGCACTTCACTCCACTCGGCTGCGCATCTCAGGCATCGCTGTCAGGAATACCCAGAGGAGAGGGAGAGGGGTTGATAGATTTTGGGAAACTGCATCAAGTGAACACTGTTAAACGAAGAACCAAAGAGACAAGAGGAAGGTGGAAACACGATTGTCCGGGACGCAAGCGGTTAAAAGCTGCTGCGTAAAGCTGCAGTTGTAGTTAGAGCGACTTGTTTGGGAGTTTGGTGTGATTTCTCTACACTTTATACATTACAGACGGTGAATTAACGCTGTCGGAGTAGTTCGTCAAGCTGGCCACTGCTCATTTTACTGCAGGGCTTTTGTAGCCCGGGGGACCCTCTTGCACTTTGGACCTGGTTGTGTGTAAAGACTCACGTAGACGTATAGAGGAACCGTTGCAGAAGGTGCATGTGATGCAGAAGCGGGCACAGATTGAGTGAAATTGTACATCTCGCTTCATCGCACAAACCCTCTTTATTGTCTGTGTGTAAGATCGTCCCCAAGACTGAAGACTGACAGCCTGCACCTTTCTTTGTTGTCACCATCGTGCAAGGACTATGTTGATGAAGGAGTACCGCATCTGCATGCCTCTATCAGTGGAGGAGGTAGGTGAAGTTTTCTTGTTATTCTTCATGTTTGCATCCTTCTTGTGTCTGCTGATCGTCTACTCGACTCGTGCATCATAGTGCAGGGGTTGACTGCTACATGGTTGCACGTCAGCATGTCTTGTTTCATAACCTGCAATTTTTACTCTGCAGCGTACTTGATAAGTTATCAATGATGCGCTTTTTTATTCTGCAACAAAGGACATAAGCGCTACAACCTGCAGCCACCGCGGGGTGGCGCTGCTGCTGCTGTCTCTCTTTAACTTATAAACCGTGCAATTAAGAGAGATATCGTATAAAGCAGTGGCTGAGGGACAGTGTGGTCATCGTAGGTTTACTTCGAGTGTTTTGATAGTAACTGTATGCTTTCCGATGGGTTCATAATAATATTCTTTTCTGCACCAATCAACCCTTTGCATTTTATTTATTCTTTTGTCACAAATCATTAGAATACAAAGCTTTCATCTTTGTACTCCCTTTTTGTGTGCAAGAAGAGTACATGCTTGTGCCACCTCTGCATGCACTCTCTCTCTTTCACAGAGCTAAATGACTAAAATGCAGATTTAACGCACACATTTGATCATTTTTCACTGTCTCACACATTGTTTGTGTTTGGAGGTTTGTAGCGTGAGAGAAAGGATGAGACAGAGAAGCGTCTGCAGGCTGAGGTTCCCCTCAGGTCACACAGACACAGAAACTGCTCCATGACCCAGTAGTGCTGCTGTGTTGTGAGAATTTAGGATGCATTATTTTTTCAATGTTCAGTGCTCTGCTCAGTTGGGGCTTCTTGATTTTTCTCAGACATCCTGATGCTCTTTTTACAAGTGAAAAAGTGTTATTTTTTTGGAGTGACATTGACGATGTTTGTGGTTGTTTTAAAATGTGTATTACCTTTAACTCTGTATGTAGCATAAAATGATATAGCTGTTCACCCAGGTTATACATTCCAATGATAGTTGTACCTGAACAACAGATGTTCGAGCAGATGTGTTATTTAACTGTCATACAGGCTTTATGCTCCATTTAACCCAGTTTATGAGCTGTCACTTACACAGAGTGCGTGCTCTGTGTTACTAAAGTGCTTCTTAGAATCACTGCAGATCTTTTCCAGCATGTAAAGAAACAATCCTTCTCTGCAGTCAAGCAAAGCACATTGTGTTCTAAGGTTGGTTGAGGATGAAATTGCAGTCATCTTTACTTTTAATCAGAGAGACCTTGAAGAGACATCTACTGATTCTTATCCAGCTCGCTCGATTGTTCTGCTTTGGACCCTTTTCTTCTGTGAGTTTGGTGTTGTAATTACCAGGATGGAGCGTTGTCACAACTTGTCCTGAGGCTGATTGGCTCTTCTGCTTTGCTCTGCTCCAGTGGTGATGGAGGACACTGTTGCCGATTAAAAGCTATCACATCTGCTGTTGTAATGATAATGATGAAGGCTTATCTAATCTATAGATCTGTCATTGACCGGGCAAATGAACATTTGTAAGCTATTCATTTCTGGTACACTAACCCTGCACAAAACACACAAACCATAAAGTCACCATTTGTTCAAATCTCTCTCTCTCTCTCTCTCTCTCTCTCTCTCTCTCTCTCTCTGTGTGTGTGTGTTTAATGATCAGAAAAGAGTTTTAAAATGAGTAAAATATGGTGCTCAAAGACACCTCTTCATCATTGTTGGACTCATTCTTTGGTGTAATTAGGGATGTTAGTGTGGCGTAAAACATTCATGGGGTTTTGGTAGTTGGTAGTGAGGGAACAGTATTCTGTGCCACACTCAATGCCAGTAATGACAAGGTTTTTCTAAAGAGACTCAGGTGAGACCAGGAGCAAAAATGCATCATCGTTCTGTAGCTTATTGTTTTGATGTGGCCTTGAAGCCAGATGATGTCGTCTTCTTTGGATGGCGGTCACGATGCGTGATGGATGGGTCAAGAAAACAGACTTAACTTGTCTTATCAGGGTTCGATTCTCATGAGGAATAAATAGTCAATGTTGACCTCATTTTAATTGAAATAGCATGCCCATAATAACATGAACTATGGTGCCTTAGATAAACTAAGTTATACAACACAATTATGTAAAAAGATGTAATTTGGAGCTTTTAAATGTCTTAAATGATGCTGAACTTGGCGCGATGAGAAACTATGATGAGAAACTTGAAAGTTAATTTTGTTTGTTGGTTTGTCACAGTTTAGTTTCTGCAATAATCCAAAATAAACATATTCTTTGATAGGGGCTATCGAGAAATGCTTCCTCTGATATCTTAAATAAAAGTTTCAGTATGCAGCATCCAAATCTGCTTCCCATTTCTTTAACGCGAAAATGCAGTGAGTAGTAGGGTTGCAAAATTCCGGGAATTTTCAAAGATGGAAACTTTCCATGGGAATCAACGGGAATTTATGGGAATTAACAGGATTTGGAATATTTCCAAAATTCCCCAGCTTAACTTCCCATGGAAAGTTTCCGGAAATTTAGCGGAAATTTTCCACCCCTTTGCAACCCTAGTGAGTAGTGGTGTTTTAAATGATTCTGTACTGGGAGCATTATTTTTATATGGGATACATTTCTGTCGAGTTCACTTCCTCCTGACATCTTACACATGATAGACTGAAATCTGAACACCTTAACGATGCATATGGAGTGAGTAGGTGGCCCCGGCTATCGTTTCACACTCTGGTAGCATTTTGCAACAAGGCAGCTAATTTCGACAGAACACCGGCAACCAGGGCAATGCTAACAAAAAGACATCATCACTGCAGCACTTTGTGCAAAAAACTACTCAATCTGAGTTTTCCTCTCTTCTAAAAAAAGGTTTAAATAATTTTACAATGTAAACATGTGAAAAATAATGAAAGCCATTCACTACTCTTTCTCTCCTGTTTCAAAGCAGCTGCAGCTCGTGAAACTGACTGGTGCAAATTACAAAATGCATGTGTGAAATTCAGATGCATGCTAAAAACACCTTCACCTCAGAGTCAGTGTTCTGTCCTCTCCTTGAATTTGCGATGAATAATGAATCATTTTGTGCTTTAGTGTCCTGGTTAACACATCAAAGGAGTCACGAATCAAAATCTTGTCGGTTGGAATCGCATCATGAGGGCAACAGGCTCCTCTTCAGATAAATATGAGCGTATAAGTGAAGTGGACATCTTTCTATGCACAAAGACACGACTACACGGCTAAAGAAGTGTATCACAAACACTCTTCAACAGACCCATCAGGAGACTCTTTGTTTAAATAGAGATTACTGCTTGGAAAACAAATCTGACTCTGTCGTTATGATCTCCTCTTCAAATATTTGTTATTCAGTTGACTCCAGAAACAGGCTCGTGACTAGAACCTGATCTGCAGGACTCTTTTCTGTAACGCTAACAACACGCAGCGATCTGAGTATTCAGTTGTGGATATTTTTGCATCATGATGCTTTGTGCATGTTGGAATAACATTTAAAACGTTATTTGTCAGACATTTGACAATGGTGCGAGTGCAGTACTCAAGACCAAGACCGGTCTGGAGACACAGATTAGAAGGTCTTGTCTCGGAATCGAAAGCATTTTTACTCGGTCTTGTCTCAGTCTCATACTTGGCGGATTTTAAAACAAGACCGGTAAAGACCACCACTGATAGGCTATCTTTCCAAGTCATTGCTGTGATTAGAAGGTAAATGTCTCTTTCTAAAAGAACATATACTTCAATTCGTTTGTAGTTTGATTATTCCCTGTTACAGCTGCAACCTTCAACCTGCAACGAAGTGAGTGACACGCCCCCTGCACACAAGATGATGATTTTTTATTGATATTTATGGTCTCGGTCTCGATCCCTGAACGTCTTGATCTTGTCTCAGGTATGTCTTGGTCTTGGTTAGTGTGGTCTTGACTACAACACTTAATGGTGCTATGCCGAAATGTGATGGAGGATTTTTCACACTCTTATAGCTTTTCAAAAGTTTTAAAATGGTGTTTTGTGTTTTTAAAAACAGTGTATTTTTTGTGTACACATAAATGGGAAGGGCTTCTATTAGAGCTGCAGTCCTTTATCTATTACAGTTAAAAGAATTGTATGAAGCGTTTCTCTCTGTACATTGTGCTTAAGCTGAGTGTTTTCATGTCAGTCTGCAAACACAGAAACCAGAACTTCTTTAATTCTCTTCAATGATGGGGAGAGAAGCCAGGGGATCTCTCTGTCAAAATGTCAACATACTGTAGTCATATAGGGCTTTCACACTTACACAAAACTCCTGAAAAACTCCTGAAGTTTTCAGGGTGCATGTGTGAACACAAACAGACTTCACCCTGACTTTAAACGGATTTTCTCCTACGAGCCAGTATTTTTTCTGCAGAAAGTCAAAGTGAGCTGATATGAGAACGCAGCAGGATTATATCCGGAGAATTCACCTCGAGCGAGTGGGAGAGGGTGGTGACGTCTATTCCCTGCGATCAGTGCACAACCAAAGACTGTCTGCATGCAACGCTTATGATCTCCTTGCCTTTAATTTAACTGCTGCATTACATTTTCTGTTCTCCAGTATGTTCTTCTCCACTCTGTTGTTCATATTGTGATTCTGTCGAACTTCACATAGCATTGATATAAAGGCAAGTATTCTCATTTTAGCGTCATATAGCAGACTGTTGCTTCGTCCGCCACTTCTTGCATCGTTATTTTTACATCATGTCTTGCCTCAGGAGACCAAACCCCCCCTCCGACAAGGCACAGTCTCCCACTGTGAGGTGCATGTGTGTCTCTAGAAATTTTTGTGTGCATATTTTAGTGCGTATGTGAACACGGCTATAGATTATTCACTCCCCAAAAGTCTGACATGCTTTGTGATCATGTCAGCAATCTCGTAGTTTGACGCAGTAAGCAAAAGTCAGCTTGAAAACTGTCCATCAAAACATGGATAAGAACAAAACATTCATTGTCGCGTCTGTTTTTGTTGTGTTGAATGTGTTTGTTAGTCACATATAGCAAGACTGGAACAAAAACAACATGCCACAAAGAGCTGACAATGACTAAACAAGTACAAGACTTTCTCTTGCAATCAACTCTTGCATAACTAATTCATGTTCTACTGAAGCATGATTGATGGACACCTATTGTGATTTATCAGTCATTCAGTTTACGGCCAGTCTCTGGGACTTTTCATGTTAGTTTGTATCCCTGCAGGCTGTGACGGCCTACACCACATTTAGGTCCAGGTCCAAGTACTTGTTTATGTCTCCAGAGTGGAGGCTTGGTGCTCTGACTACCAGGAATCCTGTTCCTCGTTGGTCCCTGAGGCGCTCATAGCTCAGCCAGGCACTGACCTTGCTCACACGCAGCAGATGGAAAGAAACATGCTTACTCAGAAGATCTGCCAGACGTCAAAGGATGAGCCAGGGATGAAGAGAGAGAGAGAGAGAATGCATGTGCTGAGAAGGTGATTGCTTTGAGTACGGATATTGAGCAGCCTTGGAACTTTTAAACACACTCATTGTGTACTTACTTACCTAACCATAACAGCTGGGAGCAGCTGGCCTTGAAAAATCTTCCTACCACAAGGTATCAATACCTTAGTAACAACAGCTAACATTAGCATTAAATCTCTTCTTCTTACAAAACTGCAGATAACGAAAACTAGAGATGGGACTGATCCAATCTGATATCAGTATCGGGTCCGATATTGAAGTAATTTACATATCGGATGATGGACTGATGGTGCCGATCCAGGTCACCGATCAAGATCGACAAATCGTCTCCATGACAACATTCAGATGAGTCGGAACAGCTCCTTCTGTATGATAAAGCACAGTATAAAATATTTAATTCGAAAACCTGACAGTTGTTGCTGCTTCCTGTTTGTATGTGCAGCCAGCACAATGAAATGCCGGGTTTACTACAGCGTTGTGTAGCCTTACACTTAATACCAAAAACTACAATAACACTATAAATTATGATTAAAGGAAGAATGTGCGACTTTTTGATCCAGGAGATATCGCCCTTTAGCACCAGCATGAAACCAAAACAAACTGCTGTTTAGCAACATCTGTGCCATACTCAAGCATCCGCCCTCCTACAGCGACACACCTCAAACCCCCCTCCACTCGCATTCGCACGGAGGAGGTTAGTACAAGGGGCAGAAAAAATTGTCCTTGGCTAGAGCTGCAATCGCCTGTGTCCTGCATTGTTGTGTTAGCAGGCTAATGTTAGCACACTTTAGTTAGCTTGTAGCTTCACATTGCATGTAAATTGACCCAGAATGACCGTGATCTAAAAACGTTACATGACATTCAAATAAGCAGCGAGTATGTTCTTCGGCTGACCCGTCCATGTAAACACGTCTCCGACAACAACACAGCCAGCGGGACTCGAGCTTCTCACTCATTGTAGACAGTCATGACTCAGAGAGACATTTACACAGGATAGACTTGATTTCTGCTGTATTTATGTTTAAAATGTGGCACATTCATCCTTAAAAAAATATACCATCTGGCTTCAAAATCAGTATCGGTACACATGGTGGTGTTAGTAAGGTTGCACTTACGAAGGTTGTTTTAGATTATGGCTATTTTCTAAAGCTAATTATTCAGTGCTTCTGCAGCTGAGAAGCTTTGAATTTGACGGTTGCTGTTTTTGCCTTCTCTGTTATGCATTATGTTGGGCTGCATCATTTGCATTTCATTCATCTATTCATTAAATCCTGGTCGGCAGAGCTCATCTTCAGGGGAACAATGGGCAATTGGAAGCAGTTAATGCAAAGAAGTGTTTTCTCCAGGCTGCTAAGAAATCATTTTAATTCTCCACATCACTATTTGTATTTATATCGATCCTCTGAAGAGAAGGCGGACTGGGGAGAGGGGGATTAGATTTTGTGGTAAGAAAACCTCAGAGGTGTAATATAAAGTAGAGTGAAAGCTGCACGTCCTTATGCTGAGTTAGAATTTGAGTTCTGTACAATTTATCTTAAAATATCTGCGTGCATATTTCTGTTCACCCTCCTCATCTCATTTCCAACTGGAGATTTTTCACCTGACAAGTTTTTGACACTAGGAAAAAAGAGAATTTTTTTTTCTGCCTTATCTTGTAAATGGAAAAGTGTAGGAGTGTAATGCAGTGTCACAACCAACAGCTAGAACTGTTCTCTGTCAGGTGGATAATAGGAAAGGTACCAGATAAAAGGCTCGCTGATCCAATGATCTGATTGTCTAAATTAGAAAAGGTGTTCCGGTGTCAGCCTCCAAGACTTTCTAAAATGCAGTATTGCTACTGGTGAGTAGGCCGGTCAATGAATCAACCTGCGAGCATCCTTTATGAGCCCGTCAAAAGTAAAGTAGTTTGTGTGCCGATAGGTCTAGTGGTTGGGTCACACCCATGGACTTCATGTTAAGATGGACTGAGCAAAAGCCTGCAGGGAGTGAAGCCATAATATTGAGAGCTCCCCCTGCTGACTATCTGCAGTATAGGTCACAAACCCCGCCTCCTCAGTGATAACAGATGACAGATCAAATCAAAATGCACGTCAGATAGAATTTTCTTAAACCCCGTATCGTCATGAGACTTATTATAACCTCATTTTGCTGTTAATACATCTTTTTTCTCAGATGTTTTTTCTAATTTGTTAATTGATGCTGTAAAACAGAATGAAATGCAATGATTGACAGCTCTGTTAACTGATGCGGCTCCTGCAGCGCTGTGTGAGTCATTGAACTTCCAAACCGTGAGTTTCTGCTTCAAACCAAAACAAGAATCTGTTCTGCTGTTGACTGAACCCACCTGAGGGGATTTTAAACGTGTGTTTTAGTCAGCGGAAGGGGCGTGACGTCAATACAACTGCTCTTCTAGCCGATCCCTTTTGCACAGAATCTGGTCAAAAATTTACAATATGTCAGTGTCCATCTTGGGGATATTATGGCTTCATCTGGTTCAACGGATGAAGGCTCAGGTACGCTGTCCATCAGGGTATAAAGTCTAAGTTTGTGCCTCATGTAAAGACACTCCTGTAAACGGGTGGCTTGGGTACAACTCACAGCTCCGTTCCTTTCTATAATTCCCCACTCTCTCTCTCTTCCTGATTCCCACTCTGTCCACTGTCCTGTCAAATTAAAGTCCCCCCCCCCCCCCAAAAAAAAAAAAAAAAATCAAGTAGTTTCAGCCAGGTAAACTACTGCTATCAGAGGGGCATTACTTTGTGTCAGTATCAGGCTGGTTCGAGTTTGGCTGGGGAACCCTCATGTGCATTCTTCTGCCCTCATTCTTTTAAAATATGCTGCTTGTCACTGCTGTGTCAGCTCTGTGACTGTTCAGGGTGTCAACAGACCTGCACTAAATCTGTGAATGTTGCTCTCTCCTCCTTTTATCTTCCCTAAAGGGGCTTTATAAGGAAGCACAAGGAGTTCCCTAGATTCATCTGCCTCCCTGTAGCTTTGAGGAATCAAAAGAACACTTCTTATAATCTTCACAAAACATATTCACAGTTCTTTCCTTTAAGCTGTTGGTGTGTATCAGATACAGTAATCATGTCTGAGTTTCGCACCGTACAAAAGGGCAGAAAGAGCTGCGACCACGCTTTGATATTCCCAAATTTGGACTAAGCAGCAAAGCAGAGCAAAATATTCAAGTCAGTCTACCGAGAAGGCCTGACAGGGTCCCATACTGCAATATACAAGCAGGCACAAATTGCCTGACTGCAATAGCAACTTTAATGACGTGGTAAACATCTAGGGTCAACTGTGTACTATTTATAGCCGAGAGCTGAGGACTAAATTAAGAGCAGTCGTGCAGAAACAGTTGGTCAGGTGACTGAAGGTTGTGGGAACGGGGGTGACTTACAAACAGGCGAGAAGTGATTGTATCCTCGGGGAAGGAGACCGAGGGACATTGTGACTCAATCAAAACATGTGATTTCGCCCAGTAAGGCAGGGAGTAGCCTTTGACATTGACCCAAACACAACACACTGTGCATGTATACTAACTGAGCGGATCCTTGTGTTACTCAAAACAGAGAAGTTGCACCATATACCTTTGTAAATGTATAAAACATCCAAAGAAAAGGGGATATCTTTTCTGAAGTCTCTGTATTCTGTAGTCTTCATTCTTTATCACGGTCGTAGATACGACAGACAATCGAGTTTTGCCATGCAGTCAGAAAAGAACAGCCTTTTCATATCCAGTCTATCAATGAATCTGTGATTTATTAACTTCAATCTCAGCCAGTAACTCTAAATGGTCCATCCCGTGTCAAACCAGACTCTGACATCTGTTGTGCCTGTTGCTGCTGCCTCCAGCACTTTGGTTCAAACTCAACACATGCCGTGTGGTTAGAGACGGCAGTGACAGCATTTTTAATGGTCTCTTGCACGGGCGTACACTTCACAGACCAGCGTACAAATTATACTGACACTTCCCAAAAACATTTGCTTTGATTCCAGGAAATAGCAGCCACTTTGATATAATATTTATTGGGCAGATCTCGTTGCATGCACAGCACGAGATTGCTTCTTTCATAGAGGCAGAGTGAGGATACTTTGACTCAAATCACAGCAGCTAACTTTGAAAAGCTTTCGACATTCGTTTTATGAATGTGTCCATCATTAATGGGAATGACCTCCAACAAGATGACATCAATTGTTCATGTCTTCCAAAACTTTTGCTAAATAACTTCTGAAGATGAATCTGTTGAACGTGTGTCTATGCTATGGTTACGTTCTGGTTCGGTTCAGGCGTTGAGAGAAACACGTTGTGATTCAGAAAAGGTCACAATTATTGTTCATCCTCGCGCACGCAAGGTGGTAGAGAACGAGCAGGGAGACGGGGAGGCGTGATTGGTTCATCAGATTGGTACCTCGTGGCAGACATTGGTTGAAGTTTTTACAGACTTACAACTGCTACAGATGATGGATTTTCTTCGTTCCTTTTTCAGAGCATGTGAGTTATTAATTTCTGTCAGGACCTAAAGACAATTTCAACCAAAATCTTAAAAAGTGAATCTTGAGAAATTTACCAACCCTGCCTTTAAAATGACAGTTTGTAAAATGAGGGAAACGTTGTGATGATAACTGCTTTGTCATCACGGTTTCATTAAATCACTTTTTAGTCTGTGTTTTTCTCTGCTGGGAACACGAGAAAAACCTGAAGTCTTTAGGAACACTTTAATTTCTAAGTTTAGCTTAAACCAGATAAAGTTTAGTTTTTCCATCTTAGTTAGGAGCACCCGAGGATTCGTTTTTTTGTGCTCCACTGAGGCTCATGTCGGAGATGCCATAGTGGCTTTTAGCCTGACGTAGCCTGAGATTAATATTGTAAAATAAATAAAAAAATAATGTTTTGACTGGAGTTGGATGATTCTAGTTTTAAGGTAAAAGAGATGACAATGTGTGCAAGGAGTCTTGAGGGGTGAAAGACATCTGATTCACACCTATAGGACCCCCTTGATGGTGAACAAAAAGAGCAGTTTAATGGTTAATTTTAAAAATCCCATATTCTCCTCATGTTCACCTCTCATGTTGTCAGTCTGTGAAACCTTTAGAGGAGCTTTACACGGTTTCCTCCTTATTTATCTGATACTGGCGTAAGTAAAAACTCTCATTTCAGCCTCCGCCTGAAACACTTTGTTTTAGCTGCTGTGTCTTTAAGGCCCCTCTCCCTCTGTGCTCACTTGCCTCTGATTGGTCAGCTCTCTGGAAGCCTTCCAGGGGGGCAGAACGCTGCAGGGCTGCCAGGGGAGGGCTGCTCTCCAGTGCTGGGAGAAGAAAGCCTGTGTAAGAGGTTTCAGCAGCTTACGTAGAGGTTTGAAGCCGTCTCGTGAAATTCTTGGTTTCTTATTGAGGAACTATCGCTTGATTTGCAGAACAAGCCGTTAAGCGCCCTCTGCTGACTTACCCTTGGATTACTCCAACATACGTTAACCTCATGATCTGAAACTTTGCCCACGTTCAGTATGGACATCCAGCATTGTAACACTAGATGTGTTAAAATAGGTCAACTTTAATGAAAATGGAAAAAACGGATTAACTTAGACTGAATTAAAAAGAATTGGGCTGTAAGGCCGGCTGGACATCTTCTCAGCTTTTCATTAAATTCGTCTCTGATCAAATAATTGTTTAATGAGTGGCGTCTTGACTGAAATTGAAATTCAGTATGATTGATAATTTATTTGTTCATTTGTCAAGCACTGAATATTAGATTGAACTCTTATACTAAAGCCCTGAGACGTTTGTGATTCAGATTGAATTTACATTTTTGTGATAACTCTGCTGGGATAAAATTGCCTTCATGTGTTTTTGTGTGTGTTACAGAGCAGCAGTTTAATGTGAAGCTCACATCATTCACCTTATCAGAACAGGAAGCACTTAATGGCCTCTATTCCTGCGTCTCTTCCTGTCCTCTTAAACCATGTTTACTGTCAACATCCTGTCTAAACAAGGAGACACAATGGCTGCTGAGAATAGCCACTGCCTGACACACTGTGAATGTGTCAGTAGAGTTATGGGGCAGGTGTTAGGAGAGATGCAGTATGAGAAGGGGAGCAGCTGGACATGCAACACCATAATGCGATCACAATGTATCAGGACGCATTGCACACACTGATTGATGATTGACTGTATTTGTGATCACACTGATTGTATGGTAATGGGGGGTGACATGTATCAGTCTCTCCGTACACACAACGTTACATCTATTCTCCAGCGGTGGACCAAAAACTAAATGACTCCAAGAAGGGAATAAGTCAGACCCATTCAATCGGTGTTATAACAGGGAACAAGTCCTCCACATTTAGGACTTTGAAGCCAACATAAACGTGTGTGTGCAACCAACAGGAGGGTGTTGTGGGTAATCAAAGGTTGCAAAGGCTTAGCCAGGATCCAACACGCACACCTCACTATTCTCAAAAGCTATTAACCTAAGCAAGCGTATTGGTTAATTCAACATACTTTTTGCAGTATCCTCTATCTCAATATCTCAGAAATGCCTTGAGGGAAATTCTTATATATGGAATAACTCTACACATAGACGCTAGAATGAACTGCTTAGTGTTTTCATGGTTCGGGTTACATTGAAAAACGTCCAAGTCTGCTCAGGTCTAATCTCTATTTACAGATTCTGCATTAAAATAAAGAATATGTAGGTGCAGGAATGTATCTTTGGATACCACGGCAACAGAAATAGAAGTCTAAAGCACCCAGTAAAGAGTCATTTCTTAGTTTTAACTACAAAAAAAGAAACAGTTTATGTGGAGAGTAAAACGGCGAAAGTCAGCAAATGTGATGCAGTCCTGGAGGCTATTGGCAGTCACATAACCTAAACTAAGCTTGAATGTCTTCATGCAAGTGCAGCAGCTCCTAGACGTCGCTTCCCAACAGCAACTCCATCTCACTTCTCAAGTTGCTGTCCAGTAAACAATGGCGTCATACAGAAAATGAAGTCTTGGCTGGAAGACCTTCATCACCAACCATCACAAACCACGCTCAGCTACAACGGGAGCCCCAGATAGTTGACCATGAGAGGCTGTGTTGTCGTTGGATGTCAGTCAGAGGGTGAAGAGAGAGACTCAGGGATAATATGTTAGATTTGGTTGAAAATCAAGGGGTTGACCTAAGGCTGACTTTACTGTGACCTAATATTTTAGGCAAACACACTTGTCTTAACTGTAATTCAACACCATAACCCTGTGTTCTCTACAATCAGGTTTGTTAACATCCTGTATGTTTCCTGCAAGATGACAATCTCTAAGAACTAAGAAGAAAGACTCAAACGATCTGAATGACACGAGACTATTGTCAAATCTCAGAGTTTCTAAACATAAATGAAAGTTATAGACTACATTGTTGACTCTCGGCTCTTTTTCCATCTTGTTAAATCACACAGACGCACACACTAATCACTGTAGGAGGTGGAAAACAAGCGCATGAGCCACCGATCAAAACGTTCCCTTCAGCAAATCAAAGCAAGAGATTCGACCGATTCAGTCAATGAGCTGTATAATCATCATCTGATCCTCTGAAAGGGTTCGCTTTGCAAAGGGTAATTAGGAGGTGATCACGCCATACTCCACTGACGTGCACCCAATCAGCTCTGAACGTGGTCATCACCAAGACGATATTACAACAACATGACGCTCGCTCTGAATGTGCTTTTAACCTTTGAGCAGGTCTGAGAGGGCTCCTACAGAATGAAACAGCTCTGTTATTGGTGACTTATAAAGACTGGAGTATATGAAGTATATTTAAGGAGTTTAAAGCAGAGAATTGTGCGTCTGTAGCTGTCAGTACAGTATGTGGCTGTATTCCCAGAGACGCAGTGTTCATACAGGAATAACAGGTACATGTGTCCCTGGTTGCTACAGCAACATCAGCAGTTTGCAGCTGATTAGAAATCTCTTTGATGATGAAGTGGTCTTCTGAATGTGCGAAACGAGAATACGTGTGTCAAGGTTTGTCGCTTGTGTGTGTAGATCTGAATCCATTGACCCCTGCAGCCCTCTGCTATGACGAAGAAACAGAGGAAGACAGTTCTCTTAAAAGCTCACTGATAATAACGTCAATTATCAGGAATTCATGTTTTTTAATTTAAATATTCAGTTTTTGAAGTGTTTGGAAATGTGTTGAACAGCTGTGGGAAAATCCGACTTTGTCTCGTTTGACTTCCTGATGAAGGCTTGATGTAGAAACGCGCCAAAGTGTGCTTTTAAAGGCCCTGCTGCTGACCATGCCGTTAAAATACACATGGGTGTTTGGTTTCTCCAGCATATCTACAAGTCAAATACTCAAAGGCTGTGTTCAACCAACAAAAATCAGAACAATTGCTCCTGCTTCAAACTTTGAAGAGTGGTAACTATTTGCATGTTGTTGTTTTTTGTGAATCCCCCTTCATAAACTCCTGTCCCTTTCTTTGTTTTGGGGCAGCAGTAGCTCCAGTCAGTCGGGAACCGGAGGGTCTCTGGGTCTAGGCCCAGGGGGGACCAAAGTATGGAAGTTGGTCTGGTAGCTTCACGAGTACTGCTGAAAATACTTGTTTCAGTGCATCAACTGCTGGACACCTTTTTTCCAATATTGTTTGTATATTTGTACCTTTGAAGGAACAAGAACAGACTACTAGTTATGAAACAAAAAGCATTCTGTACATCTCCAAAAAAGGAGATATTATGACGTATGCAAAGATGTTCGGAGGATGTATTGAGCGTGTGAATGAGATAAAGGATACGAACATGTTCCGAGTTGATTATCTTTGACTTATCTCATGGACAAGCTTGTGCACAAAGAGTTTGAGAGTAATTGAAAAAGCTTCTAGGTGAGAAATTGTTGTTTTTTTACACCAACCACTCAAGAGGAATTTGAAAACCGTCTCGTCTTGTGGAACATGAGGTGATTTTTATTTTTCACACTGCATGTCCTTTTTGTTATTCCACAAACACATTCTGTCTAATTTTTGTGTGTGTGTGTGTGTGTGTGTGTGTGTGTGTGTGTGTGTGTGTGTGTGTGTGTGTGTGTGTGTGTGTGTGTGTGTGTGTGTGTGTGTGTGTGTGTGTGTGTGTGTGTGTGTGTGTGTGTGTGTGTGTGTGTGTGTGTGTTTTCGTCCCTGCCTGCTTTGTGTGACTCAGCGTTGGACAGATACTGAGTGCCATGTGTGCAGGTGGCCGGCAGCATGAATCCTCCTCTCTCTCTCACTCTGTGGCATCTGTTGCTCTCGTCAACAGACTCCACTGATTTGTTATTTTATGTTCTCCAAATTGCGATCTAATTGCAGTTATGCGTCTTTTTCGTGGGCTTTTTTTCAGTCCAGTTTTTCTTGTTACATATTTCCCCCTCTCAAAATGATCCTTAGCGTAATGTTTGTGTGCCGCACGGCGTCATAGCACATGTTGACCTTGTGTCCAAAATCATTCTGTGCTTAGAAGGTTGAGGCTGCGTACATTGGCGCACATTTGTTTGTATTCACACAAACACACACGTCACTTTTGGATGCCTATTATTGACTCACACTATTCTTTGTAAGCGTACCCTTTTCATGTGTGTGACAGCTATTGTTGGCATGGAGGTCATGGGCACTGCTCAAGTAGTAAAATATCCTTGGCTGACTGCCGGTGAAGATCATGTGAGTGAGTCTGGTCATGTGTGTGTGTGTGTATGTATGTATGTATGTATGTGTGTGTGTGTGGTTTTGAGGAACCTTTCTGCAGCTGCTGTGACGTAAGCGTGACTTCTGTACATACAGTTCTGAATTCTCCCATGTTTACGTTACCGTGGACAGAGAAAGTATCCCTGCAGGATAACTGAGTGGGCGGATGAAAGGAGATCCTCGTGTTAAACAACGCTTTCATTCGAACCTCCGTTATTTGTGGTGGGACTAAAAAAGGAAGTAGCATAAAGTGACCTGTAAAAGTCTGTATAACACCTTTTCTTTACATCGATTGAGCGAGCGAGTTATAGTGGAAGGAGTGTGAAAAGAAATGTCTACAAATACTACAAGCTGTGCTGCAGTACTGCAGGGGGAAGAGGTTGTTTTATGGAGTTACTTCCAATTCCTCCCTCTGAAAATGGAATTAAGAAATACTTTACACATATCATATTTTATCTTATCATGATGTAATCTTCCGTACTGTACTGCACCGCATCACACTCCAACGCATCGCACTGCATCACACTGCAACGCACTGCATCGTACTGCACTGCACTGCATCACACTCCAACGCATCGCATCGTACTGCATCGCATCGTACTGCACCGCATCGTACTGCACTGCACCGCATCACACTCCAACGCATCGCATCGTACTGCACTGCACCGCACCACATCACACTGCAACACATCACACTGCAACACACTGCAACGCACCGCATCGCATCGCACTGTAAGCAAGCTTCACATTTACGCTTAATGCAGTTTGTCTTTGAAGCTCGTTCCAAATCAGATTCTTTAACATATTACGGCTCCTGCAGTGCATTTTTCCGTCATATTTAACTTTCTTAGCTCATGCCTCACTGCCTCCCCATTCCACAAGAAAAGAAGAACCTTCAACTGTCTGTAAATCTTTTCCACAACCTTCTTTATATTTCTTCCACGTCGATGCCCTACACCTCAGTCTGCCCTTTTGCTCACTCATAAGCCTCCCATGCCCTTATAGCCTCTGCTACCGCTGGTTTTATGTTAGAATCTGGGTTAGAGTAGCAAGAACCAAAGCTGTTTTCCTGACACACACGTTAATGAAACCTATCTTTATTTATGATTTTCAAAAAGGCCTGCCTTCCAAGGTTTTTAACAGTGGGGATGTGAAGCTTTCCCAGGCTACAGTGGGCTGCACCATGACAGTGAAAAAAGAGATCCTGCGCGGAAGCCGACTGTGAGGCTGATATTTCATGCAAGAATCCAGATAACACTTGTGGTCAGTGCTTTTCTCTCTCAGTTTTTCATATCTCGCTCCATCTCAAGCTCTGTCAGACGTACGCTGTGCTCTCTGTAAGCTCTACATTATGAATGTATTCATTTTCCCCAAGAAACCTGAGATTTAACTTGCACAGAAAAACTGCACAGAGTGTAGCAGACAGAAAATACGGCTTATATTACATGGAGGGTCGAGTTTATCAACTGAGTGAAATAGGAAAGAGTCGCCTACTTTTTTCATAGTTCTTTGAGTTGAACTGATTTGAAAACAGCAGTCCACAAACCAATGACCATGTCCACTTATTTTATACAATCTATGGTGCTCATTTGCATGCAAATTGTTTGTGATAGCAATGACATCATTCAGAATTGCAGCTAAAGTAAATCACACTACAGTATCCAGCTGAGGGCTCATGCTTCCCCACAGCTCCTGCTTCTAACTGACTTAGAATCGGGGTTTGCAGACTTACTTGGACTGTATGATGGGAGAGTTGTCATCATACCATTTATCCTGCTGCTATCACCTTCACATCACACAACAGTTGTTGGATAGTACAAATAAACTGGTTTCATCCAGCATCAAGATTTGAGCAGGAACCAAACTCATTGGCAGCATTCAGAATATGAATCTATTAATGTTGTGTCTGTTAGTGAGCTCTCTGTTTGCACATTACTTCACAGTGAATCGCCTTTGAAATCTGTCTCTGTGATGTTTGTATCTCATCTCACAAAAAACAATCCAAAGTTTTAGGTTCTCATCTGAAGAACACTCCATTCACTTTGGGGTCTCAGCTTATTAAGCAAACTATGCTGGTTGCTAGAGGGGTACCAGTTCTCTCCCCGAGTGCTACCAAGGTGCCTTTGAGCAAGGCATCGAACAACCATGTATGCATTTGTGGACTTGACTGATTTAACAGAAATACATGCAATATATTTACAATGTTTGCAATCAGTGTCTGTACCAACATTTCGCCAACACGTCCTAAAACGTTTCAGTTAAAGTGGAAATGTCAACAAAGAGGGAGGCTTGTTCTGAATGCAGATTGGTGCTTATATCAAAGGGGATGATTAATGATGTGATGAAGGTGATTTTGAAATAACTTAATAATCACAAATAAGATGTTGTAAAATAATATGAACCAAAGCAATTAACCTAACAGTTGCAGTTGAGATTTGGCTGTGGCTCAGTTGGTAGAGTCGGAAGGTCGTTGTTCAATCCTCAGCTCCTGCAGCAACATGTCCGATGTGTCCTTGGGCAAGACACTTAACCCCAAGTTGCTCCTGCTGCTTCGTCGGTGACGTATGAATGTGTACAAATGGGATTAGTTACTTCTGATGGTCACTTTACACAACAACCTCTGTTATCAGTGTGTGAAAGTGTAGGTGTGGGCTGCGGTGTAAAAGCGCTTTGAGTAGTCAGAAGACTAGAAAAGAACGATACAAGCTCAAGTCCATTTACCATTTATAAGTCAACACAAATTGATGAGCAGTCTGACGTGCCACTAGCATGAGTAAAGCATCCACTTAAAAGCTTTTTTGTTTCTTCATTTTGGTATGCACATGACTGCAGAGCAAGCACAACACTCACTGCAAGCAGGAAGAATAAAACAAGGTCACAGGTGTGAAAGCAAGTCGTTTTAACAGGACTTAAGTTGCGTCTGAACAGACACACTGCTGTACAACATTTCATTTTCCTATTATGCAGGAATTTTGTCTCGCACTAACAAGCGACATGTCTGTGCAATGCAGACATGTCGTTCATATTGTTGAGGTGTTATCTGAAACAAGGAACTGTGTTCTGGTAAAAAAGAAAAGGGTGAATAATTTTCAGGCACTAGAGCATCAGAAGAAAAGTTCACATTAAGATGCTCTGAAACCTGGCAGACAGAGACAAGACGCAGGGAGAGAAAAGGGGGAAAGGTTGGGTGAAGCCAAGTCCGAGACTGTCAGCAGAGAAAAGGTTGATGGAGTAAGTGACATCCATCAAATTAATGGTAAAAGGAAAAGGAGTAGTAGGAGGGGAAGAAAGACAGCGGCCCTCAATCAAGTCCTCCTATGTAATGGCTCAGCGGCCTGTCACTTTCCTGAACACCTTTCTCCTACAGCTCTGCCCTCTCATTCCTGCTCTTCACCTTATTCTGATCCTCTACAACAATCTAGTCCTCTTGCACTCCTCTCTCCGCCCTCACTCTTTCTTTCTCCTGTTTTATGCATGCATATAAACATGTCTCTTCAGTAGGCCACCCAGAGAGCTTCCAGGCGGGGAGTAAAAATGATGCATGGTGTAGTGAGCCGTAGTGGATGATCCTGATGTTATGTAATCCTTGGTTCAGGGACCTTGGACACTGCAGAGAAGACTGCTGGAGAGGATTAAGGGGGAGAAAAGGGAATAGAGGGAGGCATAACAGGAGGAGTGATCTCTCCCACCTGCAGCGAGCAGCATTGACAAGTTACACCGCTCCACACGTCTCTGACATAGTTTATGTAATGTGGCTCCTTTGCTCCCAGCAAGTGGTTTGAAGATCTCCCTGTGTGTATTAGTGCTGCTGTCAACTCCACTTCATTCATTACAGTATTTAAACATCACATTTTATTTATTGCTACAACTGAAGTGTGATTGGATTTCATCCAGCAAAGCAAATCAAATACCTTCACCTTGATTTAACTGAGGCGTATGCAGACAGCTTGCCTCAAATTAAACAAGGGATTTGTGAAGTATATTTCAGAAGTTGTGGAATACCAAAAGGTCATAAAAAAGGAGGATTTTATGACATTACAATCTTGTTATTAGTAAGCATCTGGTGATGCTATGGCCCCAGGGAACAAAGGCAATCTTCTCATGTCTTGTGGTGTAACCATAGACTGTATGTAACATGAACGTAGTCTCAGTCATGTCACACATTGGTTTCTGAAAAGGCATTTTGAAACCCAGTGATGGCGGTTGCCATTTTGGAAATGCTATCTCGACCTAACGTTCAATTATTGTAGAAACAGGCAAAGAGGTGGAGCTAAGGCGGGTCGTCAGACTCCTAGTGAACAGCTACAACACACTCACCTGTCAGTCAGATCAGACACCACCCTAATTAATGCAAAACTTTTATTACCATATTTATTACTCCATCCTCTAAATCAAAACAGATGGGGTATAAATATTCAACCCCGTCTTTTTGTGCCTTTATTGTAGAGACAGGACAGTGGATAGAGTGGGAAATCAGGCAGAGAGAGAGAGTGGGGAATGACATGCGGTAAAGGAGCCACAGGTCGCCAGCTTGGAGGACTATAGCCTCTGTACATGGGGCGAGCAGACTTACCACTACGCCACTTAGTTGAAAACTGTCGTTTTTTTGGAATAGCACCACGCTCGTCAATGTCACTTCTCCCACACTGACTAATCAAAATCTAAAAGGTTCAGGACTTCTGATATCAGCGTCATTAACAACAACGGCGGAGGAGAAACTAGTCTGACTCATCATTTCCAGGTCTAGAGCTCCCAGGACACGATTCCTTTAAATTGTTTTCATGTTTTCCTGGTAAAACATCCTTAAATAAAAGCAAATACTAAGCACATTGAGCTATCTCATCACACACCTTACAGTCATTACCGAGGGAAGTGGAGGTTCAATTTTGTAGAGAAGTTCTCCGAAACTGAGGTTGTCAGCGCTGCCAGCACAAAACAAAGACTGCGTTAGTGGACACAGGCCCTTAATGTGCAGAGAGATTAATGAATCACAAATGGAGGATTACATTTTCCACTCTGACCTGCCTTAAATTTCCCCCCAAAGAAAAAAAGATTAAACAACATTACAGTTGAGTTTGTAATCTGTTGCACCACTTTTTCCGACTTAAGTGCTTTTTTTTGCAGTTGCCTACAATGACAAGGACCAATGACTACCTCTTTATATCTCCTGTAAGAGGACTAATGAATTCCTGCAACTGATGATTGAACATGCAGAGAGTCTTGTAAGTACCTTTCAGTTTAGGATGAATTGAGAGACCTCAACACAATTTAAAATGCAGGTGGTGTACTCGGAGCCTCTCTGGGAGAATCTGTACCGTCTGTTCTTCCTGATGAAAAGCACTAACTCTGGGTTATCTCGCTCTAGATCTATCACACTCCATTGCTCTTATCCGCTGCACTGACTGAGGCCATGAAATTAGGAAAGGCTATCGTCCACTTGTGTGACACAGCTTACGCTTGTGTTGTGCAACCACAAGATATTGCTTCCACGAAACAGCTGCCATCCCCGTCTTCCTCCTACGATGCTTATGCGACCAATGCTGCTCTGGCATGTGAATTTATTGAACCATTACAGAGAGCAAACACCCACCTTCACATTGTGCTGAATCAGCATGAACGCAGCAAGCGCAGTCAGTCATGTTCACTCACTCTCAACAGCATGCCCAGATTTCTGCTGAAACAGCACAGCGTGATGTGTGTCCTTGATGAAAAGTCACAGTTTTGGAGTCCGAGCTGGAAGGTTTTTTGCAAAGTGAGAAAAGTAAAGGTGAGAATCGTTGTCAGTTTAGGAGAAAGTACTGTGATTAAACGTGTACTTTTGAAGGTTAGAGAAAAAGACGGAGATATTCTTGGAAATCGTCCCCTAGAACATTTCCCTCTGAATGACAGATTTATCCTGATTCAATTCACCCGCTGATTTTAATGATGTGTTAGTTTGTGATTAGACTTCAAAGACATCAAGGAAAATCTCTTCACATCCTTGAAACCTTCTCATCATTATCTTAGATTAGAATTTGACGGATCTGAGGTGACCCATTGGCCAAACACCAGATCATTAATTCTTTAACATTTTGGTCTTCTGACCTCATCCAATCAGGGTTAGGTCGCTCGAACAAAGACGTCTGAAACAGCTAAGAGATGCAGATTTTTCCAAACTTCAATATTTGAATCTATCACAAAACTTGTGTGTCACTAAATTTGTGATGCTCATTATTGTGTTTGTGCAGTGAGCATGCAGCTGACACACCAACAACACTTCACACGACAGATCAAACCAATCAAAGTCAATTTTGTGATTGTTATAAGTTCTGTTTGGATGTCACTCATAGGTTTTAATTACAACTTTTTAACTGAGCTTTAACTGTACATAACTAGCCACCATTGTTTGTTTTTACTTACTGTAAAATTTGGAGTATCAGACACTTTCATTCCCTTTTTTCATCTAAAAAGTGGGCTGCGGCCTCTATACTGGTGTGACACACATACCAGTGTAAATTCCTGAGAGAAGTATATTGATGGCGATGTAATCTATCCAAAGCTTCGTCACAGATATGCGCCGTCATGTGCAGCCACCACCATCACAGGATTGAAAATTAGCCCCCAATACATTGTGTTGCATGCGGCCGCTTCACTGCACAAAGCATGCTTTGTGGCGGGCAGTGGCACCAATTTATTTTCTCCCACATGGGGTCATAATCATGCATTTAAAGTAAAGGGTGTTATACTGTAGGGTAAATAAACCATGTGGAGTGCTGGTTTGATTGAAAGTGACCAGCAGAGGTTAGCAGAGTGACTCAGGGAAGATTTGTCACGAGCTGTGGGTCTTCGTACTTAATAATTATCAATGTTACCACAGGCTGAGCGCTCAACTGTACTGGTACTGTAGCAGGATTGTGAACTCCACATGGAGACAACAGATACAAGCCTTGATTCATTTTGTTGCACTGATATTTTCTTCTTCAAAAGCTCCGGAGGTTTCTACACACTCAAATATTAATGTTTTGGTTTAGGCTTAGAGAAATGTTTTCTACATGTGCTGTCTTTCTCTGGCTCTTTCATGTTTGATGCACAAATAGGTTACTTTTTCACTTTTTCTTTTTCTGCAGCGTGCCAATATCAGTTTGTGCGAGTTCTGCAGTGTTGCAATAATGTCAACTTCAAAGTAAACAAAACCATCCTTTCTCAAGTCTTTAGATCTGTGCCGTTTAAACATTTTCTTTACGGCACAGGTCATGTGTGAGATTGTGCCGGAGCTCTGCCCAGAAGCATAATGTGGTCTACTGCTCTGTATGACACCCGGCCTCCTGGTTGTGTTTTTAATGGAGTTCAGTGATGTATGATGTTCAGTGGTTCTGTGTTTATCGTGATGCTGGTCGGTTTCATCACGTCTGTGAGATGAAGGAGTAAATGGAGGTTTCTCTCTCACACTGCCTGCAGGCACGGTGCAGTGCTGCTGAACGGGGTTTTGATTCTTTGCTTCTGCTGGAAGATTTTTAATCACTTCCTAGCGGCTGAATTCACAGCTGTTGATCCGTATGTTAAAACTTCTCCAGTATAAATTAGCCAAGATTATACATCGTCCTCTGCATAATTCTTTCAAATGTAGTTCTTTGTTTACATGGTGCCAGTCATGGAGGTTTCTCTAACAATCCATTTACTCCTGTACTCATTATATCCGTCCTTTCATTTATTTTAAAGCTAATGTTTTGATAAATGAGAATCAAACTGTGCCAGAGAAAAAGAATTCCTCTATGCTGCTTTGCTGTCAAATTCCCCCCCGGCCACCATTAGTGTGCATCTGCTGAAAGCCAGGGTGTTTATATCTGTGTGCGCCCTCTGATGTTCATATATTTCAGCCACCATATGGACAGATAAGATAAAACCTTTATGAATGAGCAAAGGACCAAATGCCTTGTTTTTGTTTTTTCCATGCTCTTGTATGTTGACTCAAGGTTCCTAATGGTGCGTGCAGTAAATCAAATTTCTGCTGGGAAACACAAAACATCGCATGAATGATTACACCTTAGCCTTTTTCACACATGCACTTCCTGACAATTTGGAGTAGATTTTCGAAAAAGTTGCCCGTGATATCTTCCAGAGTTGCTCTCTCAGGGGGCACTCATACTAGGCAATCCGTACCGGGCCCAAGCACGCTTCAACCCTAAAGTCCAGATCATTTGACTAGTGTGAGTGCTCCGATCCGTGCTCAAGAACGACACACTTCCTTGGCCCTGGCACACGTCGAAAGACACACACACACGCCACAAAGTCATTTAATTATCTGTCTTGTTCTTCGTGTCGTTCTCCGATATGCGGACGCACTGAAAACAGTAGTAGGAAAAAAAAAACTTGAATTGATTTGAGGCCACTTGGCATAGACACAAAAACTAAAAACCGCTATGAAGGAGAGCGTAATCAGGCACAGGTGTAAACAATAAGAGCAGGGCACACAATCACACAGGCAAAACACATAGAAAGGCAGAAAGTTAAGCTTCGTACATGAGAGGGATTAGTGACAGAGTGAAACAGGAATCGATAACGAACAGCCAAAATGGATAAAAAACGTTTACATGTTGCATCATAGCCGTTATAGCTAAACAATAGGAGGACACAAGACAGTAAAAGCAGAATGAAGCGGGTCAATAATTGTCACTATAATGTGAGACTACTCATCCCCCAGGCCGATCTGCCTGCACAGATAGGAGCAGATACAGATCTTATCCTTTGAATAACACAAACGCACACATGCACGCACGCACAGACACACATGCAGGCACGCACGCACATACACACACATGCACACACGCACTCACAGGCACGCACACACACACACACACACACACACACACACACAAGCTATAGGAGCTCAGTCATTCAGAGCGCTCAAAGCACTAATTAGTGTGTCAGTGGTTGAATTTTAATTAAATGTTAGCATTGTACCCACGATTGTCTTATGTGCACAAGTGTGTGTGTGTGTGTGTGTGTGTGTGTGTGTGTGAGTGTGCGTGTGCGTGCTCTGTGAGGATTTCTTATCTTACACTCACACTAACACTCCTCAGCTGCAGCACAATGAGCACAGCTCCTCACCACCTGCTGGTGTGTGAGAACAGAGAGGCAGAAAGAGACACACAGAGTTGGATCACAGGACACGCTCCATGCTCTCATCTCTGAATTCTTGTATTAGTGCAACCAGCATGATCCCTAAACCCAATTATTTCACTTTCATCTTGATGTTTTCTCTCTCACCTTTCGTGTTGTGATTTTTCAATTCTTACTGAAACTGCAGTTAATTTGTAAATATCAAGATGTTTCATTTAGTCGTGTATTTCTTTGAACATTGATGCTTGTTTGCTAACAGAGGATAAAAAAGGAGTTCTGTGTCTCCGAGCTGCACGGGGGCTGCTGCTTGTATGTATTTTATTTATATATTTAGTTACCTCTCTTGGTTTTAGACCCACAGAGAAGCAGGAAAATTCAAATGATCAACTTCCATTATTTTTATAAAGCCGGTTTCTTCATGGAAGCAAAATTCAGATGAAAAAAAATCAATGTGATTCCCATATTTGTCCATTGAATACCGACATAAGCTGACCATTGTAATTTTTATTTACACATTCTCCTTGAAGGTGTAGCATCTGTACATCTGGGTCTGGATTTACAGCATCTCTATTATTGACCAGTTTCATAACAGCAGGCTCTGGTGTGTGCAGGACAAACATCTGTATGGAAACGAAAAGCAGGAGGACAATTATCTGTGCTCATGACTTATTTGCTCCCATTTTCAGTAATCTGACGACGATGTATTTTATCTCTTTAAACAGATATCTGCAAGAAAGTTCAGCTAACAATCCATTTTTGATCAAAGAGTTCAACTGGAGGAACAAATCTGTTCGACACTGTGTCACGAAAGGCGTTAAGCTTCCCCCGACTGAAATGCATCAGAAGTGATCGATCTGACCTCCCATCACCAAACAAACATTTTAAAAGCTGTCTTCCTCTCCTCTTGGTGACAGAACTGAAAACGCTTACTGAACTTTGTATTTTGTTACAATCCAGAGTCATGATGCTGTTATGTCTGCAAACTTAAGACGTGTTAATTTCAAGTAAATCACAAGAAAAAGGCTCATTCTGCTGAAATGAGTCAGAGTGTATCCTGACATGTAAACATGGAAGATTTTTGTCTTTAGCTCTTGTAAAAATGAAGGCTGAACATTTCAACCTATGCCACTTGATTTTTTACATGACACTTCTGTGGCTTAAAGCAGGAACTGATTTCCATTTATGAAGTTGGATTGACAATGTGAGATTCATCATGTTAATATGTGAAGCTAGCTGGATCTACGTCTTGTTTTCAGTCTTTTGTGATGAGATAAGCTAACCCGATACTTCTAGTTTGTTATTTTGTTACTGCATCAGAGCACTATGAAGTCCATGGCAAATTTCCCACGGGGACAATAACGTTAATCTTATCTTAGATTACGACGGGGATGTCGATTTCAACATTTGCATAGAAATGATGTCTGTGAAGCTTTTCAGCTTCAGGTGTCGAGCTGGAGACTGAAGTCATGCCTTTCTCAGTTTCCTCTGCATATTAGTGGAGGATTTACGATGCATAGGTTTTTTTCACATAGGGATTTAAAGAGTAATTTTTTGTAGTATTGTTTTTCTCAGGTCAGGCTTCCTTTTCTAGTCTCCTTCTTCAAAGTGGTCTTGTAGCTCCTGTAATAACATAAGAGCTCCATTTGTAATGATACTCTGCCATTAGTCAACTTCTGACAATAAGTCAAGTTTTGAACAGAGGATGCTGAAGTGTCGAAGATGAGGGACCATCATGAGCAGATTGCAAAGTTTGGAAGCCGAGACTGAGAGGAGGAGTTCACAAAAGTTTGAATCACGGCAGAAACCGATAAAGTACAGGAGGAGGAGGATGAAAAAGAATGAAGACGGTAAAAAAAGGTGGACATTTTGTGATAAGATTAATGACAAGTGGAAGGGAACTGTAGAAGAGAAAAAAAGACACCTGAGCTAGTTACATTCATAGCAGCTTTTGATCCTGCGAGTGGATCTACTATCTTTAGAGGCAAAATCAGAGATTTTCAAGGCCACGTTGAGCGAGAGCCTCTCCTGCTTCCTCATCATTCGGGCGAGATTCACAAAGAATACAATGCAAACAGTCCGTCATTCATCTGACAAAGCTCTCAGGTTGGCAGCAGACGAGCTGCATACAAAAGCAGGAAGGACGAACATCACAACATCTGTCGTGTTTACACAATGTGTGTGGACCCTGAATGAGCCGAGGGTCGCAGGAAACATGGTGCTTAATGTTGTTAAATTAAAGCTGCTCGCCGTCAGTGTGATCACAGAGGGCCCCCTGGAGTGGGCACTCTGCCGTTATGCTTTTCATGGAGCGGAGAGTTTACAGGATGTATTCCATTCAGCTGTCTCACCTTTGTTTTGAATGAATCTCTGAATGTGTAATTACTGATTTGTTTGTTAAGCTCCTCTTTTTTCTTTTGTCTTTAAATGTCATGATCCCGCCCATTCTGCAGCCACTCTGATAGCTCCTAAATACAGCATATTAAAGACACAACCTTTGAAAAATTAAACAAACAGCACTCAAGTGCAAAGGTGCAAACAAAATACCAGTATTCAGAGGGGCCATTTTCCTCTGGCAACACGCTAAGGCTGGGAAGTAGAGTGTCTGAAAACTGTAACGTAAAAACAATTTCCACAAAGTTCAGCAAAGTCCTCAACGTGCAGTTTCTGTGCAGCTTCTGTTTTCACCATGTGTGGAGTTTACTAATCCTGCTCGCTAACTGTGCGCTAGTTGAGCTCTCAGCCAATAGTAACGTTGACAGTTATGTAGTGTGGACGCCCGACCGATATGGGATTTTTGGGGCACGATACCGAAATCAATATCGGGGAGAGAGAAAAATCTCATACCGATATATCAGATCTATGAAATCTGTAGCGATAGATAGCTAACCATATAGCGCCCTCTGCTGGTGAAGGAAAACTGCTAGTGTAATATAATGAAACTCAAATAACATGCTATTTGTCTGGTGAATAAATCGAGTAATATCGGCACGTATCTGAGATAAATTAGCCGATATCGAGAGTCACTTGATATGCTAATATCGGCCGAAATCATCGGCTGACCGTTTATTCGGTCGGGCTCTAGTGTTGACCAACAGCCTGAAACTTACTCGAGTCATGCTGCACACCTCCGCTGGTCACTTGTCGTCTTTGAAGGAGCAATATGACGTTTGGATTAAAGTGATAAAACAGTCAATCTAAGAAAGTATTCATAACAAATGCAGAGAGTCATAATGTGAAATGTTAAGGATTGATATTCTTTAATGTGTGTTTAAGATGAAGTGCAGGTTTCTCTTCTATCACTCGTGGTTGTGACGGTGTCATTGCAGTGGAAAAATAATGCCAACACACTCTAACAGCTGCTCATACGCAACACGACGCCATCAACATTCCTGCTGGGAATACTCCGGCTCAACACCTTTCTTTTCCCGCAGATGGAAAAATGTGCCTTTGTCATATAAGATGTTGCACACTGATGCACGCTGGTTCTGCTTTTTTTCTGCCCTTTACAATATCACATATCTCCTCTCTCCATTCCTTCCTTTATGTGGCTGGATGTAGAGTCACAAGTCAAGATCCCAGGCGGAGCTTTTTTCCGTTAGCTTAACACAGCTATCCTTAGTGGAGCTCTGTGTGAGTGTGTGTTTGTGTTTGTTTGAGTGTGTGTGTGTGTGTGTGTGTGTGTGTGTGTGTGTGTGTGTGTGTGTGTGTGTGTGTGTGTGTGTGTGTGTGTGTGTGTGTGTGTGTGTGTGTGTGTGTGTGTGTGAGACAGTTGAGTCCTAAGTGAACCCTTTGCATTCTTTCACGGTGGTAAAAGTCACCATCAGGGCCAGATCGATTTCCCCAGCCCTGGACATAGGCCGACAAGCAGTCAGAAATCTCCGTCCTGGAGCACTCTCACTCCAACGAATGTCGTTTTCCGAATGTATGGAAAATAGTTTCCATGTGACGCCCCTGTGCGGCCTGTCAGAGCGACCGAAAGTGACATTGTCATTCAGCCAAGTGGGTCAGTCAGCGAAGAGTGACTGATGTGTGTGTTGACGGATGTGTCACAAGGGGCCGTTGGATAGAGTCCCCTCACTGCTGCTGTTGCTATTGTTGTGCTGCTGGGTCCTGGTCTGGTGTGAGGACTTTGTCACTCTGCTGCAGACAGATCTTAAGCCCCCAGCTTTCCTCTGCTCACTATGGGGACTTTCCCTCAGGTGTCAGGACTGTGAATTAAGAGCTGTTATCCTGGTATTTTCCTTTCTGTGTGTATTTTAATGGCTGCTTTAAAAATATACTGTTGAGTCAGTTGTTGGACTTTAAACAAGAACGCATTGTTGCCATGTGAAGTAGCCCATCAGAAGTCTAAGCTAATTCTTCTAAAGCTCTACGTCAGGTCAAACCTAAAATCTCAATCTTCCAGCAGGGATGCACAGATGTCTCAGTTGAACGTTGGTATCGGCTGATGTTGGCCCTGCTGAAAAATATCTACCCATTGGAAAATTTCAACAATTTGACCCTCTCAGATCTTCATTCTTTTAATAGATTTATTAAAACAATACATCTAATACATAGCTTCTCCTTCTTTTGTCTCCTCTTTTTTCTTTCAGTACCAGATTGGACAGCTGTACATGATCAGCAAACACAGCCATGAGCAGAGCGAACGTGGGGAGGGGGTGGAGGTGGTCCAGAACGAGCCGTATGAAGACCCCGAGCACGGATCAGGACAGTTCACTGAGAAAAGAATCTACCTCAACAAGTGAGTGTCTTATCCGTGCCATGTAACACCATTTTCATTGAATTATTTACGATGCACACAGCGAGTGTTCAACATTCTCCTTTGATGCCAAAAGCAGAAACGTGTCCTTGATTGTCGGGCAGCAAAGAAACATCAAAGCTCATATCTGACTGTTTATTCTTCAATCGTTCATCTCACACTAATAATCCACAGCGTTGCATCATGAGTGTTAATTTTAAAGGAGGCTGCAGAAAAAGCTTTCAGGAGAAGTTTGGTAAACAAAGATGACGTGAAGGTTTTTCAGCGCTAAGCTGTTACTGACAATTATCGCAGCCCAAATGTTGGTGTGAGGTTATAACTTCGGTTAGAGGTCTGACGATGTCGACATCTTAAGACTCTCTTATCAGAATAAACAGAAGGGTATGTAAGGTCAAATAAAGGACATGGAGAGGATAACATAAGCACATTCCAGATAGAGAATCCGGAGAATATCCGGCTGCATTCTCACAACAGCTCACTCAGAATTGCTGCGGAAAAAATACTCGGGGTCAGGCAGGCGAAACTATGGTTGAAGTCCGAGTGAAAAAAACACCTAACTACCTTTTTACCTTCCTCATTCAATAAAACACAACACAACACTAATGCTTAGAGCACTGGCTCCCAACCTGGGGTCCAGTCCCCCCGAGGGGTGGCGACTGAGATCTCAGGAAGGGGCGCGAGGCTCTGTCTGCTCTGAGGTTGTCCAAATTAGATTTGCTCATATTAAATAAAATAACGTTAAAACATTTCTGGGAAATGTATACAAAGTATTTTGGTGAGAAAGAGTGTATAGACATATTCAGATTTAAAAAAATGAAAACTAATAGTGCTTTCACACCTGAAAAACTCCTGATATTTCGTTCAGGAATTTTTTTAAATCTGAATATGTCTACACACTCTTTCTCACCAAAATACTTTGTTTACATTTCCCAGAAATGTTTTAACGTTATTTTATTCAATATGAGCAAATCTAATTTGGACAACCTCAGAGCAGACAGAGCCTCGCGCCCCTTCCTGAGATCTCAGTCGCCACCCCTCGGGGGGGACTGGACCCCAGGTTGGGAGCCAGTGCTCTAAGCATTAGTGTTGTGTTGTGTTTCTGGAATGAGGAAGGTAAAAAGGTAGTTAGGTGTCACTTTTCATGAAATAGAGATTTTGATTTCACTGTTGTGTCGATTTCAATTGAACAAACTTCTGAGCATCGTCTGAAGTGTTGCCTCCTCACTCTGAATACGTGTTGCTTTTACAGCTCCTGCACCAAAAAAAGAATACTTATTTGTGCAAAACATGACCAACAATCTTACTCATCATGACCAAACTGATGAGGTGAATCCAGGTGAAAGCCTGAATCAGCACCTCATTGATTTTCTCATTTAATGTGTAACGATTGAAAAGGATGAGCTTTAGGAAAACAGACAATGAGAAAGCTTGTAAAGCTTTGAGAGGCCTGAAACGTTAAAATACTATAAAGAGAAATTCAAAGAAACTTGAAACTGAGTGAACATCATCTGCAGAGATATTCACTCAATCTCTCCTGCCTGCATCCATGGCTTATTTCTCTACACCAATATTTCGTTTTCATCACGGTTGATCACATACCGTTGGTTTATCGTTGCTCAGTCAATAAATCCACATCAAACACTTGCCAGGAGCACATGTCCATAAATTCTGCCAGCTCCTATCAAGGTAATGAAATTTGACTCTATTGATTTCCATACATATATCAGAGCACAGGGTCAGCCGCGGTGAACTGGATCTGGTGTTGATTTAGTGTCTTGCTGGAGCACATGTGCACATCTGTGGATTTTAAATGTAACTCAACCCACTACACTGTTTCAGGGACTTTCCAGGACGATCAAACTGTCCAAGTAATCCCAACTAGTAGCAGTAAGCGGGCTATGCTTTTACAAAACACAGCGCTGGAGACAAACAGCAGGCTGTAGCTCCCTCTAATGAATGCATGGGGGCAAAGCCTACACTAGAAGGATGGACGGAGACAACATGAAATATCTCATGAGATCATTTTTAACCTTAACTTCAGCATTGTGGCCGTCCTAATGTTGATATTTTTCTGGAGCTAATAGTGAACGTATGTGGACCAGAAAGAGCTGGTTTTAAAACAGCTGGTCCATCCCATCACCACAGCCCGTCATCTTCTCTGTGAGGACAAACTTAACAACAAATCCTGATTCATGTGCACGACTAGTGCCACAATAAAGTCAATGTGTGACACACGCTGCAGGAGATAACAAGTCCGGTATGTTGATTGCAGTAACATATACCGGCTTACTAGTGCTAACGTTAGTGTTGTCGTCAAGACCACACTAACCGAGACCAAGACAAGACCAAAACATTTAGGGATCGAGACCGAGTCAAGACCAAGACCAAGGCAGAGCGAGACTGAGACAAGACCATAAATATCACTGAAAAATCCTCACCTCATGGGCTAGGGGCGTGTCACTCACTTAGACTGTAAAACTGCGAAGGATGTGGCAGTAACCAGGGGATTAAAAATGAAAATTTGAATTAATTGAAGTTATTCTTTATTTTGGAAAGGGTTGTTTTCCTTCTAAACCCAGTTATGACCTGGAAAAATAGCCTATCAGTGGTGGTCTTGACTGGTCTTGATTTTAAATCCTGATGACAAAATGAACTCCTGTGGAAATTAATTTGTAGGGGTTTTTTTTACACACTATCATTTATAAGCCGTCTTCTTTGGGTTTAAAATCATCACTGATAAGTGTAAGCCTATATTAGCAGAATGAAAAACTGTCACAGACAACTAGAACACTCACTCCCAAAAGTACGACAATGAGACGAGTGGGGAGCCTCACAGTGAATGACAAACGAGAGGCAGAGAGGGAGAAGAGTCTGCAGTCCGAAGTGACAAAGTAAGAGGGCCTCTGGGAAATGTGAAGTGCCACTGACAGTCTCAGAGGAGAGAAGGGCTTAGTGCATTTGTGTGTGTGTGTGTGTGTGTGTGTGTGTGTGTGTGTGTGTGTGTGTGTGTGTGTGTGTGTGTGTGTGTGTGTGTGTGTGTGTGTGCGTGTGTGTGTGTCAGAGAGAGTATATATATGTCTTTGTGTGAGTGTGGGCAGGGAGAGATGAGGTCCGTGTAAATGATGGATAATTTGAGCAGTCACTGCTGGACGCCGCGCCTGCCTCACTCCACCCACAAACCACCTGTTACCATGTTATATCTGCAGTCTGTGCATGTGTGTGTGAGTGTGTCTTGTTGTTAAAGCAGTGTGAGGACATGTGACAGCGTGTGCAGCGTCTGCACACTCCCTTGGTGGTTTGACAGTCCTTTGGAGAGACCCGAGAGTGAGCCGTCTGTCCCCCGTCTGAAGACACTCGGTTTGATCCACACATTCACTCACAGCCGCTGGTTACAGAATTAGAAGTGAGACTTTAATAATCGATGGCTGGTTTACAAGATAATCATCCTGAAAGTGAAAACTGGTGCAACTTAATAATGGCTTTGTGTTCAATTATGGTGCCATTTGCTGTGTTTGCAATTGGCTTGTATTCAGTTTGAAACTAATGGGACTAAATGTGATTCAGGGTGCAGCAAACTGATTCTCACAGGGCTCAATGAGGGGACCATTTGCAATGACGCTCTTAAAACTGCTCCATTATAAAGAACTAATCAAAAAAAATCCAGAGGTAGTAAACGAACACACTTTGTTTACCAAGTAGAAGAAAGAAGAAGAAAAAAAGTGTGGTAGGGGTAAAAGTAGTGATTGAACTTGTTCATTAAAGTTATAAAGTGCAGACTGAAATGCACTCAGTGCCCTCTGAAGGATATTTCAAACAGCTGTTTTTGTGCAAACATAGCTGGACTATGGTTGTCAAGATACCAGGACTTTACACGCAGAAGGCTTAAAGAATTTAAAAATACAAGTACTAGGCATCTGATATTTGGTCATCTCTTTATTACTAAAAATGCAGACTGTCTAAATTGCACAAATAAGCTGGCACACTGAAATGTTGAAACAAGAAAAACAATAAAGACAGTCTCCTGAAATCGGATTTTAATTGCCACACGGACGTTTCGAGCAGACGCTCGTCCTCACCTCTGTGTGTTGCAGAAAATTGCCTGTTACACGCTGAAGAAGAGCGTCTGCTGGAAACGTCCGTGTGGCAATTAAAATACAATTTCAGGAGACTGTCCTTGTTTTTCTTCTTTCAACGTTTTTTCGGGATTCAGCACCCAATTGTTTTACGTTGAAAGGGAGTTGAGCGTGTTTCTTCTACCATTATTTTTACTGAAACGTTGTCAATGTGGACAGTGTTCTCTCTCTCTCTCTCTTTCTTTCTGCTGGCGGCAGCTTTGGGTTTAAGACATGACGGGAGATCTGAAGTTTTTCTAAAGCTTGGGTGACTTTCAATTCTGCCAATCATTAAAAATATCAAGAGATTGCATGGCTATAAAACTCATGGTATCAAAAGGCATGAAAGGATTAATAATCTTGACAACCTTAAACGGCACTTCACCTCATATGTGGAAGATTTTTACACTGATATCATTTTAACTAGAGAAGAAAATGACGTCCCTCGTCTCTTTTGTCTTTAAAGTTTTTTTACAATACACTACCTTTGTACTGGATATGCACTGTTGGCTGTATGATCTGTTCTTGTATCCAAAGAGCACCTGTACGTTTTTGAAACCTGAAGTTTTGAAGTAGCACTCCTCCTGGTGTATCATCTTCAACAGAAAAGAAGTATCTGAACTCTGTTACTTCTCAACTCTAAAGAAATTTGCTTCATTCACCTTTAAATTCACACATCTATCAAATCTGGGGCTCGGCAATTTCCCTCCAGCTAACAAAGGTTTCCCCTTCCTGTGGAAGTCATTTGCATTTTGATTTAGAGTCCCCAAAAAAGGTTCTCGACAGCTGGTCTGCAACTTTTAAGAATCAATTTGTGCTGAGTAATAGCTACATCTCTGAACTTTCTTTGCCCCTCTTTGTATCTATGATGCAGACTTTGGTGAAAGTCCACTGCAGGGTTCAGGGTGTAATCATTGTTATCAACTTCCCCAGGCGCCGTCGTGACTGCCTTTTAAGCCCCCCCATTGTGGCTTCACACAGCTGGATGTCATGTCATTACTTCTCTGGGTGACAGGGGCCAAAGAGAAGAGAGGAGAACTCTTTTTTGGCTGAACAGCACAAAAGCTATTTGTCTCATCAGTTGTCTCGGCTTTTTTGTCCTCTGATTCTTCAAATGACAACTCATCCAACTTTTCTTCCTCTGTGTGTTTCAGCAAACTTCCAAGCTGGGCCAGAGCAGTGGTCCCCAAAATTTTCTACGTCACAGAGAAGGCTTGGAACTATTACCCGTACACAATCACAGGTAATGCTTGAATTATACGTCCATGTGCTTTTATCTGAAATACAAAGTCACTTTATGCATTCATGAAATGCTACATGGGCACATTTGTGCTGCTGTTACGAGCTACAGAACCAAAGACTAGGAAATAAAAACGGATATTGCATAATAATAAAAAACTGTCTCTTAGTGGTGGGAATCACCAGAGGCCCAAACACATTGGACTAAGTTCATCCAGAGTAGGACCATGCACAGAGTACACGTAGCCTCCTTTCACAGCTTTACAGAAAGAAAGTGAGACCAAATAGGCTCCTGGTGCTTGATAACACCAAAGTGCTTTTTCTGAGGTGTAATGTCCTTTTTTGCATCCTGAACTACTGAACTGAATATCCTTTTATTCTCCTCTTATCTCTCTCAACCTGTTTGATGCCTTTGTCGTCTCTCCGTGTCCGCCTCCTTCACACACCTCTCATTTCTGTCTATTACAACGACGCGGTCTGCTGGGAATACGCTCAGAGTACACGGTGAGTACTTGTGCATCACACACATAATCACACATACAAAAAAAAACACTGATTCAATATCTAACATGTAAATCTTTGTGGTGAAGGTTAAAGACGAGGGGGGATATGCTTCATGAATGCTGCAGGCACAAATAGGTGTGAGGTGAATGCCCTGATAAAATCCAGTCTCGAGAGGGGAATTCATGTTAGCATGCACATGCATGTGTCTCACTGCACCATCTGTCATATTGTTTGCATCTGTATAGCTGTGCATCAACACTTCTGAGTTGAAATGGCTTGATAACATTTGAATAATGGCCTTATGTTGATGCTGCAGTGTGTTTGCGTGCTTTTTAATATGGTCAAAATGGGGGAATTGAATGCACTTAAGAAGATCTTTTCACATTTCAGCATTCACATAAACGTAGACAGCAGAAGCTGTTAACCTGCGAGTCAAGATCTAATCTAAATAAGTCATTCATACACACACCAAGGACATTCCTTTGGGAGGACTTTTAGACTCTGCGGACTCTTCGACATGCAGACCCGAGAAGCTGGGGCTTAAAATGTCAATTGTCCGATTAGTGGACAACCCGCGTGATTCCGTGTGCTAAAGCTGCTCAACTTACAATAAGATATGATACCATACCACACACAACAATATCATAATAATGCATTTTATTTATGGGCGCCTTTCACGTCACTCAAGGTCACCTTACAGACACAGCAGTCAAACAGTGGGTAAAAACACGAACACAATCAACGCCATAAAAACAAAAACAGTAAAAGTAAGAGGGGCGTGGTCAGACACAATAAGCTAATCTAAAGAGGTGTGTTTTGAGCTGTGATTTGAAGGTGGGGAGAGAGTTGATGTCAAGGATGGATTGTGGAAGAGAGTTCCAGAGACAGGGGGGATGCACGGCTGAAGGCTCGAGACCCCATTGATGAAAGGCGAGCAGGAGGTGTGGTGAGGAGCATGGAGGAGGCAGAACGGAGGGACCGGGAGGGTGTGTAGGTGTGAAGGAGATCAGAAAGGTACGGAGGTGCGAGGTTACGGAGAGCCTTGAATATGTGTGAAACAGAAGGACGATTATGGCACGATACAATACGATACTTAAGATATGAAACGTTAGATTCTTAAAGTTAGATATGACAGGAAACAATACTTTACTATACGAGGCGATGGGATGGGATGCAATACGATATGATACGACATGACACGACATGATACTATCGATACGCTATGATGCCGTACGATACGGTACGTTTGATACGATTCATTATGACAAGATAATCTTAACTGTCCCTGAAGGAGAATTTGTCTTGTCAAATGACTTACTTGTCAAATGACTCTCTGTGGGAAACATCGTAAAAGCTTCAGATACATGAGATGATGTTTGTGGTTTACAGCGCTCCTGTCTGCATGTTTGTCTGCAGAGGAAGAGCGAGAGAGAGTTTGTGTTTGCTGACATTCTGCTTATGTTACTCTGACCTTTTATTGATCAAATTGTGCTCACAGCAAAATGAATCTAATCAAACAGAAATATCATCTTTTTTTCCCACACGTTGACATTTTCCCGGTAACCTTCTTTGAAACATACAGTATCTTATTTAACATCATGAGAAAACCCTGATCTGGAGCCTCGATTAATCATCTTGTTTTAAAGTTCCTCCTTGTGGTTATTTTGTGTGACTATATTCAGTCAGTAAAAAGGTACCCAAGAGTGGTAATTAACCTCAACTATTGATTCAGTCACTCAGCCACATATATGAAATCCCTCAAGAGTTGGGGGTCAGTCTTTGCGTCATACAGAGGTTGTATAAGCCACATGACTCCTCATGTCTCTTTTATATGCAAAATAAGCACCCGTTCTACTCTTACGTCGTCATCATGTCCCTGAGGGTGAACACAGACGCCCTGTGAAGGAATCTCATTTCACCCGCTTTCATCTGAAATCAGATTTTTTTTTTCAATTTCTACTCCAGAGCTCCTTAACATGCAAAGCCAAGTCAAATCGACCTGTCACCTTCCAGCCGCTGATTTCTCCTCAACAATCGTCTGCTGCTTCACCTGAATCCCTGCTGCCCCGAACCCAACGCTCAATATCTACTAATCAAGCAAATTTCCCTTCGCAGTCATTAAGAAACCTCCTCGATTGACTGAGAAAAGAGCACTAATGATTTGCTCTGGGAAATCAGAGGAACATCCAGCCTGCCCACCGTATGTCCACTTCAGAGAGGAAACATCAATGAAGCACAAATAAAATCAGCTGCAGGCCGATGTCTCCCCGGAGAGGGTGAACAGACACACAGAACATCTGGATGTTTGAGGGAGGTCATGACGGCTGATGTGAAAGTGGAGAAGCAACTTTTTCTGACTGAGCAAACTAAAGAGTATCAGTGCCAGTCCCTTTCTAGGAAAAAACATGCTGTAGGTATAGAACGCCACGCGGTTTTTCTATTTTAAATCAGAAATGTTGAGTCGCTAACCACACAGAGGGACACTTTCAGGTCAAATAAGTGTTTTTTTAAATCTGTATCGATGGTGTCTTTGGAGTCACACCTCACACGGCTTCAAGGGACTGATTGAGATTGGGGAAGTTTTGTTTTCTGTTGGAGAAATGTGGGTGGGATGATGCAAAAGATTAGCGAGTAATGGCAATGCCGATGACTGTGTTTTTCAAAGTAGTTAGTGTGACGGTCCCCGCCTTACCTTCATAGTCAGGCTTCTACTTATAAGGCCGGTCTCCATTGTTCTCAGAGGAATCAGCTAGTCCAATTCAGATCACCTGGGCCTGCTGCACTCTGACTCTCTCTCTCACTCATCACAACCACCCCACACTTCATTATGCCACACATCCACATCCACACTACTGACTTTACTGACGGACACACTCCATGTTTGTTTTTTCCATTCAAATATAGTGTCCTTCCCATGGCCTTCCAGTCAGGTTATGTGTAGGACAGATGTCTACAAAGTCATTCAATACTCAGATCTGAGTTATCAAGAGATGTTACTAACATGCTGTGCAGATCTTTTGCTTTTTTATGACTTAGTGTGAGTCTTAGTGTGAATGGGCCTCAACAAAGGGTCATTTTCAGTCACTATGTGATAGACACATTTTTTGAATCTTGAGTCATTGTAAACCTGTTGCTCCATTGATCTGGTCGTAGATAAACGTTTGACTTTTGAACTCATAGCATCGTCAGGTTACATAAAACGTTCTCATACGTTGATAGATGGCCAAATTCTTTCCAAGCAAAACGCTCTGCCATTTGCCTCAGTTCCACTTTGCTTGTTTTTAAGTGATTAGCTTATATTTGGTCCACTTAATAAGCTTCGTCATTGAGGGCGTGTTGGCGTGGAACTATTATTCGATGCATACAGGAGCACAAATGTGATTAATAGACAGTTTAACAAGGCTCCCTTAGAGTGGATTTAGAGTCCCTCTCTGTAGGTGAATAATCAAAAATAAATGAATGTTCAAAGTCTGTACACAGACCTCCTAACCTACTCAAAGGGGTCAAGGACTCCGCATTGAGAATCCTGTTGCTAAGGAACTGATTGCACTTACAGTACGCTGAGCTTTTTAACATCATGAGTCTGACCCGTGGATAACATTCTGCTGCTTCAAGGAGCAAGGAGATTTTCCTTTCCTTTTGGAAGCAAGGTCAGGGGTCACTCTTTTCATGCTGAGCATTTCGAGTATTTGAGACTCTCTTATCATTGCTAACATTTAGATACCGCCATTATTTTTACAACAAAAAGCCAGGGGCTGATCAGATAAATAAGCGAGTATATAATGTGATATTTATATTTATATATATATTTAATCACCTTCATAATTCACAGAGTTGCTGCTCATGTCATTTTTCATATTTGGGTGGGCATCCGTCACCTCCAGCAGCTGACCGACAGACACACCGCCGCTTTCAACACCAGCCAACCCAGTAAGGCGGGTGAATCTTCACTGAAGACATCTATCTATATGTCCATTAAATTTCCTCTCAGTTTTCATTGATCATCCATAGCTGTGGCGAGGTTTGAGAGACACTAAAAAGAAGCTGAGAGACATTTCACAGTGAATCCTAGAAGTGCACGCTGCCAGGGGAAGATGATAGTAACACATCCGTTCACTTAAATACGCATCGCTAAGACTGGGCGTAGTTAAGCCCAGGCTTAAATTCTGTTGTTGATACAGACTTTCTTTTTTTAAGTTAAGTTTTTGGGTAGAACAGCTGATTAGAGTTTGGAAACAAAGGTCAGAGGTTGGATTCGAACCCATGGCCACTGTGACGAGGACTAAAGAATCTGTAAACGGGGCGCTCGATATAACCGCTAAGCTATCCAGCACCCCAGAATCCTTTCTTAAGACTGGTCTTAGCTAAGACCGACTTAGGAGTTAAGACCAGTCTTATTTAAGACCAGTTGGTGCAACTGGCCGCTGCTCCAGTTCTGCTGATACTTGATAGCCCTCAAATTCATCATGTACCTTCCTCACCTTGGTGCACGTGTTCGTTATCTGAATGGATCCACATCCTTGTAAACAGAGTCTGGAACAGATCTGGTTTTCTATTAGCAATGTCTGCACGAGATATTGTTACAAACAAAGATGAAAAAGAGTGCGGTACTCATTTTAAATCAAGCAACAGTGACCAAACTGAACGTAAATATTTAAGCACAAACTCATGTCAGGATTGACCCTTGCCTTCAACATTAGCTCTCAGTATGAAGTCTTTTTGCTCTTCTTCTTCTGTGCTGCTCTTTCTGTCCTGCTGTGCTACACACACACACACACACATACGGACACACACAACGACATCAGCAGCTTATGTAACCCGAACTCCACTCTTTGGTTGTATAATAACTTTGAAAGTGTTTGGCTTTAATCTGATCAAACAGCCACGTTTAAGAGCTAATGAACAGCAGTCAACAGAACCGCGGGCAATAAAGTATGTGTTGTGTGCAATGTGTGTGTGTGTGTGTGCGTGCGCGTGTGTGTGTGTGTGTGTGTGTGGTGTCGTTGTAGATTTACACAGCGAAAACGTAAAAAAACAATCGTTATCGCTCATTTAGTTTGGGTCATTAAACACAGACACACACTTTGTCACGCTTCTCGTCCTGCGACTGAAGTGACAGAAATCTTCCTCCTTCTAACATTTAATTATCAGCTGACGAAGTTTTCACTGTACGTACTTTATTTGTCTTTTTCTGTCCCCTCTAGTGCTCCTTCCTGCCCAAGTTTTCCATCCACATCGAGACCAAATACGAGGACAACAAAGGCAGCAATGACAACGTGAGTAGAGCGTGTTTAAATCTGACAGACACAAGAACTCATATTAGCATGTGTTTATATTTTAAGTGTTTAGCACAATCGTCTTTCCTTACCTCTACCTTCCTGTGCATACATCCTCAATCTTTGTGCGTTTAAAGCCTCCAAATCAGGAGATGTGAAGTGTCACGTTCTAATGGTTATTGCATCACTGTTGCATCATTTAATCTTATTATAAAGGCAGGGTCATGAAGGGGATCATTTTTTCAATCTTGTGGATCATTTTGTTTTTAAAGGACGTGTTCACACATCCAACTACCTCATGAAGTAGGTGCATAGGAAATCAAACATCACCACGTTGATCCTGGAAAGCGTGTTCTCAGAGAGAACTTGACAAAGGTTCAGAGGGACTGAAACGTCGTGATTTTTTTCTATTTGATTGGTGATGTCGAGTTAGAGTAGTGTACAGGATTTTTGCTTTCCACATATTTTCCTGGGAGCTCCTGAGCTCTCGTAGGTTCCTCTGGATCGTTGGTGGGGACGGCCTGCTGCTATGGACCGCCCCCCTGTTTATCCCTATCCTTCGTTCTTCCTGCATCTCCCTCCCTCCTCCCTCTATCCCTTTTTATTTTACACGGCACAGCTTCAGCAGATAGCTGTTTATCATGAGCCTTGTTCCTGCCTCTTAAAGGACGTGTTTTTCTTGCCACTGTAACTTTGCTAAATGTTGCTCAGTGCTCATGATGGATGAACGTTGGGTGTTTGTAACATAACAAAGAGTGAGGTCTTTGACCTGCTTTTTATAAAGTGTCTCGAGATAACATTTGTTAAGAATTGGCGCTTTACAAATAAAGAGTGATTGATTTCAATGTGAGAGTTTTTACAGTCGCTGTAATCAAGACTTTCCCTTACATTTTCCCCATAAATAATCATTTTGACTCACACAGCCTGCTTTATAAGGCGCTCTCTTGTGTCTCCCCGTGTAAACATTGTTGTAACTAAAAATGTAGAATCAGCTGTAGTTGAGGGAGAAAACCCTTAAAAGAAATCATTAACACTTCGCCTCCCGCCCTGATTATTTAAAAACAGCCTCATTTACAGCAACAAGTCACAGACATCACATTCAATTCCATGAAAAGGGTTTCATAAAACTACTGTAGAATTTAAAAAATGAAGAAAAACTCTTTTGCCTCTCCTTCTGTAACACTTCACTTCACACAAATCTAAAGGTTATGTAATCCCGCCTCGATCCATACTGTCACTGGAAACAAAAGGCCGCAGCTCCACCTAGTGGTGGCTTATGAGAGTTGCATTCCCATAGTGGTGGTTTCACAGACGGGGTCATTATTTCAGATTTCAGAATGGATTGTAACAAGTGGGGGTGTTTTGGACGTGAGAGAAGAGGAGTTCAATACAAGTGTTGGCTTCTTCTGCTTCACGGTTTAAAATTGACCAACTGCTTCGCCTTTTTTTCTTCTTTTATTATCATTTAATTTATCTAACTTTCAGGTCTCTCACTAACCTGTCTGCCCTCCTACTAAAACAGATGCTAAAGGACACATTTGTTAGCTAAACACAAGAGAAGATATTTGTGGAAAATCAATACGTGTATGAAAAATGGACCAGTTTAGCTTCTACACTTAAGTTACTTCGCTTTGTACCTTTCATACACATCTAGGAAAAGTCTTCTCTTTTCATATGCTCCATCTTTATTTGGTTTAATTTGGTCTTGATGCTTGGAAGGCAAAGCACATCTTCTCGAATCCATCGAAGCTAAAGTAACGCAGCTGATTGAAACACAGTAGACGTAGAAAGTCTTAAACGCTGGAGCTACACAGATGAACATATCCTTCGTCATTTTTTATACATATTTAATGTCAAGTTTGGATTCATTGTTGTTTCTTTGTCACTCTGTATACTTGTATTTTATAATATTACTGCTGTATTTTATACTACTGCTGTCTGCTGTCGGGACCTTATTGCGTCTGCTCGTGTCTCAACATGCTCTAGAATGAACAAATGTTGAATTTAAAGTTATCACAGAAACAAAACTTTACTTAGCTATCTGCACGCTCGTACTTCCCACCTCTGCATATTCACCTTTATAAAAGTTTGAAGTATGACCAACTTTCTGTGACGCAGGAGAGAGGAAGTTGTTTTGAAAGCAGCGGCTAACCAGCTTACATTTCTCTGTTGTCCCTGTGTGAGTCAGACTCGGATCACTGATCACTCGTCGTGTCCCTGACTGTGTGAGTCACATTCATCCTCACTTTTATTCAGTGAAGGTGAAGCCAGAAGCGGCTCATAATGTCGTCTGGACTTTTAAGACCAACGGGACATTTCACCTTATTGTCAAACCCCCCTGCAGCGCTTTGAAACTCTGCTTTCCTGTGAAACATTTTGTGATTGTGTTCACCTTCACTGCCTTCCAAAGTGACAGGGAAGATCACAGCGAATCACCAACACGCAACATTTGTCAACCTTTACAGTGAATTATTGATCTAGTTTACTTTTTAAATCTTTTCGTGTTCCTCAGATCTTCAGCAACGAGCCCAGAGAGGAGGAGACAGAGGTGTGTCTGGTGGACATCGTCTACGACGAGATCCCTGAACGCCACTACAAGGAGTCCGAGGTGAGGGAAGGAAAGTCACTGACCTGCAGGATGTTTATGACTGTATGTGTGTAGTAAGGTTGTCACAACACCAAGGCACCCAAAGTTGGGTCATTTCTTGTTTTTAAGTCTCAAGAATTTCACCCATATTTCTGCACACTGTCTAAACTGCACAAATATTTCGGCACAGAAGTGTTGAAGTCCCGAACATTTTGACGTGTGAAGAGAAGCACAGATGAGATAAATTCATGCACACATGGCAGAGCTTAAGGAGGGTCAAGTGAAGGATGAAAGAGAGAGATCCGAGGAGAAAGGACAGGAGTGAAACGAGGACTGAAGACAAAGGAAGAAGTGTGAGCACATAAACAGACCAGTGTGTCATCTTTCTCAGCTCATTTTTTGACCACCCGCCGCCCATCTGCCTCCTCGGAGTGATGGAAATGTGTGTTTATATGAGTGTGTGTGTGTGTGTGTGTGTGTGTGTGTGCAGGGAAGGAGATGGACATGTCGTTGTGATAAGACATTTGTATGCGTGTGTGCGTCCGTCTTTCAGAGTGCGATGGTAATCAAAAGCGAAGCGATTTTATAATCAGGAGGGGTCATAATGTCACTGCAGTGTTTTATTATTGACATCCCTCCTTACACACTCTCTCTCTCTCTCACACACACACACACACACACACATTTGAATACACGCCTCCCCACAAGGATTTATGCTCCCCTCTCAGAGCTAAAAATAGCAGCGAGCTGCAGTCCTGAGCTAAAATTAGACGTCACATGGCTGAAGTAAATATCTTCTGAATTTAAAGACAGATGGGTTTGAGGGAGTCGCACCTGTCGATGCACCACAACGCCCGCTAGATAATTCATTTATACATAAACAATCCACAGTGACTAAAAGAAACCCATCATAGCACCGACAGCAGGTGTGTTTCTGTCTGCAAAAGGAGCTGGACACTAAAGAAGCACAAATAGAAAACAAAAGTAAGAAAAGCCCTTTTTTTATCTTCTAATCTGTGTGCAAGATCTCTGCTGGTCAATAGGCCGTGCTTTCTGACTCTAAAGCTAAAGCTCCTGAGAGGAGGTTAGGAGTCAGACTTCAGTAAAAAGTGATGACTCTCTATAACATACAAAAGCTAACAAGAGCAAACAACTTTCGGTTTGCATCCAGTATGACGCCAGCAAAAGATGAGGCAGTATGACTAATCTCTTTACTGTACGGTTCGTAGAGCCTTTTTTAACAAAAAAACACATCTGATTCCTTCTAAAAGTCAGTTGCATCGTTTACTTTGAATCTTTGTTGTCAAAATGTAAACAAATGATGCTTGTGCTGTTTCTGCAGCGTGGTGTAAGTCGTCTTGTCTGACCCGTCATCAGGGCTAAAAGGTGTTAAAATCAATGATCAGTGTTGTTGATGTTCTTGTTTGATTTTGTAGCCCACAAAGAGGCTTCAGTATTGATTTCAGTCTTTTTCGTAACCAGCTCAAAGCTCCTCACAGGAAGCTTTAAGAGTGTTGTATACAAAGTCTGTATCCATCACTACGTCAGTGAGATATGTCTTTGAAACAGCAGCATACTTCTTCAAGAGAAAATGGTGCAGATCATTTGGTCAAATGTAAGTCGACATGCCATTTTGTAAAGAAAATGAAATGTCATAGGTAATTTTTGCTCTCATTAGCATTTCTCATGTGTCCTGACACACTCATGGCTACATGCATGACCCCAAGACAAACGAGTGCCACAGCATAATGAGTCCATAGGGAGCCGTGATTAATGCATCTCACTGTGCAGACTGGCTGCTCCCTGCAGGAGGCTGTAATGAATGCAGGTGAGCCTGTCCTATAGGCAGCGAGGATTAAATGTGTGTGCAGAGATTAATGCTAGGAAGAACAGTTAATTAGGTATAGGTAAACAGTTGACTTATTGTATAAGAGGATCAGGGCCGGCTTAAGGCATGGGCGATATAGGCGAACGCATAGGGGCAATTTACAGCAGGTATTAGGATGATCCAATCACAAGTGGACAGCTCTAGGCACAGCCATTTGTGTCTCAGAAACTACTCGTGCTTGGTTTTCACTTTTACTGATTTACATGCAAATAAACACGGAGCCTCATTCAGTTTCATTAGACCAAAAAAAATCATCCAATAATGCTCAAGCAAATCCTAAGAAATTAAAAAAAAAACGCTAAAGGAAGAATGTCTTACTTTTCTGAACTGTCTTGCAGGACCTGCGTTATTTTAAGTCAAAGAAGACCAGCCGAGGCCTCCTGCAGGAAGGATGGATCAACAACCAGGACCCCATCATGTGCTCCTACAAACTGGTCACTGTGAAGTTTGAAGTCTGGGGGCTGCAAACACGAGTGGAGCAGTTTGTGCACAAGGTCAGGATATTAAATACAAAGTTATTGCTGGATATTTTCAGTGTGTACATCCTGTAGATGCCTTTCAGAAATACTCCTTTCCCACTCATTCAAACTTTTTGACCCCTCGGTGTCTGCTGCAGAGGCATTTCATTCTCTGCTCTGATAACATATGACACTGAGTCACCTGGACATGAACCAAATCCGACTTTCATTATTGCCTTCTATGCTATCTGCCCCTTTTTAAAGCCTGCAGAAATACCTGCACCACCTCCCTTCACCTCAGCTGTACAGTTTAAACTTCATATCTCCCATTTCCCAAATCCCTTTCACCTAGCCCAGCACAGCATCTGTCCCTCGGCTGAACTGTCCCTGTGCTCTCCTTGCCTGAGGCACACACACACACACACACACACACACACACAGGGCCATTACTCATACAGTGACTCATATTAATCCCATCCCTCTAGGGGTGAACGGAAACATTTACAACTTTAAAAGCTTTACAGCCATCACAGTTAAGTTATTCTGATTCACCTCCTCTCTCCTTGAATTTCCTCCCTGACTTTGTCCCTCGTTATCTCTCCTCCTCTGCGACCTTGCTTCCTACGCTTCATTTTTTTCTCTTTTTTTCTTTATCAGGTGATTCGAGATGTCCTGCTTTTAGGACACAGACAGGCCTTTGCCTGGGTGGATGAGTGGATTGGTAAGTAGATGGCGCTGGTGGTGCTCATGAAACATGGGCTTTTTGTCATGTTTACAGAAAATGTGATGTACGAGCAGAGGTTCAAAGGTTCACTAAAACCTGAATACATACAGATAAATTAAGAGTAACACTTTAAATGAAGGTCATAATATTCATCATGGACTAGTAGCTTATTAGCATGCTAATTAGTAGCATACTGGCTGCTTATTAGTCATTATTCAGTGCTTATTCTACATGACCATGGTCTATAGCTAATAGGTCATTCACTAAGAGTTTTCCCTCCTCATTACTGCTTATTGATTGTAAGTTAGGAAGTTGTACATGAGTGAAGATCTCAATTAACTTTGCATGGTTTGGCCCTTATTAGGTAGAAGTTAGCTAAAGCATATTAAGATCATAATTCATGTCCAACAACTTTCTAACTTACCATCAATAAGCAGTCATTAGGAGGGTATCGAGGGTAAACTCGTAGTCCGTGTCCTATTAGCTTTACGGTGTTCACAAATCAAACTGTCCCGGATTTCTTTCTAAAAGTGTACAACTTGTCCAAACAGACATGACCATGGAGGAGGTCCGGGAGTTCGAACGAGCCACACAAGAAGCCACCAACCTGAAGATCGGCACGTTCCCCCCGACCATCTCCATCTCAGAGACCCCCCTGCCGTCCTGCGCCCGCAGCGGCCCCAACAGCGCCCCGTCCACCCCGCTCTCCACAGAAGCCCCCGAGTTCCTGTCAGTGCCAAAGGAGCGTCCCCGTAAGAAGTCTGCCCCCGAGACCCTGACCCTGCCTGACCCGGGCCGCAGGGATTCACTCTTCAAACTGCCGAGCTTTTTCTCCTGGAACTCCAGTCCGCAGCCTGAATGAGAGCGAAGGTTCAGACACCTGTGAACCCCCCGTCCAATCAGTAGAGGATGCCTGCCCAGCACATCCCACAATGCCCCCTCAAGCCAGCTGAAGTGAAGGAGACGTTTTCACTGTCCTGGTGATTCCCAGCTCCTACAGACCCGCCTGTGTTACTGCAAAGCTCTCAGACTACCTGTACAGGTGCACACAGGAAGACTGAACCCAAAACTCAGTGAGGGTCGAGATATAAAGTCCCCCTGAGAGTTCAACTAAAGCAGACAGAGGCTCCAACTTCTTCTCTTAATAAACAGCCCGGATCATCTGTCAAATACAACCCTGCTTTCTCACACGTTTGGACGCTGTGTAAAATGTAAATAGAAACACATCATGTCCCGGGATTCTTTGCAACTTTACTATTTGCCTTTAAAGCTGGGACCACATGTGAAAATTTAACAACACAATTTGATGATTTGCAAAACAACGAGGCCCTATATTTTGTTGGAAAAAGCACAAAGACAACACGTCAGATGTTTAAATAAATCGCCTTTGGAATTGAATATTTCCAGTATAAATTTCATGCCGACAAAATGCGTCATAAAAAGTTGGGACAGGGTCACGTTAACTTCTATGATGCAGCTTTAAAAACACTTTGTAAGAGTCGTATGAACTGAGGAGAACAGTTTCTGTCATTTAAAAGCTGAATGTTTACCGATTCATTTCAGGGTCTCCTTTGACTTGGCTTCACAACGCTTCAAACATTTTAAATATGTCACGGACTACAGGAAGTCCAGTTAATCACCTGAACTCTCTTACTGTGGATTCACATCTCACACAACGTCCCAGCTGTTTACGATCCGAGGTTGTACTTCGCGAAACATTATTCTTGAATTGTTTCACTTTTTTCCGGCTCGGTCTTTCACAGCGTAGTGAATCGTTCCCCATCTTTACTTCAGAGAGACTCGGCCTCTACGTGATGCTCACTTTATACCCATTCGTGTTACTAACTTTATAAACTGTGAGATGTTCTATCTGGTGTTTCTTTAAGCATCTTTTCTAGTCTTTGTTGCCACTCTCCAAACTTTACTGAAATGTGTTGCTGGCGTCAAATTCAAAATGTCCATTTCATGAAATATGTCAGTACTGATGAGAAACAAGAACCCCCCCCATGCACAGCCCAACGACGGTTGCAGGGACATTTGATTAGAAAAGAAATAAACGTTTGGAGTGTCACACTGAGAGTGACTTTACTGCACAACAAAGTGACAGTAAAGTCACTCTCAGTGTGACGCTCCAGGCGTTTATTTATTTTCTAATCAAATATCTGTTTTAACATTTGCGATGTTGTTTTTGTCCTTTTTTCAATTTACCATAAAACTTCAAATAAAAGCCCGTCCTAATTTAAGGCCCAGTCCCTTTTACTAGCCTGGTGATGCCGCTGTTTTGACAAATAAAGGCAGCTCTCAGTTCGAGGCCCAGATGTTTTTAGTGCTGATTAGTTTGCAGAGTGAAAACATAGAAAAAGGGTGTCTCCCTCTCTCTCTTGTTGATCCATCCTTCCTCTCTGTTTTCAAATAATGAAAGACCCGTCTCATTTTGACGCCTGTCCCAAACAAAGGCAGGATCTTGTCATGGACTGAAGGAAATAAAAGCCCGGGTCTTCATAGAAGTTTTACGGTAATACAGGGTTTCAATGTTTTGCAAATCATCTTATTCTGTTTCAATTGACATTTCACACAGCGTCCCAGCTTTCTCAGAAATGGCGTTGTAGTTAGGAGTTTAATAAGTCACATCGAGTGTAGCGTACATTCCTCAGAAACATGAATCCCACTGGAGCATCGACTTACTTTAATCCAAGCTCAGGGTGTGTCGACAATATTCATTCACTCCATTTCCTCTCTTCTTTACCTTCAGACATCGGAGCCTCTGGCTTTGTTAACTGGAGCTTGTTGTTTCTGCAGTATTTAGTATGTGATTTGGACAGATCCTTGTGGGCCACCGTATCAGTTGAGTATTAAGGTTGTCACAGTCAGGTGTAAGGTGATCGTGTATTCTTGTACATAGTGTATGAACACGACTTAAACAGTGAAGTAATGACTTTAAGAAGAGTACATATCCAGTGACGAACCATGCTGCTATGAAGTCGCCTTTAGTGTATTTGAAAAGTTGGGTACCGTCTTCTTCTTCTTGAATTGTTTGTAGTGATTTCTGTCTGTGAATGACTTCTGTACCTGCATGATTCACCTTCAGAGGCTGCTTTAGAAATATTTGTGATTTGAAAGTGTTTTCTTTGTTTCCTCGGCTTCGTTCTCGATGTTGTGTTTGAACAGAGTTTTTACTCACCGCTCATGTGGCTCCAGTTTACATGGCTGCTGTATTGTTCATTTTGAAGTTACACTTGATGATTTTTGTATTCATTAAAGTAAATGAAATAAAATCTTGTTGTAAATATGACTGTGTGAGGAGTCTTTGTATCTTATATTTGAATGGAATTAAACACAAACTCATAAAAGAAACCGAATGTATTCCCCAGAATTAAAGACATGAAAGTGCACGTGTGACACGTTAGTTCATAACTGTTTAATGTAATCAGACTGTGAGATGTTTGATAAAGGTCTAAGACTAGTTTGAAGAATGATCTCTTTTTTAAATGTGCAGTAATCCCAAACAAATGCATTCATTTTAATTGTACATACACTCTGTTACTGAGTAGTGTTGTTGTCAACCGAGACCAAGACATACCTGAGACCAGAGTGCTCCAAGACCAAGACAAGACCAAGACAAGTAGGGATAGAAGACCGAGTCAAGACCAAGACCATAAATATCTCTGAGAAATCGTCATCTTGTGTGCAGCGGGTGTGTCACTCACTTAGACCGTAACACGGGGAAGGTTGCAGCCGTAACCAGGGGATAAAAATAAAATATTGAATAAATTGAAGTACTCTGTTCTTTTAGGAAGAGGTGTTTTCCTTCTAATCAGAGTAATGACGTGGAGAAAACAGCCTGTCAGTGGTGGTCTTGACCGGTCTTGATTTTAAATCTGGAGTCCGTCCAGTCTGAGGTCGAGACAAGACCGAGTAAAATGCTTTCAATTCCGAGACCTTCAAAAAGTGGTCTCGAGACCAAGACCGATTTCAAGTACTACAACACTGTTATTGAGAGACGTGCTTCTCACACACATGGGCCTGAAATACACACACATGCACAAACTGGACCTGTGAACATTAATGGAGAGAAGTCAGAGTGGGGGCTGCTACACACTGCTACAGGCCAGAGCTGTTGGGGGTTCAGTGCCTTGCTCGAGGGTCTCGTCAGTACTCGGGGAGGAGGCCTGGCACATCTCCAGCAACAAGAAACATTTCCATACTTTATTCACATCAGGACCTGAACAGGCAACTCTCCTGTTCCCAACCCAAGTCCTTTCAGATCGAGCTACTGCTGCCCCGATGCTCCAGATCTGTGATTTCAATTTACCGTCATTTAGAAAACACTTTGAAGTATATGACAGTGTAATAATAACTTATAATAATATTGAGTGAGTGATCATTTTAAATCACACGACATTCTGTTTAAGGAGACGTATTGGAGCTACGAGGAAACATTAAACTCCAGAATCATCTCCAGTCCATTTATCGTTGACCATGTGACATCCAAACGTGTTGAAGCATCGAACACGTCGACATCCTGACATCACAAACCTGCATCGATCTTCATGTTAAAGGACCACACAGAGTTTAGAGTCTTTATAAAAAAAGTTTTATTTAAAAAAAGGATGACCTGAAAGTTAAAGTGATGCACAGCAGCCACAGTCTGTGTTTAGAGGTTCAGTAAGCAGTGCATTTGACTTCTGACACACTCGATCCTATTAAACCAACGTTTACACTCAAATAAATTAAAACTCTAAAGTGTGTTTCTGTCTACACACATCAAAGCTAATCCTGCTCCTCACTCCCCTTTCATTTACCGGATGAAGCGCCAGTTAACAACATCGACTCGAATATGAAGTCGAAGCTTTAAAATGTGCAACGTTCAGTTTGGACATCAAACGAATAAAACAGTCGATGCTTAAAGAAAAAAAACAGCACACGATGTGATAAGAGCACAAACACAATAAAAATGAGGTCATGTTTTCCCATCTTTGGATGTAAACAAAGAGAAAACGGTACAGAGCATTGAGCAGGTTGATATGTGTGCGAGGAGAAAGTGAAGAATAAAGCGTCTGTTTTCTGATGTGCGAGATCGAGCCGATGTTACTCTCTCTTCCTTCGTTATCTTTCCTCTGAGTCTGGAATCAAGTCTTTTGTTTTCTGACGCTCCCTGAGGTTATGCATGGCATTTAGGAAAAACTCATACCAGAAGAAAGTGAAGCCTGTGGACAGCGCGGCTTTCACGAGGCTCGGCGAGAGGCCTTTGAAGAAACCTCGGAGACCCTCCTCCTTAGCTATCTGAATCATGCAGTCCACCAGGCCTCTATAGCTCCGGACCTGCACCAGAAAAACAGAAGAGCATGATACACGTGAACCAGAGTATGAGGTCTGAATATTATGAAACATGATGTAGAAGAGCTTACCTGTCCAAAGTGAGCTCTGGCTGCCTCAAAGCCGCCCACCTGCAGCCTCTTTTTGAAGAGGTCGAAGGGGTACGTGATTGTTTTGCTGATCACTCCAGCTCCACTGCCGCAGATCAGACTTCTCACGTTTCCTTGAAGCAGGAGATATTCATGCACAGATTCTTTAATACGTCATGTTTGTTAGCTGATGAAGCTGATCCACACTGCACTCATGTAAACCGCGGATTGATTATAAAACTGGAGTGAATTCAATTGAAGCAGAGCTGCAGAGAAATGCAAAAATGTTGTGCTTCACTTTGAGGTGCAATGATCAGAGGGGTGGCACGTCCCGATAAGAGTGGTTGTGAAGTAAGTTTTAGGTTGGACACTGAGAGACATTCACTCCCGTCTGTCGAATATCCAGTCTACAACTAACTTCACTCTTTACGAAGAGTACAGTAGGAGCAGTTTGTTAAGTGATGCAACAGAATCATCTCTACTGCTGTAAAAAGAGGCCACTCTTCTTTTCACATCTTTATGTGTGCAGATGTGTGCAGGCCTTTACACAGAAAAGTGCCCAAAAGTGTGAATTATTTACGTTTTATTGGCGACTTCATCTCATACGAAGCTTCCACTTTTGTAACAACAGTTGACTCTTTCCCCAAACCTGCAGTCATTAAATGTTCGGTTTCACAGCGCTGTGTTGATGCAAAACAAATGAAGACAAAACCCCAAAACAAAACCTCAGTTTGTTGTTTATGAGGCACAATGCAAACTGTGGGAAACAAACAGTCGGCTCATGTTATGCTGTGAATGAAGCCAAAGCTCCTTGTTTCAGTAAATCACAGTGAACTGGTCTGCAGAAGGATTTATGTTTTGTGTTTGTAATGTTGATGTGCTACAGCAGGGGGTCACACAGATCTTTATTGACAGTTGTAGTCTGATTTATTAAAGCAAGGTGCAGTGATATATCAAATCCAGGGTGTGACCCATACCAATGTATTGAAAGAAGATGTTTTTATAAATAGATATGATTTGATCTGTAGCCTTTGTGATCTGTTGCACCTCTTATTTGAGCGCATAATGCGGCACAGTGTTGACCATGAGTTTGTCCTCCACTGACCTCCAGACTTCCCAGCGTCAGATGATGGAGTCAGAAGCTTTTTAAAGACGTTGTAGGAGAAGAACTGCAGCCCGGCGTATGGAAACACGGCCACCAGAGTGGGAGCCAGGCCGCGGTAAAATGTGAGCACTCCCTCTGAGCGGAACATTGTGGACACAGCATGTCGCAGGTTTCTGTATACCTGAGTAAACAGGAGAGGCAGGGTTAAACAGGAAGAAGATGATGTGATCATGTTTTCAGTTCTTCTCAGCAGGACATATAGTTCCCTATAATATAACTCGTTAGTCAAGAGAAGCTGGATATCTTGACAGCTGCAGTTCATCAGCAGTGACAGTTCTTACCTTGGGTTCTCCCTGAGCGGCAAAGCGTGTCCGCAGTATGTCCAGAGGCTGGCACACCACTGTGGCAGAGCAGGCAGCCAGACCGCCGCACACAAAGTGAACTCCAGCTGTCTGACTGTCATACGGTGTCGTCTTATGCACCGCCTCAGTCAGAAACTCAAAACTGGCAAACTGTAGATCACAGAGAACAACAACAACAATTAGATCAATCTGGCTGTTACAGGTTCTAATGTTTTTAAGGTTTATGTTTCGTTGATGTGCAGTTTAATATTTGCAGGACAAATACCTGCACGGCTCCAAAGCAGATGGAGAGCAGCTGTGCAGGGATGTGGCCCTTCCAGAAAGCAAAGAGTCCCTCCTCTGAATGAATGCAGCGGTATGCCTGAAGTAATCCCCGATACTTCCCCTCCGGCCTCCGTGAGGACACACGCTCAATCTGCAGCTGTGGGGACAAAAAACCTACTGATACACATGCACGAAGGAAACAGCATTGTCAACATTTAACATTTCTAAAAGCATGATACAGTTTGGAAGCTAAATAAGCAGCTGATGATAAGTGTGATTTATTCGTACATGATTACTTGTGTGCAAAATAAATGCTAAAATCCTTCCTGTGAAGGGTCTGTTTCATCATCCTTTATTCAAACATCACTGAAATCAGGCTGATTGCACAGTAAGTACAAAAACACATCTTTACCTGGAATCTGATTTTAAGCACGTCAAAGGGGCTGATCAGGGCTCGGGTCACCATCCCAGCAGCTGACCCGGCCAGGGCTGCCTCCTCCGGGGAGTGGGCAGCACCCTGAGCCGAAGGGTCAAAGCCCACCATGTCTCCACAGCCTCAGAGTCCTGTCAATGCTGCAGAAAGACATTAGGAGACATCTCTGTTTTGTGATGCTAGTTCAATTGTTACCTACAGCTCTATTTCTCTCCCTCCCTGAGAGGCCCTCCAGAGGCCCGAAATACACACACGTGCACAAACAAGACCTTGTGGAGTATGAGGACATGTATTAATGGAGACATGTCAGAGTGGGGTGGTTACACACTGCTACACAGGGAGCACGCCAGAGCTGTGGAAGGTCTGATGACTTGCTCAAGGGCACCTCGACAGTACTTGGGAGGTGACCTGGCACCCCTCCAGCTACCAGGCCAACTTCCATATTTTGGCCCGCACTGAGACTTTTGGAGGGAATTTAATTTAAATAAAGCTCAGGGTTTAACTTTAAATCTGTGGGGCGTCCTTATATGTTTTCGGTCTCCATGTTTTGAGCCTTGGTTTAATTAACATAATCAGATGTTCTTTTTTGCTAAAGGTGAGAGAATTGTTTTTCTTTAATCATACATGAGAAACAGAAGAATGGCGCTGAATCACATGTTGTATATTTTGCTGGTTAAATATCTTCAGCTTCCCAGTTGAGAGTGGGTTTTCATCCTTACGCTAAAGAGGGTGAAATATTTGAAAACTATTGAGGAGGAGCTGTGAGCTGTGTGATTGGACAGAAGTGCAGGGTGACTCTCCCATGACAATGGTTTGACTTAAGAAAGGTTATTTGAGTGACTTTTTGTGTTTTGCATTTTGTTTAAAGAAAGGATAAAATAAGACAAATCCTGATTATCAAGCCTTTAATATAATAACATATGTGAGAGCAAAACAAACAGTAATTACGACACGCGTAGCAGGAAAACAACAGTCATAATATCCAGTTGATGAGTTTATGGTCACAACATGTAAAGGACATGCATGGGACCTTGGGACTAGCTATGCTAAGCTAACAACAAACACGGAGCAGCTATGTTACTCTGTAGAGATGCAAAGACACTTACCGTATTCAATAAATCCTTCATGAATAAAACTACAACAGCACCGAACACAAAGTACAGGACAACATTTACAGAACAACCGCAGAGCTGATGCACGCCCAAAATACTGCTGGTATTACTTCCGGGCCACAAAAAGAAGGGTATTTACTTGGTGTCGTAATAATCGGATAAATGATTTATCACCGTGGAAAAGCTCACACAAACGCCCCCTCAAGTCAAAATAATTCGATATATCTAAAACATTTCATTATAAGATTTGGGTAGCGAGTCAATAAAATATAATGCATGAACTTACAAATTTAAAACTCGATTATAAGTTTAATAAAGTAGGAACTCCGAGCATCCAATGAGCATTTGAACGCAGCGGTACTCCGCCTCCCAAAGCTGAAAAAAGTAGCAAGATGTATCACTTCCTCACAACAACACATCGGCGGGATCATGAGGTGTTTTTCTGACCAAGCAGTTCTCGGGACCTTTTGAAGAGGAACTACCCACTCGAGAGTTCCCTGAGAACTACACACCAGGGGGACTTTTTCTCCATCTGCATTTGCACCGCCACGGTACCTACTCTGAAACAGGAGCTAAAAAGGTTCCTCTAAACGGGGTACTAGGAACTAAAATAGTTCATAGTTCCTGTGGTGCGGAATAACTAAAAAAGACAGAGTGTTCCAACAGTTCCTAGAACTATGAAAAAGTTCCTGCGGTCCGAAAATGCCTATGGTATTAGCCAGTCGTCGATATAATGCTGCCTTCCATTTGATCCCCCTGAAGTGGGAATCCGACTCGGAAATTCGGAGAAGCTTCAGTAGCCCTATTTCAAATCCAATATGGCTGCTACGTGCATCGACAGGGATGTTTATTGCTGCGTTCCAGTTGATCTCAGAAGTTGTAAATTCCGAGTTGCCGGTCTGATACGTCATCAGGAACGCCCCCCTGAAGTCGGAATTCCGACTCGGAAACTCTGAGAATTCTCAGTAACCCGAGTTCAAATCCAATATGGCTGCTACTTGCATCGATAGGGGCGTTTAAGCTGTAACTGTTGTGTTTATTAGAAGCATAGTCGTTATTTTGTGTTATTAAATCAATCACACCGACGGTATCGTGCAAGTTCTCTGTGTGGAGGTTTTGTCATGTTATTGTGGCGCACAAACCATCACGTAGTGCGTTGTTATCGTCTAGTATTAGCTAACAAAACAAATGTACTACTGGAGGTGTCCGACTTGCAACTGGAACACGGTCAACTCGGGTGTGACGTCATTCCCAGCTCAGAGATCCGAGTTCCGAGGTAAATGGAACGCACCATTACTCTGCAGGGATCTCTCTTGTCGCGATACTTTGGCTTTGACAATCTGCACAGAGTAGCGTCTGCTTACACTTCCCCAAGCGGTTTATCTCGCACAAATGTGAAGATTTGGCTCATAATTTAGACACATTTTCGCTACATTATTTTCGAAATGTAAGTAATTGCCTTATTGGCTCATCTTACAACTATTTTTGTCAGTCATTTATTTTTTTTTGCCGGGCAGTTTGAAGGCAAAGGTTGGTTGGATGTAAAACTTGACGTTAAGCTAGCTGTCGTTTTAACATTGATGCTACCCTTTACGTTGGCGCGTGCAACATGTTAAAGGCGCGTGGCTGATGTTTGAGTGTTTTTTGTCTCTTTAATTGAGATAAAACTGGGTCATTTTGTGTTGAATCTGTTGATTTGGGATGCCGGGTGACCCAGGGGCGTGTCCAGACTTTTTTGACTGGGTTGGTTCAGGGCTGGCATGAAGATTGTGCACACATGCGAATGATTTTCATTCATTTACCCTTTCTATGCCCATTAAAGAAACACTTTGTAGATTTGGTAGTGGAATTTGAAAGTTGGAGAAGGGGAGCAATTCTATGTTATATTTTCTGAACTGAATACACAAACTTTACACAAACAAGTGAGAGTACAACAAGAGAAAATATCCTACACTGACTGAAAAGAAAACTACTAGCAGCCAGCTGCAACACAGCCAGAATAGCTGATTTTAACTTTAAAGTCCCGCCTCTGATACGGTAAATAGCCAATCATATCACAGATTTTGGGAGGCCACGCCCCTGGTGTGACCTCTTGGTTGACCTGAGTATCCACATGTAATCCCTCAGTGAATGAGCAGCCAGTTTGATGACAGCACAGGATTTTGTGCTTATTGTTGTCACACAAATCGTTCTGTGCTGTCTGTCTGTGTTTTGTGAAGCAGAGCCCAGTTTGTGGGAAGGTTGCAGTACTGTTATAAACCCCAGCTGTATTTGAACACAGGCCGCTGTAAGATGCTTTAATACATATTTCCTTATCTTCACAGTGTGACAGCTCTCTGGTGTCATTTGTGATCTTCAATCTCTAATGGAGAACTCCTCTGATGACTACAGGATCCAGTCCTTTGACCTGGACACGCAGATGTTGCTGAAGACAGCCTTGAAAGGTGTGCATGTAACCGATGGCATAATTTGAATATTTTGAAGTGGGGTCGTATGAGATACTTAAATAAAATTCTCTAGATTGCAGTCAGCACAGCCCCTGTTTGCTGTTCTCTGTAAATGTAGAAATTGTATTTACCTGTAGATGTCACTCCTAGATCGTTTAGACAAAGCAGGTTGATGGGTAGCACGTCCACTCCATCAATTGTTCCTTTAAACACAGGATTCCCATAACAATGCATTTACATTTTTTTCAGATCCAAGTTCAGTTAACCTGGAGAAGGTGTCCAATATCATCATGGATCAGTCGTTAAAGGACCAGGTGTTCAGCAAAGAGGCCGGACGCATCTGCTACACCATCGTTCAGGTCCGTAGTGTTTACTTTACATTGAGCTACTTGTTGTTCCTCTTGGTTTGTTTGGTCCAGACTGTAAGCACCACTGGAACAGAAGGATTTAAGAAACCAGAGCAAGAACTAAATATCTCATTTAAGTCTTTTAAACCTAAATGACCTTAGTCCTCTTACCCCATCAATGCCTAACAGGAAGTGTAAACTCGAGCCACAGGAGGTTCTTGAGCCAGCTTACCTGCTCTACTTTATTTGACTTTTTGTCAATGCTTGACCTTCACCCTGACCTCTCTTTGTGCAGGCCGAGGCCAAGCAGAACGGATGCGTGTTCAGGAGGAACCTTTTGAACCGGCTCCAGCAGGAGTTCAAGGAACGTGAGGAGACAAGGGGGCGCTCGCTGCAGGAGTGGGTGTGCTTCGTCACGTTCATCTGTAACATCTATGACTACCTCAAGGTAAGTCCCTGCTGTTTCCTGTCAAGAGATTTCAAACTTCAGCATGTCATCTTATTGTCTGTCTTGAAAACACTGAAGATCTCAACATCTGGCTTGAATGTTATTTTTGTATTCTATTTATTTACATTAACTTGAAACTTTTTAAAAGTGTACATTGTGACTGTTGTTGCTGCTTAACTGCAACGCCTTGTTTGCAAACTGTAGTAAAATAAATGTTATCTGTGTTTGGGACTTTTAACCTGGAAGGTGAGGCAAAAGTTCACTTTGTCATCAGCTGCAGTTGAACTCAGCCTTCATCCTCGTACACAGCTGTTGTTGTGGGCAGGTTGACTTTATTATGATGATGGTCGTTAGTCACCATACAACTCACAGTATTAATCATGCTTTTCTCTGATATGTCTTCACTTTCAGGTGAACAACATGCCGATGGTGGCTCTGGTCCACCCTGTGTTTGACTGTCTGATGAGGCTGGCTCAACCTGACGCTCTCATGAATGAAGAGGAGGTGAAGAACACTGCACTTATATTTCTTTTTGTTTTAATTCATTAGATTCCTGTTTGGTAAAATACTTTTCCCCCTCTGTTTGCACAACTCCTCTCCAGCCCTCCCCGCTCCATCCACCAAATGTTTTACTACTGTGATATTGAAATGATCAATCATCTTGTTTGCTTTCGTAGCTCACATGGGCATCATTCAACTTCTCACAGCGGCTTTAATTTAATAATAATTAGTTTTCTTTGAGACACTGACATGTCTGTTGATTCTGCAGGTGGACTGCCTTGTGTTGCAGCTGCATCGCATCGGAGAGCAGCTGGAGAAGATGAACGCCCCGCGTATGGACGAGCTGTTCTTCCTGCTGCGAGACGGCTTCCTGCTTCAAGAGGGCCTCACCTCCATGGCCCGCCTGCTGCTGCTCGAGATCCTGGAGTTCAGGGCCGGAGGCTGGCTGCTCAGCAGCACCGCCCACAAGTACTACTACAGCGAAATCGCAGACTAGGATGTGCTGAGTGGCTGTTTCGCAGGTGCGTTAGCTAACCTTTGAGCACCTTGGATACTTCCTCTCCTGATTAGAAAACCAGCAATTTTAAGATGGACATTTTCCAGAAAAATCATTGAAGGGTTTTGTGGAGCTGGCCGTTCAAAACTGGTCAAAAAGACTGCTGGAGTATTCCCCGTGTTCGCTAAGTTCTCTGAGACACGGTGCCGTGGATGTGGAATGTGCAATAGTTCACCCAGAGTTGAAGTTATGTTTACGAGGTTTAGCCACATTCAGGTATTCTTTGTTTTAACATTTGCTGACAGCTAAAGAAGCTGAAGATATTTTTATTTTGTTTTAATTATCTCGCAGGCATTCCTTTTGTGAGAAAATATTTCAAAGTCTGACTTAGTTTTTAACCAAATCTGAAGGCTTGGAGCAGACATTCCAGTCAGACACAGGCTGATTTGGTCTTTGCTTTTATTGGTTTGTGACCAACTTTTTAATTTAATTCCAAATGACTTTTTGACTTCTTTTGTTGAATACTTTAGACTAGTATTAACATTTTACAAAGGCTTTGAAATACTCAGAGTAGTTTTGCGTTGCTGGTTTAGTCAGAAGAAGCATTTTGTCCCGAGTCAGGGATCTTTTTTTATAGATTTTGTTGGATCTTTTTTTATAGATTTTGTTGCAGATATACGAATAAATAAAACACCAAGAGATTGGAAGTTGAAAGTCAAACTGCAGTTCCTCTGATTAATAAGTCAGACTGACAGTTTTCTTCTTTCACAAGAAGTACGAACACAAGAGCAGGAGACCTGATCTCTGATTTGTTTCTCCCCACAATCACTGGAGGATGGCGTATTTCCATTTCACCAGCACTCCCATCACCGTGTAGCCCATACATGTTGATACTCTGAGCCAGCTTTACGCTCTTCAGCTGCCACAGAAACAGACTGACTGAATGTTACAACTGAAATGTGTTTGTTAAGAAAGCTTGTGTCTGTTGAATGTAAATAGGCTTTATATAAAATTGGCAGTCAGACAAATCAACCTCGGAGTGATTCAGAGGACAAATCCCAAATGTTAGAAATAACAAGAATTTAAAGCCCAGCCGTGTTCAGGATTTAAGAGAAGTTGTACTCCCTCTCCGAGGCAGAGTCGCTTTCTGCTGTATGAAACGGATCCTAACGAGGACGACGTTTGAAGAACTAAAGTTTGTCAACACTAATATTCCCTACAGGTCACAGAGCTGGCTGCAATATGTGTTTATATTTTTTATTAACTTGTTGCAACATTTTTACATTTCTCAATTCCATTTTTTATGGTTGGGTTTTACTTCAGATGCAATTGTATTTGTTCGAATAAATTTTGGAAGTTTTTCCTTTACTCAGCTTGATGTGTTTATTTTGTTGAAAAGAAAAATGCCGTGATGCTTCACCACATCGTTTATCAAAAGAAAAAGTCCCACAGCACTTCTTACAGCGCAGTCCTTCCACCGGAACATCTTCACACTGTTCACTATTTACAAACGTGTCCCTGAATCCATCCGTGACCCTCTGCGTCCAGAGCGTCTTTCTACCACCAGCGGTAGTGAGCGTAGGCTCTGTTGGCTTCGGCCATCTTGTGCAGCTCAAACTTCTTCTTGATAACGTTGCCCTCCTTCACAGAGGCTGCCAAAAGTTCCTGGGAGAGTTTCTCATACATGTGTGTGCGTCTGTGCCTGTTCTCCCTGCACTCCGAGATCATCCATTTCATGGCGAGGAAGCGCTGTCGGTTTTCCGAAAGAGGGATGGGCACCTGCGACGACACAGACGGTAATTAAACTTTATGTTTGAATGTTTGCTGCCACAGAAATGTACTGATCTGCTTCTTCACTGACCTGGTAATACTTTCCACCTTTCTGAATGCTAGCCAGCCCAACGAGGGGCTTACAGTTGTCGAGAGCTTGGTGGAAAATGACGTATGGGTTACACTCGATCTCCTCCTTCTTCCCCGTCGGAGCTTTGTGGTACTTCTCCACCTGTTTCCTCTTGATGTGCTCCAGAGTCTAGAAGAAAGAGGACAAATTGAAGGAATTGGCTAAGCCTTTGAACTTCTCTTTGAGAGTAAAAACTGTTGTTTTTTTTGTCTTACATCTGTCAAGATCTCTCTGGCCATAACCTTGTTTCCATGTTTCATAATCATGTTGATGAATTTACTGCAAAGAAAAACAAAAAGTCATAACCTGAGGCATGTAGCTGTCACTTTAAAAGTGTGGTGATCTGATATGGTTCTACCTGAGGACTGGGTCGTTGAAAACCGAGCTGGTGACTCCATTGGTTGCTGCCTTGATGGGTCTGAGCGCTTTAAGCTCCCGCTGCTCCTTCTCTTCAGCGCTCAGCTCGGTCTCCGGCCTGTTGTACACCTCCTTCCTGACCTCTGGCTCCAGATAGTACGGGTTGTATCTGCTCCATCTCACCAGGAACACTCTGCGGACAAAATGCACACCACAGTTGAGTTGTTATATAACCAGAATTTTAAACTTTGAAATGATTCTAGTAAAAATCAAATGATATCTAAACCTCTTTACCCCAGCAACAACAACAAAAAAAGTCTTAGGTGCCCAACACTGGGTCATTTCATATTTTTAATGAAGTAATTGTAAGCAAGCTTATTCATTTAGACCAGTGGTTCTCAACGCGTCTATTCTCAGGACCCACCAACAACACCTCCATGAGAAAACAAACACGTTTAAAAAGAGCTTCAGTCTTGTGGACACTTTCACGACCCCCTGAAAACAGCGCCGCAACCCACTTTTGGGTCCCGACCCACCAGTTGAGAACCACTGATTTAGACTGTGCGGTAGTTCTTGTGCAATGTTTGGACTTCATGGAGTAGCGTTTTCTAGGGGTGAGGTACATCCTATGAATGAATTTGTAATGTATTAATTGGTGATCAGGATTTTTAGAGGCTAGGTTCATAAAAATATTATATTTAGATTGATGTTTAAGTGAATAGTTTAAATTAACAAAAACTCGAAAAAGATTAGAAGTTGGATTTTGGATTAATACGATGATCCTTTTTATTTATTTTGTATTATTTTATTCATTTGTTTGCTGTTTTTTTCTGACAAACGATAAAATGAACGGAAAAAATCTGTGATGAATATTACCTTAAATTACAGTCTTGCGTTATTCTGTTGTCATGTGTCCTTACTCAAGACATTTTAAAGATATAATAACAAATGAGAGCAGCCTCACAGATATGATATAAGAGGATTAATAATGAAATAAAGTTAATAAAGCCTCCCGTTAAATTCATGTTGGTTCTTTTTTTTAGCACCGGAGTTTATTTACGTCCATCCTTTTATTGTTTTTGATGTTAAACGTGCTCTAAAAGGCGCCATTGTTACATTAATATCAAATAAACAGAAACACCACTGAGTAATTATTCCAGGCTGAATAAAATAATAGTTACCTTGGTGTCCAAGGTTTAAGTAATCCTGAGATGGAGGCAGCCATCTTGAAAATGTGAGCGTCAGTCAGGACCCCAGTTTAGTGTCTCCCGCAGATGCCTTTAAAAAAATGTTTTTTATTTTTATTTTTTTACGTCAAAATCGTGTGTTCATTTATGTTAAATATGTGATTACAATACTAAAACTAAATATATTTTTTCAGAATGGTAAAAAGTCTGTTTCTTTATTTATTTATTTTTTAATTTTTCTGAATCATAATTCTGTACTCTCGCGTTTACGCTGCTGACATCTCGCGATGTTTTATGTGCTATGGCGTACCAGGAAGGGGAGTCGCTTGAATCCTGGCTCAGTGAGTGATTTTAATCCCTTTTTATGAATTAAATAACACGGTAAATTAGCTAGGTGCTTTTTCTCAGGGCGGCAGGGCGGTAAATCCGTCAGTACCGAGGATGTCAGCGAGGTTTGAACTGATTTACAGCTCACAGAGGGTCCTGGGTGACAGCCCACTGTCTGCATCATTAGCAGGATGGGTGGAGAGCTTTTAAACACTCTGTGTGTGGATCATATTCACCTCTGACAGCTCAGTGTGTGCAGTGATTGTTGAAGCTTTACTGATGTTGTCCCTCTGTGGAGCTTATTGGACACACTGTGAATGATGACTGAGCTGCACTGCTAATACAAAGAGGAAGAGTGATAACAATAACTGTATTGTTTAGACACAATGGGAGCCATATTTACCACAGGATGTGTGTGCAGCATTGACATGTAGGGGAGAACAGGGCACTTGAAACAAGGGGCAATTGTCTTAGATAACAGCAAATCAGAAACAAGATCGAAGAATGAAAGTCATCATGAGTCTGGTCTGTGACTGTGATATCCATCGCTACCTGCCAAATGAAAAACTGTTTTATCATAGGTCATAAACTCATTTTTTGAGTTGTGATGTAAAACATTTCCACATCCAGAGTTTTCTCTTATATGTCTTGGGTGTCACTAAAAACTTTGATGTGATTCTAGTGAAAATTAAACAATGTAGATTTCATTTCATTTCATTTCAAACCTTTATTTTAAGCCTCGGAAATCTTTTAGTTTTCATTAACAACGCTGTCGAGATACAAAAGAAGAGCAGAGAGAGGATGGTTCTCAGTCAAAACAATCACACACTGTGGTTGAGTGTTTTGACATCATTGTCTTAAATTGGCCCAGAGAAACAGGAGTGTCCATCTTGAGAGCGAAAAAGCTAAATTCAGATTTTCCAAGTTCAGAGAAAACCCGCAGGACTTGAAGCAACAGACGGTCAGTAGAGCCAGTTTGGTTTGGTAGGGTCCAGTTCAGCAGAGATGTTATATTAGATGGTGAACGTCCAATAAGAGATTAATAGATGGATCATTTATAGATAAAGAGATACTTGTTTTGATACCACATTAAGTCCTAGTCACCCAATATTGGGTACTTTCTTGTTTTTAATTACCAAATGTTGCAGACAACATCCTGCTCTCTGTCCTGATTGCAAACAATTCAATGTACCGAAACATTACCAACGTATTGGTGCAGTTTCAGAAAGTGTTCTCTCCTTCCTTCACTTGTGGCAGCTTTTAGTCAGAAATACGATTGGTAAAGAAAAGTATTGAACATTTTGACAACCTTTGTCCTAACCTTTTTTGGGGTTGTATTTGTTCCCCCATATGCTTCTACCCCTGCCCCTGCACACGGGGCCTATTTAACATTTGACTTTAAGCGTTTACTTTGCACAGCTACCACATTCAGTGTGAATGTTTGTCTCCTGCAGATAAAGCCACCCATCCAACAAACCGACAGGAGGACTGGGAGTACATCATAGGCTTCTGTGATCAGATCAACAAGGAACTGGAAGGGTATGTTGGTCAAATATATTCAAATATTCCTCACAAATGTTATGTCATCTCAGAAAAAGCTCCTCAGTGTGGATTGTTTCCTCCTGCAGTCCTCAGATAGCGGTCCCTCTGCTCGTCCATAAAATCCACTCCCCGCAGGAATGGGAAGCACTTCAGGCTCTGACAGTAAGACATTCTCAGACAGGAACTTTCTTCTCATCCACTGAAGCAAACACTTTGGATTCATCGTCATGGTTTTGTGTGCAGGTGTTGGAGGCGTGCATGAAGAACTGTGGGAGAAGGTTTCATAATGAAGTCGGAAAATACAGGTTTTTGAACGAGCTGATTAAAGTTGTGTCTCCAAAGGTGAGCAGTGTTCAGTTTATGGCACACATTCTATGTCCTGCAGTGCAGCCTCTGTTTAACCACCTCCTGTTTCCAGTACATGGGCGACAGCGCACCTGAGAAGGTGAAGTTGAAGATCGTGGAGATGTTGTACAGCTGGACTGTTGCTTTTCCAAACGAAGTAAAGATCAGTGAAGCCTACCAGACGCTGAGGAGACAGGGTGTGTAGAGATGATAAGACACATGCATGTGTAAAAAACGTCTTTCATTAAAGTAATAATTCAGTCCTCACTCTCTTCATCAGGCCTCGTTACAACTGACCCCGAGTTACCGCTGGACAGGACGCTGATTCCTTCTCCTCCAACCCGACCGAGACACCCGGTGTTTGACAACGAAGACATGGGCAAGGTGAGAGAGGAGCGGGAAAAGTCAGTCTGAAACTATGGTTTTAATTGATGATCAATCTGCATACATGTTCGCTATTAATTAAGTCTTCTAAATGTTTAAAATGATGTTTGTGACATTTCCCCAGAGCCCAAAGTGATGTCTAAAAATGTTTATTTTATTCCAGCTAACAGTTCAGAAAACAAAAACTCTGAGTTACTTTCAAATGTCAAAGTAGAATGTAGAAGCTGGAACCAGCAAACTGTGGATCGATGAAAACGGACTGATATAATTGATCCGTTTTTAACATATTTGGAATTGATTTTCTGTCAGTCGACTGATCACTTAGTCGACCGATAGTTGCAGCAACAGTTTAGACATGAATCCCAAAAAATGAAGGCCAGCATGACAAAGAGAGAAGCTGGATTCTTTGTTCCTGGTGAAACATGTACATATATTTGTTTTTTCTTATTAAAACCCGTGTGCAATCACAGAGAAAAGCTGATGTTTAAGAGTGTGTGTGTGTGTGTGTGTGTGTGTGTGTGTGTGTGTGTGTGTGTGTGTGTGTGTGTGTGTGTGTGTGTGTGTGTGTGTGTGTGTGTGTGTGTGTGTGTGTGTGTGTGTGTGTGTGTGTGTGTGTGTGTGTGTGTGTGTGTGTGTGTGTGTGTGTGTGTGTGTGTGTGTGTGTGTGTGTGTGTGTGTGTGTGTGTGTGTGTGTGTGTGTGTGTGTGTGTGTTTGCAGCTGCTTGCTGAGCTCCTGCGGAGTAAAAATCCAGAAGATCTCCAGGAAGCCAACAGATTAATCAAGAACATGGTGAAAGAGGTAGCTTTGAGGATTATTTAAAATGTATAACTCGGGTGTTATTGGCTAAGATTTTCTGCCGTGGTCGCATTACTACAATATTTTGAATGCCTTACAAGAACATTTTGATGTTCAGCATGAAGCATGTTGTCACTTTTGTTGCTTTTTTTTTTCAGGATGAGGCTCGAGTGCAGAAGGTCACAAAGCGAATACACACACTGGAGGAGGTGAACATCAACGTGAAGCTGCTGACAGAGATGCTGACTCACTACAATAAAGACAACTCCACAGACTCAGACAGGGAGATCATTAAGGTGTGTTTTTATGCAGACACACACACACACACACACACACACACACACACACACACACACACACACGCACACACACACATACATACACACACACTCACTTACACACACACTCACACACTTTCAGAAATGAGATGGCAAACTTGAATCAGCTCTTTGACCTACAACAAACAACCAGATAAAGTCCCTAAACGTGGACGCCCTGTGCACAGCTCTGTCAGTCCTTCTGTGTTGGTGCAGGTGATGGCAGGAAACATCTTGACAGCCAATGAGAAGATTCACCGCACACAAGAAGGCTGAATGTAGATGTTCAGTGTCTATAGGGATATTTTGGTGTTTTAAGTTTGAATTTGAAAACACCATTTAATATTGTATGTTTACATTCTGATATTTATTTCAATAAACTTAACGAACCACAAATATTCCACCAGCTGGATTGAAACTCTTCAGCACCTGCTTTTTTTCTTCCTGTCAGGAACTCTACGAGCGCTGTGACAAGCTGAGGCGTTCTGCTTTCAAAATGGCCACAGAGTCAGAGGACAATGACGCCAATTTAGGTTTGCTAGTTTTGTGTCGTCTTCATTCTAACAAGCAATGTCTCCACATTTTAAACGTTTTATTGTGAGTAAGTTTGTAACCCCCTCCCTGTCGACCCTTCAGGTGACATCCTGCAGGCCAGCGATGATCTCTCCAGAGTCATCAACTCTTACAAGAAGATAGTCGAAGGGCAGCCGATCAATGGTGACAGGGAAGAGCCTCCGTCTACAGCTGGTCAGAGTGAAAGTGGTGAGAGATATGTTTCAGATTTATGCATGTTGTTGAATGTTTCTCTAAAATGAGATTCCTTTATGCTTGAGATAAAATAAATAGTTTAGCTGCTGTATTTACTCTCCCTTTTCCTCTCAGACACCACAGATACGCTGATCGACCTCGCCGGCCTCGACACTCCGAGCCCTCCCCAACCTGTCCCTCCTCCCTCTTTCTCAAACACCATCCCCATCAATCCCACAGACTCCCCCATCCCTTTCCTCCCCCCTCCTCCCAAACGCCTGCTCGGCTCCATCGACAGTCAGAACAACAGCCCGAGTCACCCGTCGCTCGACAAGGCCTCCACTGCACTGTCTCTGCTGGATGATGAGCTGCTGTCTTTAGGTAGAGCATGACTCACTTCACTTCATGACTCAACCGGTCCAAGGAACTGTTGGACCTTTTAAGAACTGCGCCCAGACAAGAAATAGTCTGTATTATAACACCTGTAAAATGTTGAATAGTTGTTTTTCAGCTCTGTTGTAAGGCATGGATTGAGCAAATGGACATAAATTGCTTTAAAGTGACATTTTATTTGCTGGTAGGTTGATTTGATAACATCAGGCAGAGCTAGGCTAAGCTAACTGGTAAGCCAGCTGCTGCACGAACTTTCGGGTCCACAATATTAAAGATGGAAGATTTTCTGCATTCTTACCCTATGAATATCTGTACCTTTCTTTTAGGACTGAACGACCCCCCTACCTCTACCAGCAGCCAGTCAAAGCCTACGTTGAACGAGCTGTCCAATCAGTGGACTTCCCTGCAGGTACATATAAAACTATATCCTTTCTGTTGGTGTGCAATGGTAGAAGATAAATCATCTTGTCCCCTCTTCTCCTCTGCAGGCTCCGGCTTCAGGTGTGGATTTCTTTGGGAGTGTTACATGTTCAGGTCCAGCAGTGCCCCCCGCTGAACCAGCTGCTGCCACAAACAGTCTCCAGAACCTGCAGGACCTGGCCATGCTGGGCTTTTCAGATCACAAGAGGTACAGGGACTTCGGCTCTTCCTTAAATTTTGAATAAAATTAAACACTGTATTTCCTTTGCATTTTGTAACACTTTTTGTTATCATCAGTTTGTCCAGCCACATGATGACCAGAGGAAGCAGCTTCGGATCGCCTGCAGCAGTGCCCCCCCTCCTTCCTGTGCAGGGCTGTCCCTCTTCACCCTCTCTCCTTCAGGGTGTAATGCCTGGCTCTCCCGCTATGTTGTACACAAAGGCTCAGAGCCTGGGTTCAGCCCCGGGCAGCCCGCTGTTCCGCTCCCTGTCCCCCTGCCATCCTCCCCTCCAGGGCAGCCCGGCCAGAGCCACAGACGTCTCTCTGAGCGGCGTGCATGTCCCTCTGGAGGCAATCAGACCAAGTAAGTATAAGAGAGGAGTGAGCGTACAAGTTAAAAACAGGCTTGAGTGGTATTTGGATAAAAGACAATTTTCATAACTGAAATATACAGCTCTGGAAGAAGTAAAGAGACTTTTCATCAACATCTCCACGTGCATGGAAATGTTCTCTTTTAGAGTTTGTTGAATTTGAACACAGGCACACCTCATTCTACTTACTAAGGCACTGATTTGATAAACACTTGAGAAACCATCGAACAAAGCCGTGCTGCTTCAGTTATTGCACCAGTAGTGGCATAACGTCACCCAACAGCAATATGATTTGACTGGGGGAGAGCATGCAAAGACGCATCAATCAATCAATCAATCTGTATTTGTATAGCCCCAATGCATAACAAATGCAAGAAAGCTGTAAACGCTTCTACACTCTTCCTATAAATTAAAAATGAATGTTCTGTTGTTTAAAAATGAAACTGCAGTATTCATGGTCTGAAACATACTGGGCACTTTTGTTTTCTTCACCAGTTGTCATTCTCTGCAATTAAGATCAATAAATGAGGATATTTATTTTCAAGTTGGTAAGTTAAGAGACATGTTGTATACAACAAAACAAACATGTGCATTAACCAAACACAAGCCTATAAAAGTTTGTTTCTGGAGCTGTATTTACTTATTTGTTTTGAAAGCAATTTACAAACCGATCATTATATCTTAACCGTAAATATAACAGTTTATCTTCAGCATATCTTTGAAAAGTAATATATGCTTTATGGATGTTTTAAAAGGATGTAGATGGAGAAGAGGAGGGGGCCCAGAAATGAGCCCTGAGGTACCCCATTGGTGTCTTTAGCTTCGGGTGATGATTTGTTGTTGATTTTTACTGAGAAGGTTCTGTTAGATAAACCAAGAACTACACTAAACCAACTAATAAATGAAACATGTGTCCTGTCCATCCTCAGGTAAAGTGCTGCCTGTGACGGCTTACGATAAGGACGGCGTTCGAATGCTCCTGAACTTCGCCTCTGACTGCCCCCCCGGCAGGCCTGACGTGTTGGTGATGGTGGTGTCCATGCTCAATACAGCTCCGCAGCCTGTTCACAATGTGGTACTGCAGGCTGCCGTCCCAAAGGTAGACGCATGTTTTTGGTTCACTCATGTTTTTTGTTCTTGTATTTAGTGTGTTGTTGGGGGGTCATTTTTTCTCGTATAGCTAAGGATTACGTTTTGTTGTTTCCGTCTTTTTTTATAGGAAAAAAAAGGACATAGTTGTGATCAAGAACTATTGGAGGATCAACTTGGCTTTACCCTTGTTAGACTATCTTTTTCATTTCATATTCCACAGAGCTCATGAACTGGTGGGTCAACATGACGGGCTTTAATGGTGGATTTAGTTTGGTCCCCTTACTTTATTTTTCAAAGAGTCTGTGCTCGACCTTCTCTTCTGTAATGAAAAGTGACAAGAAATCATTACTGCTGTAATGTGCTGCGATAAAAACAAAACCTGATTGATTGTTAAATCAGCTGCCAACTTATTTTATGTCACATGCCACTAGACAGACTGTATATACTTAAAGATGACTGATCCCTGTAATCCTTCCTTTCCTCCATCGGGATCGTAAAAAAATGATTTCTAACAGGAAATCAGATTCAGTAGTGACGTACGAAATCTACAGTCCACGTTCTTTATTTCAGTATGAGTTTATGTAAGGCTTGGAGTCGGTCAGATCAATGTTTAACCTTCAAAGGTATACATTGTGTGGTCCTATTCTTAGCCACACCCTCTCTAACTAAACTCTTTCTCTCGAAGAAATGAAAGAGGCTGAAGAAGTTGTGACTTTAATTAAAGCCTAAACACACTCTCACTCTCCCTTTAATCGTCCTGCAGGCGATGAAGGTGAAGCTGCAGCCTCCATCAGGAACAGAACTGGCTCCTTTTAACCCCATCCTCCCTCCAGCCTCCATCACACAGATCATGTTTCTGGCTAACCCTACAAAGGTAGATTGTACAGTAACACCTGCACATCACAAACACCAGGGCTCGGGGGTCTCGTAAAAAGTCCACACATGCGAGACTTTAAAAACTGGTATCAGAAAATAAAGTTCCAGATATTTTTCATGTTTCAACAAGAACTTTTTGATGTTTATTTGCGACACACTACAAACGACATGTTCACTAGTTTCCGCTTTTGTATCCTACTTTTGTGTTCATTGTTTAGCTCAAAAACACAGACACAGAGTCCTTACATGTGTAAACCTGACTCTGATTCTGACAAACCTATCAAATGACAACAAGAACCGTTTTGTAATAACCATGTACCTCATGACAAATTATAATGTAGTGACTTGAAAACTCATTAGGTTGTGTCATCTGTTTTCATTTTCACTTGTCAGTCCAATTCTTCTGCAGAAAACAACGAGCAAGATACTGTACATGGGTTGAAAACTTTATCGTATAAAATATCAAAGATGACAAACTTTTCTTTTGGGGTCATGATTAGCAGTAAGCAACAAAATGCATCATGTAGCGACCGCATATTTAAACCGCCTGACCTTATTATTGTTGAGCGTTTGTAGTTTAGCAGTGAAGTCGTTGGGACAGAAGTTTGGATGAGATGAAGATAGTTGTTTTCGTCTTCACAGGAGAAGGTTCGTCTGCGCTACAAGCTGGACTTCACACTCGGAGAGCGACCGTGCAACGAGGTGGGAGAGGTCGACCAGTTCCCCCCTCAGGAGATGTGGGGTCATCTATAGCAGCATGTGGGCGTGCTCACATTCAGCAGGGACGGAGAGGTTCTTACTTCATGAAGGGGTGTGTTTGTTGACATCCATCCCTGAGAGAAACGAGGGAGAGGTGGGAGAATCCAGCCGCACTCGACCTTTCAGCTTCACATTCCTTCTAGATGTTTGTTTTTCCTTTTACTGGCAGTGAGAAGCTTCTTTTATTCACACTCGCGTGTGTGTAATTACCTGCAGAAAGCTAACACACTGAAGATACACGCCGGGATGTTTACGGGTCAATGCAAGAGATAAATATTCTAATAGATTAAAATGTACTCTAAATATGTAACGCATTAGAGAAGCATAGCAGAGACTTGTAAGATAAAGTTACCTCTAACTTAAAATGAACTAACCTTGAAGCTAACAGAGTTTAAAGAACAAATGTGCTTTTATTTATTCCTCTAGTTGGATTATTATTAAAATATATACTTGAATAGAAATTGAGGAAAGGCATCTTATAATAATCTAACACTGGAGTAAATGTGGAGAAATGATCGGTTATAAATAAAAGTAAAGTCACAATGCTCAATGCTGCAGAAACATATTTGACTTTTTATCTATTATTACTTCAACAATTGAGATTTTTGAATTTATTTTGATTCCTTTTGGATTAAGTAACCAATGTTAAATTGTGTTGTAAAGTACGGAAGCCCTAAGGGGACAAACATACCATAAAATCTAAAAAGTTGTGCTGTGTCCTACATACCGGTGTGACCAATAACCCCAGTACAACATGCTGACCAAAGCACTATTATTACCGACAGTGCAGCTGCCATCATCACACGCTGCACGCCACCTGAAATGTTTCATCCTTATTCGTTGCTGCGTGCAAGCTGTGGGGTGTACACAGCGACACAGACCCTAGCGGCGCCACTTTTTACCATCCTCTTCATCGTCGTCATTTATTTTATTTAAATCCTCAGAAACACATTGAGGGAGAACCCTACAAAAGAGGCAAGATGCAGATAAAACAAGAGAACAGCAGGAATACAACAGGAAGTATCATCATGCATTTAAAGATAATGGTGGTGTATTGTTCAGTAAATAAAGCTTGTGGAGTCCTCAATTAAAGCCAGCAATGGTGGGCAACGAGAAGGCTGAGAGCTCAACTACCGTACTGTATCTCGTAGGAGTGCAAACTGTACAAAGCGGGAAAAATAAGATGGTACTAAAAGAGCGACAGAGCTGCACAGAAACTAGAGCGCAGAGGAAATCATCACACAAGACGGTTTAAACCTTTTTTCTCTCTGGGAGAACCCAAAAACAGACTGCGTCTAATAAACTGCTGCGACTTATATTCTGGATTTTACGGTTTTTCACAATTTATGTGACTGTTTTCTTGAGATCTCGACTCATTTATGTCGTCATCGAGATAACAACGTTGATCTTTATCCCAAAGTAATGCGACGAATAAGTCGAGATTTGAGCAAACAACTGAGTCGTCACTGAAAAACAGTCAAATCTAATGAAAGGATGAATGTCCTCTTAGGGCTTCTGTAGAAAAGACAACCAACAGCACTTGTATTGTTTTTATTCAACATATGCCGTTATGACTTCAGCTGCAGAGTTGAAGTAGTTTTATTTGATGGGATTTTTGTTTTTGAAGTAAACGAAGGCGGATTTATTTCTAGCAGTTGGTATCCATGTTTTTATTCGTATTTTAAGACGTTTACTCTTCTAACAGTGTCAGTATTTGTCTCTTATTTATTTTCTGTTCGTATTTCAGTGCATCACTGAATCTTGAAAATGTGAACGGAGAAATTAGAGATTTTAAAGTTGAATGCTTGAAAGGGGAATCTGTGAGCAGACGTCGGACTTTGCAGCGTGCCACGGTGGGATGGAGCAGATCTGTGCTGTGAGGACATCAACATGAAATCTGTCCTCCTGATCGTCCCTTAAATCTCTTCTCTTGTCGTCTTTGATCCGTGGTGATGTGGGCTGTAAATGTACATAGTATAAAATGTAATGTACCTATCGCTCGTTGTGACAAGTTATGTGAACTTGTGACGTGTGGATTTGGGGAGAGTGTACATACTGTAAGATGTTCCAACATGTGTTCGCTGCATGAAAGAATAAATGGTTCTGTAAATGGATCTTTGATGTTCTGAGTTCTCATCATTCAAAGTCAAATGAAAACAACACAAGTCATGAAAAGAGTTTAATTATCAAAGAGCACGGTCGATTACATGAATTTTATGTACAGTACAAAAAATGCAAAAAGAAGAGCGTTGTTCTCTTTAAGTTTCCACGGTTCCCTCTTTGACGATGGCCATCGCCAGATTTCTAGCCAGGGCGAGTCTCAGGAGCTCCACTTTGGTCACCTCTATGTCTTCATCCTGCCATAAACAATACAAAGGAGAACTGTTGGGGACTGTGGAGCTGGGTTTCCCCATAAAAGTACGAGACATTTTACGAGGTACTAAATTCTATCTTTGTTGCCATGGTAACGAAACAGATATCAATATTGTTTGGGTTGTGTAACCTGTGTTTTACGAGTAAAGCCTTAAAGGCAAACTGTCCTTTCAGGAGTTTACGTTGTAGAGGATTAAGACGACTTTGTCTGAGTACCTGCATGGGCCTGTCTGTGTCGACAGCCGCGGTGTTCAGCGAGGAGGTGAGCTCCTCTAAACAAAACATCAGCTCATAGGTTTGGTCTGCTGAGAAGATCACCTAAAACATTTTTTAAAAAAGCAAATCATCGTCATGATGAGACACGTTTTATAATCAGTTCAAAGATAAGCATCTCCTCAGAACACCGAACACTAACGATGACTAACCTCTTTCTGCTCCAGCAGCGGCAGCGCGTCGGTCAGCAGAGTCATCCAGAAGCTTCTGGGGGCGATCTTCGCCGTCATGAGGGAGAGGAGCAGCTTGGCCGCCTCGCTGAAGCGCTTTTCTCCGTACAGCTTGTGAAACTCGCGGTATTTTCCTAGAAGTGAAAAGAGAGAGCTCAGTTTTCACCCTGCGACACCGGCCCATGATCAAAGCTTTACACAGAGACTCTAAAGGAGTCTGGTTTATTCTTTTTAAATAACATCTCAAAGCATTTCAAAACAAACACACACAGTATAAAAGCAGTTTCTGTAAATGGAAGGTTTGTGAAATCAGTTTTCTTCCAGTAGAAAACATGCTGTCACATGCTCTTGCATTAAGCAAAGCAGCACAACACTATTTATATCTCAGTTTGCACACATCTGAGTCTCATGTGACGGTCTAATAGAGACTAAAAGGTCCGGACTGAATGTTCCCTTCACTGGATGCGGGAATTCAATTTGTGAGAGCACAACAGAGGCTGAGTCACAACTTTAATAGAGCTTCTCTTAAAGAGTGCATGATGTTAGACAAACCTCACAATACAGGAAAGCTCACTGAACACATATCCTGTTATTTGTGTTTAGGTGTGTGTGTGTGTGCGTGCGTTTCTTCTTCATACCAAGGAACGTGAGCCTGTCACTGAGCAGCATTGACGGACCCAGGTTGTCTATCAGGTCCAAATCTGAGAAGGTTCCTTTGGCGCAGTAATCCTGCAAGAACCTGACAAATACAAAACCACTTGTTAAAGTTCACTTTACAAGGAGAGTCAACAAACCTGTGATTTATTAAAGAGCTTAAAGAGACTTTAGTGCACAGAGAGAATTTGTCCACAGAACCCAAAAGCCCCTCAGAGGGTCTTTACAATAACTCACTTCTCTGAAATGAGGGTGGCGAACGCAGCATCTTTGGCCCTGATGCTCCAAGAGAGAGCCGAGCCCAGCCTGTTGTTCCTCAGAGCGCGCATGGCCATGATCTTACAGATACTCCGCACTGAATGAGGACAAAAGTTAAAGGTTTGCAGACTGTCTGTGTGTTTATGTAAGACAGGTTTGTACTTGAGAAGAATCGGAGGTGTTAGAAAGAAAGTGGTACCTTGTTCTGACATCTGCCTCTGCTCACAGATTCTGAGCACCTTCAGTGCTTTGCGCTCCGTTTCTAAAGGAACGCGCTCGATCTGCAGCTCCAGGTACACACGGCCAAACTCAGGGCAGTGGTCGAAGTAGTCCACGGCCAACTGCCACAGACTGTGCACAAACACACACACACAAAAACAAGATATAAGATCAGGCGTTTGTAGCATGTAACAAATCATAACACCAATAAGAGCAGTTAAAGAATGTATTACTACAATCAAGAAATCATCTGAGTCTCTGAAATTCTTTCACACAAGCTGCAAAAAGTTTTAATACCCGCTCTATACCTCAGGTTAAAGAAAAACCTTACAAATACATTCTAAAACATAATCATGTTTCATATTAAGCCAAACCTGTGATGAGTGAAGAGACCAGAAGCATATTCTAAGAGGAGAAACTCTCTCAAGTTGGAGCCAAAGCTGAAAACAAAGACACCACAGAGATTATTCTAAGAGTTTAATCTTTAAGTTTTCTTCTGATTAGAAATACAAAAGCAGCCAAACCAAGTCCTTACTGCAGATTGTGGGACTGGAGGAGTTTGCAGTGATCCAACAGATCCGTCAAATGGGCCACAAACCACCAGTTGTTGAGAGCGATGCTGACATAAGGAGATAAAGTGAGTTGCAGACTGTCGTCATAAACATGTATGTGGCTTTTAGACACTCTATAGGTTTTATTGAAGGTGTTACCTGCAGTCCTTGATGACCTGATGGATGTCGAACTCAAAGGCAGCCAGTAAGATGCTGTCCAGGGGCTCTGGGTCGCTCCTGTGGTCCAGGAACATCGTCATGCATGACTGCAGTAAGTACAAACACACACACAAAAGATGAATTAACAGGACTTTTGTAGCACTGAGAAGGAAATGTGAGTGTTGCAGCAGCTTTTATTGTAGTGTACCTGTGCATAGAAGTGTAGCTCAGTAGGTTTGACTGTGGGGTGACAGAAGAGCAGTCTGGTGACCAGGAAGTGGTACCAGGTGCTCAGAAGTCCCTTGTGCTCCAGCAAAGTGTCTTCATCGCCCACTAGGATCTAAAACGAGGAGAACAGAATCAGGTAAAGTAAGGTATTAGGTTTCAACTTAATACAAGCACGAAGCACGGTGTATTATATGTAGAAGAGTAAGTCCATAATCACGACTTTCTCTTTTATATGCAGAATGCTAGAGGTATCAATCCAAATATTCTGTACTGTGGAAGAAGTAAACAGACAATGGTTACAGCTACTGAGGGCAGAGAGTCGCTGACCTTGCAGATGAGCTCCAGGTGTTGGTTGCTGGCGAACGAGTTGTCCTGCAGGCAGCGGTCCACCTCCTCGTGCCAGTGTCTCCACTTCACATCAAACTCTGTGAGCGTCTGGGTGCCACCAGGCTGAAGGATTACAACCATGTCAGTGATGCACGCCTCACTGTGTTGTTTTATTGGCAGATATTTGACCAGACAAATGTACCCTGTGTTATATTTTTAAAAAGCATTAAGCTGTGTATGTCATCCATGATGTGAGAGAAGGGCGATAAACTATGTAGGTTAGTTTGTTTTTGTCAAAATAGCGCCTTAAACTCTTCAATTAGACAACAACAATCTATGGTACAGCACAGCAGACCTCCTTAAGATAGGAAGTCTCTTATTCTGGTGACACTATTACACCAAGAGAATTCATCAAATAAAAAAGTTGGTGTCGACAACGTAACACAAATAACGGTGCAGCATTTTCAAATCTTACAGCAGCGCAGTCATTGCTAGTTTTCTGAGTAAGTAGAGATGGGACCGATCTGATCTAACGTCGGTATCAGGTCCGATATTTAAGTAATTTACACATCAGATATCAGACTGACGCCGCGTTTCCACGTCACTGATCAAGAAATATTGTCGGGCACTTTGAAGACGTAACTGTAAGAAGTGCCAGCAAATCGTCTCCATGACGACGTTCAGACGAGGAGGAACAGCTCCTTCTGTATGATCAAAAGTACGACTCTTACAATTCAGTTTCAAACATTTAATTTGAAAAACCGGACAGCTGTTGCTGCTTCCTGTTTGTATGTGCAGCCAGCACAATGCAATGCCTGGTTTACTACAGCTTTTTGTAGACTCACACAAAATACCAACAGCAACACAACATTATTAGTTATGATTATCAGTATTGGTATCGGTACGTGTGTATCAGAATCGGATCAGAACTGAAAAAAAGTGGATCGCTGCATCTCTAGTTATAAGAGGAGTTACATCAAATCAAAACAAATCCTTTAATAAGATCAAATCATCAACATACCTGAAGCTACAAAATGAGAGAAACCATTGAAAGATGATCTTACATTGTAGAAGGGCATCTTGCTGAGCAAAGTGTCCATCAGCTTGAACATGTTCCTGGCTGCAGGCTGCAGCGTGGCCTGCTTCACCAGCATCTGCCTGGCCTCCTCCAACCTGCCCTGCAGCACATAACTCACCACCTGCACAGAGCAGACACCGAGACATTTGAGAGCTGACATTTCACTCGGAGCTAAATGCAGAAGAGTCTGTTCTACTGAAATCAGGGCTGCATGTGTTGCAGCTTGTGTGTGTGCAGCACCTACCATATCCCAGTAGTCGTGGTGTTCAGCAGGGCTCTCACTTTGCAGCACTTCTCTGGCCTTTTCATCCACATCCGCCTTGTGTAATCTTACCCAGTCCAGGAGGTGGAGCAACAGGGACCCCGCTGAGGGCACAGGCACACACACACACACTTACAATGCTGATAGATAAGTTATTAAATGTACAGGTAGATTAACTACAAGTAACTCTAACCTGGAGCGGCATCGATGAACAGCACTTCACACAGATTCCAGATCAGCTCTATGGCCAACAGAATCGACACCTGTCGCATTAAAACAGACGCAAAGGTTAGAACTATATCAATAAAAAAAAATGATATCCTCTGTATTAACCCCTTAATATGAAGCATCATGAATCAGTCTATTAAAATGTTCACATTTAGAGGTGCAGCAAGGAAAGACTGAAGAAAGTCACACTGAAACATCTGCATCCATAATGTTTCTGTCTGTTCATCCCTCCTATGATTCAATGAGAATTCTCTCAATCAAGACTCCCATCTTAAATCCTTTTGTTCTTTATGTGCAAAGCTTTTGTTTGCTGCATCTATACGCTTGTTTTTGTATGCACCACGTAAGAAGACAAACTTATGACAAGCTCATTGCCTGTGAATCTTCAAAATATTCTAATTCTATGTAACTATGAAACACAACATATTCAACTTAAATAAACAGATATAAACACCGAGCTATTTCCTCGTTCTTCTTTCAAACATGGACACAGACGGCCTCCTTTGTTAGTCTATGTTTCCTGTACAGTCGTAACGTTGTGGCAGAGATGCTCAGACAGTAGAAGGACTGGGCGTACCTGATTTCCATATTGTGTCGCCACATCTGCAACTTTTGTAGAAACTGCAGGAAAAAAGAATCCGGTCAATTTGATTATCCCTAGGTAATAAAATTATGATTGAAAATCTAAAATTATAATGAAAAAAAAAAATTACCAGCAGCTTGTTGAAGCTCCTCCATACAGGCTCGTAACACAGATCGATAGTTTTTACTGATGCTGACAAATCTAAAGAGCAAGACAGAGACAATTTACTGACATGAGATCATTTACGTGAGTGTTTTATTTAAATGTTGTAGCAAAGGTTTACACCAATGAAAACTATTTCAGTGGCATGCAAAGAAGCAGAGATCTTATCCATCAGGCGGTCTTACTGAGGTTTTTTGTTCTTGCTGGGGAGGTCCTCTCTTATTGTCTGCAGGCCGACGAAGATGTGATGCGACTCGTTGAAGAGTTTGCGTAAAATGGGGGAGTAAATGTCCTCGTCTTTCCTGACCTCATGGATGAATAAGCTGCCTGATCCTTCAACACCTAAAAATACAGAAAAAAGAGGAGATCCAGTGATTACAATAAGGAAGAGAGAGTGAGAATGCAGAGGCTCGTTTGGATATCTGCACAACAGAATGCATAAGCTGCACATACCTGAGGACACAGGGTACAGGGTCTCGTAGGTAAGGATATCACCAGGACCCCATGCAAATCCCAAATGCTTCCCATCACTGGCTGCAGGGATGTTCTGCATCAAAAGAAGAGGAACCAGGTCATTACACAGACAATATCAAGGTTATTAATGAGCCAATCATAATTACACATTAATTTAATTCAAGATTTTCAGACTCAGACTTTAAGCTGTAATGAGTGAGGGTGGATTTCACCACCACAGCACCCCTGGGTGGGGTTTTCAGGGCACCTAGGGCCCTGCCCGACACAGACTGAGCAAACTGTGAGCCTAAATCCTCAGGAAGACGTTCTAGGGTGGATCGTTAAACAGAATCCATTTCGATTAGTCAAGACCAGCATGTGAGTCTGTGTCAGTTCGGGAAGATAAGACTCTGTAGACAAGGAGACTTCAGAGCAATATAAAATCACTACATTTCAAATTGAGCTTATTTTTTTATTTTGTATTTTAATGTCTTATTTTTGCTCAATGTCATATTTCTTTATTTCATTTGGATCTTGTTTTTTAAACATATTTTCACATTCAACGCTAATCCAGTAAAGCAAAATAAAATGCAATACTGAGAAAACTAAAGGCTACTAAAAGAAAAACACTAATTCATTAAAAGTAGAACAAGGTGACAAACACTTTGAGATCCTCCAAATAGGGATGTAAAGATTAATCGTGAACTTGTGATAAATCGATTCAAAGGTGTCCAGGTTCACATCGGTACTCTGAAAAATGAATCTCAATAACATGATGAGCGTCAGCAGCTGTAGAGCAAGTTTTAGAAATTGAGGACGCACCACCGTCTTTTAAATCGGAGGTGTGGAAGCATTTTGACTTCCACAAGACAGAAAATGAAATTATTTGTCTGCAGTCTCATTTTTTAAAATAAATCGTGAGAGAATCGTATCGTGAATCGTATCGTGATTTGAGTGAATCCTTACATCCCTACATCCAAACCAATTAAATAGAATAAAACAATATGAAAACAGACATAAGGAAGTTAAATATCTCTTGAATAAGTCAGTAAATCAATAATTAGCAGCCTGTCTAGTATTTTAGTATATTAAAAGTAATCTAGTGTGTCTACTGTGAGACAGTTGTGACACGTTTAGAGACACATTTCCTTTATTAATATTCACAGTATTTATGAATGACTGTTTCTGACTTGTGCTGAGGGACACGACGTGTGAACATCATCTCTACAATATTTTATATTTCACACACAATCATATTCCTGCTATGGAGTTAGCTTGTTAGCAACGCTTAGCTTTGAGTTGGAGGAAATACGTAAAAAACTGAACTGCAGCGGTGACTTACGGTGATAGCCGGCTCGACGTCCACCTCCTCCATTGGGGATAATTATGTTGAATATTATTAAAAGATTAATTGATTGACTGTTCGGCTGGAAACGCTTCACGCCATGAACTACAGGTGCGATGCTGCTGCTTACGCGCCTCAGTCATTCAAGCCCTTTCCGACGCACACGTGATGACGTCATGGAAAGGCTGCCCTTCTTCTTGCCTGTTTTTCCATCTGCTGTGTTTGGCTCTTAGAATCAGAATCAGCTTAATTGGGCATGTACGCTGACACACACACACACACACAAGGAATGTGTCTTTGGTGAACTGTGCTCTCAATGTACAAAAGTACAACGTTAAATATAAACATAGATAAGTAGGGATGTAACGATTCACTCAAGTCACGATACCATTTACGATACTGAGTTCACGATACGATTCTCTCACGATTTATTTTTTTAAATGAGACTGTAGACAAACAATGACTGGAAAAGATTCCTTTAGGGGCTGCTAACCTGCTTGTCAGTGTGGTTTGGCCTTTTAATGTTTATTTCTCTCAACAAGGGGAGGTGATTGGAGCTTCTCATTGTGCTGTCGATTAAATGCTGCATCATGTTGGTTGTGCTATTTGTGTAGTTCCCTGTCTTCCTGCAATATTTGCACACAGTTTTTGTCTTGTCTGTTATCTTCTCACCTCTTTCATTTTCTGTCTTGAAGCCAAAATGCTTCCACACCTCCGATTTAAAAGACGGTGGTGCGTCCTCAATTTCTAAATCTTGCTCTGCAGCTGCCAACCTCCTCTGCTCTACAGCTGCTGACGCTCACCATATTATTGAGATTCATTTTTCAGAGTACCGATGTGAACCTGGACACTTTGAATCGATTTTTCACGATTTTACGATTAATCTTTACATCCCTATAAATAAGCAACGAATAACAAGGCTAAATGAGACAATAGTGCAATGGTGAGTAGTGCAAAAATGCTGAGATGAGATTGATTGTAAAATGTAAGTATGTAACAGATGGTTAATATGCATGAGGTACAGTTTTACAGTATTTACATAAAAGATGTGCATGAAGAGGGCAATATTACAGTATACATGATTAGGTTATTGAACATAAATAACATAGACTGTACATATTAATTCACAGTCAGGTGTTTGTTTTACAGGAAACACAGACTATAAAGACAGATTATACATAAAATATCACATAACACAGGTCGTCTGAAACTGTAAAACCCTCGAGGGGTTCACATAAATGAAGATTTTCTGAGTTTACAAACAAAGATTTTTTAACATTTTTGACTGTTTTAAGTCAAATAGTGATGCTTATATTCTACTTATAAGTATAATAATACACACTGTTGTTAGGTGTACATGTTTTTATTTTTTTAAGTTTTCTGTGGTTCTTCTTCTGACAAAAAAACAAGATGGCCGCTGGGATTTATAGGGTTAAAAATGAGAAAATCTAAAACTGTTAATACTAACTGTCCTGTCGTTTTGTACACAGTATGAGGAGGATGATTAGATCATAAAATGTTTATTTAAGCAAACAGTGTGATGAAGTAGAAGCTGTTGTTTAGCTATACAGCTATAAACATGACAACAAAAGGGAGGACGTCTGAGTGCGCGTGCATGTGTTTCTTGTTGCGTCTGTAACGCGCATTGTGTCTCTCCCGCCCATGCCCAGACCGCGCTTTCATGCACGTGACCGCCTGTATCCATTCAAATGAAAATACCGTGGACGCGCACTGGCTCGTGGACGCGCACGTTTGGTTCTCATTATTTAAACGGGAACGAGTACGTGCGCGCACTCGTATTCTTTGTGTGGTAGCGTAGAGAAGCGCCAAAAGAGTGACCATGGCTGATGAAAAACCAAAGGTGAGTGTTTTTCTACATTGTGTCAGTTTACCAAATTATTTAACTGGTTTTGTAAGACAGTGACTCACGTAATAACGGAGAATTTCTGCGATTTGTTTCACCTTTTTTAAAGTTGAGAGCTAAATTTTAACTACCAGCTATACCTACTTTGATAGACCGGAAGGTTTGTGAACGCGCATCTATAGGCGCGCAGGTCGCTTTCTGCTTGATCACACTCAGCTGGAGCCATCCTCAGTGCATGCTTCAGCTGATCAGTGTCAGAGGGATGGATGGATTCAACTGTGAAAACATCATGAATGTTTACATTCCTGCAAGAGGGAGAAAGTTTGTGCACTCAGCATTAATCATTTGTTTATACCACTACCAATGCCGAATATCTTATCTCTGTTTACCTGTGCGTACAGCAGGCAGTGGCCAACTTTAAAGACACAGACAGATAATGTTAATAAAGTGAAATGTGTCTGAGGAAGGATTTTAAAGTTTGAAGACATCTGAACATATAGCCTACCTAAACTGGTGATGGGAGTTACAGGTCTTAAAGTAAGCCACATGATCAGCTCAGCAATACAAACCTGCTCTTCATTCTTCACCACATCTGGATTTTATAATTCATATTTAAGTCAAATGTTGCAATGTTTTGACATACGTATGTAATAAATTAACCCTAATGATCCTCTAGAGTTAAAGAATGAAGCCAATTCAAAAGTGCAAAAACTGCAGTTCCTCCAGTGTCCACTTGAGGCTAGGTCCTGGAGGTTTCATACAGATCCATGTTAAAATGCAAAACGAAGTTGTATACAGCCTGCTACAAAAAACATTGTTTGAATGGACAGTTAATGTCTTAATGGCACGCACTGTTTGGGGGATGATTTTGTTTTATTGGTCATCTGTTTTTCTTTTACCAGGGATACGAGTTATGCATCATTTAGGGCCTGACCGATGTAACTACAAGCAGGGGCGTTGTAGCTGTTTGTCAGGAGGCTTAAGGCCCACCTCAGCTCCAACGCCTTGACTGTTATAAGACCCAAAGAGATGTACAAAGTATTGTGTTAAATAGTATTCAGATGCAAAACTACAACAACTACTGGGTTTTTTAAAAAGCCTAAAAACTGTAAGATGCACAAAATCTCCCGTAAATTACTCACCATGTATGAAATACATTTAATGATTGAATTGATTTTCAAATGTTCTTAAATGTAGAAATCTAGTGTTTCATAGACGACATACATGAAAGGTATCAAAGTAAATTCATTAAGGTCAACACGTCTTAGAACGTCTTCTGGTTTGCTCTCTGCCTACGTTAACTGTCGTTCTTCTCTGACTTTATCTTGCAGGAGGGAGTCAAGACAGAAAACAACGAGCACATAAACCTGAAGGTGGCGGGTCAGGATGGATCAGTTGTGCAGTTTAAGATAAAAAGACACACTCCGCTCATCAAACTCATGAAAGCCTACTGCGAGAGACAGGTGGGTGGAGCTTAATATCTGCGTAGATTAGTCATCACTGACTGCACTGGGAGGTTCAGAAAGATGTTACAGGTTTTTTTCTAAAGCAGAGGTCCCATAAACGTCAGGGTTTGTTTATTACAGGGTGTGTGTGTAATGATGTAATATATCAAAAACTGAAAAGACTTAATGGGAAGGGAACGATTCAAAGAAGGATAGCTTTAATTTTTAAATGTTAGCAGGCCACCAGGATGCTCCCAGGCAACTAAACAACTTCAAAGTTGATTAAACGCAAATTTCAATTCAGACTAGTTGACTAGTCTAAGGTCGGCTGTGGCTCAGTTGGTAGAGTCGATGTCTCTCAACCAGAAGGTCGAGGGTTCGATCCCCAGCTGCTGCAGCCACATGTCCGATGTGTCCTTGGGCAAGACACTTAACCCTGAATTTCTGCCGCTGCTTCGTCGGCAGCGTATGAATGGGATGAATCGTATTAGCTTCTTCTCACTACATAGCAACCGTTAATGTGTAGGTGTGGCATGCCGTGTAAAAGTGCTTTGAGTAGACAGAAGACTAGAAAAGCGCTATACAAGTTCAAGTCCATTTACCATTTAATGTTAAGAAAACACTCAGAAGACAGTTAATATTACGTGACTTAATACAGGATCACAGCATCTACGGGTAAATCATGTCAAATTGGTTTGCTGAGTGTGGCTCACATTTACAGTAACACAGCCGTAACACAGCCAGTCTGTGGTCCTAATTGTAGATTAAAGTCCACATGCCTGTAATGAATGTGGTTACATATCTCTCCCGTCGATATACCAGTTTAACCTTACACAGCCTATATACAACTCATCTTCATTTTCTAGATCAAATAAATGCCAAACCGGTCTGTGCAACGAGATGCCATCTGTCCACTGTGCTGGTTTACATCCAGGTAGAAGAGAAGAATGGCAGTAGCCAGTAACTGGAGCTACAGCCCCAGCTGGTGGCGATTGGCTGTATTACAGCTTAGAGCCAACATTTGACCGGCGTTACGGGCCTGAACTAATAAAAGTATCATTAATTAGTTTAACCGGCTAGTAAATCTGGTGCCGACTAGAGAGGGTGTAGACATTAGTCAACTAAAGGTGCACATCCCTACTTAGTACATCTGCAATTGTAAGTATGACATCAACATATCTATTTTAGTGAAGTATCCAGTGTGAAAACATCTGCAGATGTTCTCTGTGACACAGCACCGCTGCTTCTGACCTCCAGATGCATCAAACTAGTCAGAGGTCTTGAAGAACTTGAAGAGCCTTTTTCAGCTGGACTTCTAGTTCCTGTCTCTTCTTCATTGCAAACTATCTAATAAACTTGAATATCAACAGGAAAAAAACATCCCAAGGGATTTGAGCGCAGAGGAATTAATGGTCAAGGAACTGTTTGACAGAGTTTAGGCAGACGGGATGTTCAGCCTTATTTCTTTCAGTCCAAGTCAACAGATGCAGAAAGGCCGTGAAGCGAGGCCGAGCTGCAGAAGCTCATGCACAATGCATTATGCTACATGTAGGCTCTGCTTGAAGGAAACTCTGCTTTCTCAGCCTGTGATGCATCCACTGAGGAATGCATCACTTCAACTGAATGTATTTTCTTCTAACTCTGATTTGACATCCACACAAACGGTGAAATCCCCTTTCAGCCATCAGTACGATACCTGAACCTGCACACTTACCTGAGTATAAGTCAACCATTGTGAGCATCATTACTAACAGCTTTTCCTGCTGGAACATGTCAACATGATAGCCACTGAAAAGTCCTTTCAATCTGGAATATTTCTTCTTTAGCAGAGCAGAAGAAACAGTCCTCATCCAACTGTATGCCCAATGCAGAGCAATGTGTAGAAGTGTTTGTGTCAAGTTGTGCTGCAAACACATCAAATTAACTATTATTACTTGATGCTTTCAGGCAACAGTTTTGAAGTATGCACATGTTTATTCTTGTTGGCAGACAAATAGGCTGTGATGAGAGTCATTTTCAGCCCTTAGCACTCATGAAACAGGCACTTAGTAGCTGGTAATTTGAGATTTAGTTTTACAGGGTTCTAAATAATGCAAAGTTATGGCTGGGAAATCTAAAAGTCCTCGTCCTCTGAGTATACGTGCTACAAAAGTGAATTTTTATGTGACATAAAGACGGCCCCGATTGCAGAAAGCCAAAAGTTCAAACATGAAATAAAAGTCAGATGACGCTCATTAAAGAATAATTCACCTCGGTCACATTATCAGTCATTAATTCCCCTGAGAGAGTTCACTGTTTACTGGCTGTGATCCAGCTCGGCTCTATCTCTCTCATGTCTTCACTCCGGTGCGTTTAGAGCTACAGTCTGACTCTGGATGTAAATCTCTCCTCAGTTGCAGAACACAGCTTACATCTCTCTCGTCACCCAAAACCAAACCTCCTTATCTCCTCATCTGTGTTAATTACAGACCATATCTCGTCTTTTTCATCAGCAGTTACAAGCGAGAATCACGTCTGAAGTCGTCCTTCGCCCGGCGACTGTCTATAACGGGATGCAGGAATGCTGATGTATTCTTTTAACTTATTCTAATGAGTTTACATTGTGACAGTTGTGTTCTTAAAGCTGAACTGTTAAAACAAATCCTGAGGCGTGACAATGACTTCTACATCCACGAGTGTCTGTATCTACTGTTAAACCAAAGGAAGGACAAGTAGAAAGAAAGGCAACTTCTGACATTCCTCTGGATCTGAAAGTCAAATGAGCTTTCAACTCTCTGGAAGAAAGGAAACCAGAGCAGAGCAGGTCAAAACAGACATGTTCGTCATGCAGCTCATTTTAAAAACTACAGCACGAGGCAGATGGTTTTTATTATTCCTTTATTCCTGTTTCACTGCAGAGATGATACACCTTTTTTTTCCCTGTGGCCCACAAACGCCAGAACACAAACTTCAGGCATTCCTTTATTTATTTGTTTAGTGTGACAGGGACAGGGACAGTGTACAGCCTATATTAGCTGTACCAGAGTTAGCTGTAAGCTCATTTACATCTGTAGTCCATGGGCAGGAGACACAAAACATACACCAACAACATCTACACAACAATTCCCGACTTGGTCCGCACCGGGACTTGAACCGGGGACCCTCCAGTTTCCAACCCAAGTCCCTGCAGACTGAGCTACTGCCTCCCCAGTAGTAATAATAATGTAGTCTAGCATGAGGGGGGGTGATGTTCATCTTGAAGACATGATAAATCAAAGTGCAATAAAACCAGTAGTAAAGAAATGACACAACAAATAAAAAAGAATACAATTAAAGTTCAGTAATAAGTCATTAAGTCTCCCCCCTCTACTACCAACATTTCCTGTCTCTCTTCAGCTGTCCTGTTGAATAAAGTCAAAAAGTAACTTAAAACAACCAAACAGGATCTCTGTGTAAACAAATGAGTTCTGTATGACGTGATTGACATCAAAGGTTTTTATGTGTTTCTCTCCACAGGGACTTCAAATGAGACAAATCAGGTTCAGATTCGATGGACAGCCCATAAATGAGACAGACACACCATCACAGGTAAGTCTGAAATGTTTGAAGTGTTGTCTTCAGCTCCTAAAACAGACCAAGAAGCTTATATTTAAACGAAATGTACAACAAATAAATAAATGATTTAATATAAGCCAAAGCAGAAGGCGTGTACCTGGGGATTTATAGCTGCCTCAAACATGTTTTACGTGTTCCTGAATGCATCAGGTCTTGTTATGATGCACGATATTGTGCTGCGTATTTCCAAAAGTAAAGTTGGATGCTCTTCAATTTTGGTATTCACCTTTTTTTGGAAATATAATTTGAGATACATTTTACATGATGAAGAATGAAGTGATTACAGTGAACACAGAACTAAACATCTCCCCACCATGTCTTGTTATGTGCAATAGTAGGGCATAAACGTCCTCACAGACTAAACAATCCAACGGTTAAATATAGAGATCCACCCACAGTGAGCAGGTAGGAGAGTCTGTGAGCTTAAAGCAATGTTTGGACTGAACATTGTTTTTCATTTACAAATCCCTGTTCAAATCTGGCCTTTAATATTTAAAGGAGATCTAGTATCCACACTTTCACCATTAAGGATGTCAGCCTGGGACATCTATTGAGTAGTGTTGGGAGATGTGTAGCTTCAAAACCTCCGTATTTATCTCATACTGGCGCCAGTAAAATCCCACATTTCAGCCTCTGCCTGAAACGGTTCATTTCAGCTGCTGTCTCTTTAAGACCCCATGTGTCCACCTTCCTCCGATTAGCCGGCTCTGTTTGCAGTCGCAAGGGAATTTGAGTGAGCTTCTGGGTGGGCGTGTCCTTGAAAGAGCTGCCGGGGTGGGGCATGTCCTACAACTTTGCTCCATGCTTTGCTCTGATACATCGGCAGAATCTGACGGCAGGTTCTGGTCTAATCTAGTGAAGTTCTCGTAATGTCTCGTTCAGAGCAGCAGGAAACCTCGTCCGGGGATTACCCCGTCAACTGTGTATCTGTTTAAAAAGCGTTGCAGAGGATTAGTACGGACATCCAACATCTTAACATTATATGTATGTATTTAAATATGGATCAGCATAATAGAGCATAATAATTCTGCTACACAGTTTGGCGTCCACAAAGCTGTGCCCACTGGGACAAAAATACGAAACATGTCTTAACATGCACAATGCAAAAAAACAACAACAAAAGCATGAAGAGCAGAATTAGGCAGAAACCCACTGATGACCATTTAAAAGAAAGCTTTCATTTAATAAAAGCATCTTTAATCCGGCCCCTGGGACTCCCACCGTTCCAAAACCCTCAAAGACTGCAGAGCTGAGCCCAGAAAAGTGTCCCCCATGTCAGTGGATGCTGCGGCTAATTGCCCCTTCTGAGACGCTCTGACCACCCTCGCAACAACAAAACTGTCCAACAATGAGAGTGAAACTAATCTTCAAATGTAAAGAAACTTACAGGGGACATTTGAAAGAAGAACCGTAAAGCCAGAGTGGATGATCTGGTCTAAAAAATGATGAACTGGCAGAATATCTACTGTCACAATAGAAACCAGTTAAAGATCCCAACCAATTTCAGACACAGTAACACCAAACTGGAAACCAGAAGAAGGAAGAAACAAGGGGTCATGGCAACCAAATTCAGAATGGTTTTGCAGATTCAAATGTTCTTTTCAGGTTACAAAGAACTTCATTACCTCTCAAAGAAAAGTAGTTCAATGAAGGAGGCATATTTTGCACATTTTTGAGGGATTGTGAATGACCTACACACATACTTACACCAATCACTGATATTAATATGGACAGCGCTCCTCTGTCTCCTTCTGTTGTACGAAAGTGAAGCCAGAATCACCCCATGACAGGCGCTGACATATACGCTGGTTAATTTGGAGCCAAGACATGTGCATATTGAAGCTGGCTGGTGGGACTGACGCCATGCTCTTTCTGCTAACGAAGCACACGTTAAACTAACGGACAAAACGGACTCTTGTGCCGGTTTGAAGCAGACACTCACATTTATGAAAAGTTCTGTGACTCGTGTGTTTGTTAGTGTTTGTTATGTTTCTCTCACCTCTCCCCCTCGACTCGCTCCTCCGGTTTAAACGCTGCAAGGAGAAGCATTTGTCAACAGAGCTGTGGATCATGGTGTCAAATCTGCCCTTGTCTTGCATCAAACAACAAATAAACAGGAGATGAGCAGGAACAAAAAAAGAAAAGAAAAACTCTCCATGTATAGGTGCAAAGCAGGTCAAATATTAAGCAACTACTTTGACTGTATCTCCATAAGGAGACGGTAGTGTTGTAGTCAAGACCTCACTAACGGAGACCAAGACATACCCGAGACCAGAGTGCTCTGAGACCGAGACAAGACCAAGACATTTAGGGATCAAGACCGAGTAAGGAACAAGGCCAAGGCAGGACGAGACCAAGACCATAAATATCTCTGAAAAATCATCATCTTGTGTGCGGTGGGCGTGTCACTCACTTAGACCGTAACACCAGGAAGGTTGTAGCCGTAATCGGGGGGGGTAAAATTATGAAAGAATTGAAGATATTAGTTCTTTTAGAAGGCGGTGTTTTCCTTCTAATAGCCCATCATTGGAGGTCTTAACCGGTCTTGATTTAAAACCAGGAGTCCACCTAGTCCATGACCGAGACAAGGCCGAGTAAAAATGATTTCAATTCTAAGACGACACCGAGAAGACATGGATAGAAATCAGGAATATCAGAAATTGACATAACCTTCACAGATCATCTTAACAAACTTGTAATCTGTACCATGTAAACTAAAGTGTTTCTTGTTCTCCACAGTTGGAAATGGAAGATGAAGATACAATTGACGTGTTTCAGCAACAGACAGGAGGCCTGATTTAATCATCCACATGCATCACACTTCTCCTCCTTCACCGCAAACCTTACCCGTCAGTCACTCAGCAGCTGCGTCCGTGCAACTCGTCCTGATGTCTCAACAGAACTTCATGCAGAAGAAGTTTTCATTTCTCTGCCACACACAACTGCTGTATATTATTTTCATTCTCACCCTTGATACCTTTCTGTTTTTTGTACATAAACAACATCCATACCCCCATACATTCAGGTTTTGTGTTTTTATGCTGAATGGATTGTGTTAAATTTTAATGACTCACGTTTCCCTGATTTGTAGAGCTTTTTCTACGGTTGTAGACAGAAAGGAGGGCTGTTGGAGGGAGAATTAATAAAACTGACTTCCCTGATCACATGTCATTGGGCTAGGCTCGTTCACTGTCCAGCAAATCTATTCTTAAAGTGTACTATTTTGGGACTTGCTATCACTTTGTGAGCGCTATACCCAGTTAGGGAATGGGTCTAGATGGTCATTTGTCTGTCATCATTGAAAAGTTATTTGATTTTATACATTTTATATAGTAATGGATGTGTAGGGAAATGTTTTGAATAATCGTTTGACTAGGCCGAGCTTCACATTTTTGGGAAGCCGAGATGTCGAGATGTTCCAGTCAAATAAACGTCTGTATTATCTATTGAGATGCCTGTTAAAATAAAGCTATTGTCTTTTTCCAAACGTCCACTCATTTTGTCTGGCTTTCTGATGTGATAGTATATGACCTTTTTTTCTGCGCAGGAATACAAGTCAGATGAGTTTGTTGATTTATAACAAGATTCCAGATATCAGCCTAATTTTGATTAAATCTTTAGGTCAGTGGTTCCCGACCTTTTGTCCTTGGAGCCACCCTCAGAATATGCCTACACACTTGTTCTTACCAAAAGACCTTTATATACATTTCCCAGTAATGTTTTAACATTTTATTTAATATGTGCAAATCTAATTTTGACAGCCTCAGAGCAGACAGAGCCTCGCCCCCCTGCTGAGATCTCAGGGTTCCCTCTAGGGGGGCCCAGACCCCAGGTTTAGAACCACTGCTTTGAGTTATAGTCTACAGATCTTCAGCTGCTAAATGTCAAACTTCATCCCCTATTTTTTGTCCAAGCTAACATCACTGATTCGAGCATTTTAAATACATTGTTACTCTGAAATGTGCAAGAATCCAGCTGGTAACCTCATTTTTTTCAAGACTGGAGCTGGATGTCACGTTTCTACCTTCACATGAAAGAAAATAACATTTTGAAAACTCATGATCAATGCAAACACATCAGATTGGAGAAACAAGGCCTCGGGGATGTGGACTCCACTCTGTGTGATCATTGACATGTAGCCAAAGACCTGCCATCAACAAGAGAGCCTGTCTCTCAGGTTCTATCCAATGAGAGTCGAGTTCTGTGCTATTCCGACCAATGAGAGAGGAGTTCTGTGACATTCTGTCCAATCAGCGCGTGCCGAACGATGGTGGGCTGGGTCTTGTGGGCTGGCACCGCAGAACCAGCGGATCTGGTCTTCGTTATGTTTTTCAGTGTCGGGTGGAGTCTGCATCCTGTCGCATCTCTGCGGGGGAAGAAGGAGGAGGACTTTTTCTTTTCTATTACTTTCTCATAGACTATTTGTGCCTGCCACTACGTTGAAACTACACCAAAAAGATGACGACGACAACCACCTTTAAAGGAATGGAGCCGAATGCTAAGAGCAGTTCCAGGTAAAAGGAGCTGAAAAGGTCTCGCAGAGGAACAAAGAAGTGCCTCTGAGCGAGCAAACGCCTCTTTTTTTCAGCCTGCTGCCCTACGTCAGCCCGCTGCTGCTGCTGCTGCTGCTGGCTGCCGGGGGATTTTTCTGGATTTAGCTCGACTGTCACATCTTGCTAATTAAGTTAATCTTATTGGGTGACTGATGATAAGTTCGTTGTTTGGCTCGTGTTGGCTTCGTAGAACAATTAGGAGTTTAAAATAGAAAAAAGAAGACGCATCCTGAAGGAGAAGGGATGTTTTCCACCTATCTCCAGGTTCCTGCTAACTCACCTCCCGGCTACAAAATAACTTTTTTAGTAGTTCACAGCTCGTCTCTTCCGGTGATTGGCTATGTGCTGCTCTTTGAAGTTGCCAATAATGAAACACCTGGTACTTAATGTTGAGCTAAATGTGGATGTTAATGTTCTTTAACAACAAAAAATGACCTAATTTACAACTCAGTGTTGCAAATGTGTGATCGATTTGAAGGAAGAATCCCAGACGAGACACTCTTTTCTGCAAATGCCATTAAGGAAATGAGGATATGGCTCATTGTTGGTTGGAGCAAATTCAAGGTTTTTCCATTTGTATCTTTATTTAAATCTGAAAAGCACTGAAGAGGGCCATTCATTGTCCAGGCATGCAGTCATATCTTTCCAGTAAGTGATGCGTCTCGTCTGGATGCATTCCTGCCCCTTTGCAGGGGGAAAAAAAGCAAGGATAATGACTTTAAATGAAGGCTGCTGTACCGATTTCAGCATTTATAATCCAGATTTTCTTCAGGAAAACTGAGGCTATTAGCCTTTTCGGAGTCAGCAAGTCAAATCTCGGTCAGTCATTAAGCGTTTTGAAGCCGCATGCTGTTTTCTGATGATGCAGGGGCTTGGGTGGGGGCTTTCAGCCTGCTAAGCCTGTAAATCTTTCCTTAGCTCTTTTGAATTTGCTCCTTAAAGCCGTTTTTACGAGCTGCTGGTCATTTCTGCTCCTGGACGACCAAAGGGATCCGTACAGCAGCAACTTTAGCAGAATTAGGCTAAAATCTTAGTAGGCCATCAAAAGCCTTCCACCCTGCCTTATCAGACATGCCATCTTGGGCTGTGGAGCTCTGCTATATCTGCCCGAGCTCCACTTGCCTGAAGCTGCCCCTCAGCTCCTGAAAATGAAAGCCTTTTTATATTGATATTATTTGCAGTTTCATTCTAGGGTGGGGTCTGCTGCCAGGCAGCTTAAAGCTTTTCCCCCCCATCTCAATCCTCGTGGAAAGCATGAGCTCATCCCCTCTGGCCGGGAGGTGAAGTCTGGTTTCAGCATTACTGTCACAGCCAAGTGTGACAGACACTCGTGTAGATATACGCTTTGATTGAGAAAATATGTCTGTACAGTCCAGGCAGAGAGGTGTTCCCTCCTCTATTGCTTTCTTTTTAGAGCTGGGTTGTTTTTTGGCCTCCATCTGCCCGCCTGGCCCTTGGACAGCTGCTCAGTGTGTCAGCTGGTGGCTTCAGGGACTCTGAGGAGAGGAGAGTTTTCTGGGGGAAAAAGAGGGAGGGGTCCAGCAGGGGCTCTGCAAACACATCAGTTTTTGTCTGTCCTTCAGCACGGCAAGGAAAAAGAGTTTCCCTACTCATTATGGTGCTCCTTTTGTTCAGCTTGTGGCCGAAGGAATGTCGGAGCAAAGTGGGCTTTGTCCGCCTTGCATTGGTCTGCTTGCAGGTCTCCTTTATTGTTCGAGAAAAGTCCATTTATTAGCTGACCTACATTAGCTGGGAGCACAGACTTTTCACCTCCTTTGTCTTTTATGACCCAAAGGGGGTGTCAAATTGAATTTACTCATTTAATAATTGTTCAACAATGCTGCCAGGAACTGACACCATTCCCTTGTGTCATCGCAAAGGAATCCGTATGAATGGAGGCAGCAGCTAGCCAGCTAACTCTGTGATTATGTGCAAGGGGAGTCAGCTGCCGGGCAGAGATTGTGACTGTCTGTCTGACAGGCTGACAGCCGGGGCTTAGAGCAGAGACCTTGCTGCTAGCCTGTGTGTTTTTGAGAGACTGGTATGTTTATAAAAGGTTTAGGGTGGAGTCGCGAGGAGGCTCTTAGTTGCTTGTGGCGTCCTCACGTTGTATTTGCCTATTGATTTTTGCTTTAGCAGTGACACATAGGCGGTGTGTTTTAGTCCGGCCTAAGCAGGATGTAGCAGGATGTCAATAAAATATCATAATTTTAAATTTGTTCCCCCCCAGGGTACTACGACCACCAGGTGGGGCATCAAGCTTCTCCCTCGGCACAGATGAAGACAGCACCCCTCAGCGCAAGAACAAGATGACCTCCAGCATCTTTGCAGAACCTGATGACCCCCACGCTCATCGAAGGAACAACCCACCCAGTAATTCAGTCTAAGTTCATTTTACAATATCAGCACCCAAAGCAGAAAATATAATACTCAAGCAGTGGTTTGTGTTTTGCAACAAGGAGGTATAATTGCTTTTAGATGGGCAAGTTTAATCTTGCCAAACAAGACATAGCCACCAGAATCCTCAAGTAAGCAAAAATCAGGAAAAACATTGGAGTGTTATTTAGTACTTTTCCATTTAGGTTGTCAGAAAGAACATCCCACAAGTGTGATAGCCAAAAAGCCCCGAAGGACTGGGATAAGGGTAATTTGAAGCCGGGCTTTAGTAAGTGGAGTTAAGGAGCAGCTCTCCATGGAAAGAAATAGGTCAGTTAAAAATGTGTCAATTGGTGAAACGTGCGGCCTTGAAGAGACACGAGGGAAGTTTTACAACACAAAGAGAGGCAGAGCGGATATGAGACCTCTTAAAGGGCTTTGAGTTGTCAAGGTCACTGGAAACACACACAACCACAGCGATTCAATTAAAAATGTACTGTAGGGTTTAGTAGTTTATATATTAAAACAGGTGAAACTCGAGCCAAACATCATTCACTCTTTATTGTTTGTAATTAAAAATGTTGTATCACCCAGCTAGACAGTGTTTGGTTAAAGCCCTCGGGAAAAGTAAAGCCATATAACTCAAGATTTATGTTCATAATAAATAATAATAAGACGTAAAAACTAGAGCCCGACCGATTAATCAGCCAGCCGATAATATCTGCCGATATCAGCATATGAAGTGACTCATTATCGGCTAACTTTATCGCAGATGTGCGCTGATATTACTCGATTTATTCACCAGTCAAATAGCATTTCATCTGAGTTTCATTGTATGACACTAGCAGTTCTCTTTCACCAGCAGAGGGCGCTTTATGGATTACAACAAGCATTATCACTCTGAGTGTCGAGAGGTGACGCACATACATGTTCAGTTACTTTCCAGCTGAGTGACCATCTTGTCTTTATTTTATATCTTTTCAACAAGTGTTTGATAACTGCATTTGAGGGATCAATGCAATAAAAGTGTATCTATATCAATCTATCTCTTCAGATCGAACATAGATCACAGAAAGATATCGGCCGATATATCGGTATAAGAATTTTTTCTCTTCCTAATATCGGTATCGGCCCCAAAAATCCAAATCAGTCGGTCCCTAGAAAAAAGTATTAGAAATCAGATTCATCAAAAACTAAAATAGTTAAATGTAAGTTTATAGTAGATGTTCCTGATAATGGGGTTTCAAATGAGGTTATCCTCGTGTATGAAATATGAAAAGTACTCATTTTGCAAACTACTACGGTGAAAGAATCACACGGCAGCTAATTCACGATTTACACCCAGCAGTAGCGTCCTCTTTGGTTCAAGTGCTGACCCTCACAGATAGTCAGTGTTGACAACTGCTTCCTTTTGGTTGGGGATGTTTAGTTGCGGACGTTGATGTTCAGGTTAGAGCAACTTGTGCGTTGGCGGGGCGACATTAGCTCGTTATAAATACAGCACTGGCTAACACTCCAAAGCTATCACTTAGCATTCAGTTCAAAGCTTTGGGAACAAATGTGAGCCTCGAACTTTTCATGCCAATTGTTGACTCTGACATGGAGTTACTATTGAGTGACCAGTTTAAATGAATATTAGCTACTGTGCTACTTTTGCGTGCTCTTCTAAATTCTTAACGACTCAAACAAACATACTGGGGTTGTCATAATGCCAGAATTTCAAACTCAGATATGAAACTGATTAGAGAGTAAGGAATGACGTGCAGGAAAGGGGCCGCAGGTTAGAATAAACCAAGCTGCCTGCTTCGAGGGATTCAGCCTCTGAACATGAGGTGCTCAAACTTACCACTAGGCCAACCGGCGTCCCTAATGTCTTGTTTTTTAATTACTGAAAATGCAGTCAAACTCCTTCACACTGTCTAAATTGCAAAAATGCATTGCCAACCTGTGCAGTTAGACAGAGCGCTGCAGCGTTTGGTTAAACATTGAACTGAAGAGATTTTATTGTATTTTTTTAAAACCTTCGAACAAATTGTATCGGGCTGCAAACTCCTGATGGTCACATTCACTATTGTTGTGGGTGGAGCATGGTGGATGTCAATCAAAAAGGGATCAGCCATGCAGACAGTCTTGCGAAATGATCCAAACAGCAAACCAGCTGTTCTTTAAAAACTACTCTGTGTCATTCACTTTTGTTTTTACTCAAATGTTAGCAGATGCTTCATGAGTCTTAACTTTTATATCATGTATGCATTTTTGCTGTTTAACGCTCAGTTTCCACTGGGGGTTTTAAAGCTGAGATATTTAAAAGTATAGCACAAAGAATACAATTCAAGCCCTGCAGCAGACAGATTCCATTTCAACTTGAGGCCGTGAAGTCACCCACAGGGATCACATGCTTCCACGCTGACCGTTTTGTAGGAAACCAGTTACATGGTGTATTAGATTTCCTGAGTGTGTGGACAATGAAGAATCTACCTTAAAATCATCTCTTCAGCCTGTGACCTCTGCAGACAGCAGCTGCAGACAGTGCAGCCTCTTCCTGCTTGCATTGTTTCTCTTGGGTGTCGATCAAGTTTGGGGGAAGCTTGCATAGTTGAACCATTTTACTGGATACAGCTGGATGAGGATATTCGATTCTCGAGGTTTATTACTATAACAGCTTTCATAAGCATTGTGCGATCTGTCTGACCCGGGGATGAACTCCAGGTGTAAATGAGCCGGGTTGTTTACTTTGGCATACCATCTTGTGTAGTTCCTCTTTTCAAATCCACATTGTCTATTCTCCATATGAGCCTCTTCAATCGAGAACAACGTGCACTCTGTTACCAATGCTGTCCTACAGTACATATTTATATCTTCGACCCGTTACAGCTTCAAGCCCTTTTATAATGAAAAAGTATTTTGCTATATTGTGCACACAAAGGTCCCACTATGTTTGCATTAAGTAGCCAGTGGGAAGGCTTCAGTTTCATCATCGTGTAAGAGCCCGATCACACGGAGACGCGTCACTCTCAGGTGTAGCCGCTCCAAAAACACCTAAGCGCATCCAGGGATCAAAACAGCTGAGCGCCTGTGGAGCGTGGCTTCTAGCGCATACAGGCGACCAAATAAAATAAGTCGGAAAAAATTGATTTGACCAAAGGTACAGCTCTCTCCAATGCTTTGCTGTTAGCCAAGGAGGGGGGGGAATGTCTTCAAATGCGTTGGTAAAGCGATCAACTTGATTTGATCGGCTGCTTCGGCCAAAAATGACATTAACGAGAGTTGCCATTGAGAATTAAAATATTCTAATTCTCAGCTTGGCCCTCAGAAAATGTCAAGACAATGTTGTGTTTACTTGGAATTATCCGTAGAGCTCACTGAAGTTCCAGTTTAATAGGGACTTGTTTACAGTCCAGTCTGGAGTTTATCTAGAATTAAAAGGACATTAGTTCTGGAAAGACATGTTGTTGTCTTGTTTTTTGTGTCCTCTCTCAGTGTCATGGAAACTGGGTTATATTTCAATTTGAATTGTACTCGTGTGAAGTGAAAAAAAAACCAAAACTTGCATCTTATAACCCCAGTAAAGTGTTGTTTTGTTCAATCGGAAAAAATGAGAACTTTTTTGTGAGTTTGAAACAATAAACTGAAAGACTAGACGACACTTTAGGGTGGACCAAGTTACAGCGCAGCAGTAGAAGCATACTGTATACAGATTTGACTTCTTTCATGATGGGCTTCATGTGACCAACTCATCAAGTAAATATTAAAGCAGCTGCAAGCCTTTCCCGTCTGTTTCTTTCGGTGCATTATTTGAAACTCCTGCAGAAGGCTTCAGTCAATCCTTACTGTCAGTCTGCTTCATCCTCGGGTGTTTCTGTTGAGGCTGCTTCGTGCTCGAAGGAGCAGTTTGGCCTTGACAGTTGGATGTGAGGTTGCTAGATGAAAACTTCACTTCAATGTTCAGTCGTCCTTTTCAGTCAGTTGACAGCACAAACGTTCCCGGACTTGCATTTTTGCGACGTGAGGAGTTCCCTTAACCTCCTAAAACACAAACTGGAACTCCACACAACTGGAAGAGAACACAACTAAATGGAAGTTAGCACTCCTAACTCTTGTTTTCTTTATACATTAAATGAAAAATGTAAACGTAAAGTAAAGCAAAAAGGGGCTGAGCCTTGTAGGAATAATATCACATGAACATAGTGGTTGTGGCGCTGGCTTTCATTAAGGCACTGCTCCTGGTGTGAAGATTATTTTAGTTGGTTAGAATTAAAAAAATCTTCTACTCAGAGTTCTGTGTTGTGCTGGTATGATGATGATCATATTGCACTTCATAAAGCATGCTGTCCTCGCCGGGTTTTTTCAGGCGTTCAGATTCCAGAGTTGTTGGCTTGTTCAAGTGCCCTCAGCCTCTGCCCACATGACGAGCACTCTGTAATCAGAGAGGACGCCAAGACTACCAGCAGCAGCATGATTGCTCTTCCTGTCCTCAGGCCTGTTTGCCTGTGAGGTCAGCGGCGTTTCTCATAGACACTGTACAACATCATGCACCCAGGAGGGCTATAAGGTTAAGTAGTGGGCTATGTGCTGGAGTGATGATAATGTAATGCACCAGTCTGGCCCGTGACTCGGGTTTAATCCTCTTCCATTTTCTATTTGTTGCCCACTACCCAGAGAACTGATCAGCCTCAGAAATGTGGAGCCAGTAATGAAGGAGCTTTTGTGGCATGATCGAAGCTCTCTACTGTGCTGACTCACTTCACTCCATTAAAAACAATGGACACTCCTCCACTTCTTCAGCCGCCGTTGTTCCCCTCATGACAAAGATGGCCTGTCTGTCCCTCCCCGGCCCTCTGAGCTGGAGCTGGAGAGAGAGAGCTGTTACCTTATGTGGCTTTGGTTAGCACAGCCTGCTTTCTCGCTGCGGGCCAAACTCTGTGTTTTAAGGCTCTTTCTGCTAAAGGAGAATGCAGGCGCTACAGCGTTATGTGAGTTTTGGCACCCGGGTCGTCTGCCTGGAAGTGTTCCACTGTGTTTCTGGGTCTGTTGCAGACGCCCAAGCGGATTTGATGATGTCTCCTGTTGTTTCTCAGTGATTTTGTGTCGTGTTATTTCAGTCAAATTCCCTCCTAAAGCTGATGTTTTGTTAAATCGGAGAAGATGAATCTTGTGGTTAGCACAGTTGCCTCATGGATTTGAAACATTTGGGCCTGGGGTGACTAATTGGATTAGCGTCCATATGGCATGACTCCATGCTCTGAAGCCTGAGTCATGTTTTGTCATATGTCTCTAGTGTTTCCTGTCTAACTTCAGTTTAATCTATCGGCTGGAAAGTGAGAAAATAAAGCAGTCATGATGGCTTAACAACAACCTCTGTGGGTTTACTTGACCCTGTTTACATCGATTTAAAACACTTAGCTGTAAAAGCTAGAGACGTCTTTCTCTCTGTGCAACAAGAACATGATGACATCATGTTTCATGACTTAAAAACCCATTCATAATTATGTTTTAGATGTTTTCAAACATAAAGTGTAATACTTAAACATTACTTTCAAAAAATACACAAGCTTCAGCTCGTACAGATGTACGTAATATTTGACATCAGGGCCAAGAAATTACGTCAAAATATTCCTGTAAAACGTTTCAAATGTCTGATGACTCATCCTGCACTCAGGGGCGTTTACTTTTTTTTTTTTTGATCAATTAAAAAGTTTTGGAAAGGCTAATGTCCAATCAAATTCATCCTAACGTTATGTCCCGCCTCCTATGTTGTGATTGGTTCCAACCCGTTTAAGTTCCGCTTCATGGGGACTTTAATGCTCTGCTTGTTAAAATGTGAATATTTTAATCATAGAAAATTCGAATAGAATACGATCGATTATTTGCTCACACAACTTTTCAGCTTGTGTTTTACAGATTCTAGGAATATGATGGATACTCTAAGAAATGACATCCAGATAAGGAAACAATCACTTCCTGACTCGTTCCCTCAGTCTCGCTCCGCCTTTACTAAATGTGTTTTTTTTATCCATCCGTCTCTTCTCAGCCGGGGCACCCACAGGAACCCTGTGCGGGGAGCCCTCCGCCCCCCTCAGGCGTTGCCAGCAGCCTCTTCTCTTCCCCAAAAACCCCGAGCCGGAACTGACCACCATCCACAACTCTGGAGCAGCCCTGGTGTGGAGCCAGAAACAAGAGGTACGTCTCATTTGGACAGACAGGCACTGTTTCCAAAACAGAGCCGAGGCCCAGCCTGGAGCTAAAGAGCACATGGTCGTAGATTAAGTATAAATCCAAACAGTTCAGTGGAAAAAATCATGGGGGGGGTGGATGACTTTATCCATCCATTTGAATCAGACCCAGCATGTTGTTTTGATAGATATACTCCACTGTAATCCATGTGGAGGTTTCATTTTTATGCTGGGAATCTGTCAGTCCACACGGCCTGACGTTTGGAAATGTTTGATTGTATCATTTAACGGAGGTGTTAAGACACAGAGACACTCGACATCTATTACCAGAAGAAAAAAGACTTCAGGTGTCTGCTAGGTAAACGAAGGCAAAGCTTACCTACCAGGAACATTAAAATATAAAATGCACAGAAGCTTCTTCTTGACTTCAGTATTATTTTCTGTTGCCTTTGTATTATCCAACAGCAAGGGCGATTTAAAATCTGATCATAAATCAGAATAAGAAGATCTCGTATTCTCCTCATGTTCACCTTTAATGTTGTCAGTCTGTGAAACCTTTAGAGTAGCTTTACATGATTTGCAGCTCAAAAAACTCAAAAAAAATGGTTAGTTTTAGCTGCTGCCTCTTTAAGGCCTCCCTCCCCACATGTGCCCACTCTCCTCTGATTGGCCAGCTCTCTGGAAGCCTTTCTGGGGGGCTGAACGCTGCAGGGCTGCCAGGGGAGGGCTGCTCTCCAGTGCTGCGAGAAGAGAGTCTAAGTAACCGGCTTACATAGAGGCTTGAAGCTGTCTCAGGAAATTCTTGGTTTCATATCGGGGAACTATCACGTGAAGTGGTTTAGCGCCCTCTGCAGACTTATCCTGGTTTTACTCCAACATACATTTATGTCATGATCTGAAGCTTTGCCCACGTTGAGTGTGGACATCCAGCATTGTAACACTAGATGAGAGTTTTAAAAATGGGGATCAGCAGAATAGGACACAGACATTCACTCATCTTCTTCGTAGCATCCATGCTTTTTTGTAGTTGTTACAACATTCAAACTTTCCGAACTGGAATCACGTGAACACACTGAAGTCGGAAGAACGACTTCCCAACATCCGAGGAGCACCTGAATGCAGCATAAATAGATGTTGGAAATGTAGGGATATAAAGAATAATCTGGATAAAATAAGAAATAAAGCAATAAGTTGCTAAAGACTGTTGAAGAAAAGAAAGCTACGTACGCAAACTGCAGTGTTGAAGAAATAGACAAAATGTACAAAAAGTGCAGCACTGAACAGCAGACGTATTTCAAAGTGGGCTCAATGTAAAACAAATCTGTGTTATCCAGCTTAGTATCAGTATTGCACACTATAGTGTTTTTGATTTTTTTGAAATAAACATGAATGTTACGGTGTGGTCAAAGTCAGGAGTCTGACACATTTGTCTCTTTTTTTCTTCGCAGGTTGAAAACGGCCAAGAACCAGCAAATGATGGTGAGTTTCCAGAACTCTTCAGTTGTTTATGAAGATGCTTTGAAAGAGTTCGTCCCACTCTCACTGCGTCTAAACAAGCAGAGCATGACTTAGATTATCAGTGAGTAGCTCCATGGTGCACTTCACTTTCCCCGTCCCTCATTCTGCTGGCATACCAGAACTAACCTTTATAAAGATACAGTACTCATGTTCTCCCTCTCTGAGTCAACATCACATGATCCCTTTGATGTGGGGGTTTCCCCTGTCATAATGGCTGCTTGCTCCGTAGTCAGGCAGCTGTTCTGTGATGGCAGGTATGAAAAGCTTTTTATTAAGGTCCAGGTGCGTGTTCGTACGAGAGCAGCTGGCTCCACGGATAATGGAGGGTTTGTCCGATGTTTTCTATGAACGTTAACAAATTAAAGCTCAGTCATTGTCCCTGTTATTCAATGTAATCAGAATGTATGTGCACTCAAAATGAGCGGTGTCACGGGTCACACATCCCACGGTTTGGATCGGATCACGGATGTGAATCACGGAACGGTTCAGGTTTTCCGTATCGACCAAAAAAAAAAAAAAAAAAAGACTGCATTTTAACATCACTGCAAATCAAAATGCTTCTCCTTGAATCTTAATGTATCACGTCCTCGACACAGTGATACAATTCCAATAATAATAATCATAACAAAGTTAAATAAACCGGAACTCAGATTTTAACACTTTCTAAACATCTAATTTTAACAGGGCCGATTAGAAACAATGTTTGTAACCCCCCTTCATCAACTTCACAAACACTGGACAGAAATCTTACTGTTTGCTGTTATCTACCGAAGTTATTAAATTATTATCTTTTTTTCTTGTTTGAGCTTTGAGGATGTTGAACACTGTAGCGTGCGACACGTTTCTGTGTGAAAGAAATATATTTAAGAAGGCTGGAATGTCTTCCTGTACAGCGGGTCTACATGGCACTATTCAAACGCTTCCTTCTTTTCACTGACACTCTGCACGAGGATTTAGAGGCTACACCATGTTTAACCATTTTCCATCAATCTTACCCCGTGCAGCCCCCACATTTCTCAACGATGGCGAGGCAAAAAAACGAGCCTTCAGCTGTAGAAATTTGACGCTGATTTAACATGTGCCTTTTCATCGTTTGATCACAAACCACAATATCTGAGCACAGTCTGCTTCAGTCATGATAATCCAATACTGCCTATCTTCCATAAAAAGCCTAGAGCTTCATTGAGTTATTCCTTATTGGTATAAAAGCCTGCTTTTATTTCAGCCTTTTATGTGGTTGTAGTTGATAATATGTGTGTGTGTGCGTCTCCTTTTTAGCGGCGGAGAATTTCCCCTGCGTGTCGGTACGTCCCAAATGTGTGACCTCAGTAAATCCAGCTGAATACATAAATCAGTTAACATGTCTCCTCTTATTTGCACAGCCTTCAATTAAATGTTTGTACAAAGAGGACAGTGGCACCTGAAAACGGGAGCAAAAGCTGCAGTAAATGTAAACCCGAGAGTTTAACATGTGAGTGTCTGGATGCTGAACGAGCAGGAGACTGTGCAGTCCTAATATCTGAGGCACCAGTCGTACAAACTCATAACTAATACAATTCTCTCTGCAGCAGTAAGGCTTGATGCCAGATTAGTTCAGGGTCCTTTTGGGCGACAAAAACATTCCAAATATGTGAAAAAAACTAAACCGTTGCTCTTCTCTGACATTTACGCCATAAAGTCTCCTCCAATTCGCTCATTCTGCAGTAATTCAGCCGCTAATGGACAACAAGAGCCCACTGCTGCAGCTCTGTGATTTTATATCAGACCTGGATAACCTCAACTAAGTGCTCTACCTGCCAAAAACCCAAATGCTGTCACTAGAGTCTAAAATTCATTGCTTTGGGGCGCCGGTAGCGAAGTGGTTTGTGTGCATGTCCCATGTACAGAGGCTGTAGTGTTTCAAGCGGACAGCCCGGGTTTCCAATCCGACCTGTGGCTCCTTTCATGCATAGTCATTCCCCACTCTCTCTGACTCTACTCCACTGTCCTATCTCTAAAATAACGCCCCCAAGTTAATTTCTTCATCATATTAGATTTACACTTTACAACAAAGCAGGAACACAAAAACACTGCTAGTTCGGGATTCACCAATAAAGCTCTTTCTGTAATTCTTAAAATTCTACTAATTTCATTTGATGGGGAATTCAACGTATCGGTCATAAATTTGTTGTCCAAAAACGAAGGCAGCCGCTAAATCTGTGAATCTGTGACTTTGAAGAAAAGAAAACGCTCAGGTACAGCAACTGCCTGTAACTGATTTGTGAGTTTTCCATCGTGTTAGGTAGCGTGCAGTCAGTGATGGTGGCCGCTGCTATTGTGGTCATGACAGCGCACGTCTCAGAATTGTAAACTGGTATGTTGGTTGCACCAGTATAACGGACGCAGCCAACGACAGTCCAAAGACATGCTCATTAGGTTAACTGGTGACTCTACATTGGCCGTAGGTGTGAATGCGAGTGTCTGTACTGATTGGCAACCAGTCTAGCGTGTACCTCGCCTCTTGCCCAATAACAGCTGGGATCAGTTCAAATCCCCGCGACCTGAACGGGGAAAGTGGTACAAAAAATGGATGGATGGATAGATAGATCGGACAGCTGAGACATGGCATGTTGGGAGGAGGACTATAGCCTCCGTGCATGGGGTGCACATAACCACTAAGCTATCAGGCGCCCCGTGTCACCCTGCTTCAATAACTAATATGTGACTGTAAAATGTTCTGAACTAATGAGTTCTCTTGTGTCTGCAGAGTGTCCTGACAACGCAGAGCAGGAGGATCAGGAGCAGCAGAAGGAGACGCCACAGCCCTCTACCCCGTCGGGAGGTGCCAATGCCGCCGCTGCAGGGGGCCGAAGAAACCCCCCAGGTGGCAAGTCCAGCCTCATCCTGGGTTGAAACCACTTCTATTTTTGTTTTTGTTTTTCATTCAAACGCTTTTTTTATTTTTTAAAGATAAAAGCCCCCCACCACTCTTTCCCTCCTCATCGCCCCCGTCACCTTCCTCCCTTCCTTCACCGCCCTCACATGCTGTCACGTCCATGGACCCCCGTGTCCTGTCCCTCCACCCTCAGACCTTTTGTTTTGATCCTATTTTCTATTAAAAAAAAAAGAAAACTGTTGACAAAAGCACTTTATGTATCTCTCTCTGCCCCCCCGCCCCCCCCTTTCCATTTCAGCCCATCCTGTAGTGCATCGCGCCTGCTGGGAAAGGCATGACGTTTAGCTTGTCCCTCACTCTCCCCTGTTGTAAATGGTAAAGGAAAAAATACATAAAAAGATTTGATGCGTGGATTTCTAAATACAATAAAGATTGATATGAATTTGCTGTGGCTGATTCTTTTTTCTGAAGTAAAAGGTGTAATAATCGTGCTCGACTCCTCCACACTGGTGCACCAAAGGCTCATCAAATGGAGCTGAATGTGAATTTGAGCCTAAAGGCTGAGAGCAGAGGCGGGCTCTACAGACTGGAAAACCTGCCGAGCTAAAATAATCCCAAAAGCTGCCTCAAATTCTGCCAAAAGAGAAAGTGCTCGATCTTTTCATGACGTCACTTTCAGGACATTTGGCTCCCTGTCTGTCTGCGTTAGGAGAAGCGTTTCCTTTTGTTCAGTTTTTATTTGGATTTTTCAAACAAAGTTTGGTTAAGCAGGTCAAGACATTTCCTCCAGATGATGTCATGTTACCTATGAAACAACGTCACTCCCACATCCACAGACGTCCTTATATTGTCTGTGAGCTTATTCGCCTCTTTAAGCAGCAGGAGGAACACATTATACGTTCGTCTCATTTAGAGATTCACCCCTCGTGAAATCAAAGACAATAACATTTAAAATGACAATTTAGCCGATTCGAATATCGATGTGTTTTTTATCATGTCTTTGTAATCCTTCGTGTCTGTTCTTCAAATGAGCTTTGTGTTTGGATCAATGTCATAGTTTTTGTTTTCACATCCGTTTAGCTTGTTAGTTCAGTTTAGTTTTGATATTTGAAAGATTTCTAGTTTAGTTTTTATTAGTTTTAGCGTTGGCTTTAGTTACTTTGTAAAAAGGGATACTTGACAGCAGAGGCACTGCTTGTCAACAGGCAAGGCAGGCAACTGCTTGGGGCCCCAGACCAGCAGGGGGGCCCAAACAGTGGCGGAAAATTTGCACATTTTGCAATGAGTAGGAAAGCTCCCTAAGGGGGCCCCATAGGACTGCACTCATTCTTGTTGCCCTGCTGAGCACTGGTTGAAGGGGGGGCAGTCACAGGGCCCCCCAATCGATTTTTGCCTAGGGCCCCAACAGACTCTAGAATCGCCACTGCTTGACGGGCACGAGACTAGAAAAAGTGACAAATGTAAGCTTCATACAAATGTACAATTTCAAATCAAAAAGACAAACTATCATAACCATCCACAAAAGTCTTGACGACCGGTTGACGAGCCTTGGCCCATTAATTATCTGCAGTCAGCAAGCTTTTCAAAATTGAAACCAACGTGCTGGAGACAAATCATTAGAATCAGCTACGTGTCCCTCAGTGTGCCTCAAGAGTCAAAGACCAAATAACTGTGAAATTGTTGCACATATTCAGACGACACAGAGAGAGGGAGCAATGTAACATAACTACATACAACATGAGACTAATAACTGCATGGATGCTTTCAGCAAATCACAACATTTGATTTACCTTTAAATAAGTACGGTGGCCCAGAGTGAGAGAAAAGGACATTTCACAAAACACAGTGGTATTTCACAAAACACAAGATTTAAAGTCATCTTAAGAGGGACTTAGACTTCGTCTGATTTGAATTTATTTTTAATTTGGAACAATAGTGACCATTTCTTCGTATCTTGGGTGAACACTAAAATGTAGGTTGCATCAGTGATATTGTATTTGTTTATCTTACCTTCTACATGTTTGTTTTATGTAAAACAAGCTAAACTAAGTCTTTGCTTTCTCCACATTTAGCTGTACCAGTTTGATGACACTTAACACTTGCATACCTGTCACGTGTGTAAATCACAGGCAGACCTGAATAAAAAGTCACTGTCAGAATCATTTCCGTGACTTTTTTTCTCCACCCTGAGGAACAAGTCGACTTTCTTCACACTCAAACCTGGAGCTGCCTCAGAAAATTGTGTGGCACGGCGATGTGTTCAAGCTCTCGTCTGCTGTAAAAGGCATGCAGAGGTCACTGAAGACCAGGAAGAGAACTTCCTGCCCTGGAGAAATGCCAGGATGTTGGAGTGCAGTCAATGAAGGCTTGTTCTCAGTAAGAGCTGTGAACCCACCGGGGGAAGTCCTGTGCTTTTGATTTTACCTAAAGACACAGTGTCAGACCGGATCTCTTGTACTTCTTAATGTCCAAAACATATTAGAAACAAGTTATCAGTGTCAACTAGTTTGGGTTAAAAATGTAGGGAGTTGTAGGGGAGACTGGGGGCCTTGTAACATGTCTAACTGCACCAATCAGGAATAAGATATTGCACCTGGTCTGTGATGATCCCTCTCTGCCTGCGAAAGGACCAATACCGAGGTCAGACTACACGTTATTAAGCACGACTAGCCTATAGCCCCATCCAGCAGACCGGTATAGGGTTTCAGGACCCGCCTGCCCAGTGTACGATGTCATTGTGAACGACAATCAAGACCACGTCTGGGACGCCTTACGACCTCCGGACATAAGCTCTAGCATGTTAGATTTTTTTTCTACGATGTGTTCCGACAAGTCAGTGACTTCGATCAAAGAGAGCACAGCGCTCTGCAAGCGCAAAAGTCACGAGCGTAAACAAACGAAATGGCGAAGCAAAAAGAGAATGATGAAATGTGTGCTGCGAGATAGAAGTTTGAGACAAAGGAACATGTTGACGATCTCTGGCAACAGCAGTTTTCTTGTTTTGTTTACAGTCTTCCCTTCTTCCTTCCTACGTCATCATGTCGTCGTGATGATTGGTCATTGGTTACCACCTTGTAGTCCGTCATGTCTGTCGGTCAAGTCACGGCATGAATTTGTGGCTCTGCGATCGCCTTATCTGACACGTTGACCATGGTAACAGACAAGAAGATTGTGTCGTCTGACCACGCCATAAGTGAACACTTGATGTTCAGTTAAGTGATGCTATGTGGAGGAAATCTAAACGTTTTGCGGGGATAGTTTATGATTTTATATCTGTTGTATGCAGGTTTAATCTTGACAGAATGCAAGCATCAAACTTGGAACAGCATGCATGCACTGAAGTTGTGTACGTGTGAGGACACCAGTACATTGCTTGTAAAAACTTTTTATGACTGTTAAAGGTACAGTATGTAGAATTGCATGCTAATGTTTACATTAAAATATCTGACTTAAATTAAAAATGGACTAAACCCATGTTATATATATTTTTTAGTTGAGTACTTACATCACCTCAAATATTTCCAAAAGTTATCAAAGCCAGAGAAATCCGTAATTTTATAGTTGTAACGTGACGTGTCTTATAGGCGGCCGCCATGACAGACAGGAAATGTTGATCGTTGTCAAGGAAACACCGGATGTTACGTCAAAGACCGCTGCATAAGCTAGCGCTAGCTGTTACTGAAAGCTGCCGTTCTGTCGCTGTATGTGCTGCTGTGATAAAAAACGTCATGTAAATTATACTTGGATACATCGTCAGTACACATATTGTCTTTCTCAGGTCGGTTTCACCCGTTCGTATTGATTCAACACGGAGTTTGTTCGTTTTCTCCCATAATACCCAGCGAGCCTCAACGTCATCTTTTGTTATTGTTTTGATTGAGAGCCCCCTTACATACTGTACGTTTAATAAGTAGAACAAAGATACACGTTAGCATCATGAAAACTGTATCCAAATAGTCCAAGAGATTTCTGAGTTAAGACATAATATTTTACAGTCTATGGTTAAGACATCCAAACTTCACATCGTTACAATCGTCCCCGGTCTCCCCTACTACATCATTTAAGCTGTAGAAACATATGCAGCTCTGCAGCTTGCTCTCTTCTCCTGCTGGTCATCAGCTAATCAGTAAAACCACATTAGAAACAGACTCGACTCTATCCCCCTTGATCATCCTACTAATCTTTCCACAAAGACGCGGAGATTACCATTTTCCTCCCCCACAGCCATATGTCAACTTATTTAACTGATGTCTGTGATGAATGTGTGCCAGCATCCTTCCTCATTTGCAGCTTCAATTTATTGACGGGGGTCATTACAGCATGTGGGCTCCAGATGAGGCCATGTGCGCTCCCAGGAGAGGAAGAGGAGATGTGAGCGTGGACACGGATGGAGGGGAAATGAGGTGAGTCATCTCTGAGTGACGCTGCACGCAATCAGTCAATCAATAGGAGTCATTCAGGCGTGCTGCACTGACTCAGCAACTCATCCAAGGAGGAGGAGAGAGAGGGAGAGAAGTATAGGAGAAAACATGCTCTTGATATGTTGATGATGAAGAAGAAGCAGGATTAAATATGTCAATATGCATCTGAAATTATAAATCCTCTGCTGTTGTATCAGGAAATGTAAAGGTCTTCCTGTACTCTCTCTCTCTGTGAACAGAAACAGAGACTCCTACAGTAATTGTGTTGCAGTGTCAAAAATATACTGCTCCCCTCCAACCAGAAGCCCTAAACTGGAAGCACTGTTTGCCAAATTGACAGGCCTGTTTCCGTAGTGACAAAGGGAGTGAAAGAGCCCTCCTCGCTGTGCCTGCTTCTTGCTCACATGCATAACTGGATGAGACAAGAGGAGGGGGATGGATGAAGGGAAGAGCAGAGACCTTTTTTCATCCTGTCCCAGAGGGAGGCAGAGAGAGAGAAAGAGGGAGAGAGGGGAGGGTATGATTTCCTTTTTTATTCATCCCCAAAGACGGTGAGAGCTTTTATTGATGTTATTGATGTTGAGTTTACAATTCTCCCAGGACTGTGAAGACTTAATGGAGCTTATGGAGGTAATTTCAGCTTCACATTACAGTAGTCAACATCTTGTTCATAGTGATCTAAAACCCAGTGAGGAATACATGACTATGATTTAACTTTTTACTTTAAAGATCCCATTAAATCAAGGTTTAGGTTTTTATCTGATATGTCATGACGGGCTCAAAGGCCAAGGCAAATCATTTGATTAAGCTGATTTATTTACAAAAAGATAAATTAGATCACAAAAAGAGATGAGGTTTGGATGTCAGGAGAGTCAGTATAGTGTAAGTGAGTGGGTGTGTGAAAAGTGTATTGAGCATGTGTTGGATGGAGAAGGAGGATTTTGAACCAAACAAGGCACATGCAGGAAGTCTCTCTGAGCGGACTAAGATAGCAGCTTTTATAGTGACTGTGAGCATGGGGCTGATTGGACAGCCACGCCTACCAACTACACGTACCTGCAACATGAGAGAAGAGAAGGCACAACCTAACAGGCTGCAGGGCCGTCACACATATAAAAATGTGCAAAAGTGTTCCATTTTATTTTGTTAATCTCAGTTTGCTTCCTGTTTTATTTTCTCATTTCCTTCTTTTGTCTTTCTAACTCATTTGTGAAATGTTACTGGCCCTTTCCGAAAGGCCACAATTCAGTATGGAGTGCGTACTTTTCTGTAGGGGGTTTCAGTAGACTGAACCCTCGTGGTCCTTCAGGGGGCATTTTTTGGGTCAACCTTAGTAGACTGAACATTTCAGCATGGATACTAACTTCCGGGTTTTGTGCAGTATGGTTTGGATGCATCCTTTCAGGAAATGAGTTAAATTTTAACTCCCACAATGCAGTGCGAATGTAAATGTTAAACCTCACTTCACGTGCGCCTCCAAATCCTAAAAACAGAAAACACGAGGATGAATGCGGCCGGTTCGGGTAAATGTTAAATTGTTAAATTGTTTACATACAATGTGAAGTTTTGTATTATTTACTGAGCCGTCGTGCATTTCACATCTGATTTGGAGTGTCAATAACTTCCACTTCCACTCTGAATGAATCAGACGAAGTAGGAACAAATATCGGCCTACTGTGCGCTAAGGTCCTAACAGGATACAGCACGGAGAGAAGGGACTGTCTACTGTCAGATTGTGTAGGCACTTTGCAATTCAGAAGCACCCACTGTCATATTCCTGAGTCCTCCGTTGGCCTTTAGTGTTTCCTGTTTCATTTTGTAGGTCTTGTCCCCAGTGCTTCATGTTGAATTGACTTCCTGCCCTTGTGTTTCCCTCCTCTTGGATTGCCCTCACCAGTTTCACCCGTGTCTTATTTATCACACCTTTCCTTTAGAAGGAGGACATACTGGCTGCTGCATTGTTGTCAGATAAACCAGCACTTCAACATAGCATGTTTCCTTAATGTCTGATCATATAGTAAGGTCAGTTTAGGATTTCATTCAATAGATATCTTACAGCTTGCTCCCTTGTGAAGAGCTTCAAATCTCGTCTTTTTATTCAGAGACATGTTTCTTCTTCTGCCTCTAGCTGGTGCTGTTTCTCCATAACAATTCTCCTCTGCTATAACTGGAGAGCTACATCAGACAGATAATCTCCTGTATGATATTTTATATCTTGTGTTGTTCTTTCTGTTTCTATCGCTCAGTTTGTTTTCTTCTGTCTCTCGTGTATTTGTTGTTGATTTGTTGTATGTTAAAGGCCCATTAAGGGACTTGCATTGAAAAGGAGCTCAGTCTGTATGGACTTGGGTTGGGAACCGGAGGGTCGCTGGCTCAAGTCCCGGTGCGGACCAAAGTACAGAAGCTGCACTGGTAGCTGGAAAGGTGCCAGGGCACTTCCCGAGCACCGCCGAGGTGCTCTTGAGCAAGGCATCGGACCCCCAACCGCCCTGGTGCAAGCCCTGCGTAGCAGTGTTCTGTTCTGACATCCCTCCACCAATGCATGTCCACTGTTTGTGCATGTGTGTGATTTGGGCCTATGTGTGTGAGAAGCATGTCTCTAAAATAACAGAGTGTATACCAGAATTTCCCTCAGGGATTAATGAAGTATTTAAAAACAAAAAAAATAAGAAAAAGTGCTGTAATATGTGGCATTGGTTTATCAATCAATCAATCAATCTTTATTTGTATAGTGTCAATTTATAACAAGTGTTATCTCAAGACACTTTACAAAAAGCAGGTCAAGGACCTTACTCTTTGTCTATTAATATTACAAAAGAGCAGGTAAAAAGACCCTGCTCATTGTTATGTTACAAAAAGCAGGTAAAAGACCTTACTTATTGCTATATTACAAGGACCCAGCTTAATCCGTCATAGCGTGACAAGAAAAAACTCCCTTTAACGGTCAGAAATCTTCGGCAGACCCGGGCTCATGACGGAACAGCCATCTGCTAAACTGCGCTGGGCTTGGAAATGGGATAGGGGGAGATGCCCAGATTACCCAGAGTATATATATACATACATATATATATATATATATGGTTCATACTTTTAAACACTAAATATATAGTTAATAAAAACCTTCTAATGTTCACCTTAACAAAGTTCACGAGTGGTTGTTGTTGATTCCACTCTTCGCAGCTTCTCAACTACCTAACCACATCAAACGCCTATTTAGGTCACGTGTTGCTGACGTTTTAGGCCATGTGGGTTGTTGTATAGACATGTACTTATCTGAAAGGTTCCAGTTCAGCTGCATCTTTTGTGACAGTCACTATCAGTATGTCTGCCGTCTGCCTGAAGCTCATAACCTTCCTTTGTCTCTGCTGCACGGCCCTGAGTGGCTCAGGTAAGACCCGTACATACAACACCCGAGAATGCAGGAAAAAAAGAGCTGAATAAAGTATTAAGTGAGAATAAACACAATAACCCTGAATGTTGGTGTTACTGTCTTTACAGAGAGCAATGAAGTGGTTCGGAAAGACGATGGAGGATCTGTCACAATCCAGTGCAGATTGCCTGACTCAAGCTCAGCATCCGTGACTGTGAGTCTAGTATCCCTGACTGTGACGAAGGGTCTCAATGATGACGACGTTTTGTTCCAAAGGAAAGGCTTGGAAAAAATTGTCATCGCTAAAGATTTCAAAAGCAGACTTCAGACGCATGGAGATTTCCCAGATTTGGACATTCTCATCAAAAACTTGACCTCTGACGACATGGGGCCGTACTGGTGCAAGTACCAAAACAGTGAGTCCGAGACGGTGAGAGGAAAAGGGTCTGTGCTGCTGCTGGTGAACGGTGGGTCTACTTTTAATTCTTAATCTTCATTCTCTAGATGTTGACGCAGTGTTTGTTTCTTATTCCAGGAAGATCAGTTAGTGTTATATGTTTAATCACAGACACATGTTGAACTTAAACTGGTTTATGTGAATGCATGGGCGTCATAGTGGGGGTGAAGGTGGAAGTCATTACTCAGGGTCCCAATGGAAGAAGGAGCATTGTTTGACTGTTAAATACGATGATTCACGATTATTTTCAGTGTTTAAAGAAGGAAAGAACTGAGGGCGAGTTACTTTAAATGTTCATGTCAAGACAAGTGAAGTTTAATTTCATGAAGTTAAATATTTTGTAAGATATCCATTAATGACTCTAAAGATGGCCTTAAGAACATTTATAAAAGGGGATATCTGTCTTATTTGTTTGAGCATATTTGACGTTAAAGTCCAACAAGTTAAAAAAAGAAACACAAGCTGCCTGATTCTGAAATCTGTGACAGGGTTGAAAAGAAATCCTCACACCATGGGGACTGATTAAAAACATAAAAAAATTGTATTTCTAAAAACCTGCTAAATGCTTTAAAAAGGTTTCAATTTCAGAAAGGTGCACACATGATAAACTCTTACTCATTCTTTATTAATAATATAAAAAGCAATAGAGATTTGAAATGTTCTCCACATTTTGGGGGAATTTTGTCGACTTTAAACGGGATGATTTGGCCATACCGTAACAACTCGCTTATATAGCCCCGTTTCGACCAAAGGCCCCCAGAACTAAAAAAGGATCAGGGACTTCTCTTCAAGGAACCAAAAGGTTTCTGTTGCCAATGGTTGTCTGCGTTTCCACCGCTGCATGAAGTTCTGGGCAGTTTATGCAAATCAGGCTGTATTGCTTTGCAAATGACTTCATTGATTAACAATGGAAAGAAGACGAGTGCTGTGTTTAGTGTCATTAAAGGAAAGAAGAATGAACACTGGATACCTCACTCCCCTCATTTCACCAAGACACACCTTTTAGGAAGAGAAATGATTTTAACCCCTGTGATGATTTTCTTAAAGTTAATATTAGGGTTAAGTATTTTTTATGATTTTGACATTTAAACTTTAGAACATTTTGAAGAACATGTTTATTCACATTTTATTGTGAATAAACAAGATCTGTGTAGGGATCATTTTAAAATTGTGTTTCTGAAAAATATTTGTAGTCACCAAAGTTAGAATATATTTTATTTAAAGATGTTTTTTTAATGGAGAATAAAAAATAAAAAGTAAACAAGCCCCTCATTATTTTATACAAACATAAAGTTAGATTATTTCTGTAGAAGTCAAACCAAGTTGTTTTATCTCCATGAATGAGTGAATAACTTAAAATAAACTTAAATAAAAACTAAACACATTTAAGAGATTAAAAACTATAAAGGTTTTAAATCCAGATTAAACCTCTGACTCTTCTGTTGTTTGCTTTTCCATTTATTTTTAGTTTAGTTAATTTGTTCTTAAAGTCATACTTAGTCTAATCTAATGTGTTTTGTAACTTGTTATCATTGTAACAGTCAAACTTTGATTAAAATAAATGTAGGGTAAAAACAATGGGCTCTTAGCTGTAGTCTTTTAAACACAGTGGGTGATCTAACACCCTGCTGTGACTGACCAATCAGAGCCATTCAGCTCTGCAGGGGCTGCATGCCCTATTGTCAAAAGTCCCTGGACCTTCAGAAAGTACATAACCCCTAGCAGGGTCTTTTTTTAGGGCTAGATCTTTTACCCCAGAACTACATTTCTACCCTGGTAGATCTGGTGGAAACGCACGTAGTTCCTCAAAAAGACCAGAGTTCTGGGGGATAGTTCCTCCGGTCAAAACTGGGCTCATGACATCAGATGTTGTTGAGAAAATATCACACTGTCTTTCTCGTGCTTAGTGATCAACAGGACGGGAAAGAGTGAAATGTTTGAAATAATGAAACGTTTAAAAGACATTTTTGATGTGAAGAGGTGGATATTACTTTTGACTTGTCTTGGGGGGTGCAGAGATGTCATCCCTTTCCATCACTGTGACTATACAGTGAGACGCTGCTGCTGTCTCTGAAGGTCAAAATTGCAATCAATGCAATTTAAAAACTGTAAAAAAGTTGCATTACTTTCAGACCTTAATTGCGTCGCATTTAATTGCATCGCGATGAAGGTGCCCTAATATTCATTTATGTATGTGTAGGGTTAACTTGGGCTGTGGTGGTGGGGCCCACATGGCCCACAGAACTCCTGGAAACACTCCTGTATGCTTTCTACCCGAGTCATTGCAAACAAAACCTGCTATGACAACCCTCCTTTCATTTTTACTTTTTTTTTGCAAACAAACGACTTTTGCAGACATTTTAGAGCTTTATTTAAGTACAGCATTTGTACTTTCTCCAGAACAATCTCTACACTGCACGCTGCCTTACCTCTTTATGTTGTCCTGGAGAAACAACATTTTTTCCACTGTGTATTTGTGTGTGGTTGAAAAGGCAATAAAGAAAGAAACCTGAAACTGAATTGGAAGGATTTGATTATAAATTAAAGTACAGAAAGCAAAGTGCTCAAATAATCTACTCCCAAAATGTTCCTGCCACAGAAAATGACATTACAGTGCTGAGGAAGCTTTTGGAAAAATAACCATTTTTGTTTAGCTTGAGTCTGACATGAACACACTGTGCTTTACAACAGAAACAGAGAAGAAGTGCGACCAATCCAACAACAGTCTGGTGATGGTGTCTGTTGTGATCTCAGCTGCTGTGCTGACCGGAATCATCCTGGCCTTCCTCGTGTGGTTCGTCAAGGTACCCTTGTGTGTAATTGTGTGAACGTGTGTGTCTCTGTGTGTGTAGGTGTATCTGTATGTTTGTCTGTTATGATTGATTATGTGTTATGACTCAGACAGGGATGAAACCTGGGGGAAGTTTCCATGTTCCTGTTATTCTAAAATGTACCTGTGAGAGAAAAACACGCTGTGAAGTCAAATGTATTCTTTCAGTATGTGAATCTAAAATGTTCAGTTACTGTTGAACTCAAGATAGAGTTTTTGATTTCCACTGTGTGATTCATTTTGTGAAATGAAACGTGTTTGAGCCTCTGAGCGAAACATAAACAAGCTGAAGTAAGCGCTGTCCCTCCCCGTAAGAACACAGAGCTCAGAACAACAAACCCAAAGTTTGACTTCACTCTTTTTTAGAAAGGCTTCACTAAATTACATATCTAGTTTGGATAAATTAAAATCTGCTCTCCTAATGTTTAAAACATATTGAAAGCAGAGCTGGGAACACGTCCACTAACCGTTATCAACTCTAATATTGTTATTCTTTTCAAATGATCAGAACCTTTAACTTCCTGTATCGTCGCTCTTACATGGTAAGATGGATCGTGGACAACCTGAGCAACAGCATAGCGCCTCCTGACCTTTAGAGAGCTTATTGAATAACAAGCCCAAACACCCGTCCCTCCCTCCCCAGAGCGTTTATTATAAAATGCTGCTCGACCTTCATAAATGTTCTTCCAGAGCGCTGCTAGACTGAAGAAGGTGGTGATATATCAGAAAGTTTCTTTTATTTGTAGCTTTTCCATACAGACACGTGTGTAATTTTGAGTTGTCTAAGTCGTCATGGCCTCTATTCTGTTTCCGAATGAATGAGTCAAACCAGACCTTCAAACAGCTTACAGGATGTTGGACATTTTGCTGTTTTAAAAACAGTCCTTAACACAAAATTGCAGATGAACTGTGACCTGATTAAAGAAGAAGATTGACAACACAGTAAACAGAAGTAAAAAAAGAAAAAAAGAAAAGGAGCCTACCTATCATAGTGTGCTGTAAGGAGTTGTATAACAGAGATAAATCTAACATGTTGACAACATTATGTGTTTACCAGACAAGGTCACGGCGCACCACAGAGAAGCCGGGCCGCATCAACAACAACGACGTGTACGAGGACATGCGGGGAACAATCAGGCGCTGAAGATGGTAGCGTGCAAGAAACCAACATGAAACTGCATCTCTGCACCGCTGAGTGCAAGTGAAGCATGTGGCGCAGTCTCTCTGCAGCAAGTCAGCAGAGAGACGGTTCAAAGACAATTAAGTCAATTAATAACAAAACTTTATCTGGAAGCAGTTGTAGCACATTTTTCTTCAGTTTGTCCTTCAGTATCAAAAAGTTGAATCTGCATTGTGTCCTGACCGTGATCATTTTGAAATGTACATATGTTCTTTATGTACAGAACTTTAACTCTTACTCTTATAAGTGTGTACAAAGTGGATACATACTTTTGCAAATGATGTGTTTTGCTTTACTTAATGCAGGCTTCATGTAAATGCCCTGACACTGTAATTATTGTAAATATAACTACATCAACATGAATAAAAAAACTTCTGTTGAATGAAAACATTTACTTTTAAAGCTCTTTCTTTTTAAGAGGATGGTGAAGATTTCCAATTAGTGAAATGTACTCTCAGAATGATGACACAGAAAAGACTTAAAGGGATTTAAAAATCTGTAATCATTTCACATTTGAATTTTATGTAGCGCTTTTTTTAAATTCAAGTCCTCGTGAGAATGAAAATGAAATACCAGGTTAAGTGGAAATCAGATATAGAGTTGATCATGTAAGTGTTCCTGAAAGTGATGTAATTATTCATTAAACCTTGGCCATTTCCCTCTGACATCACAATCACAGGGGGAAGAATAACCTCTTTCAAAACCTGACAGGTCTCTATCATTTCATCACTGATAGGACACAAAAGGAAGAACTGATGGTGTAAATCAGGAGCAGGGGCAGATAAGAGCCAGTGGGTGAACAGGGTCAGCAAGGGCCACCCTAGAAATCTGACAGCCTAACAACTTGTCAGATAAACTGCACATGCATGCCTGCAGACCTGCAACACTGCAGTATGATAATGTCATAACATTGCAGCTTCTCATCACGAGCCTGACATTACAGGCAAATATCAGCTGTATGAATATTTAAAATAACCTAAATACATTGTGCAGCAGATGTGTGTTTACTCTTTGTGGTTCAGGCGTTCAGGCGGTTTCAGTTTGTGCACAAAGATACAGTATAGTCTGTTTTTTTAAGACCGATGAGATGCAAACCTTTTGTATTTGCTCGAACTCAACATGAAAATGACAGCTTTGACTCAGACTTTGGTAATTCATCAGCAGCTCTGATTTAATGTAGATAACTCAAACATTAAAAAGGAGGTGACATGAGTCATTCAAACCAAGAGTCTGACTGTAATCTTTGCTGTAACAGTAACAACATCACAGCAGCAAACTATGTTCATGATCACTTCTCGTAATAAAACACCTTTTTAACAAGAAGTTTGTGGTTCACCCAACTTCAGCCAACCAACCACACACATCAAATCAGGACTTACTGTATGTCACTGTGGTTATTTTTCTTAAAGCCAACAGTGTGCTTTAATTCTGACCCAATTTTTTATTTTACCACAAGAGAATTCAAAGTTACTGTCAGTGATAAACCAGTGGAACAGAAATACCTTTTAGAAAAACAGTGCAGTAATTTATCACTGCTGCCAAGTGGAGCTTAGTGTGTGTCCACTAATGCAAACACTGCATCTTCAAACACAATCAATCAGGAAACAGGTGCCACAATAAAAGTCAAAAGACTGAAGGCAGAGGTGAGAGAGAGAAGGGTGCATTAGTCACTTTTAAAATGTCACTCAGGAAAAACAATCTCTCAGCAGCATGCAAGGATGTTTTTTTGTGAGACGTGTTGGAGTGTGGTCACAGGCTGTGACTTATGTTTCCTTCATCAACAAGCCAGAACCGAAGTGTGAAATGTCTTCATGCCTCATATGTATGTGGGGCAAATGTCTGAGATACGAGTATGTAAGTGTGGTGTTTGGGGGGGGGGTTGCACATACACATATTCGTCTGGTTTCAGAGGGTCCAGCGTGGAATGGAATGGAAACTGCTTTGAGGTTAAAAAAAACGGAAACAAAGACCCTACTTACAAGAAAACGACTTCAGCACATTTACAGCCAAGCCGTCTACAGGTCTACACCACAATGCTACAGTTAACCTTCATCTGATTTGTACGCTCAGCTAATGCTCCAAACTATCCACCATTTTGCATTAAAAGAATCAATATGTAACACCCCCCCCCCCCCCCCTGAAGCTAAGAAGAGAAAAAACCCAACCCTATCATAACACAGATGTCGTTTATCAATGGAAGGGTTTTGAATGGTGGCTGTGCGGCTTACAGAATTTGTCAGAAGCTGTTTTGTTTTGGTAGCAGGTGTAAGAGGGGAAACTTTGCCGTTCAGTTGGGGCTTTAAGAGGAAGGTAGGGGTTTGTGTTTGATCCAGATCTGATTAGTGTTTCTTTGGAAGCCCAGAGAGGAAATGACGAATGAATTGTAACTGGTGATGCATTTGTTATTTGTAAAAGTCTGACCTAAATATTTGTTGTATCTATTTGGGGAAAATGTTTTGCCAGAAGACAATTAAGACGTCCTAGATCATTTTTCTTGGTTAGTTTATTTGGATTTATAAAAAAAGTAAATATTATTTTGTCGGTTTCACATGCAAGAAAAGGAGCTAGACTCCTTCAGTCATGGACACAGAAGAGTAAACACATTTGATCTGACGTAGAAACCAGACCATCTCATGTGTTGTTCTCACTTGTCCCTCAGGGCTTCCGTAGTTTTCAGTAAAAGCCAAACACTTTTCAAAGCCTTTCTTTTGCACATTTGGATGTTTTGTGTTTAAAGCCTGCAGAAAAAGCTTCATCATGAGCGAGGACGCTGGCGTTTATGTCGCCGCTTTGCAATCCGTGACAAAATAAGCGTCCTTGGGTTTCTTGAAAGGCGCTCTATGTATCCAAGTTATTATGATTGTTTAGACGGCTTCCTGCTGCTAAACATGAGAAAACAAAGACACTGATAACGATACAGCCTAATGTTACGGCTCAATCTGTTCTGAATAATATCTGCAGGGATGAACACTCTGCTTATTGCTTGGTCACCTTCTCTTTTTCTGTGCTTGGCCTTCATCCGTCACCATCCTCTTCCTCTCAGCCTCAGCATCAAACACCCAGACCAGCTTACTTTTCAAAATGAAGGCTGATGTGTGAACTCGTGTCGTAAAGCTGTACGCACTTCTCCTGAGATGAGCTCAGCCAGCTGCTAAACAGACAATCGGGCCGTGCTTGGGACATGGTATGGATGCCAGTCTACCTGCTGACAGTTATTGTGCTGTCATATCGACCTTTGAAACGACTGCTTTAAGGTGGAAAAGATTATGTTGCTTTAATGTTTGCACAAGTTAAGAAAACTCTTGATTGTTCAACTGCAACCTGGCATAAAGATGATCTGTTTTTAAGGTCACAGTTTGGTGGCTTGATATCACACACACACACACACACGCATGCACACAGATGTTGTTTATCAATGGAAGGGTTTTGAATGGTGGCTGTGCTGGTTACAGAATTTGTCAGAAGCTGTTTTGTTTTGGTAGCAGGTGTAAGAGGGGAAACTTTGCCGTTCAGTTGGGGCTTTAAGAGGAAGGTAGGTGTTTGTGTTTGATGTAGATGTCAAAAATGATATCTGATTAGTGTTTATTTGGCGCCTAGAGAGGAAATGACGAATGAATTGAAACTGGTGATGCATTTGTTATTTGTAAAAGTCTGACCTAAATATTTGTTGCATCTATTTGGGGGAAATGTTTTGCCAGAAGAAAATGAAGGCGTCCTAGATCATTTTTCTTGGTTAGTTTATTTGGATTTATAAAAAAATTAAATATTATTTTGTCGGTTTCACATGCAAGAAAAGGAGCTAGACTCCTTCAGTCATGGACACAGAAGAGTAAACACATTTGATCTGACGTAGAAAACAGACCATCTCATGTTGTTCTCACTTGTCCCTCAGGGCCTCCGTAGTTTTCAGTAAAAGCCAAACACTTTTCAAAGCCTTTCTTTTGCACATTTAAATGTTTTGTGTTTGAAGCCTGCAGAAAAAGCTTCATCAGCTGCTGGTAACAGGATGTGGTTACAGCCTTACATGTAGCAGCAGAGGTCAATACGCACATATCTGCTGTTTCTCGGTAAAATGCAATAAGCGAACTCACACACTAGATCAGTGTCTTGGGTGGAAACAGGAGGAGGACCCAAGTGCAGAACAAAAAGATTTATTTAAACTAAAAGGCAAAAAGGCAAAACTTACTAAATCAAAATGTCAAAAAACAGGTAGCCATAAGGAAACACGAACGAACATCCAACACTGACACTTGACAAAACAATGAACTGACACAGAGGGGAAGAAACACAGAGACTAAATAGACATGGGGTAATCAGACACAGGTGAGACTAATGACACAGGTGAAACTAACAAGACACAGGTGAGGACAATCAGACGGGAGGGAAACACACAGAGACAGGAGTAATGAACACAAAACCAGAAACACTATGGACAACTACAAAGGAAATCATGAACACTGAAGACTAACAAAAACACACTAGAACATAAAGAAACACTAGGATACAAAGTTACGATATAACATACGAAACACTAAACTAGAACACACAAGGGAAACACCAAGAGCAGAAATTACAAAGACAGGTAACACTTAAGACCAAACATTAACACACAGGGAAACAAGCAACACTAGGGGAAAGTGAGAACTAAAACAAGATAAGAAATCAAAACTCTGAAATACAAAACTAAAACAAGACCAAATCATGACAGATCAGTCGTTCGTCTTTTTGGTTCGTGACCCCTCTTTGACTTCACAAAACTCTGGTGACCCCAGACATCCAAAATACACACAGCTTATCGCTAAAATTATTTTGTTTTCAATCATGTAATAGATTTTCTACTGTGTTGCAAGTAATCGTTCACCTGAGAGCACATTTAGGCTTCTTTCGTGTTTGTGTTATTGAATGGGGACAGTGTGTTCAATATATTTTGATATGCAATATATTTTTATTGATCAATAAATACAACTGTCAGGCGACCCCCTTTGAATTCCATGCAAATACGTCCAGACCCCAAGGTTGGGAAACCCTAGACGATATCCAGCCTCAGACCGTCTACAGCATGTGTGTCGCCAGCACCAACGGATTTCATGCCTCTGCGTGTTTCCCACTTCTGTGATTGTCTGCCCCGCCCTTCTTATTTTCACTTGTCCCTGATTACCCTCACCTTCCCAGAATAGAAGAAAAGGAAATAGAAAGTCTTTATTGTCATAATCCTATCCAATGTTCACCTTGAAGACCTTAAAGTGCTGCACATTCAGACATCCCCCTTACAACATGCATTCAAGTCAAGAAAAGGGGAAACTGTATATTGTGTGGCAGGTAAAGAAAAATACCCTTTCTGTATATATTGCACGTTTGAAATGTGATTATAGTGTTCCTCATGTTTACGTCTGCCTTTGGGTCCTCCGTCTTTGCATTTGTTGCCTACCTTCATAAACTCTACACACCCTTCCACCAGATTATTGGATGAATCAGTGTGAGTATCTGTAGCTCCATAGACAACAACCCTGCTCTACATCCATAGATATATTTATTATTTACAAGAACACCAACATAAATGAACACAACATTCTTTTTTAAATCAGCAATATTATTCTGCCTTCCTCACTCAGTGGTTGGAGAACAGCGTGGTTGTCTGATGTTGTGGTTTTGCTGATGCAGCACACTCCTCCTCCTCCTGCAGACTTCGAATGAAACTGGGACACCGAGGCTCGATCGAACATCGGACTTTATTCATTCTGACATGAATGTTAAAAATGTTTGGACGCTCTGTTTGCTGCAGAGATCTGCTTCCATGTCTTACCACAGACAACCCCAACATGAAGAGATTACATTTAATAGCTTAATTAGAAGAGAAGGGGAAAAAATGCAATTGAACACAAATAGGTTTGTGTTTGTGAGTTCTCTGTTGGCATGACTTGTTATTCCTGCATTGTGTCTGTGTGTGTGTGTGTGTGCGTGTGTGTGTGTGTGTGTGTGTTTGTGTATGTCTGTGTGTGTCTCTGTGTGTGTGTGTGTTTGTGTGTGTATGTCTGTGTGTGTCTGTGTGTGTGTGTGTGTGTGGGGGGGGGGACCTGCAATCCTACAGCTTTGTTGTCTTCTTCTTTGCAGCCTCCGTCTGCTAAATCTGGAACACAGAGACGCTGAGGCTCCGAATCAGCAGTTATACGATTATTATCTTCGTCCTGCAGAAGACACTGATGAGGTTTCTGATGTTGACATCTGGAGCGTCCCACATTATTATCTTTACAGAACGCAGAGGAAACTGAGTGTGCAAAGTAAAAGCATCATTTAAGACATTTCTTTCTCATTCATGTTCATAATTAAAAGTTGTATCTTGAACCACTGAGTATCTGTACCCACTGGTTTGAGGATAACTGAGAGTGGCTTCTTTACGGCTGCTTTTATTTCCTTCTTTGCTCTGTTTAAGATCGAATAGGACGTCTCAGCTCTTGTTCCTCTTTTTGTTCTACTTGTCAGGTTTGACCTGCACCTGCAGGCCCTTTTCACGTGCCTCACCTTTTTTTCTTCTTATTGCAACACAATCTTCATTTCTGTGTTAATACAATAACACATGATATTATGTTGCTTCCCTTTTCCTCTCACGAGCTGGGTCATAACAAGCTTTATTTTTTTTAATCATTCTTTCATCTTAATGAAAAAAAAAAACAGTTTCCATGACCTCCATGTTCAGCATAAAGAGCTTCCTGAACATCACTTCATCTCCAGTTGATGCACATTTTCGTCAGGTTTCTGAGAATACAGATGACTCACTCGACTTTTTTGCAGCACATCCCCTTCACGCCATGACAATGTGCCTTTTCAAAGACACAGCATGTCCTTCTTTTTACTAAGAAAAGGTTAAAGGCCTTAGACCTTATAATAAATAGTTATTACCTTGTACCTTGTGTTTGGTACAAACCAGCCTCACTTGTTCTTCTGTGACAAATAGCTTGATGGCTTTTTGCCACTTTTATAACAAATGTTTCCTCAAGAAAGTATGAAAAACAGGAAAGCAGTGGCCACCACCACAGACTCGTAAATGCTCCAAACACACACACTGGACTATTCTGCCAGACCGAGAGACCACACACCTGCTGTTTGTCGGTTCCACAGACATGAGAGCTCACAGAAACTGACGTGATCATTCGTGACTTCAGAAGAAAAACCAATATGTAGGACGATGGACGTGGTCAGCTGGCTGTGTGGTTTTTTCTCAATGAGATATTATAAAGGCGCTCGTGTTGTTGCCTTGCTCCACAAGCTGCTCTTCTTTTTTTATATTCCTCTTGGCTCGGGGCTCAAACATGTTTTATATCAAATCAAATCTTCTAGTGTGTAGCGTCTTTATCAGCCTCTATATTATTCTTGTTCTCTGGTTCTGGGCTCGCTGGTCCACTTGCAGATGTGTCTCTTTAAAATATAAAAAGTGTGGAACAACAGCAAGCTCTGTTTTCTAAGTTAATGAAGCTATACTGAAAAATAACACGCTTCAAAAAATGATTTCAACGCCCACTTTCAACGTAAATCTGCCATAATGTTTTTTTACTGTCTAAAAATGAAATCAGTAAGAGATGTAAAATGTTTCACTACTTTTTAAGGAAAACTACCTGTTGGTTGGCTCACTTAATAATTAAAATAAAATGTTAATCTTAAATCTTCTGTTACCGTTTCTAAGCAGGATGCTTTACTTCCTTCCTTTGTTTCTTTTCTAACCTTTATGATTGGATGGCCCCGCCCTTATTGTACCACCTGTGACTGATTAGTCTCACCTGTCCCTGATTGCCCCCTGGTGTAGTCTTCCCCTGTTTCTTTGAGTTCCTTTTTTTAACCCTCAGTCTCTGTGTGGATGTTTCCTCATGGCTCAGCTTGTATTTGCAACTGTCATGCTGGACTTTCTCTTCTCTCTATGTGGATGTAAAGAGCTGCCATGAAGTGTCCTGGAGTCGTACTGGGTAAGCCTTTTTTACCTTTAATACGTTTTATTCTAAACTAATCTCATAGTCTGCATCTGGGTCCTCTGTCTTTCCACTGTTACCTCATATTTATGGGTTAAGACTGGTGACGCCAAATAGGACAAATGTCTGCTCTGTCCAAAATGTTACATTTAAGAGCAAGAACATGCTGCATGAGAGAAAAGGGCATTACCAGGCTGCAGCCACAAGAGGTCGCTGCAGCTCAGGTCTGCAGCTCTCTGAGGCAGGATGTGGATTGAGGTCTGAGGAACATGAGGCAGGATGACACGCAGGATTTAAAAGAGTCAAAGGCCGTGAGCACAGCTGAATGTTTGAATAGATGTGGGCTAAGTCATCGTGTGGATCCACCCAGCCACAGAGTTTAGACTACTAACACATTTTTCTCGCACATGTGAAACACACACAAACACACACACACCAAGCCAGCCCACACAATACACACATGGTGATCGTGGTTATGTGTGGGTGATGGCACGAGCTGCTACATAAATTATACCCTTTTATACTGAGATTCCCTGTACAGTCATGCTTATGTTGTTTTAGCCTGATAATCTGTTAGTGTTGTCCTTCACATGAACAAGCCTGAAATGGTAAACGACCTGGAGCTTGTAGAGTTCTTTTCTCGTCCTCTGAAGACTCAAAGCGCTGCAGTGTGTGCAGCAAGCTGCTGCCAGGTCAAGACTAAACATTAGTCACTCCTGTACTCGCCTCTCTACACTGGCTACCTGTTGATTTTCAAATTCATTTAAAATTGTGTTACTTGTTGTAAGTCACTCCATGGTTAAGCTCACCTCAGGTCGTCTGAGCAGTCTCTCCTGGTCGTCCCTCGGGCTCAGTGAAAACTCAGGGGTGACCGCGCCTTTTCAGTTGCAGGCCCCAGTCTGTGGAACCAATTCCCTCTCCACATCAGATGAGCAAACTCATAACATTCATTCAAAGCACAGCTCAAAACTCACCTTTGACCCCCTGGTCCCCTGAAAGTGGTTAAAACATCTTTAATATGTATATGTACTGTATGTATTTAATATATATATGTGATTAAAATGTCCTTGTTTTATTCATTGTTATTATGTTTGTCTGTGATCTCCATCATTTTAGTACGTCTTTGTTATTTGTTCTATTAGTCCTTGTCTTTAAGGCACTTTGGTCCGCTGAGGCTGTTTTAAAATTTGCAATAAAATAAACATGACTTGACTTTTTACACTGCAGCTCTCAGTTAGAGCGTAAAGTGTCCATCAGTATTAACTAATCTGTTCATACACAGGACACTTTGACATGTTGCTGCAGGAGCTGGGGATCGAACCCCCGACTTTCCAGTTAAGAGATTCTACCACTGACCCACAGCCGCTCCACAGCCGCCATGACCGTCAAAACAAACCATGGCTGAACTGCTGAGAGTTTAATCTTGTTTGGGACTTTGAAATAACCCATCCAGGATCCGTTTAACAATCTTCCTTTTTTCCTGCTTTTTTTTAAAGCAACTTAGAGAGAGAGAGAGAGTGCCACCACGAGCCAGACAGAAAACCTTCAAGACAAGTAAATCTGAGAAGAGGTCAAATTGCTCCGGCAACACTTGTAATAAGAAGATCAACTTTATTAACAAAGAAGACAAGCAAATCTGGATTACTGTCGTTGTAAATGGGACTACATATCCCAGTGTAAACTACTGGGATGAGGTCAAAAATAAAGCATGGAACAGCCAGGATTGGGTCGCATGTATAGGACTTGACCCAGGCCTGAGTGGTCACCCTAAAAAGGGTCCTTGTCTTTATTAAGTGAATATCAGCGTTGTTATCTTGAGATAACGAAATAAGTCAAGAATAATTCAGATCTGCATGTCCGCTTAGGGCTTCCATATTGACACCTGTGGTCTACGTCACATATTCTCAACTGGTCTAGCCTCAGGACCTAAAACCAACTCTTTAAAGAACATTACAACCTTAATCTCTGATATTTTTCAACCAATCTTATTTTTGGACCTCAGATGGCACAAAACATGTGAGAACAAAGAGACAGAACAAAACAATCATGTTTAAAAAGCATGTTTGGTTTCAATGCACACATTCGCGACCCACTGAAAAGGGTTCTGTGACCCACTTTGGGGTCCCGACCCACCAGTTTTGAACCACTGGTCTACATAAATACATATGGTGGTGTAATTCAGCCTCCAGGCCACTTGATGATCTAATTGGACCTCACCTGTCACTGCGTCCTGACACTTCCACACCCTGAAGAAGAGCCTGTGTCCCGGAAATTGTGTTTAGCCTTTTAACTAAACATCATTGCTTCAAGACAGCCCTGTGACTTCTCTACTTCTGTAGTTTAATTTTAATCTACACGAAAGACAGACGAGCAACTGGTGTGTACCTGGAGTTCACCACCATGACAGTGAGAGCAGCCGGGATCCTTCCCTTTCTTAAAAATGTGCATGGTTTTACAAGTAAACGAGTTTTGTTGCGCGCACAAGATTAAAAAAACAACATTTTTGGGGGACTTCAGGGGGCACCATACAATCCAGATAAAAGAGAGAACTAGATTACGTGATCTAATGTGATTTCAGCAACCATTTTCCATTATCATTTTAATGATTTATTCAATCAGTTGGCTGAAATACGATGAGATAATCTCTGGACAAATTGGCCCACTTGCTCCCCTGATTCTTTTGAGGATTAGGAATCTGTTTAATTTTTGGATTAACCTGATGTTTCTCTTCAAACATGTGGTTAATTCTCCTCCTCCTCTTCTTGATCTGTAAAAGCCCCCACAGTCACTGTACGCAAACCCCTCCCGCTCCTGCACTGGGCGTGCGTCAGGAGCGCAGGTGAGATATCGTCTCCATTCCCAACAGCGCGTCTTCCCGAGTGGTGGTCCGCAGTGGATAATAAGACGGTTATCAGATCAGGAAGTTGAACAAGACGCGAGTTTACCTGCGCTCAGGTGCGTTTTTAAAGTTGACCGTCCAGGAGGGGAAGAAGAAAAGACTCATTGAGGGTAAGAAAGAACAGCGCACAGACAGAAACAACCGGGGAAAGTCACGGATGCAACCGTCCTATTGACTCAGTGAGAAACCGGAGCTGCTCATCAGATCATTAAACCGTTTAAACGCTTTAAGACCAAGAGAGGAGACATCCAGAACCATGAGGAAATCTTCATATCCAGGTAAGTGCTGCTATTAAACCGCTTAACGTGTTTTCATTTAAGATCTAATCAGACTGGAGGTGAAGCCTGATTGTAGGAAAAGGCTCCAACTTGCAAAGTGTGTGAGGGAGGAAAAGTTGACATAAAACTGGTAAAAAGTTTATTAGTATAAGCAATAAAAAAGTTGTTAGAACTGTTACTGCCCAAATGTGATGATTAAATTCTTCTTAAATTGGGAAAAGACCCACACATGGATCCGTGGGTGTGGTTTTCCTATCTCTTGAGGTGATGTGTGACTGCAGTGACATCATGACAGAGAGGGGAGTCACTCCTCTGCAAGTCTTTTGGGAAAAAGTGACTTTTTAAGCTCAGAAGAAGATAAAGAATGAGGAAGTAAACAATAGACCTGCATAGAGAGAAACTAAAACAGAAAACATGGAGTGCACACAGATTATGCATTATACTCTTCTCCCCAAGAGAGTTAGCCGGTAAATCTGAACTGAATGACAGTTTTAGGGCGCAGTTCTCCACTCCTCCCGTCTATAACCCTCTAAAAGAATGACTTGATTTAAACATCTGACTGCGAGACAGTTGGTTTTGTTTGTTCTGGATGGATCTGATTACGAAATCTAACTTGGCACAGAGGTCATCTACACTTTGCATTTGACAGTAAAAAGCTTATCAAGGGTCTCTGGCAGACTAAAATGTGATTAAACTGATAGTGCAGGTGAAGTCTATTTTTAGTGCCTTGCTTTAAGACACCTCAGCAGAGAAATGTTTGCTGCCTTAACGTTTGAATCTGACTGAATGATACTCTTCCTAGTCCACACGGCCTGGCTTAGACTACAGGAGTACAACCGTGATTCAGCACGCTCCAAAAATCAGATGAGGAATCCAGCTTGGGCCCATTCTTGGCACAGATGTTTAGCCCAGATAGTTCTGTGAAATCTTCAAAAATCTTAAACCTACCAAACAGCTTTCAGACTCGCCAGGTTTATCCAAAATGATATCAAACATGTCTGCTATATAAGATTAAACTGTGGGTTATTATGTCAGCACTTTCTGGGTGTGATCACATCCAATAAAGCCCCTTTCACACATGCACTGCACTCCTGAACATTTCTCGACAGTATCAAGATGGGATGCATGTGTAAGAGCAAACTGAAACTCTTTCCACCAACAATTTTCTTCTTCTTGTTCTGCAAGCCTCCTGGGACAAAGTCTGCAAGAAGTTTGGGTTAGTCGATGTGTGAATGCAGCCGGTTAATTGTTTGGAAAATGGTTCACATTGAGCGGAGTTTTGCTGCTTTTACTCTCTTTATTGCTCGCTGCAGTAAGTAAGATCTGCTAACTGACATTAAACCAGAAACAGTCGCACAATGTAGAATATGACAAAGCAGAATGATAAGGTAGTAACTATATCCTAAGTCCTTCATTTACAGCTGATGTAAAATAACAGTGACATTAAGTGGTGAAATCTCCACTTGAAACATAAAGTAAGTTAACAGTACTTTGTTGTTGAACTGATGGAATTATCCACTCAAATCAAAGTCATGATTTCTGAGGGTGGAATCTATCATGGAGAACGCACTGCTGACACCGAACTCCCGTTAAAACCCTCTGCTTCTCCTCATCCTCCAAGGTATCCCACCTTTCCAAACAATCACCATGACAACTGTATTTCAAGGAGGACTTAACACCTACTAGAAGCTCAGTGTAAGATTTAAGTCATAATTTACGCCTATGCTGGGACTATCTCAGATTGTGCAACTCCTTAAATGTTAGAAAGGTGTGTAAACCCCGTCGTAAGTTAGCACCTCTGTCACACTAGTCTCAATTTGAACTCACAAATAGCTGGTGCAACCCGGTACAAGAGAGAAGTGCGTGTTTGAAAAGAGCCAATGAGAGATTACATAAGATCATGCAAGATCACGTAGGTGGCTCCCTCTGGCACACGCAATTTTGGTAATTTTCCTGTGTGAAGTAATTCACCGTATACAAAACTTGTTGTGTGTGCTGTGCATGTTAAAACATTTGCAAGAAGAACATTTATTTTGAGATTAATTTGAGATTAACTCCCGTTGTTTAAACCCGGCCTAAAGCTGCGTTGTCACCCACAAAATATGCCATCAATGCTAAACACTGACACTTGCAACGTCCTTTTCTCCTTTCTCACTCCTTCCATTGCTTCTCTTCTCTTCTCCTCCAACTCTTCCTCTCTCATCCCCCTCTCCCTCTACCTTTCCAGCACTGCTTCCTATCACTCCCATCATCTTCTGACTCTCCTCACCCTCCTCCCCCCTTTAAGCTCCAACTCGGCCCAGAGTACACAACCCGAATCTGCGGAATGCCGGCTTTCCCGGCTCCTCTTTCCCCGAGTCTTTGTGTGATGGAGCGTCCGACGGTTTTCCATCGAAGCCAGGCACATGTTGGGTCATGCAGCCTCTCCTCCTCCGCCTGTGTGCGTGTGCGTGTGTGTGTGTGTGTTCCCCCTCCGCTGTGCGACGTGAGTGGAGCTGTCACATTCTTTGTCAGAGCTTCACTCGGGAAAAGTCTAATAACGAAGTGTGTGTGTAGTATGATATGTGTGTGTGTGTGTTCTCTAATGTGTAGGGGTGTTTAGACAACCATCAGAGATGAGGGGTGGTGGGGGGGGATTTGAGAGAGGAAGGTCAGTGTGTGTGTGTGTATGTTTTGTATGCAAATGCCCGTGCTTACACACCAACAAACAGAATTGTTGTGAATCTGGCACATCTTGAGTTTAAGCTTTAAAAAAATATGTGTGTGTATATGTTGTTTTGGTGTGACTGGCGTTGCATGTGTCTGTGTTCACTCATGCAACCCCTCACTGCTGAACCCTGCTCTCGGAGCCAATCCCTGCCTTGCACACCACTCCCTCAATGCGTCTGGATCAATGAGTAACCTGCATGAATAACAGCCCACACACAAACACACACGCACGCACGCACGCACACACACACACACACATGCGCACACACACACACACACACACACACACACACACACACACACACACACACACACACACACACACACACACACACACACACACACACACACAGAGACAGACACATGCACACACAGTCATTATTCTCAATCTCCACACACACACTTCTTCTGGTATGTGCTTTTATGTCCTGTTCAAAACACAAACATACACACCTTATTCCACGTCTTGTCCATTTGTGACAGTTGCCTCATCCTGCTCTGCATTACAGCTTTTAGTCTGTTTATTCTGGAGAACGAGCGGCGCTTTGATTCTGAGCCTAAAGCTATTGTTAGATGGTAACTTGAAAGTCGAGCTATAAACTCTGTTGAGACATATTTGCCCTGTCATCATGCAGAACATGCCGAAGAGACTCCAACCTTCAATTTGGCTTCCTAGAAGCCTGTGAATAACGGACTATTAACGTATTACAACACGTGGACCTGCAGGTACAGCGCTCTGGTTGGTGAGATCTAAAATATGGTCTCATATTTAAAGGTTCGAGTTCTGGACATCAAACGGCATCAGAAACAACAAGGTAGATAGGATGAGTTAACTACTGCTGTAAGTGTAATATAAGATGGGTTATGAATAAAAACACATCAGGATATCAAATGGAATGACGTGATGGTGTATAGTCCATTAAAAACAATTTGAAAAGATCTTTAAGCTGTTCATTCGCCTACAGTACTGTTTTTTACAGACTGGCCACTTGCTAAAAAACCTTATCAAAGCGTAACAACAGTTAGCATGACTGACGGAGAGCGGGGTTCAGGATATCGTCTTCATGAGCTTTTCTAAAACCCAGTATAAGACAAGTGTGTAAGAATCTGATTAAGCATCGTATTCCTCGTGTCAGCTGCAAAAGTTAGCAAAGCTTGTTAACTTCACCGCCCTGCTCGTAAAGATACAGAGAACATGTAAAGCCACGACCCGGCTCTTAAAGCCTGACAAAAGCAAGGGAAACGTACAGTTTAAACCAAAGGATGTAAAGATCATTAAAAGTACCGAAAACAATCACCATTAGGAAAGAGGATGAGGTGTGTTTGTCAGTTAATCAGTGTGTTGTGTGTGCGACAAGTTGTAGGATGTAAAACTAAACATGGTGCAATGAGGAGCTGGGGTGACGGTGTAACCTGGGAGTCTGGACATGTCTGCCCAGGTGTGGCAGAAAGACGCGCACCAGCAACCTGCGGGGACACAAACACACAGACAGAAGGGCAAAACCACCACAGCAGGCCCTGCTGGCGGGAGGGCCGTCACAACATTAACTGAGCACCTAAACATACTAATAAAGAAACGTAAAAAAACTACATGAAGACAGCAGTTGATACAAAAAAACAAGAAACTAGAATGGAAAAACTCTTCATCCAAATATCTGAGTGTCCGGATCTCACAAACTCAAAGAGGTTCAAGCTCAGCTCTGCGAGGATACTGATCTTTGTTGGGTTAGGTGATGATGTTACCTGCTGATTCCATCACGTATTTTGTTATTTCAGATCACTAATTCAACATTGTCCACTGTAAATAAGAACAAACTTAAGGTCAACCTTTAGCTGAGCTTGTGGTTAGTCTTCCTTTTTTCATAGTAGATCTTTTAACAGGTGGAGCAGCATTAAATGAGGGGGCGTGGCTTAGTAAACGTCTTACTTTATTAATCACTTTGATGTGTACATTTATTAACATTATAATTTTTATTGTATCATAGAGTTTTCCACACAGTGTTATTGATGCATACAGAAAGTTCGTAGGAGACCTCCAGTCTGCGTCCTGCCTCTGCAGTGTGTCGTCCTCCCCTCTCAGCCGTGTGGAGCCGGCTCTGAAGTGTCCACTCTGCTCTGTGTTTATTATCTGCAGCCAAGAATGCAGCTCTGTGATGCTGCTGCTGCTGGGGGTGTCAACTGATACAACAACACACTGTCTGTACTGTAGGCCCGAGGCCAGGAGAGAGCCTGTAAAAAGATAATAGCAGGCTCACAGTGGTTCTGATGTGTGGCGGAACATGTGCACTCACTTCTCGATGTGGGAATTAGAGTGATGAAGTGCATGCTCAGACACATCATTACAAATAGCGGCCTGGACTGAAGTACTAACTCACTAATAATGACTTTAATTTGACATTAGTCATCTGATCAACAAATGAACTACTGTACAGATAATGCAGGTGTCCACCCTGAAGTCAAACACTGGTACACTTTTGCCCTCCCTTCATTGTTCAGCTCTGAAGTTTTCTGATTTGATATTTTCTCGATTGTAACGTTTTTAACCATTGAAGGGAGAAGTCAACAAGAGGCGACTTGGGCCCGGCATGAAAGAACAACTCTCGTTTGGCAGGAGCAACTTTGTCCTGTTGAGACATGAATAAATATTTGATTGAAACAGGCCGTTCATATACGTTCGGATAGATGATTGCAGTTCTCCTGAAGTAGCAGATACTGCGTGTTGTGAGCTGCTGTTGGCAGCATAAACATGTCTTTATTAATTTATTGCAAAGATATATTCAACCTCTTGACTTTAATTTCAGTTTCAGTTTGATTTCCTGGGCCAGAGTTTTCATGCAGAGCTGTAAACAAACATATTAACACATTAAGGCTCTCACTGCTCTTCTTAAGCTCCAGCGTCACTATTAACCGACTGATTTGATTTTGTGTCATGCAAAAATAATTTACAAGGTCCAAAGAAAATTACAAGACAACATTATGAAGAAAAAACAAAAAAGATGGATCAGAATAAGTATTTAAGAAATAAAATATTCTGATGGAACAAAATTAGGTAAACTATAAGCTTACAGCTGTCATCTGACAACAAGATAATGTCTCTCTAAAGGAAACAATGGCCGTCTTGTCGTGCATTCCTGTGTAAAGCGATAAACGTCTTTTAAAGGCGTCCTTTTCTGTGCGCTGCTTTGTTTACAGTCCACTTAGAAACTCTAGAAGCCCGCGTGAGTTCGGATCACAACTGAAGTGGATTTCACACCTCCAGATGTGTCTGCAAAACAAACGCTGTCATCTTTTGTTTCATTACGTAGAAGCAGTTCATCTGTTTCTGGTGAGTCTCAGTTAAAATAGTTAGTTGCACAGAGGCTTCACTTTAGGCTTTACTTGCATTTAACTTGTCTGATATTTGTCTAAATAGCATCATGATGCAGGTTTTTAAAAAGTGGAAATGCAAGTTTTGTCAGGTGTGCCTTGAAGAGGAGTGTTTGTTCATTGAATGAAGGTCAGATCGATTATTTCTGAAGCATCCTAGAAAGAAAACTAAACACTGATTGGCTTTTGCGACACAGCGTCACGCAGATTTGTTGCAGTAGTTTAGATTTTTGCTCCAGAGCAGATAGTTAGCGTTGTTCAGAGTTAAATAAATCGTTGTCAGATGTTGATGAGTTAATAATGACTCTTTCTCCAACCTCTATAAAAACATGAAAACCAGTTTGAACATAAAGATTCCTCACTCTTCCGAGCGCACATTATCTGTTTTTCCATCTTTCTGACATTTCTGAACATGCACATAAAAACAACCTGTGGCCCCCTCAGTAGTTCACCTGTGACATCCTGTAACTACACGTTTCCTGGGGGAGTTTCAGCCCATAAAGCCCGATGGACTATTTAAATGACTCAGTGGCTTTTAACAGCCTCACAAGAAGGAAGGCCGATCTTTATCTGCCACACCATATTGTTTTATAGTCTGCCATGATATCCGGTCTTAATACACTTCTTTTGAGGTGAGCTTGTGTTTGCATTGTGAGGAGCACTGAGAGGTGCCTGTGTGTTTCAGGCGAAGTTGTGTTGGTTTTTCAGCGAGCGTGCTGAGTGAGGAATCGGTGCGTGTTGAAAGTGCGGAGGTAGGAAAAGGTGTTGTCGGTTCATACCTTTTGGCGCCAGAACAACGGCTATTCATATGGGAGGAGTTCAGTTCAGGGTCAAGGCCAATGTCTTTCCAAGACTATAATGTGTGAGCGTGTGTGTGCACGAGCCCGTCGGTGTCTGTGTGGGCGTGCTCGGTGCAGTTCTTTCTCATTAAGAACGCATCCAGGTAAAGCTCTTATCTGGGCTGTAAAAACAATCTTGACAAATAGTCGTCGAGCCATTCAGTCTGTCTTGTTTTCTTTCTTTTTTTCGCCCCCCTCCCTCTATCTCTCCGCTTGTCCATCCGCTCCGAGCTCTTTCACAGGCAGAGTTGTGTAACGCCGTGTTTGCAGCATACCCTCAACATGTGTAATGAGGGCCATAAACACACAAAGGAACAGATGGGCGAGCAGAGACGCAGAGGTGGAGAGGTTCATTGGGGATTAGTAACGTTAACGTTTTCACATTACTTTAACTGGATGAAAGATTGTGATGCATGTAAAGAGTCTTCAGCTTCTTCGAGCGAGATTTAATCGAGGTTGGGTCACAATAAGAGAGATTTAAATCAAACCTTTACAATTTTGAATTGAGGTGAAGTTTCACGATGCGGCATAATCTATTAATTTAGACCTGCTGAGGCCCGTTGACCTCCCGTAATATTTAGCAGGAATAATAAAAAGTTACTTCATTGCAATTGAAGATATGCTATAACTTATAATGCACATAGATCAAAAAATGATAATTACAGGGACACAAGATCAGATTTTACTTGATTTACTTGTTGACTTAAAAAGCCCAGTTTTACATTTTTACATTTTGAGCATGAATTTTAGGAATAGATGCAAACGAGAGGAGCTGATGAGAGATGCTTCGTGATGCCTCTGAAATTAACTCTAAACTGCTGACGTGACTTAAAAGCCAATGGGACGATTGTTTAAAATTCTGGATCACGACTGAGTGCAGCTGAGGCACCGGTGTTGTGCAATGAAATACAAACACCTTGTAACTTGTAAATCTGTGATAATTATCTTGATTCAGGAAAAACGGGGCCCATTTTATTGTCTCATGTGAGTGCAATAAGCTTCCATTATGCAACAGAAGCCTCGATGTTGTGCCGAGAAACACAAGCACAGCGCAACTCGTATTCAGAGATTATTATCCTGTTATACCAGAACAAATATTTTTTTATTAAAGAAAACTTGACTTTCTATTTTTATTTTCCCATGTGAATGCACTACGCTTCCGTATGAATCCAATATGGAGTTTTTATAGTTATCACAGAATATTCCCCGTGATTTATTTTTACAGCGATGAAGCTACAGTTCAGTGCTGCCAAGCAGAGGATTTATGGTTCAGTCAATACAACAGTGCATGCTAAAGGAAACGTTGGAAGTAAAAAATGATGAAAAGAGAAAAGGGAGGTAAATAAACTCTCATTCCCTCCTCGTGCTCTCAGAAGACACTCTGTGACCTCTTTCTGCAAACACACACATCTCAGGAAGTTTTGTGTGTGTGAAAGAGACAGAGCATGCATCATATAGTGTCACAAATCACTCCGCCTTTGTGAGTGTGTGTGTGTCTGTTTGCAAGTATCCATTCATGATGTGTGTGTTTGTGTGATTGCTCTTGTGCTCTAAGTATGTAGAAGTGTTGCACACTGCGCCCAGTGTTTACCTTTTTTACTCACCTGTGACCAATAACTAATCAGGTGGCCTGTTTGTCCAGGCATAGCCATGCACTTGACCGGTCATGTTGCACACACACACACGCACACGTGCACACACACACACACACACACACACACACACACACACAGTGAAGTGCAATTGGCATCAATCAGTGTTAAAAAAAAAATCCAAGCGGTAACTTCCAGTGCAGAGAAGTGCAGTTCCTTTAGTGGCCACTTGAGGCTTACTCCATAAATGAGTCAATCCCCATTGACTTAATCCCAGAATTTAAATGCTTAAATGTTAATTTTAAAACAGAGCAGAATAACATGTGATAAGAAACCAAGAAAATAAAAATAAAACCGTAAAAATAGTAAGTACTACGTACTGTAAATGCCAGACAGAATAAATATTGTGCTTACAGAACCTCCAAGAAGTGTGTACTATTCTGTCATTGATGATTATTTCATCCATACTAAAACTGATTTTCCAGCTTCTCTTCTCTGCAGCGGCAGATTATCCGCCAAATTTCGTGACTTCTGGCTCCAAAAAACAGACACAAAATGCTGAACTCAACGGTTCCAAAAGAAAGAAAGAAAAGTAATCACTGAGGCTCTGTCCATTATTTATACAGTCTACGGTAAATACACAAGCAGTCATGCACTTTCCCTGTTGCACAATATGACTTGTGGCCCCATGCAGTCAAAGTAGATTTTTTTTCTAAAAGCATAAATAAATACTGGTTTAATTCTCGGCATGTATCATGAGTGTGTAGTGACCTCTGTTAGCAGCGTCATGAAGGAAACTATGACCTCAGAGGATTACAAATCGCCTTATAGGACGGGAAAAGGCGCTGATCATCGTGTCTGGAGATTTTTGTGAAACCTTTTCAAGCAGTGAATTGTGCTGTTTGTGTGTGTGAGTGTGTGTTTGTGTGGCCTCAGACAAGACCGAGCAGGTGAGACTGCATGTGGACACACACATTCACATCTTTGTACCAACAAACAGTTTAACTTTGCAGATGTCACTCCTACAGTTTGTATTGAAGCTCGCTGTGATTGGCTGATGTCTGTTCGTGTCTGTCAGTGCTTCGCCCTCGTTTTAAACCACACAGCTACCGGCAACGCTGAATCATGTCACTGCACCGCCAAACACCCTCTTATCAACACTCACCTGTGTGGCTTTGTATCTGTGGCACATTGTTTTGTTGTAACTGTAAACTTTTCATACTCTGTGTGACGCTTTTTGTGTTGCAAGGACGTGTGTGTGTTTGTGTGTGTGTGTGTGTGTGTGTTTCCCTCACCTCTCTCTCGCTGTATTCCCCCTCCAGAAGAGTAAATAGGTACAGACATGTTTTTTGGCTGCGAGGCTTGAAAGACTTGGCTGTCTTTTTATTTGTTCTGTCATTTTTCCATGCACTTAAAGCTCTAAAACGCAGGTAGAAATGTACACACTCGCATAATAGACCGGTGGTGTCATCACAGGGCTCATGGGAGATTGATGATCTGCACTTAAAGAAAGAAAAACGGGTTAACATTTTCAACTTTTGCAGGCTGAACGCTGAAGTTTGTGATTTATCAAGTCTGAAGAATGAGTCAGAACTTCCTCCTGCATGACGCCAGAAACAACTGAAGCAGACTTTTTCATACATTTCTGGTAAACTGTTTGTAATAAGTCTGAAATTTGAAAAAGAGTTTTGAAATTGATGTCAACCTGTTTTGAAGGGGCTCAGAAATCCTCCACATTTCACAGAGCAGGAGATCAGTTTGACATATTTCTGTACCTCTGCGTTTCTGTTTTTCAACGAGCTGCTTGAACTGCGGAGGAAAGAGAGACAGAGAAGGATGAAGGTTATTGTGACCTGGACACAAACACTTTGGCAAATTAATTTAACTGCAACACTCTTATCTTTTTATTACATGAATTAAAAAAAAAAAAATCTCCTTTTATTAAAGTCTTCTGCACTCTCTCATTCCCGCCTACAAATCCAGCAGAGTCTTTCTTGAAAGCTCAAAGAAGTAAAACGAAGAGATGAGTTCATACAAAAAGCTTCTGCTTTAAAAGACATGGTTGTTCCTGTTTAAATCATGTTTTGCACAATTTCTACGTACAACACAAATTTGTGCTACAACCCGTTTAACTGGATGCTACACAAAGACACTCTACTCTATTATCAGATAGAGGTAATATTTGTTGCAGGCATCAGTTCCTCGACAGAGTTAAAGAAGTGAATTACCCGTCTGTGGTTTTCGTCTTTTGTGTACAGATAGATCGAATGAAAGACAGAAAGATGCTTCAAGGATCCATCAGAAAGATCTGTAGTGAATGAAACGATAAAGTGACCGTACTCTATGATCAGACATTAAGGAAACATGCTATGTTGAAGTGCTGGCTTCTCTGACAATGCAGCATCCAGTATGTCCTCCTTCTAACTTTAGATTCTGGTCCTGAATGCTCTGGATTTGTTTGGACCACAGAGGGTAGGCGGTTTTAAGGCACCCCGACACGGCTGTTTTGGACGCCCCTTTGTTTACCAGGCAAACTTCAAACCAACAGGTGTTGCAGTGATGAAAGTGGGAAAGAGAACTGGTTCAGATAGAAGTGATTCTACCCGACCTGAGATGCCTTAGTTTCTAACAAGCTCCACGAGCAGAAACGTGCTCAAACTAGGATAAGTCAAGACCAACGCAGAGCTGGCTAAACACTGAAGCTTCAGTGTCCAATACGGCAACCTGCGTGCACATCAACTCTAGGGAGGAGGAGGTGGGGGGAGACAGCTCTCTCCAATGTTGCTACGTGTCAGAGTTGCAATTAATTCAAAAACTCTTCTTCTCTTACTTTGTAAAGGGTCTTTATCTCTCTCTAAGTGTCTCTATTTTACTTTAACACACACACACACACAATCACGCACACACATTATAGAGGCTTTACTCACATCCTCCAGTCAGCCACGTTCACTCCCTCCCCTTTAAACCAGCTGTCTCTGTGTTTAATCTGATGACAACACAGGAGGGAAACCACATTGTTTGTCGGCTTTATAGGGAGAAAATGAATGTTGCGCTCTTCATTGCGGTAGGAAGTATTTCTAAGAACTTCAAAACAGGATGACACGACTGAGTCATCAGCCACCGTATGAGCTCGTCCGTGCCGCTCAGACTGATGCTGGAGACAAACAGAAGATGTTGGAAGTGAAGAAAAGACAATAAGTAGTCAATTGTTGATCTAAGAGAGATGCAGCTTCATGCAATCTTATTAAACAAACACCAGTTCTCTGAGGAATTCAGTCCATTTCTAGTCAATAGACAACAACAGTAATAGGTCAATTTTTTATCTCATTACCATAGAGTGAATAAATTATGGTGGCAGCCATCGTGACATTTGGTTAGTTGACTGCCTTTTTTAGGTTTGAGTTCAGCATTTTGGCTGTAATAACAGAAGTAGTTTTTGTTCCTAGATAAGGTGGTTATAAAACGTACTTTAGTTTCTCAGGTGTCAAACATTAAGAAGGATATTTTAAACATTGGTTCACTTTATTTTGAAATTATTACATTTTACCTCAAGGAAAACGCTAAGTAACTGTCCAACACTTTTTGACAAGACCGAGCTTCTTGTTCCTAAATCTGATGATTCTCCTGAAGAATTAACACGTTTTTCCTCCTTCTCCGATCACAGCGAGATCAGCCAGCGCTCGGGCGAAGAGAACAGAAAGAGAGGTATCTGGCATCACCAGTCCCAGTAAGTACCTCCATCATCTTCATCTTTTTATCTATCTGTCCAATCACACACTCATGCAGAAGCAATGCAAACAAACATGTGAAGCATCCACATTTACATTTTATTTTAGTTGATAAGGATGATTAAAGATCCCATTTTCTCCTCATGTTCACCTTTCATGTTGTCAGTCTGTGAAACCCTCATTTCAGCTGGATTCTCTTTAAGGCCTCCCTCCCCACATGCCCACTCTTCTGATTGGTCAGCTCTCTGGAAGCGTTCTGAGGTGGCAGAACGCTGCAGGGCTGCCAGGGGAGGGCTGATCTATGTTAGAGGTTTCAACTGCTTACTGTACGTAGAGGCTTGAAGCGGTCTCATCAAGTTCTTGTTTTCATTTCGGGGAACTGTCGCATACTTAGCAGGACGAGCCGTGTTACGCCCCCTGCAGACTTATCCTGGGATTACAGGGGGAACATTTGTTTACATCGTGATCTGAAACTTTGCCCATGTTTAGTTTGGGCATCCAGCATTGTAAAACTAGATGTGAGTTCTGTAGGTCAACTTTAACACATAAAGTTTGTAGCTTTTGCTGATGTTCAACTCTTGTCTCTAGTTTGGCCTTTTCATGTTTTTATTCTGAAACTGACAGACGGTGTATATTTATTTATGCATCCAGATTCTTACACTGTCAAAGTCCACTCTGCCTCTCCAGCTTTTATTTGATCGCTCACTTTTCCTGTTAAGTATTAAGAAAGTCGGTGTCATTAACCTTCAGCAGAGGGGCTACGTAACTCTGAGGGCACGTCAGGTTGTGTTTTCTGTCCACACATCAACTGATAGCAGGTAAACATCAGATCACAGACACCGTGAAGATGACAGTTTAAGAGACAGAGCATGGCAGAGCGTCCTACAAAGAACAGAAAACATGTATGAGTTTGTGCACATGTTGATGTCTAAGGGACTGTACTGTATGTCTGCATGTATGAGTGTGTTTTTAGTGTGCATGTGCATTAATGTGCACTTCCTTATCCTCCATGGTTTAAAGGAAAATTGGAGCAAAATCCACCAAAAGCTGTCACAGTTTCTGTCACGTATCTAAAATACATAACAGGACTCACAGTTAAACAGCAGCAGTAGCTCACCTGTTAGTCTGAGTATCACATTTGAGTTTTACAGATTTGTGTTTTTCAAGACGTTTTTGGTTGTGTTCGTCTGCACCCAGTGATCTGCATTTTTATTTTATTTTGTTTTTAAAATGTTGCTTCTAAGGCAGGTGGTGTGCAGCGGACGTGCACTGATCCAAAATCAGAGTAAGAAAGAAGACAAAACATAGACATGAACATTAGATCATGACCATCAGACAAACATTTCTGCATCATAGATGACGTCCAATAGTTCATGTCCTGATGTTTGGCCTCCATTTTTATTAAGGTGACTGACTGGCAAACAAGCAGCACATAGATTTCCACCCAGAGGTTTGGAGTTTTATGTCATGATGACAGGATGTGCAGCATTTTCTGTTGCATTTGCTTCCTGCATGTTTTTGAATTAGCATCCTTTGTTGAATTTATTGAGGACTTTAATAGTTTTATGTCAGAGAGGCTGTAGGTGTTTGACGTTCTCTGGAGTAATCTTAATATATAGATGTTTATCCTGTATATATTGTTGGCCTTGAAGCAGGTTTACTCTTGCAAGTCACTGTAGTTTTTCATGTACAATTGTGGAGAAAACCAAGATGAGTGTCTTTTGTGCATTTCTGTCTTTGTGCCTCCACATGCATGTCTGTGCGTTTGTTGGTGCACGTTGTTGGGGGGGGGGGCTGAATTTGTGGCTGTGTTTCACCACTGAGGTGTCTTCTACCAGTTGGAGGAGCTAAAGACCTGCAGCATGAGCACACAGAGAGGAGGGAGGGCTCTGAGCACGCACATACACACACTAAGAGTGTGTACTTAGTTTGCACACAGATTGTTAACTGTATGTGAAGACGCACACTCACCATGGGAGGCAACATGTGTTTAGCAGTGGACTGTTGCATCAAAGTCATAAAAAAGCAAGCTGTGACCTGCAACATGAGATCATATCCGTTTGTGTCAGTTTTGTCGTTGTGATCTGTGATGCTTCAGCGAGCAAGACGAGTGCAGGACGAACAAATGGGCCCCGGGGTGTGCATTCATTCATCCTACAGACAGCTGACAGGAGATGAGACAGCAAACACATTCCCATAACGTACCGTGGTTTGTGTGTGTTCACACAGAGGAGAATCGGGAGAGTGTGTTTGGCTGTTTGTATATTACTATCATAGGGTAAGGGTTATTAATTACAAAACTAATGACTTTTCTGTGTAACAGATATAAATTAATTTGACCCAGACAGCTGAATTATGGCCACCGCCATGTTTAAATATGATCAGAAACTCTTTGAAGAACTAGAGAAACTGTAAGAGTGAGAGATTATTTTACAGAGTGTACACAGAATTTAGGTGTATCATTTTCTTTTTCTCACACTGTTTTTCTCTGCTGCAGGGCATCTTGAGCTATATTTACTATCCAAAGGGCACCAAAGTGACACACAGATAGGAAGTAAGTTTGCACCTGTACACACAGAAACACACTCAAGCTTCGACAACAGACAGAAACATGCACACACTCACACACATGCAGATATAAGTGAAGGGATACACTAACACAGGGAAGTGCTTAAGGCTGATGATAAGGCTCTGCATGTCAGCAGACCTCCCTGACGTGATGCTGTAGCCACAGGGCGTGTGTGTGTGTGTGTGTGTGTGTGTGTGTGTGTGTGTGTGTGTGTGTGTGTGTGTGTGTGTGTGTGTGTGTGTGTGTGTGTGTGTGTGTGTGTGTGTGTGTGTGTGTGTGTGTGTGTGTGTGTGTGTGTGTGTGTGTGTGTGTGTGTGTGTGTGTGTGTGTGTGTGTGTGTGTGTGTGTGTGTGTGTGTGTGTGTGTGTGTGTGTGTGTGTGTGTGTGTGTGTGTGTGTGTGTGTGTGTGTGTGTGTGTGTGTGTGTGTGTGTGTGTGTGTGTGTGTGTGTGTGTGTGTGTGTGTGTGTGTGTGTGTGTGTGTGTGTGTGTGTGTGTGTGTGTGTGTGTGTGTGCGTGCGTGCGTGCGTGCGTGCGTGCGTGCGTGCGTGCGTGCGTGCGTGCGTGCGTGCGTGCGTGCGTGCGTGCGTGCGTGCGTGCAGCGTGTCTCGTTGGCATTTGGAGGCAGATGCACCACACAAAACATCTGCCAACGATGCAGATTTACGAGTCAGCAGGCGGGTGTTTGGGAGGATGCTTTACTGTAACCTTGGTTTATGTACATGAACACACACACACACACCCACACACACACACACACACACACACACCACACACACACACACACACACACACACACACACACACACTGTCCCTATTGTTTATCTCTGTGGAGTTAAATCCTATCTGGCAGTCAGCCGGTCCTACTGTATTTGACACACCTACACAGACAATTAATACTCTTATGTCTTTTAAAGAGGGATACAATGCTGTCATTTGATTTCTTTTGAAACATTTAATAAGGAATCATTGAGTATAATAATATTGTAATAATTAGCAGCTATAATTATGTGAACTGTCGCCCTCTGGCTTAGATCTAAAACAAGAACAAGAGAGAAATGTTCACCTTGTTTTGACTTCACAGCTCAGTGAATTTCATGAATTCAAAAACTGTATGTGAACAGGAACTAGTGAAGAACAGGTAATTAAGTAGAGTTTCCAGGTTTCAGGTCCGCACCTATTAATGCTTCTGAAATGTTTTTACTTTTACCAATATGTATTGCTCTGCTTCCTACTACAAGTATAAAACAGGCCCTCGTGCTTTTGGTGTGTATGTGACATCAGGGGCGTTTGCAGCACCCTCTAGTGGACAATCGAGGAAGTGCAGTTTTATGCACTTCAAGGTTGGCTTGATAATCAACAGCAGAGATTCTGGTTGCCTTCGACGAGCCGCTGTGATGCAATCGGTCTTTAAATATGTCATCCTAAAAATGCATCTCCTTTATATGAGCTTGTGTGTTCTTCACTTCTGACAACTTGCAGATATGACAGTAACACAGCTCGGCCTTTAGGGGTCGTCACTGTGCAACATTTGCCTCAAAATGAAACAGCTGGTTTAAATTAAAAAGCCAGATATATAAAGGTAATGCATGTAAACACACAAACACACACACACACACACACACACACACACACACACACACACACACACACTAATAGCCGACATGAACACACAAACACATGCTTCTCCAGAGTCAACATGCAATAGGCTATTGCACGAGACGTCAGCCTGACATGTCTGAGTGTGTTTGATCTCTCTATCAGACCTCTGACCCCCCGGCCAGTGTGAGTGGCGTGCTTAAGGTTGAAGGTCATATGAGTTTCCTGAACACAGAGATGGGTCATGAAACATACACACACACACACTCCTCCAGTCCTCTTTCTGGAATATTCCCTCCTACCAGCATGAATCCTGAAGAATAACACAGACACAAGTACTCTTCTGTATCTTTTGGGAAGTGTGTTTTCATAGTTCCACCTTCACTTCCCTCCTGTATTGTTTTTGCACTTCAGTATTATTTCAACAGGCGATCATCCCTCCACACGTTTACAGAGGCAGAGCTGTCACGATTCATCTTGAGGAAGTCTAGACGGAGTTCAGGGAATGTCTGACTGAGATTGCAGCTGCTATCAAATGAACACTCACACAAGGAACATTTGACTTAGCTGATGGAAGAGTTTGCGCGTCTAGCTGGTTATTTCAGTCTTTAAGGAGCCGGTCCATGTCACATGGCGAGGCTAATGGTTTTCTATTTTCAAGATACAAAGCTGCTTCAGTGTCTTGGTGTCACCAGAGGGGAAAAAAAGGGTGAGAGAGGGAGAAGGAGAGCTGCAACATATGATCAGCACATGGGGATGTCGTAATTGTGGATTCATTAGCAAGACACACTGAAGGAATCAAAACCAGGGAGAGGGAGGGAGAGAGAGGGAGAGGGGAGAGGAAAGAGAGAGTAAGAAGAGGAACAAGAGGGAGGGAGGGAGGGAGGGAGGGAGGGAGGGAGGGAAGTCCAAAAAAAGACAGAGAGAGAGAGAGGGGAGTCAGAGAGCAGAGATACATGTGGCTGTGGAGGGAGTGATCTGGTTATGGAGGGGGACAAATTCTCAGGTAAGACAGCCCAGATGAGTTTTCTCTAACTGTTTTAAAGTTTATCAGTCGGCTTTTTCTCTCTGATCGAGTGTCTTTTTCTGTAACAGCCTGCCTCTGTTTCCCCATCCACGGTATTTTCCACTCTCTCATTCTGTCCTGTTTGCTGACTGCATGTTTTCTTTGGGGTTTGGAGCTGGAGCTCTGCTGGGTTTGTGTTGCAGCTTATAGGGGAGCTGTTTTGGTTTATCTGTCTTTATCTGTTTGCAGGCTTCTCTGTGTCTGTTTGAGCTCCCTTTGTCTCATTGTTTCCAGTTAAATACTTTTGTTTTTACAGGTTGCTGCTCAGCCAAAACCTCTTTTCCATTCCCAACTCTGTCCGCCTGGCTTTACACGTTACCTTTTTTTAACGTTAACTGCGGAAAAGTAAAGGAGAAACACTTTCTGTCGGACAGAAAAGTTGTGATTTCTTGGACATTTCTTTCCTTTCTGTGTCTCTCCCATTCTTCTGTGGTGTGAAAACAGGAAAGAGCTCTGTTTGAACAGTACTACTCTTGTCCCTTGTGGCTCTGATCCCACTCCGGCCATCAGTCAGTCCCTCCTTTAGCTAACAGGACAGAGAAAAGTCCGCTTCAGTCCACACCAGCAAAGAGTTGGCTCACTTTGCAAACAAAAATCGGGCACATTTTTGCCCCTTTGACGTTGTTGCCCCTGTTGGATTTTTTTTAAATTACTGATAAGAGTTTGGTTCTGGTGTGTGTGTGTGTTTGACATTGTGCTAAAGTCATTAGTGAGGCGATGCTGTCTGCTTCTTAATGGTATTTTTATGAGTGTAAGTGTGAGCATTGTTAAAACACTCTCTCTCTCAAGTGGCTGCAGCAGCGTTTGTGTTTCTGTGACCCAGCATGGCTTGTAGCACCTACACGCTTTGTGAAATCTGGATGTAGGTGAGACCATTTACAAGTGTATGTGTGTTTGGGTGTGTGGCTCTCTCTCTCTCTCTCTCTCTCTCTCTCTCTCTCTCTCTCTCTCTCTCTCTCTCTTGTCTCCAGGTGCTTCCTCCAGGGAGCTGTTACGGTCTCAGCAGGACGTACTGTGTTGTATGTTTCTTTATGAATGAATGAATGTTCACTTGTCTATTTGTGCACTCATACTTTCTGGTGCGTTTGTGTCACAATGTTTCCAGGGGATTCCCCGAGGTCTGGTGGCGAGTATATTTCTGCAGAGGCTGGTGGCCCTGTTTCCAGCTTGTGGTAGTTGAAAGCACCACGGGTTAAGCATCTCTTAAAAGCCCAGTAAGAGTAAAGAACACGAGCTGACCAACAGTCACTGCAGATCTCTCCAACCATTTTGCAAACTAGCCTTGAGACTGTTATTTTAGATTGACAAACATCTTAATATTCAAATAAAACAAATCATGGGATAGAGGTTTAGGTGTCCAGGCTTGTAATGGGAGAAAAAAATGTGATGTGCCATAATGTTGTTCTATATTGCGATAACCAAATGAAGTATAATATGATATAGAGGAGGTGAGAGACAGAGACGTGAACAGCGTGCTACGTTTCCTTTTATTCTCCACTTGCAGACTGTTGGCTGGACGCTCCACTCTTGTACCAAGTGACGCAGTAAATATACGAAAATGAGAAAAACAGAAACAAAGAGCTGATTCCCTGCAGAGACACACATGTAGTAGGCCACCCTCGATAATTTAAAGGATTCTTTTGTAGGAGTGACTATGAAGAGTAGGCCTGCACAATATTACACATATATCTTGTAATAAGGGGTGCAAAAAAAAAGAGATTGAGAGTGCATTTAAGCTAAAACTTACATGTATGTTTTTTGTCTTCCTGCTTTCTCAAGTTTAACACAGTGAATGTGTTTGCAACATCTTCCTCCTGATTTCAAAATAAATCAAAAAATATATTTTTTTTGCATCACCAATTAGTCCGAGGGTAGCTGCTGTCTAGCTTTAATTTATTCTGACTTCATCAACATGGTGTGAGAGCGTGGTCATTCTACCCCGGCCTCCGTCTAACGGGGAAACTGAACAAACTGCTTGTTTAGGTGTAATAATATCTCCTTTTTTATTGAGTTAGAGTATCACTTTGCGATGTCTTTATTGCCAATACTCATGTTACAATATGAGTGACAGTGCGAGTCATTGTGCAGCCCTGGAGAAGCCTCTGATTTATCTCCTTACTTTTGCGTCTGCATGATATTGTTACCTGTTCATGTTTGCACACAAATAAGACGTGTATGTCCCAGTGTGAGTATGTTGCACCTTTTGCAGCAAGATGATTTGGTGAAGCACGTTACACTGAGCATGCTGATTAAGTGCTTCATACATAGTTAAATAATAAAAATACCTTTCTCCAGATATACTTTTTAAGATTTCCGTTCAACTTGTCTTTAGGTCCTGACAGACATTAATAACTCACATGCTCTGAAAAAGGAACGAAGAAAATCCGTCATCTGCAGCAGCTATAAGCCTGTAAAAACTTCTACGAATGTCTGCCTCGAGGTACCAATCTGATGAACCAATCACGCCTCCCTGTCTCCCTGCTCGTTCTATACCTCTTGCGTGCTCTAGCCCACACTCAAAGCACGTCCCCGATGACCGAGATTTATACTGTGAGTTTGTCGTTGGCCGTTGTGAGTAGTAAAATAGTCAGGTTTTTTATAACATGTATTATGATAAAGTTTAGTGTTTACTTACCGCTGAATGAGAAATGAGACGACGTAGTTTCTACACAATGCAAGCGACGAGCTGAGGTCCACTTCTGGAGCAACGGCGCTCGTGCATGTACTGTAAGTGAGGGGCGTGGCTTTCGAGGGAGCACAGAGGGGAGGGGGTGGGTGTAGACCACGGAGCACAGAGGGAATGCTACTTTCAAAATCATGCTAGTTTTCGAAAATTACCAACCCTGCCTTTAATACCTGATTATAGAGAGGATAAGTGAATACGGTTGAGTCTTTAGGGGGTTTAAAGGCGTTTACAGAATCAGCTGTTTGAACAGAGGTTAGGGCTTTAAAAAGCAGAAGCAGAATCACTCTTTGTGTTGTTGACGTCGCTAGGTCTATAAATCTCTCCTCATGGCAAACCTCAGGCATGAATCCCATCAATGAGTCACAGTCTATAGCATCCACTTGCTATCAGTAATAATGAATTATATTAAATGTAATTAAACTTGTCCTTGTTAGAATACTTCTCAGCTGCCTCCCTCATATCGATTCACTTCTTCCTGCTAACCCCCCCCCCCCCCCCGTCTGATGATGCTGACTGGGCAAAGCTCCCTTTGTTTCCTGTGTTTTTTCTCACATGAGTCACGGTGACGAACGGAAACTGTCCACCGGCCACTCTGAGATTATGAATAAAGGTGCTGACGTGTCCCGTTGGTTCCAGTCACAGCGAGGTCAGCTGATGATGTCTGAGTGTGATACATGATTTATGAGGTTTATCTGACTGCTAACATTTCATCTTGTTTCAACATCAGGACACATTTTGTACCTTTTTATTTTTGTTCCTTTCACCCACCAAAGAAAACTGAAAAGATGTAAACTATAAAATACCAATATGACGTACTCTACTCCGTAACGACTCATAGTTTAGGGTTAGGGTTCATATACACATCCAGAGCTCAGTTGACTTTTGTGTTTAAAATGGAAAAACTTTGGCATAATTTCAGGCGGAATAAAGAAACTGTTTTTTAAATACATTTTGAAAGTGTCTTTACAGTTTAACCGCAGCCAGCATGGATTGAAATTTAATGAGACTTTGATGCATATTGATTCTCTTACTCTCAGTGTCATAAAAAAAGATTAAATGCAGTTTTTCCTCTTTTAAAGGACCCTTTAATGACCCCATTTGGACCAAGGACGCCTGTTTGATCAAATTAGTCCAGGGGCCCTGATCTGTCATACATGACCTCTTTGTGTTATTTATTGCTATATTATAATAAGATTAAACTGCTAGGGGGCACAGGTACTGTAGCGTAGTGGTTAGTTCCTGCGCCTCATTGCGGAGGCTGTAGTCCTCCAAGCTGGCGGCCCGAGTTCGAATCCGACCTGTGGCTCCTTTCCCGCCTGTCATTCCCCACTCTCTCTCTCTCTCTCTCTCTCTCTCTCTCTCCCTGATATCTGACTCGACTGTCCTGTCTGTAAATAAAGGCACAAAAAGCCCCAAAATAAATCTTAAAAAAAAAAAAAAAAGAAACTGCTAGGGACCTCTTGGAGCCACTACAAGGACCCCTGGTGGTTTCTTATTCCCACTTTGAGAACAAATGTTTCAATAAATTCAGTCAAATAAGTCAACAACACCCGAATCTGTGCTGAGACTTGTCTGCTAAATATGTAAAATACATTTTCACCACTAGGTGGAGATGTAGAGTTCAGAAATTCAAAATATTTACACTTCTTTGTCAGCCTCTCTCTCGGTGTTTGGCTGACTTAATGTAACACTCTTTAAGTTTAAGAAGATGTGTATTGATCATATTTGTCTTTCAGCAGATTACATTTTATGATTCTTTTCTGCAGATAAAGTCATTACATTTGAAAAAAAGGGAAAGTGAGAGACAGAAAGAGGCCTCTAGAGATTCATGTAGGATGGAGGACAGCTGCTCTCTGTATTTACAGAGCCATGCCATCCTGTGTGTGAGCTAACACACACACACACACACACACACACACACACACACACAATCACGCACATGAAGGCAGCCGCATGTGTGCAGACAGTCGATACATTCAGGCTTTGTTCAGACTGCCGCCCAAATCTGATTTTTCCCCAAATCTGATCAGAATCCGATCTAACTGACTGACTGTCCGCATTACAAATTGCAAGTGACCAGATCCGATCTGCCTGTCCGTATTGACATGGTCTGATCCACATTGATTTCTCTGGTAACAGGTTACGCCCAGGAAATACAACTGCAAAATGGATGACAGAGAAGTGTGTTTATTTCTGACGCAAACAATCTTGTGTGTGTGTGTGTGTGTGTGTGTGTGTGTGTGTGTGTGTGTGTGTGTGTGTGTGTGTGTGTGTGTGTGTGTGTGTGTGTGTGTGTGTGTGTGTGTGTGTGTGTGTGTGTGTGTGTGTGTGTGTGTGTGTGTGTGTGTGTGTGTGTGTGTGTGTGTGTGTGTGTGTGTGTGTGTGTGTGTGTGTGTGTGTGTGTGTGTGTGTGCGTGTGCGTGCGTGTGCGTGCAGTCCAGCCATGTCTCCAACAGGTGCTGTGTTTGATTAAAGTTAGCAGAGCCTGGCCGGGTGCTGCTGTTAAACATTTGGTTTAGAGCAGCTGCTGTCACTACAGCTGTGCATAAACTTTAGACGGAGCTTATTCACCGTGTGGGCTTCGGGGCCACACGAGGGGGTTTCACGTGCAGAGCATTGTAGCCTTAATTCTGTGATTAACTGCATGTGAGCACCACAGACTGTATTTTAACGAATGAGGACCATGTGGCATCATCCATTTTTGGTCGACTGCCTTTATAAAGGCTTGAGTTCCACATGTTTGCTTTCACTTTGTTTTTTTAAGAACCAGAGTTGACCACGTTTGGATGAGGGGGTGGCGCTAGGAAAAAAAGGGTGTTATGAAAAATGTCAAGTTTTCAGAAATATACTGTCTCTCCCTGTAACTTGTTCGTGTCCTGGTGAATATCATTTGCAACCACTCAAAAATGTTGCAGCTTGGTGTTCACTGAATACCTCCAGCTGTGTAAGTGTTTAGTTTTCTTTTGTCTTCAAACATTTTTTTTAAATTTTGGACTCTCAGCCTTCCTGACAGCACGGCTGACTCTCGCCTTTTGTTCCCACTGTTAAGTGAAAGCACCGCTCTGTTCTGTACTGTAGTGAAAGCCAGGCTCTTTCTGGTTATGTTTACAGTACCAGAACTGCTGATTCCATTAGTCATGCTAAGCCTGCTCTCTTTCTGTGTCTCTGCGAGTCTGTCTTTCTCACACAGCAGGTAGAAAACTTCCTGCTTCCTCATTTCCATTAAAGCCATGAGGGGGGGTCAGCGTTACTTTACATCTATCTTTCTTCCCCTCTGCCTGGGGAGGGAACTGGCACACCTTTCCCCACCTTTCCTCTCCGCTCCTTCATGTCTCCCTTCCCTCTGCTCCTCTCGGACGTCCTGAGCCAGGTAAAGCTGCTTATTGTGGAGGTTGCCATGTAAACAGAGCAGCGGTAACCATCCAGTCGCATCCAAGATACACATACACATGTACAAAGAACGCATGCAAGCGATGCATACACTCGCCAACACACGACACACACGCACATTATGACCTCTTCCAGATGGCTCATGAGATGCAGCCTGACTCACGGTGATCGTCTGCATGCAAGCCCACAAAGCGTTTTGTTGTTTTAGGATGAACTCAGCAGGATGTTGGAGGTTCCTCTGATCCTGGTGATGTTTGACATACCGATGACTGTCTGAACCTGACTTAATCTGCTCATTATTCACCTCATGAAACGGGATTACGCCACTCTTACTCAATAGATGTAAAACTTTAAAAATGTTTAACTTCTTCACAAAGACTTCAATCACGACCCCTCCTGAAAAATGTCTATAAACTAGACTTCCAAGTTTGTTTATTGTAAGTTTTCCCAGATATTTTCAAATGATGTGCAACAAATGAATCTTGGCATAGACACTGTTTTATCACATCTGAGCATTTTTCACACATGCAGTCTTGAATATGTCAGAACAGTCGGCGCCTGAAATCTTGCTTTGTTGCCCGTTCACACATGTCCCTCACTGCGAGAGACTTTCACTCTCGGACGGGATGGAGTGGAGTATCAGGAGGCAGGTAAAAGAGGATGACGCGGTCTCAGTCTCTCTCAGTGCAGGGAGGCATGTAGACCTGTTGCTGTCTTTGTGTGTGTGTGTGTGTGTGTGTGTGTGTGTGTGCAGCCTGCTCTTGCCCTGGCATTGCTCTTGCCTGGCCTCCGTTTATAGACGTTCTCCTCTTCTACTCCCACTCTGCTCCTCATTTTTCAGCTCTCATGAGGGGCTCTTTACAGTGGAGGTGGTCTGGGTTTCTTTAGACAGTAAGCGGTTTCTGTGTCGCTTCACTGTGCAATATGAAACTTGTAGCTGCCAAATCATGTAATAATATACTGATGCCCCAAGAGATTCATGATTTGGATTTGATAGGTATCACCACTCTTTTTGAAAAAGAGCCCCACTGGCACGACTTAAGTTAGATTAATGTACAGAACTGGGTTAAAGCTGCTGGAATAGCAGGAGATTTAGTATCTAAAGGTTTTGGGGGAAAATGTTTCAATTAGAATTTTAAATATTGTCTGACGTTAAAGTTTCTGAAAGCCTCTCTGGTCTTGAGTTTGGTTTGGACGTGGTTATACTCAGATACTTAGGACCAAATGTATAAACTCAGCAAAACAATCATTTGGATGGTTACAACCAGCTCTAGTAAAGTTTGTGAGTGTTTATTAATGACCACGGACGTTGAGTGTTGACGGCTGTCTATTTGAACCTACAAGAGTTTAGATCATGCCAGTGATGATCTATTTTCAGTAGCTGGTGTTGAGCATGAGGGCGTAAAGTTCTGTAATGATATAGCACTAACCTGATATGACCAACGTTTAACAGACTTTGCATGTGCATGCTAAGAGCTAACTAAGATGCAGATAGTAAAACATTTGTAATTTATCACTTCTGTTGAACAAATCATTTTCAGATTGCAGGGTCTCTGTTTCCTCCTCTTTGTCTGACTCAGACCACTCAGAGACCTTATGGGCGCCACCAAACCGAATTCCTACATACAGTAGGCCTACTGTTGCTTTAAATGGAAAATGACACAGCACTAAAGTTTACCAGAAAGAAGAGTCAGATCAGTGGAACTCAGCAGCACTAGTATAGATGCAGTAAACGTGTCCTTATATAACCTTTCACAGATGGCCATTAAGGCCATTATCTGCTGCTTCAGACAGTTTGATCTGCTTATGTCAGAAAAAACTGTTTTCATTGAGGTGGATCACAAACTGTTGTAAGATTTTTTTTCGCGGATCAGGAGTAAAAAGCATTCTGCTCTTCTCCCAGGGTGACAGTTGTTTCTGTAGATCGGATTAGTGCTGTCTGGGCTTGCTGGGACTTGCAGCGATATGCAGTGGATGGAAGTGTACTTGTATGTGTGTGTGTTTGAGTATAAAGGGATGGGTGCTGGGCCCAGTGCATGCTTCATATTTTTGCATGCATCTGCTGCACACATATCTGCTGTCAGTGTGTGTGCACATGCATGCAGCTCAGTGTGTGCCAGGGAGCGCAGGAATCTGACACACATGGCAGGACACACTGTGTGGGTTGAGGGTGTGTCTGAAGTTAGATTCTCTCCATGTCTCCATCTTTATCTGCTCAAGATCACATTTCTGTATACTCTAACACTGCTTACACTAACACTGTTACTTATAGTGACATGTTTTATTTATAGGAGTTACGCTGCCCCCTGCTGGAGTACGTGGGTTAATACTTTATAGACGCACGTTGAAAGTTTGAATATGTGTGTACATTTGGATGACTGGAAGGACATTAAATCTCTGCCATCTTCATGAGAAACTCAACATTTTTGCACACTTCAAAACAACACTTCAAACAATGTAGACAAAATGCTATGTGTCCTTAGCATCTTGTTTTTCATGTAAGCACTTAATAATTATTTACAACTTCAAGACTTTTCCTTCACATATTGTGGGTTAAAAAACTGCGGGTTCTTATTTTGGGGTTTTGGGAAAGTATCTGCTTTTAAAATCTCTGCATTAGTATGACGTTTTTCGCTCATGCACATGTGCGTCTCAGCATGGTAAACATGCCTAAATCAACACAAATGCAAACTTAGATTCCAATGTAAGCAACACACTGGCAGTCAGATGTGCAGCATTTCAATCCCAAAGTCTTTATGATGAATCACATGTGGGACGTCCACAATTGAAGAATGTGTCTGTCGCTCTACAGGCTGAATAACTGATTACTAGTTTAATCCAAATCATTTTTCATATCTCTTTCCGAGCTATCATCTCCCCTAAACATTTTCCAGTTCATTAACTTCTCAGTTTCTCTCAGTTGCTGTGAGTCTCCCTGGGCTGCCTTGATTTTTCATTGAACAGCATGTCTTCACAGTTTTGAGAATTTTGTGAGAAGAGAGTCTGTTATTGCTGACTTTATGGCCACTGTTAAATGGTTCATCTCAGTGAAAACGCCACTAGGAGTGGTTTACTGCCTCTAGCCGGTGGCTTCTTATGGTTGAAGTTGCCTCCGGGTTACTTCTGACGTGAGAGAGAAAGCTCTCAAAAAAGCAAGAAATACAGCAATAACATGAGGAAGATGTTACCTTTACAAAATCATCAGCTATTACAACTCAGGAAAGTCAAATGACAAGACTTGTTCAATGTTAAAGAACACACAGATGTGTTACAGTGCAGCCATACTCAACAAAAAGTTCATTTTTCTAAAGGTTGTGTCCAACTTTAGCATCAAATATGTTTGTGATGGTCTTGAAATAAAGGAAATGTAAAAGTACACACTGTAATTCACAAGTATAATTAAGTAGTTATGTTTCAAATAACTCCTCGTGGCTTCATCAGATATGAAAGATTACATTATATGCATTTGTTCTGCACAGGATTTCTTTGCTGTGATTTAAATCTGACAATGAAACACTAAATTCATTTTGGTCATGATCTGTTTTCAAGATGTGGAAACAGAAGATTCCTGAAATTAGACACTCGGACTCAGTTTTTCTGGCCTTTATTAAGAGTTAAGAGAGCGGATTGAGTCTGAAATCAGGAAGAGGGAGAGAAAGAGGGGAATGACATGCAGGAAAGGAGCCACAGGTCGGATTTGAACCGGGGCTGCTCGCTTGGAGGACAATGGCCTCTGCACATGGGAAACTAACCACTACGCTACCCACGCCTCCATTTTAAGTACTTTTGAGTGATGATCTAACAGCGTTATAACTCTGGTAATTCAAGTTTTATACATTTAAAGTTTAAATAAAAAGTATTAAATTAGATTTCAATAAAAAGCTTTCTAATCACATTCAAGGGCAAAAAAGTTTGACACCAAGTTAAAGGCTTGAACCATCATCAAGACAAGAACTGATTCCCTTTATGTTTGAAATATCATCGATCTTAAATGTCGCTTTTTACAGTGTGGAAAGCTCCAGTTTTCACACAGGGGGTTGAGAAAGAAGGCAAATGAACTTCTAAAAGATGGCGGTTAGTTTAATATATTTTGGAAGCAGGAAGAACGTGTGCGTCATCATTCATCAGTAGAAATGTTGTGTGAATGGTGCATTATTGACACATTTACTGTAGATGCAGGCCTCCACTAACTACCACATCCGTTTGACTTCTCTCTCCCAAGCACAGTGACACACACACACACACATACACACACACTGACCCACGCCCGTGTCCTCCCCCCCTCACACACACACACACAGAGGCTCATTCACATGGTCATTAAGTCATTAGGCTACTTATTTATTGATGTCTGCCTCCAGAGCGAACGAGCATGTCAGACGATCTACTGGCCGCCTGTGTGAGCCTGTCCTGACCATATTAGTGCATAGTTTGATTCTGGCTCCTATCTGGATTTATTTATCTATAAGTCCAACTTTTCACTCCACCTAATCTAAGATATGTGCCGTTATTTATGAGGGTTTACAGTGAGACTTTGATTTATGTCTTCATCATGATGCTGATTTGAGCAGATTCAACAGAGGAAAGCTTTTAAAAAATATTTCAGTTCAAGATTTTCCACGCCTTGAGTGTGTGTTATTCATGTGATCGAGCCTACAGGAAGTGTGTTTGAATGTCAGCATGCGTATAATTTGACCAGCCCTGTAAAAAAAAAAAAAGAAGAGAGAGCTTTCACAGAGTCTGAGAGGAAGGCTGAGGGGAGAAGGGGAGGGAGGAATGGAGGGAAGGAGGAAAGGGGGGAGGGAAGATAGTGAGTAGTGAGCTGGAGATACAGAGAGAGGCAGGGAGAGAGAGAGAGAGAGAGCGAGAGAGAGAGAGAGAGAGAGAGAGAGAGAGAGAGAGAGAGGGAGGGTGGTCGACATTGCTCGCTCATTCCAAAGTGTGGAAGTTGAGAAGGAGGAGAAGAGAAAAATAAGTTGCTGCTTTAAGGAAGAGAGAGAGAGGAGACAGAGCTCCGGTTTGGATCAGTGAGCTTGTTTTTTTTTCTCACTCCCCTCCTCTCCTCTCCTCTCTCCTGCACGGGCTCCTAATTTGGGATTTGTTTGAAAGCGGGACTTCGCCCCTGGAAGACTTTTTTCCTAGCTGGGGAAAGGGAACCCAGCTCCCTCTCTCTGAGATTATACACACCCTCCTGCACATACACACCCGCTCCCCAAAATGTCTGATTCCACTGTCAACGCTCACTTGGAGGGGATCATATCAGACTTTGAAGGTTAGTTTTCTCTCTCTCTTTTAAGCTCTGCTGCTCCTCTGCTTCTCAGCTTGTCAATCTGAGGAGCGAGGCTCTCTTTAACCCTGCCATGAGGACAGTATAGATGGTTTCCACATGTTTGATTTGAACGGAGCAGATCTGCAAAACTGGAGAGTGTGGAGGGATCGCTGACGTCTGCATCGAGCTGTGATGTTTTGAAAGTGTGGGATCATGCTAAAAGTGTTGCTTCGTAACTTCTCTTGAACTTTTGTCAAGATCCACAAGTGTGTGTTTTTAATCAGGCGGGAGAAACAAGAGGAACACAGACACGATATTGTCACGATACGATATGATACGATCCAAGGTATGACACAAATAAGTGCAACAACAATACGACTCCTTGTATGTTTTTCATCTGGTGGGAATATAGAAGCAAGACGTTACAATGTTATCCTGTGATACAAAACAACATCTGCACTGGGATGCTTTTTGTTTGGATAACAAATATTGGGACATACCACATTTTTGCAGCAAATCGTCATTTTAATGACCAGGAGTGTCATGAAAACATGTCATGTCTGCTGCATGCACCTGACAAACTGAACATTGTTCTCAAAGTAAATACAAACATGTGCACTGCTGTACAATCACAGGTCCATGAGTGTGTGTTTTGTATCTGTCTGGAATCACTCGTGGCAAGATGTGACAACGTTATCACAATGCTACGATGCAAAACAATATCAGGAGGCTGATTATTTTGATGACAAAAACTGTGAAGAACAGCATTTTGTTGCAGTAGAGAGTGATTGTCAGAGCAGGTTTTAATGACCAAAACTTTAATAAAAACATACTTTTAAAGTTGCATGACAAACTAAACAAGTATACACACTTGATGCAGACATTATTTGCTCCTTTAGTTTGTTATGGCTCGTCGTGTTTGCAGGAGAGAAAAGGTGCATGAGGAAGAAAGTGTGCAACTGATTCAGCCTCCTCTTAGAACCATCTGCATGATAGAGAGGCAATATAAGTGTGTGTGTGTGTTTCCTGTATGTTGAATCAGGAGACAGCAACTGACCACACGGCTGTGGGGGGAACACCTGGCATACCTCCCCCATCTTCTCCTCCTCCTTTTCATCTCTCTGCCCCTGGCCCACAGATTCCCTCTGTCATCCCTCTCCTCCCACTCTTCCTCCTCCTCCATCCTCCGGCTCTGCTTCCCTCTTTCTCTCTCTCAGCAGCTCGTCCATCCTCGGGCCCTCTCCCCTTCGCTTGGCTGTTTGAGGACTCAGAGAGGAAAGAGGGTAGATGGGTGAGGTGGTGGTGGTGGAGGGGGTTGACAGGCCCACACCTCTCCCCCAAGTTGCTGTCTATCTGACTATCTGTCTCCCGTCTCTCACAAACACACAGCCATTAGGGACGCATCGGCACTTGTCTGGGGCTGCCCCTCTGTCAACACCAGTTTGCTTGTGGTATGTACGCTGAATCTCTGCCTGTTCTTTAGGTCTTTACGTTGAAGGCTTACACAGAGCAGCAGAGCAGAAAGATAAGTGGCATTCAGGAGAAAAAGTGTGCTTTAACCATGTGGCTGGAAGTCATGCTTTTAGCCATCCTCGCTCATGTGTAACACAAACATAAAGGGCTCCTGTTGTTGTTGTCAGCGGTGTGTGCTACCTTTGTGTCACCACCATGTATGATGTATGTATGCTCCTGTGGGGCTCAGGGAGATGGCACGGATGCAGCTGGGTGTGAGTCAGTTTGTTTGAATTATTTTTAACCAGTGAGGAAAATGTAAAACAAATGTGTGTGCGTGTGGTGTTCTTATTAATGGTTAAAAAAATTCAAAAAACATCAGTTTTCACAAACTCAGCATATAAAAACAATTTCTAAAGGAATCAGGCTCAAGCAGTAAAGACACATCATCAGTCAGAACGCTTACATTCGATCATATATAAGATGGAAGTAAAACATTTAAGTACTTTTTGAGCTGTGAAAATCACAGTATGATCTGCAGTCAGGAGAATTCTTTTTTTCATCTCTCCTACCTTTTAAAAATCTTGCCAAAGACAAAAATAGTATTGAAATACTTGCTGTGATAATGCCCCACCAGCCTACTTTGTTTCATAATTAAAAAAAAAACGTCAGCTGTTCTAACAAAGGGGCGACTGCGGGTCAGTGGTAGTGTTGGTCGTCCCTCAACCGGAGGGTCGGGGGTTTCGATCCCCAGCTCCTGCAGATGCATGTCTGATGTGTTCTTAAGACACTTAACCCCATGCTGCTCCCGCTGCTTCATCAGCAGTGAGTGAATACGGTTAGTTAATACTGATGGTCACTCTACACAGCAGTGTGTGAATGTGTAACTCTGACCTCTGGGGTTAAACATTCAAGTGGTCAGAAGACTAGAAAAGCGCTACACAAGCTCAAGTCCATTTACCATTTAGAAAACAGTTTAATGTCTTTCTTGTCCGCTAGCTGCCATGACAAATAATCTAAGAAGTGAGACCGGTGCTTAATAAAAGAAATCAAACAACCTTCTTTGTATGAATGAAAAGTAGAAGCAGTAAACACGCCTGAATACACAACAATCAGGGTGTGTGCTGTTTTAGTCTTATCGGGTTTGGACTCATTCGTAGCTTCGTTGACTGATATTACAACATTCACCAACTTATTGATTATTTGCTTCTTGTGCTACTATTATATAACACAACATAATGTTACTTTATGTGACGTTGCCATACCTTATGTGAAAAAGTGTACAAAGTGACAGTTTCATTTTGAAGCGCCCCACTGTTGATGAAGCTGTACATCTGATCTCTTTGCTCTTTTCTCTACATGCATGGTAATATTCTCTCATCATGCTTTAGGTTAATTGTCTAGTAGTGAAACTTTGAGAAGTGAAATGTAAACAAAGCCTCTTTGGCCTGCATGCTGCGGATGTTTTCTTGAGAATCTGACCTGGTAGGAGGGATGAAAGCATCAAATAATATGACACAAAACGTGAGTCTTCTAGCAGATTGCCCTGCTTCGCCTTTCGCAGGTCATAAAGACACAGCTGTATTAAATTTAGTCAGATTCACACAAGTTAAAAACACCTCACAGTACGTTTAAGTTATGTTGTGAAACATTTCACTGTTCAGTGTAGTCTTACTTTATTTCTAGAGGGCTAATAGCTAAGCTAGCTTACTGTTGCAGGCTTTTCTGTGTGTGTAAAAGAGCAACAAGTGTCCATGAAGTGCAACATGTGACTGAAAGTGTAGTAAGTATTCAGCAAAACAAGAGATGACCTTATTTTTATGGCTTTATGTTTGTACTTTATTGGTGAAATGTGTAAGTGCATGGTGTTTGGACTGAAGTATATTGAGTACAATAGAGAGGGAGAAAGAAAGTCATTTGATTCGTTGTCACCTTTGAGTGGGAGTCGGTCTGTGGTACTGGAAGCTGATGACGCCCCTGAGGTTGATGACCTCAGCTGTGACTTCATCCTCTCAAACCGACACAGCTCATTGACCGGGACGCTCAGCTTTCCGGTCAGCACAAAGAAAACACACACAGTCATACAGTGTTGTCTTTTACAGCTCCTCAAATGAGGTCTCTTGTGCTTCCTACTCAGTTGAGAAATACGGAGAAATATTAATTTGTTTTTCTCTGTATATCTGTAAGCTGTATGTTAAGGGCATTCACTGGCCGAGTGAGAGGAAATTCCACAGGAGTAAATTTCTGTGGTGGGTGAGCTGTGGAGGAGTGGATCAGAGCACAGACGCTCTTCTCTTTACAGCACGCGGCCCAGCCTGCATGCTCCTTAGCAATCCAACACATTAACATAAGTTTTTCATGGTTGAGGGTGAGACAAGTTAAAGATTGAATCAACCGGAGGTGTTCAAGGATGAACAAAGAGAGAACAAGGAGAGTTTTAAAGATTGTAGATACAGGACAAACTCAAACTCCAGTTAAAGGCTGCTACTGGTATCTTATTTTGTCATAAAAACATTTTCTTAGGTGTGTATTATATATATATATGAGACCCTGAAACATAAAAAAAAATTGGGTGGCCTCTACACTCATGCTCTTTAATCAAAACAGAACAATTGTTTAACATGTCTTCTAAATTAAGGGGACGAGCCTTGTTTTGTAGGAAAAGACGCCTTGATGTTGACGTGAGAAATTTGACGAGGGATCACGGTCGCATCTCAGAACTCTGCCGAAAGGAAAACTGTTATTATAAGAGAACTACCACTTAGCTGTGGTTTGGGATTTTTTCAGGAACTCTGTATAGTCGGTTTGTGCTCTGTGACCCAGAATGCACTGAAACAGCACTGATACAAACGTCTCTTTAAATAACAGAACCCAGTGAGCTTGGAAACATACGTTTTAAATGGACTTCAGCTTGTATATCTCTTTTCTAGTCTTCTGACTACTCAAAGCACTGACAACTCAATGCTGCTTCATTGTGACACAGCAAAGTGTCCATCAGTATTAATTAATCCATTCACACATATTCGCTGCTGATGAAGCAGCGGGAGCAACTCAGGGTTAAGGGTCTTGCCCAAGGGCACATCGGACATGTAGCTGCAGGAGCTGGGGATCGAACCCCCAACCTTCCAGTTGAGAGACGACCGACTCTACCAACTGAGCCACAGCCGCCCCACACTGACTGAAATCAGGTTGGTCTGTCCGAGACCTCTTTTCAGACATTTTCAACCCACATCAACGTGTCAGAGACACAGTTTTATTTTATAATTTTTATTCTAATTATCATAAATCTGGTGCTGTATGGGCAGGCTGCTGTTAAAGAAGAAGGGTCTAAGACGTAAGGGGAGCAGTATCACAAAAAAGAAAAAAGTAGACTTTGTATTTAGGCCTGGGTAATACATTGAGGTTTTTGGGGGATGCATTTCTGGACTTTTAGCCTTTGTTTGATTTGACAACGGATAGAGCAGGAAATCAGGAGAAAGAGGGGAGAATGAACAGTGGGGAAAAAGCTGCAGGTCAGAGGTTAATTCCTATTGTCCCCTTTTTCTCTGTTGGTGTCTGTGATGCACTGATCATGCATTTTAGCCGTTATGTGTCTGAGGAAAGACTTGAAAATTGTTGTAATAATCTGTGTAAATATGACAAATCTTGCAGAAATTTTGTCTAAACATAAACTTTGAATCAATGTCTTCAAATAGTCGGTGGGAAATCTTTCACTTTCAAACCAGTTTTGAACTTTTATTCAAAGGTGTCTTTAGTCGTCTTTTCAACAAACAAATGTTCTCTGGGAAAAATGGATTAAAATGCCCTGAACTTAAACCATACAAACTCTGGTCTTGTGACAAAACCCCAGGAGGAAGCGTGCTGATAGAGTCTGTATCAGAGGGAGGAAGTGTCCTCTGATTATCACCGTCCCCAGGAGTCCCCTCCTCCATCAGCATTATCAATAAGGTCTTTGGTCGCCCTTTAAAAAGGTTTCCTGCTCATGACGCTGACAGCTTCAGTGCTGTGGGGAAGCACACAGGGTCACTCTGAGTTGGAGTGAACACTGGAGGTCTTTGTTGGTCTCTAAAGTTACTCTCTTGTGTTTTTCTCGCTGTTGGACACGTGGAGTTAAACCTGCACTTATTCAAACCCCAGAAAAGAGCCCAAAGTTACCAACAGGCTGCATACTACAGCTAAAAACATCCAGCATGTGATGACAGATAGTCTTTGTGCATTGTTTTTATTCCGCAGAGAATGGAAAGTGTGCTGGACGACTGATGGAGAGAGAGACGCCTTTAGGAGAGAGAGTTGGCCTTTAAGACTGTATTTAAGGACCAGATGCTTTTATCCCATGTGATCCAGAGCACACTTTCATATTCAAGGCCAATGTGATAAATAGCAGAACCTTTTTTTACACAGTTTATGGACATAACCAACTTCAGCTGTGAGTGTGCAAACTGGTGGTAATGTAAAAATGTCCTGACACTCTTGTTTTGGCCGATTTGTTGATCCCTTTGGTTGCCTTAGTAATAGGAAGAATTGCAGACAAAACTATAGTAGATGAAGTGCAAACAATTTTCCATATATACAATAAGTGATGCTGCAGTTCAACAGGGCAGGTGAGGCTGTTTTTTTTATGTTGCTTATGATTTCTCCTTTTTGCAAATGAATAACAGGTGTGTGAAACTTTGTAGAAATAGACACAGTGCATGCTGTCACAATCAGCTAAATGTCCCTCACCCTGTGCTCTAACACGCAGCAGATTAGGACATCCTTATTCATCAAAAATGACCTAACCTGATGTTTGGTCTTAACACTTCCTGTCATGAATCTGCGTTATGAAGGAAAATGCTTGTTAAGCAGCTGTATTGATAAAAGAGCAACTGGTGTTGCTGTGTACATTGTAAACAAGCAAAGTTGTTGGTAGACTCGCTTATGAGTAGGAGATGTGCAACCTGCAGCTCGTCAGTTACAGCAAACTTTTGGAATGAACTGACTAAATAAAAGCTATATACTGTAGATGTTGTTTTTGGTTTGAAACAATCACAGTCAGTGCCAACATCCTGTCTCCTGTCACAATAAAAGATTTATTTGGACCAGTTGAACACTTTCAAAGTAAAGAAGGAGCTGCAGCCAATAAAGTGTTTGCATTAGTAACTGATTTCAAATGTGAAAAACAAACACACAGTAAGACTGAGTGTGATGAAATAAAAATGACAAACAGTTGCATGTTGTGATTCAGTTTTAACCCAGCAGATGATGAACTCCACTGCTAAAGATACAAACTTCTTTGTGAAGTAATTACAGATAACAAATGAATGGCTATCGTTAAGAAATGCCAAGAATTAAAGCATCAAAAAGGGTGTGATTTCACGAAAACCTTAAAAATGACATCTCTTCTTAAAAACAGCCATTACTCTTGTTGTTGTTGGAAACTGTTTCATTTAATAAGCAGCTTGACAAAAAATCCTTACTCTCATTTTCTCAACAAAAGAAGACAAAAGGCTGTTTTTTTTTTTCATGTTGTTGTCCATCCAGCTCATCTCCTGTCACGCTCAGAGAGGCGTAGAGAATGTCCATGTGGTGCTCATCCACTACTTGCTACACTGGATAACACAACCCCTTCATCATGTGACTTTCTGGAACTTTTATATCGTCTTATGTTTGGTTAGAAGAAAAACATCATGCTCTGCTGAGAGGTCGTCCTTATTTGGCAGTTTGGTCTGCTGGCTTGTTTACATGATATCACATAGAACAGTGTCCAACATTAATGGGCTTCAGAAATCTTCAAGGGCTCCTTTTTTTAAATTCCAGGTTAAATGAGGAGTAAAGAAAGAGAGAGAGAGGGAGAACAGGCTAACACTAAGAGGCTGTGAGAGGACTGTGGTTGACATTTGGTGTTCATTAGTTTTATCGTATGAAGGGCTGCTTTCACCTCAGAGAAGCAGAAGCAGCCTGGAGATGTCAAACGATTTTTGTTTTCAAAGTCGCACACACTCGTACAGCTTTAACCCTGCAAAAAAAAAAGATCAATTACATATTGCACCCACTCATTTCTGTATAATTAATGGCATCATCTTTTTCATAGACACTCCAGAAAGGAGATACAAAATTAAAGATGTTTTCACCAAAAGTACCCACTACTTTTAGTCCCAGGATCTACATTGAGATGATTCCTTACACCAAGTTTGCATTTCCACACAAAGACAGAGTGTGAAAAATGTGCAACAATTATCCACAGGCTTTTATTTAGACCTTTACCCTTTCAGTTGAAAGCTACTTTTTCATTGCAGGAACTTTCCTCAAGAAATAGATACTTTTGGGGCAACCCATTTTTCTTTCTAATAAGATTAGAGTCCCATTGTTTTAAAGTTATTTTTGGGGCCTTTTTGCCGTATTAAGATAGGACGTCTCTGAAGAGAGACAGGAAACCTTGGGAGGAGAGAGTGAGGGATGATTTGTAGCAAAGGGCGTATTTGAGTCCACAGCCTCTGCGATAAGGACTATAACCTCTGTACATGGGCATTAAGCTCAGGGACTTTAAAGATGGTACTTGCAGAATATTTCAAATGTGTTGAGTTCTAGCAGCATCAGGGAGAGTCTTTCACATATCAGCAGATTAAATTACCATGGTAATAAAGAGGTGTAAAGACCTGTTGCAACAGGTCTTTACACCTTGGCGAACTTGAGGAAACTTCAAATCACTTTGAAGGTTACTTCTTGGGTAATTTTGGTGGGAATGCAGCTTTAGTAACCCCTAAAGTCCCTCTGAGGAAAAATCCTGCAGTGAAAACAAAGCTCATGTTTGACCGCCTTGTCTACCTTTCCATTCAAACATATACACACATACAGATCACAGGATGCATTATGGTTTCACGTCAACAGAGGCACAGATTTGGGCTCATACAAGGGAAGTCCAGGCTGTTTTAGTTGTGTTTAAACACACACAGCTGCAGAGAAAGAGAGAGAGAGAGAAAGAGCCTAACGGACAGGGCCTCTGACTCCACTAAGTCTGTGAGGACTTCACTGTGTTGTGTTTTTCTGTCACCACAGTGCAACACACACACACACACACACACACACACACACACACACACACACACACACACACACACACACACACACACACACACACACACACACACACACACAGACACACACACAGACAGACACACACACACACACGCATACACACACACACACACACACACACACACACACACACACACACACACACACACACACACACACACACACACACACCAGCTCATAGCAGCTCATTATATCAAAATCACTGTTAAGATGTCTGTGGCACTTTGAATATGCTTTTCTGCCTACTGTTCTCGCTCTTATCCTTAAAAGCCTCACACATTTATGTTCAGGGCCAGAAATGTTCATTTTATACAACTACATTAACTTAGCTGCAGCATCAACGGTTAATGTCTTCTCTTGATTTGCAATAAATTTGTATCCTTGTTTTGTGTTAATCCTAAAATAAACTTGCCTTGCCTTTATCACTGTATCCAATGAGTTTACAAATAACTTCATTGTGACTGCTGTGCTTACATCACACGCTTAGAGAAGAACAAAGTGCATTGATAACTCTTAATTCTAGGAAGTTCATTTTCTCAAAAATTAATATATTCTACTATGTGAGCAACACAATAAGAAAGCAAGCAAGTTTATTTATTGATTCAATATTTTTATTGTTGAGATAGCATGACAAAATACAGATATAAAGCAAATCAAGCAAGACAATGGATACAAATGAGAATAAAACGTGTTTGTTGCAATTTGAATATCCTCGAACGCCAGCCAATCATAGAAGTTGTTTGCGGTCATGTGGTCGTTCGAAGGGCGTGTCCAGTCCGGTCATCGTCATGGCAACAGCAGAACGAACAGGTGTGCGAGATATTCAGCGGCAACCGTCACATATCAGAGAGAAGACGAGGAAATTATCAAAATAATCTTTCACCAGGTGATTTAGTGGAGTCATTGTGGGGTTCAGTTGTAGCTGAATGACTATAGAACATTATTTCGTATCTAATTCGTTTATTTTTATTTTTTTAATCGAGTGGATTTAGAAATTATGAGCACCATGCTAACGAGATATGTGAAGCGTGTCAAATCCGGTAAGATTAGCGTGCTCGTTCAGTCTTTTTTGTGTGAATTTTACACCATAAAAGAGCGTTTAAAATTAACGTTATACATTTTCCACCGCCTCCTTACTTAAAATGTGATTGAGTAAAGCTTACTGTGGTTAAACTAGTTTTAAATTGAGAATATCCTGTCGAGCCCTGACTTTGGTCATGCTAACAGTACATTTCTCCATGTGAAGCTAACCGCTCCACAGTTGCTTTTCTTCTCCTGTCAACCAACAACCATGTCAAAAAATTAATCTTTGGTTAGATAAGTCAAGCTAATGGTTATATTTTCTACCTTTGGGGTAAAATGTTTTATCACACTTTTAAAAGCTTTTTGAGGAAGCCAAGAAATTCCTGTTGCTGCACCAGCGTTTTGTTTATAGATAATCCATGAGAATATCTTATGAAACTTAAATGCTCTTTAAACTGCGAGCACTAAATGAAAGGTAGTTGTCCTGATAGTTGCTACACCTTTTGGCCCACACTTTGTAAAGATTTGTCTCCTATTTTGATAAATAACCTTACTGTGATAACTGAAACACTGACATTTCAAACTCTGTGGCTGTCACTCAGTCTGCGAACACAGTTTCTTCTTTCTTTGACTAAATGATGGCACTAACTTGATCATGCTGAGACATTTGTGCTGCTGAAAGTTCAATTTTGTAGATATGTCAGGAGTCAAGAGTCCTGATTATCATTACAGCTTTTGCCCTCATTATCTTGGATTTGTTGATTATGTCTTTTTTTTTTTGCTTTTGATTTGCAGAAATGATTAGATGATTTGATTGTCAAGAAATATATGTTCAAATTGTATGACTTCAACTAGATATGGCAAATAGATTTTGTTGTTTCTTGTCTAATCACAGTTGTTTTGTTTTCCAGCGCTGAAAAGGTCGTTTGAGGTTGAGGAGGCAGATTCATCCACACATCCCTCGCCCTTGTCTCGTCGGACCACCAACCCTCTCCGCTCTTCCACCTCCTCTGCTTCCAGTCAGCGGAGCTATGACTTAAGCTCCCGCAGCTCTGACTACTCCTCTTCCAGATCTTCTCCCACTGACTCCAATCCACGCTCTCCAAAGACCGGCATGAGGCGAATTGAGTTATCAGGGGCTCGTAACCCTGAGGCAGCCTCTGCCCGCCGCACAGAAATCTCCATTGAGGTCTCCTCGAAGCAGGTTGACAACTCACCGAGCGCAGGCATCGCTCGCTTCGGCCTCAAGCGACCTGAGGTCAGCTTGAGCAGTCGGAGTACTCCTCTGGACACCTCCTCCAACTCCTTCTCAACAAACAGGAGGGCAGAACTCAGCATGACGCGGTCCAGTGAGCCCCCTGCCCCTCCCAGGAGGATGGACGCCCAGCTGTCCTCAGCCCCAGTTTCAAGGATCCCCGAGCCACCCCAGAGAAGAGTAGATCCCCCATCCCCTGCCATCAGCCCAGTCGAAGGGGCCCTGAGGAGGCCAGAGATGCCTGTCTTCAAACAGCCAGATGGTTTGGTGCAAGGCGGTCCAGTGGAGAACAACAACCATCCGCCTCCTGCACCCAGTGCACCTCTGCCGTCCCTGGTGGAGCCTCGGGTGGAGAGGGTGCAGTCTCCTGTCACAGAGACGCCCACAGCCAGACCTACAGACCGTGAGTACCTGCTCAGCTCACCTGGTTTTCTAACAAACATGTTATTAAAAAAAAAGAAAGTAGATTGCTCAGGGAGGCATTTTAGCATTTTACAATTATTGGGCCTCTCTCTAACTGCTCCATACACCCTCTCCTTATGCACGTCTTCTACTCTGTTTTTCGTGCTTGCCTGAAGGGTCCACAACATAAAAAAAAGGCCATCTAAAATCACCGCTTGGAGTGTGTTGTTGAACCCTCAAACAGCATGTTTACACTGATGCTGGCTGAATGAGCACGTTTTAAGCCATGTTTTAATCATCATGGAAGTCGCTCTGAAAATAAAAGTTGTCTGTAATTATCCGCACAAATGTTTACTGCTTTAACGGAAATAAACATTTTATAGTATCACACACAGGTTAACATCTTAATGTTTACACTATTACTGATCATGACAGCCTATTATTTAGTTCATATAACTGTAGTTTGTTTTAATTGAATTGTTGCAAAAACTAAGCAGCATATTAACTTCAGATTGAAAATGAGAGAATATTTCCAAAAAAGCAATGCCACCAAAGAAGCTTGGGAGTGATTTGTTTTGTAATTGCACAGAGTTTATTATTTAGTCTGCTTTGACCTTTTCATGTAGGCCTACCTTTTTATTATAGGTTGCCTCGTATGAAACCATGCTTATGGAAGGAATCTTTTAATCTCTGTTTCCACCGGATGGAAAGTTTGTCCCATAGCTTGTTGCTTTGTATTATTCCTAAAGCTGTGTGTTTTATTTAGACTGCCACTTGATTGTCCTTGTTTTGGTTGTAACTGGTTTCACTGGGGTCTTTCCAAATCAACTTTCAACAGTTTTTTATTAGCTAATCTGTGAGGAAATCATCCGATCGTTCCTCTTTTACTGTTGCTGCTCTGTTTGTCTTTGATGTTTGCGACATGTTTCATTTCAACCTTATTTTGCTATAAACTAACCGGGCCTTGATGAGGTTACCATCAACCTGCCAAGGGACTACAGATGGAAATTAGCCTATGGCTATAATCTGGCATATTGACATGTTTATGTTCATTAATGTGCACTGTCCCTATTTCAATGTTTGCATGTAAAAAGACTCAGAATCAAACATCACGTGCAACTACATTTTTACCTTGATTCAAAAACCGTTCATTTCTCCTTTTTCTAAAACTACGGACTTGTCACATTCTCACACTGAACCAGTTTGATTTCATTATGAGCTTTGTAATTCAAAGCTAGAGAGACACAAATTAGATTTTGTGTTTGGGAAATACTTTAGGATTTCTGTTGGTTCAAATTAGGAGGAAGCTGGGAGGTAAAAATAACAACCATCTAGAGCATAACATGAGTCCATGCTTAAGGCCTTGTCAGTCTAGACAAACTGTGTATGTAGGTCAGCGAGTGTGATGATGAGAATCCCAGGGCTGATCCCAGCACAGCAGTTTAAAAAAAAGTCATACAGGAAAGCAGCTGGTTAGCCCTGCACACTTGAACTTCAATCAGCCACGTTGTAAATTCACAAAATACAGATAAGGCTCTCGCGGTTAGCAGTTTTTATATGCCTGACATACACTCGTCGCATTTACTTGTTTAATTTAGTAGTTTAAATTAAATCAGGTCTTATTAAGATGAAACTAAAAAACAAGAGAATCTAACATGTTTAAATCAATAAATAATCAATAAAAACCTGTTTTACCCACAAAAATACACATACACAGCAAGTTATCTCAGAAACTTTGGGTATTCCTCATCTTTAAAAAATGAAATTGAATATTTAAGGTACCTCTTGTACTTTATTTTAGCGCCATCCTGAGGTCAAATGCAGTATTTTCTAAGTTGAAGTTATGGTAACGTGAAATCATTAATTGTAGTTGTTTGGCTTTGTTGCAGACTCTAACGTTACGCTTTGGTTTAATCTAACTGCATTTGGAAAGCATGTGTGTTTTTCAGTTTCAGTGGCATTCTTTATACTTGAATATAATAATTCACAAGTAAGTTTCTACACGGTTTTAGCTTGAAACCAGTCCTTGCTTTGATGGGAAATTACAGCGTGTATTTGTGCTGGGTTCTATGCTGTTGCTTTAAAATGTCTCCTGTCTTGCCGGTTGTTTTTACGGTTTCCTTTGATAGCACTTATCCCATAAGACTGGCTCATCTTAATAGTGTAACGCGTCTCAATGTGTGTCCGTATAAGTGTGCTTGTGTGTGTGTAGCTCTGTTATCTGGAGACAGCTGTGCTCACTGGTTCCTCTCTCAGGCGTAGGCGGCTGGGAGGTGATACATTCCAAATCTGGAGGTCATAAAACATTCTGCATAAAAATAGAAACCCTCCAATTTCCACTTTTTACGCTGCATGTTGGCTGTCTGTGTCTCTCTCTATCCTCTGCACAGCCATGGATTTGGTTTTATATCTCCGTCTTCTTAATGATATTTTTGCTCTGTAGTTTCTTAGGGAACACAACATTGGTGAATCAGTCAGATAATATGCATGCTGAATATCTGAGATGTTTTCGTGTGTCAGTAGAGGGGAAATAAGCAAGAAAAAGTGAGAGGATTAAGTTTCACTTTCTGCCACATTTGGCTCAGATTACAACCCTCCTACTCAGTCGTGCATGTGCAGGGAGGGAGGCTCAGCTAGAATGAAGAAGAGAGGAGCAGATAGGAAGTGGAGAAAGGACAGTCAAAGAGGAGAAGAAAAAGGGGGAAAATAGAGGGTGCAAAAAGAGCGAGTTCCTGTAAAAAGACTTTGCAGGGAAAAAAACCTAAAGAGAAAATCTCCCTTTAACCTTTGAGTCGTTTGGGAGTAAAACTAAACAGACGGACCACACGGCTTTGACGACATGCCCGAGACTACAGTTTACTTTCCATTTCCTCAACAAGTACATACAGCACTGATTCAGGCAAATTCTTCTTTTGCTTTTTAATTTTTACATAAATATTTAGGGTTTTTTCTGACTGGAAAACTGGCAGGGTTTTCAGTTGATATCATATGTTGTTTTCTTCTGATGCAGCTTGTTTCTGCAGTGTATCCAGCAGGACATGATTTTGTGTAGCCCATTTGGCTTGTTAAATTATTGCTTCCTGACTTATGTTCTATAGAACTGGATCTACGTACGTACCTGCCTTTGGGCTCAAAGTGTCTTTGCCTGTTTGAAGTGTTTATTGTACACAGTCCTCCTCACACAGATGACAGGGTTAAGAGTGTCTCCCTCGGGGGGAGAGTTTGTGATGATGAACGTGCTGATATCTGGTTGTTTTTGTGGCGGATGTTGTCAAGAACAAGGTGCTGTAATGACATGTTTTGCTTCGGCACATTTAGCTGCTATAATGATGAGCAGCTGCATCCAGCGTTTTGGTGATTCAACAGGATGTGACCTCATGTTTACAGGCAAACACATTCATTCATTCTGTAAACTACTCATCTTTGTTTGCTGTTCCATACCTTGACCTTGAATTACATGGCTGCTGTTAAGAGGTTTTACCATACCCAAATTTAAAACTTTGGACCAAAACTAGAACCCCCCCCCCCCCCCCCGAAATAAACTAAATAACTTGAAGAAACCCAAAATAAGACAGTTTTCTTATTTTTGATTACCAACCTGCACAGAGCTGGAGCAGACAACTGACTGGCAACACATTTAAAATACTGTTCATAGTAATGGAGGGCTTAATTCCCTAAAAATAATCTACAGACTCAAAAAAAATCTCTTTCAGTCAACAACTATGATCCACTAGAAGTTTGTGATGTGATATTTATATCAGTAGGTAAATTGTCCCTGGTTTTCTATTTTCACAGAAGTGTGGAGCCCAAAGTCACCTCCCCTCATGTCCTTAAAGAATAAAATGTATCAACCAGGTGACATCTCTGTCTGTAGCAGGCAGCAAAGGATGCATCTTTATGAGGTGCTAAATCGTAGTGACGAAACGCCAGTGTTTGCTAAGCTGTTAATGAAAACAGTCTGCTGTGTCGTGGCTGTGTCAGAGCTGTAGGTGTGATAGAGGGCAGAGCTGAAGGACACACAGAGAACAGGATGAAGAGCTGCTTTGGCTGCATACAAACAAAATCCAGAAAACTAAATAAGAAAAAGGTTCCTGTGCACAATTAAACTCAGTCTAAGCAGAATTAAACCGATCAAAGTACGAGATTTGTTGTGTTTCTGATTCTGAGTACTGTGGTTAACAATAAATACAACGTTTGACTTCAGGGTTATCATATTGTAAGGCAGGTATAATGTGCTTCTTAGAGTACCGTCCTTCCTTACATTGAACTACAGCTGTTGATGAGATGGTTTTAATAAATGATCGAATCCATCAGCTTTTTTTAAACAGACCAAACAAACTGCAGGGCCTGTCATTACGAGTTCACTCTGAACTCCAACAGTGTTGAGAGAAATCTTTGATTAACATTTATATAAAGCTGAGTCTGCAGCAGTTTTGAATGGTGACTCATTATCTGATGATCTGTCGGGTCTTGTGCTGGCCTGCTGAGTGCTAACCTCGTTTTTCCCACATTCAAACAGAATTAATCTCTTTCACACAAACATAAAGGCCTTTTGATAGGAATGCCTGCAACTTGGCTTCAAACAAGCACTTGTGAATGTCACAAGGGATAAAGCAGTCACACAGATACGCTTTTAATCTGTTTGTTGGGCTGTTTTTTTATGAGGCATAGATACTGTTAAAAACAACAGACACTCCTGTTTTTATATTTCTTACACACTTATGCTGAATAAGACACTGCTAGGGGTTTGACTGGTAAATCATCCTTTATTCAACATCATTTTCACACTACAGAAAATATCAAACCATTAGTAAATGCACACTCTATAAAACCTTAACAGAGGCATCTTCGCTACAGCGGCCCCATGTTGGTGTCCATCCCCTTGGCCCTTTGCTGCCAATCTCCAGATTTTCCCTGTCCTATCAAATAAAGGCAAAATGGCAAACAAAACAAACGTTAAAAATGATCAACAAACAGAATTGAACGCTGCCCCAGAAGGAATAACCTGCTGTGAATGGTTAACAGATCAGAAGCTTTGCATGGCTCTGCATTAGTTTATGATTATGTGTGTGAAAGGGTTCATAAAACATGTATTATAAAGGCACTTTAAGTGGTAATGCTAGAAAGGCTCTATATTAATGCAGTTGCTTTTTTAATCTTTTATATTTTTTCAAAGTAGAAAAACAACGCAAAATTATTTACAGCGCATTTTTATCCAGGCAGGTAAAGTTAATCAAACTGCTGTAATTTGATCTTTACAGCAGATGTCTTAAACAGTGCCAAGGAGGTTAAAGACTTCAACTTTTGTACAAAGATAAGAGTCAACCCAAAGTATGTACTCATCACCTCCTAATATGATTGTGAAGATATGCTGATCACTGGTTTTAATCTGAGTTAAGATGACAGCCCTCTGGAGCGTACGAAGATAACAAGCATAATTTTAAACCTTAAAGGAACAACGTTCAATAACGAGGTGATTTGGGAGCAAACACAAGGAAAACAACAACAACAAAGACTAAGACTAAACCAAGCAGAATACATAAGCATGGGTTTTCATCCAGGGGGTGTGGGGTGCGGTTAACGCCTGATCCTGTGTTCCAAGACGTCTCATTAATGTTCCTGTTTCCTGGTCTTCTGCATTGTTCCTGGTAGTTTATGCGGTTGGACACATCAGCATTACTTCCTAAGCGGTTTGTGAGACTCAACAAGGTCTGGTAGTTAGAGAACTCTCTGATCTGTCTTAAGAGGTTAGTTGTGATGCAGTAGGTATGATCAGGATCATAATCACTGTTGTCTAAATTTCGATAATGCTGTGTGATATACACTTGGTCTATCTGTTGATTCCTGACTCTGAATATGATCCTGTCCCTGTTTCCTTCGTTAGACAAAGTTGGGGGATCGCGAACATACGCTGGAAGTTGCCTCAATGTGTCGTCTTTCAGATTTCCAACAGTGTAGTACTTGTATCCTGGAGGCAGTCGGCCCAATATATTCGCAAAGTTGCCATAACGATGTGAGCCATACGCTTCGTCTGGGTTAAATGTCAGCCGTATTGAATAACTGTCAATGTCAACTGTGTGGGCGAACCAGTAGAGCAGCACAAGACTGTGTTGGGGTACAGATACGCCAAAGTTGATTTTCCTCAAATCATCAATTGAATTGAGCCTTTGCACAGCTGACACAGAGGTCAGAGCCAGGAGCAGAGCTACACAGCACCACGTGACTCTTCCTGTTGTCTTCATTGTCCTGTAAAGAAAAAGTTAGCGCTGTTACTATCAGCTCTTTACACTTCAAATCCATGGGCACCCAACTCGATACTTATAAGGATATTGAAATATCAGAAACTCTGTCATGCGTACCAATTTTGGGAGGATGGAACAAATCACTTAGGAGGAGTTTGTTCCAGAAATAGCTTAAAAAAGGCATTATTTTCAAAATCAAGTCAAAATGGCAGACTTCCTATAACAATAGGAATAAGAGCCTTTTACAATCTTGACATTGTGAAAATGCCCACCAATGTTCATACTTGTACATGAAACAGACTTCAGGGGCTGAATTTTTGTAAATTTCAGGGGGGCGCTGTGGAGTCATTTAGCTAAAGTCCTACTGTATGTGAGACCTGTTAAGTATTTAAAAAAAAGTTGCCAGGCCTGATGCACACACTAAATTTGAGTTTTGGGCCGCGCCCAATTTACCAGGACAAACCGAATGAGGAAACAATCGTTGCACGTTGATGCCCGGGTCCTAAAAATAGCATGAAGAAGTACAACTTACACATATTTATTCCTACCCCGTACCTTCCTCTCAGCGATTACATCATATGCTAATTTAGTGAGAAATAAAGTTTTAGGACTTTTAAGGCTCTACACGATCGACCCCCTATACAAGCACTAAATAACCTCACATGAACCTGGTTAATATTTAATTGGCTGAGAGGGTTACTTTGTACCCAGAGCTCCTGATGACTCGGGGATTTCAGGCTTTTACTGTCTTGGCACACTAACTTGTGTAATAACCCGCACAGAATCTGGTTTGTTTAATCTGCTCGTTTAAAGCTTTTTATCTTTTAAATATTTTCTTCCATGATTTACTTTCTTTTTTTAAATTATTTTTTAAACTCTTTTTTTTTTCAAGATGTTTGCGAAGCACTGTGCAACTTTTTTTTAACAAAGGTACTGTTTAAATAAAAGTTATTATGATAATAATTATTGTTACAAGTATTTTTAAAAGCCAAATACTCCCCCTGTCTGTCAGTAGCAGAGAAATCAAGTTCAATCAGCTGTCACAGTATTTCCTCTTTTCTTTATCAATCTTCTCTAAATGTTTTGTTTCTTAGAACTTCTTAAATAGAATCAAGTTTGTGCTTCATTTGAGTTCCAGGTTTGAACTGATGAAACCATCGTACAGTACAGACCAGTACGAGGTTTGAAGGGATTTTTAATGCCTCTGTGTTAGAAATGGAAGAAGGTCTGCATTCTGTGGAATTATTTTTAAGTTCATATAAGTTCAAAGTGCTATATAAATACAAATATTATTATTATATGAAGCTTAAGCAGCCTGAGTCAATCAGTTTACCTGAACATCCTCTGAACGTACAACCATTTTGTATGAAATGTGACCTTTTGTTTCTCTACAGACACAAACAAATAGTTGTAGTAACAGTAGGGAAAACGTAAAAGAAGTTTAAGTCAGTTGCTGTAAATCATGTGTGAATTAGTTTCCTGGTGAATCAGCAAAAAAGAGAGCTCACCTGTGCTGGTCGGCTGCCGGGGGACGTCTGGTCTTTTTGTTTGTGTGACTGCAAGCAAAACTCCCTCAGTTACAGTTTATCTGGAAATGAAAGTGACAAAAAGGTGTGTTTCTGTCGGTTACAGGAAGTTTGGTAATAGCAACAGTTTAAATGAAACTTAAACTTGAACTTTGAAAGTAACGCCTTCAAGTGTAAGTGATTACCTGCGGTATGCTTGTAGAAATGCAAAAAGCTAATGATGGTTTGTTTATTTATTCATGGAGTGGTTCTTCAAAGGGAGGAGGAAATATGTGAGTCATCTGGTTCTGAGTCTTCTCTTTATGGGTGTATTAAGGATGAAAACGAGTCAGTGCAGTTTTAACTATGAGTGTGTAGTATAGACCTGCATGATATGTAAAAAAGTCACAGGCTGCAGTGTATGAATGTGTGCGACAGATTGGCTGTTCAGTAGTGTTGCATGGCACTACATTATTGTATGAATGTGTGTGAGCGGTCAGAAGCCAGGAAAGGCTCCTCATTAATGCAGTCTATTTCCTTTTTTCTCTCATTCAAGTTTTTTATTTAAAGAACAAACAAACCATATAATCACTTTGAGTTACAAATGATCCAAAGACCTGCGATACGTTGCACATAATAAAGAAACATTTAGCAGCCCCAGTCATTCAAACAGTTCATTACAGCGTCCCAATAACAGCAAGAAAGCGATCCCATGAACTCTTTAAGCTCTCACCTACATCATTGATTCTAGCCAACATTTGTTCATATGACGATATTTCTAAATAAGATTCTATCCCTTTTATAAGATCTGAAGAAGAATTATTTTCCATTATCTGAGGATTACTTGGGCAGCCATGACAACCCCTTCCTTTATCACTCCAGAGTCATGTTTTGATGTTTGGCATTTCTGTCTGGTCTCCAAGTAGCCGATATCTTGGCAATATAGGAACTGTTAAACCAATGCATGTCCCTATGTTTTCTAGTACTCTCTGCCAAATGGGTAAACAAGTTAGCACTCCCAAATGTAAAACTGAGACTGCTGGACAGCAAGCATCCTGTGGAGCCTAGAAGGAGTAGAATCATACCGTTATATGATCTTGTACTGAGTGAATATTTTACTACTTTATATGTTTCCTGGTATTTGATAGTACATTTAATCATTCCCTCATCACACCCTCCAGTAGGTACTTCTGTCAAATGATCCTCCGAATGATCCTCCTCTGTTAAAGGTTGTATCAAACATGGCCTCCCTGTGTGCTTTACACTGAATGATACAGTCATATTTACTGTTTTTGATCTTTTCAAAATGTTCAAGACAGGAAAAATAACAAAACAAAAAAAGTCATTTACAGGAAGTGTTTTTCAGTGTCTGAAACAGTGCCACTGAGGTCAAAGGCCACAGGTTTTTATGTCAATTAGAGATGCACTGGTTGCAGTTTCTTTGGCTGATTACAGGATTTTCTCAAGGTGCGACATGCTGATTGTCTCTCTTTAAAGAACTATAATTGCCAGTAACAACCAACATGTATTGTTAATTTCCTTAATGGATATTCAGTTTATTATTCATGTTAAAACACTGACTAATTAACTGTTTATTAAACTGCACCGGGCTACATGACCATCTCTTTTTCTCACTCAGACAATCATCACCACCAGAAAAAGTTAAGTGTCAATCCCTTAATATTCTCCTGTATTTTTGTAAAAGAATTCATGGTGAAAGTGCTTATATGTAAAGTGAAAAAATTGTTTGAATTAAGTTCCCATTCGAGAAGGTTTAAACAGCCATTATTAACACTCTCTTTATCCCTCGTTTAATGTAATGTAAGAGAAACAGAAGTTACCTGCTTCACTCTCTTCAGCTGTATTCTCCCTGACTCCTGAAGAATGTAGGAATTATGTAACAAATAACTGCATCCAGTGACTATTTCATTAGCCTATTGCTTCATTAGTCTCTTAACTGTCGGCCTCTCTCTTTCTAGCGGCCTCGATGAACAGTATTCAAGACTGCATCGTTTTTTACTTGTTTTATAACAGTTATTTATCAATGTGCATTTAATCTATAACTCGCATCAGGTCAAATCTCTTAATCGTCCCACCGTAACCAGAGAATATTAATAAAAAATGTATTCATATATTACTTTGCTCCACCAGCCTTGGGGAGTGAAAGAGAGTGTGTCGCTGTGTGCATGGTAAAAACGTGGGGCTCGTGTGTGGGTATCTGAGATCGGCACAGAAACTGACAACTGGAGAGGACCAGTCGCTCGGTGTTTGCGGCCGAACAGGCTGAAAATCAGCAGATTTCAGTCACCAGCCGCTAAATGGGTGCACCTCTACAAACCCAATAATGATAAAAAAGAATGATCACGTCCTCTCTTGGATGAGCAGGTTGTAGTCATCACTTATTCTAATCTAAATACAGTTCAGTGTCTGGCTTTATAGGACTGAAACCTGTAGATTCTCAGCCTTATGGAGCATACAAAAATCTATATGTTTCTTAATATGAAATAAACAAAAGTTATAATTACAGTCAATAAAATCACAAAGAAAATGAGGGCCCCTGAAATGATACAACACTGCCGGCACCGGTTGTTGTTTTGGGGTTCTCCAGTGAAGTTATTGACTGGACCTCTGTTCTCAGAGTTATTGACTGGACCGCTGTTCTCAGAGTTATTGACTGGACCGCTGTTCTCAGAGTTATTGACTGGACCGCTGTTCTCAGAGTTATTGACTGGACCGCTGTTCTCATTCGACTCATTGTTCCTGTTTTCTGGTTTTCTGCTTTGTTGCCGAAAGAAGATGTGTGTCTGCATCACAATACACATAAACAGTCCAAGGCAGGCAAGGTCTCCCAATGTGTTACTGATGTAGGAAACCTCAGCGTCACCAAAGCGGTCCCGGAGATTCAGTAAAGACTGATAGTTTCCTCCCATAGAAAACTCTCTGATCTGTCTTAAGAGGTTCGTAGTGATCTGGTAGGTATGAGCTGGATCATATTGTGTTCTACGGTAGTGAGAACTGCTGTAATGCTGTGTGAGATACACCTGGTCTATCATCTCTCCCCTGACTCTGATTATGATCCTGTCCATATTTCGTTCCGCAAATGAAGTTGGGGGATGGACAACATAAGATGGAAGTGGAACTGACGTGCCTTGATTGAGATTTCCAATGGTGTAGTACTGTTGTGCTCGAGGCAGTGGGTCCAATAAATTCTCAATGTTGTGATAAGGATGTGAGGTATAATCTCCATTTCTTGGGTTAAATGTCAACCGTATTTCATTGTTCTGATCGATGATAACTGTGTTGGCAAACCAGTAGAGCAGCACGAGACGGTGTTCGGGTAAAGATGGTCCATAGTCAAGTTTCTTTAAATCGTTGATTGAGTTCAGCACTTGTACAGCTGACACAGAGGTCAGAGCAAAGAGCAGAGCTACACAGCAACACTCGACTCTTCCAGTCATCTTCATCATCCTGTAATAAACATTTTAAAAAGTTATTGCAGTTATCATCCATTCTGTACATTTTAAATTCACATGTGTTAACCAGACATGCATCAAATGATTAGGTTCATGATTTTCTAAATGGCCTGGTCACTGGCAGTGGTTGAGGGGGGCGGGGCAAATCTTCAACAAATCAAAAGCAGTTGTATTTATTTATTTTCTGTCTTCCTTTCTTTTTACAGTTTGTTTTTGTTTGTTTTAACAGTGTATGTGTAGCACTTCATGCTACCCAGTCAGGGCCCCAGTTAAAGATGTCTGTATTCACCCCTGCTTGTGAAACTCACCAGTGCACACAAATTACATAATTTGATAAATAATGTATTTTGTGCCTCCTCGTGGAGTGGTGGGGGATGGTATAATGAATGGTAGGGGAAACACTGTGATTTTGAATATACAGAATATGTAGACGCATGGCCAGACTTCGGTAAAGGAATTGTTTTAGATTCTGTTTTTAGTTTGAGTGTATTTCCACTTCCAGGGTGCTTTGGCTGGATACATGAATACCGTCCAGAACATGAAGGGCAATCTGCTGTAATGCAATCCTGAAACCATCAGTTGAGCATCTATCAATGATTTATCTTAATCAAGTCTTTGAGGAGAAATCTTCTTTAGTGGTGTGCAAAACTGACCAAATTGCTAAACGTTTACACGTTGGGCCAAACGTTTAGGGTTTAAATGTTTAGAAGTCACACCTCTAATCTGTGTGCAAGTGCAGCAAACAATCTGCTAACTAATGTTGTTTTCAACACCCACTTCATTTTTGTTTTCAAGTTGCTGGTCAGATTGTAACAAAAGGCATTAATCAATGACAGGTGATAGCCGATGGATTGTGAGATTATTGTTTGCCTTAAAAACAAAGGTCAGTCTACATGTTTTGCTTGTTAATTTCATAACCAACTAATTGATATCTTTATTCCTAACATGTTAATCAAATACAATTTGATTATTTACAAGAAAATATAAGAAAAACCTATTCATCAATTTCAACCAAAAAATTCAAAACAACCAAACTAGATGTTTTAAGAAAAGCAACATGATAAATTATAGACCTATTTATACTCGTTATCGACTTCTTACCAACTGAAACATGAACACGTATTTAAATCCCAAATATCCCCCCAGTGTCAATAACAAAGGAAACAAATCATCCAGTTACAACAATCTTTCCTTTGATTCTGTTTCTATCTAAAATGTTTTACCGTTTTAACAGAACGTCAGAAATGAACCGAGTTGTCTTCTAAAGTTACAACCTTTATAAAATGTTAGATTTGTGTTTCACTGACATGAAAGAAAACAATAACAGAATACTCACAAAGAAGTTTGAGTCAAATGATGAACAACCTTTATGTGAAATAGTTTTCTGGTGAATGAAAAACTAGTAATCAATCAATAATAAATCAGAGAGCTCTCCTGTGCCGACCTGCTGCCAGGAGACGTCTGCTCTTTTTGTTTCTGTGAGAAAAGTTAAACTCAGGGATTTCAGGCTTTTACTGTCTTGGCGCACTAACTTGTGTAATAACCCGGACAGAATCTGGTTTGTTTAATCTGCCCGTTTAAAATCTCCAATCAAAATATATTTGTAATAAAAAAGCTTTTATCTTTTAAATATTTTATTCCATGATTTACTTTCTTTTTTTAAATTATTTTTTAAACTCTTTTTAAAAGCACTGTGCACCTTTTTCTTAACAAAGGTACTGTTTAAATAAAAGTTATTATGGTAATAATTATTATTACAAGTATTTTTAAACGCCAAATACTCCCCCTGTCTGTCAGTAACAGAGAAATCAAGTTCAATCAGCTGTCACAGTATTTCCTCTTTTCTTTATCTATCTATTCTAAATGTTTTGTTTCTTAGAACTTCTTAAATAGAATCAAGTTTGTGCTTCATTTGAGTTCCAGGTTTGAACTGATGAAACCATCGTACAGTACAGACCAGTACGAGGTTTGAAGGGATTTTTAATGCCTCTGTGTTAGAAATGGAAGAAGGTCTGCATTCTGTGGAATTATTTTTAAGTTCATATAAGTTCAAAGTGCTATTTAAATAAAAATATTATTATTATATGAAGCTTAAGTAGCCTGAGTCAATCAGTTTACCTGAACATCCTCCGAACGTACAACCATTTTGGATGAAATGTGACCTTTTGTTTCTCTACAGACACAAACAAATAGTTGTAGAAACGTAAAAGAAGTTTGAGTCAGTTGCTGTAAATCGTGTGTGAATTAGTTTCCTGGTGAATCAAAAACTGTCAATCAGCAAAAAAGAGAGCTCACCTGTGCTGGTCGGCTGCCGGGAGACGTCTGGTCTTTTTGTTTGTGTGATTGCAAGCAAAACTTCCTCAGTTACAGTTTCTCTGGAAATGAAAGTGACAAAAAGGTGTGTTTCTGTCGGTTACAGGAAGTTTGGTAATAGCAACAGTTTAAATGAAACTTAAACTTGAACTTTGAAAGTAACGCCTTCAAGTGTAAGTGATTACCTGCGGTATGCTTGTAGAAATGCAAAAAGCTAATGATGGTTTGTTTATTTATTCATGGAGTGGTTCTTCAAAGGGAGGAGGAAATATGTGAGTCATCTGGTTCTGAGTCTTCTCTTTATGGGTGTATTAAGGATGAAAACGAGTCAGTGCAGTTTTAATTATGAGTGTGTAGTATAGACCTGCATGATATGTAAAAAAGTCACAGGCTGCAGTGTATGAATGTGTGCGACAGATTGGCTGTTCAGTAGTGTTGCATGGCACTACATTATTGTATGAATGTGTGTGAGCGGTCAGAAGCCAGGAAAGGCTCCTCATTAATGCAGTCTATTTCCTTTTTTCTCTCATTCAAGTTTTTTATTTAAAGAACAAACAAACCATATCATCACTTTGAGTTACAAATGATCCAAAGACCTGCGATACGTTGCACATAATAAAGAAACATTTAGCAGCCCCTGTCATTCAAACAGTTCATTACAGCGTCCCAATAACAGCAAGAAAGCGATCCCATGAACTCTTTAAGCTCTCACCTACATCATTGATTCTAGCCAACATTTGTTCATATGATGATATTTCTAAATAAGATTCTATCCCTTTTATAAGATCTGAAGAAGAATTATTTTCCATTATCTGAGGATTACTTGGGCAGCCATGACAACCCCTTCCTTTATCACTCCAGAGTCATGTTTTGATGTTTGGCATTTCTGTCTGGTCTCCAAGTAGCCGATATCTTGGCAATATAGGAACTGTTAAACCAATGCATGTCCCTATGTTTTCTAGTACTCTCTGCCAAATGGGTAAACAAGTTAACACTCCCAAATGTAAAACTGAGACTGCTGGACAGCAAGCATCCTGTGGAGCCTAGAAGGAGTAGAATCATACTGTTATATGATCTTGTACTGAGTGAATATTTTACTACTTTATATGTTTCCTGGTATTTGATAGTACATTTAATCATTCCCTCATCACACCCTCCAGTAGGTCCTTCTGTCAAATGATCCTCCGAATGATCCTCCTCTGTTAAAGGTTGTATCAAACATGGCCTCCCTGTGTGCTTTACACTGAATGATACAGTCATATTTACTGTTTTTGATCTTTTCAAAATGTTCAAGACAGGAAAAATAACAAAACAAAAAGTCATTTACAGGAAGTGTTTTTCAGTGTCTGAAACAGTGCCACTGAGGTCAAAGGCCACAGGTTTTTATGTCAATTAGAGATGCACTGGTTGCAGTTTCTTTGGCTGATTACAGGATTTTCTCAAGGTGCGACATGCTGATTGTCTCTCTTTAAAGAACTATAATTGCCAGTAACAACCAACATGTATTGTTAATTTCCTTAATGGATATTCAGTTTATTATTCATATTAAAACACTGACTAATTAACTGTTTATTAAACTGCACCGGGCTACATGATCATCTCTTTTTCTCACTCAGACAATCATCACCACCAGAAAAAGTTAAGTGTCAATCCCTTAATATTCTCCTGTATTTTTGTAAAAGAATCCATGGTGAAAGTGCTTATATGTAAAGTGAAAAAATTGTTTGAATTAAGTTCCCATTCGAGAAGGTTTAAACAGCCATTATTAACACTCTCTTTATCCCTCATTTAATGTAATGTAAGAGAAACAGAAGTTACCTGCTTCACTCTCTTCAGCTGTATTCTCCCTGACTCCTGAAGAATGTAGGAATTATGTAACAAATAACTGCATCCAGTGACTATTTCATTAGCCTATTGCTTCATTAGTCTCTTAACTGTCGGCCTCTCTCTTTCTAGCGGCCTCGATGAACAGTATTCAAGACTGCATCGTTTTTTACTTGTTTTATAACAGTTATTTATCAATGTGCATTTAATCTATAACTCACATCAGGTCAAATCTCTTAATCGTCCCATCGTAACCAGAGAATATTAATTGAAAATGTATTCATATTCTACGTTGCTCCACCAGCCTTGGGGAGTGAAAGAGAGGGTGTCGCTGTGTGCATGGTAAAAACGTGGGGCTCGTGTGTGGATATCTGAGATCGGCACAGAAACTGACAACTGGAGAGGACCAGTCGCTCGGTGTTTACGACCGAACAGACTGAAAATCAGCAGATTTCTGTCACCAGCCGCTAAATGGGTGCACCTCTACAAACCCAATAATGATAAAAAAGAATGATAACGTCCTCTCTTGGATGAGCAGGTTGTAGTCATCACTTATTCTAGTCTAAATAAAGTTCAGTGTCTGGCTTTATAGGACTGAAACCTGGAGATTCTCAGTCTTATGGAGCATACAAAAAATCTATCTGTTTCTTAATTTTAACTGAACAAAATTTACATGTGAGTTATAATTGCAATCAATACAATCACAAACAAAATGAGGGCCAACAAAATGATACAACAACACCACAGGCAACGGCGGTTGTTTTGGGGTTCTCTGGTGAAGTTATTGACTTGATCGCTGTTCTCATAGTAGATGACTGAATCGCTGTTCTCATTGTTATTGACTGGACCGCTGTTCTCATTCGACTCATCATTGTTCCTGTTTTCTGGTCTTCTGCTTTCGTCCCGAAAGGAGATCTGTTTCTGCATCACAATACACAAAAACAGTCCAAGGCAGGCGAGGTTTTCCCATGTGTCACTGAGGGTGGACACATCAGCGTTGCTTTCAAAGCGGTCCCGGAGATTCAGTAAAGACTGATAGTTTCCTCCCATAGAAAACTCTGTGATCTGTCTTAAGAGGTTCCTTTTGATCTGGTAGGTATGATTTGGATCATACCATGGCGTCCCCCGGTTGCGAGAATTGTCATAATGCTGTGTGATGTACACCTGGTCAATCCTCTGCCCGCTGACTCTAATAATGATCCTGTCCCTGTTTCCTCCCTCAAGTAAAGCTGGAGGATTTACAACATGAGATGGAAGTTGAATTGTTGCGCGTCGATCAACATTACCAACATTACCAACAATGTAGTAACGCTGACCTTGAGGCGGAGGGTCCAACAAAGACTCAATGTTGTGGAAAAGATGTGAGCCATAATCTCCATTTCTTGGGTCGAAGGTCAACCGTATTTGATTGTTATCATCAATGTAAATCGTGTGGGCAAACCAGTGGAGCAGCACAAGAGTGTGTGCAGGTACGGATCCGCCAAAGTCGATTCTCTTCAATTCACTGATGGAGTTGAGCTTTTTCACAGCTGACGCAGAGTTCAGAACAAAGAGCAGAGCCACACAACATGCAACTCTTCTTGTTGTCTTCATCATCCTGTAAAAATGTGTAGAAAGTTATAGCTGTCATTATTCATCCCAAATCTGTGTTCTCAATCAGTTTGTGTGTTTGTAGAAAGATTGGTCCAGACAGCTAAAGTTCCTCTTTCAGTGCAATCCATTCTATACGTTTTAAATCCATGTGTTAAAAACAAAATGGATCAAATGACCAATTTCATGATTTGTTAAATGATTTAAGTATCAGACTTTAATTTCATGGGTAGTATTTCACACATCAAAAGGACATTTTTGAACTGTTTCCATGTCTGCCTCGTCTCCATCTACAGATTCAGCATGAATGCATCCTCTCTAGGCGCATGAGCTGATTTTAGAATCAGAAGTTGAATATAAGTGCTGAACAACATTCATGCAGTCAGTAAATAAGAGAGCTAACCTGTACCGACCTGCTGCCGAGAGACGTCTGCTCTTTTTGTTTCTGTGAGAAAAGTTAAACTCCCAAAGTTATCGCTTCTCTGGAAATGAAACCGAAAGAAAAAAAGGTACTGCCCAGTGTTACAGGGAGTGTTGTAATACAGCTATTTGGATCACCGTTTTTCTGTCTTCTCAGAGAAAATAGTGCTCCCTTCAAGTGTTTGTCGGGATTAACAAGTAATGTGCTTGTAGAAATGCAAAGAGCCGGTTATTTTGATCAGCAGTTAAGAGTGGAATGATTGTGAAGGAATGAGGAAACCTGTGAGTCATCTGATAATTTCATTGGCATGCAGATCCAGTTAAGTAGCTTTTGACTGCAGGGTGAGGAACTACTAGTTGTTGAGAGCCTGGCTTATTAAGGATGTGACCAAGGATGTCTTTAGTCAGCCAGGTCAAGTTTATGCTGACATGTCCAATAAACCCATAAATAAGAGAACATATTTGTCCTTTAAGAATTCTTTAAGTTGAAATGATGTGCAAGACTGTTAAAAAGGACTTTCAATACATTACAGTAAAAAGATCAAGTGGTTCATCACATCGTGCCATTTGGATAATAAGAAGGGTATGAGCAATTAAAAAACAATGTTTGATCCAACATCTACTGGTTCTTTTATCTAATGACACATGGTATAGACTCTGATCTCTGTGCTCATCTGTGATTGAGTTCCAGTTTTCTCATTCTTAGAATAAAAACTCTGACATTGATCAGACGGATAATTCAGTTTAATTCAGATATTTCAACACAACAACAATATGTATAAACATCTGATCACTTCCTCTCATGAATAAGATGTGCTGATCACTGATTCTAGTCTGAATGAAGTTGGACGACTGACTAAATTGGACTTAAACTCAAAAGACCCTCTGCCCGTTGTAGGAGAGGAAGATAACAAGGGCAACAATGATCAAGATGAAAATAAACAAACAGCAGCACAGGCACTGGTCATCGTTTCTGGATTCTGAGGCGGATTTAATGCCTGAAACTCTGTTCCCAGTAGACTCATGACTGTTACTGTTTTCTGGTCTTCTGCTTTGTTCCTGAAAGTAGACCTGTCTCTTCATCACAATACACAAAAACAGTCCAAGGCAGGCGAGGTTCCCCCATGTGTTTCTGATGGTGGACACATCAGCGTTGCTTCCAAAGCGGTTCCTGAGACTAAACAGAGTCTGTTGGTTTCCTCTCATAGCAAATTCTCTGATCTGTCTTAAGAGGTCCCTACTGATCTGGTAGGTATGATTTGGATCATACCATGGCGTCCCCCGGTTGCGAGAATTGGCATAATGCTGTGTGATGTACACCTGGTCAATCCTCTGCCCCCTGACTCTAATAATGATCCTGTCCCTGTTTCCTCCCTCAAGTAAAGCTGGAGGATTTACAACATGAGATGGAAGCTGAACTGTTGTGCCTTGATCAACATTACCAACAATGTAGTAACGCTGACCTTGAGGCGGAGGGTCCAACAAAGACTCAATGTTGTGGAAAAGATGTGAGCCATAATCTCCATTTCTTGGGTCGAAGGTCAACCGTATTTCATTGTTATCATCAATGTCAATCGTGTGGGCAAACCAGTGGAGCAGCACAAGAGTGTGTGCAGGTACAGATCCGCCAAAGTCGATTCTCTTCAATTCACTGATGGAGTTGAGCTTTTTCACAGCTGACGCAGAGTTCAGAACAAAGAGCAGAGCCACACAACATGCAACTCTTCTTGTAATCTTCATCATCCTGTAAAAATGTGTAGAAAGTTATAGCTGTCATTATTCATCCCAAATCTGTGTTCTCAATCAGTTTGTGTGTTTGTAGAAAGATTGGTCCAGACAGCTAAAGTTCCTCTTTCAGTGCAATCCATGCTATGCGTTTTAAATCCATGTGTTAAAAACAAAATGCATCAAATGACCAATTTCATGATTTGTTAAATGATTTAAGTATCTTACTTTAATTTCATGGGTAGTATTTCACACATCAAAAGGACATTTTTACACTGTTTCCATGTCTGCCTCGTCTCCATCTACAGATTCAGCATGAATGCATCCTCTCTAGGAGCATGAGCAGATTTTAGAATCAGAAGTTGAATATAAGTGCTGAACAACATTCATGCAGTCAGTAAATAAGAGAGCTCACCTGCACCGGTCTGCTGTCGGGGGACGTCTGGTGTCTGTTATCATGTGAGAGCAGATTTTACTCCTTAAGTTTCTGTTTCTCTGGAAATGAAACTTAAGAAAAAACGGTTGCTGCTGCTGCTGCTGGTTCTAGAGGTTTGGAAATACAACCGTTTGAAGGAAACTTCTGTTTTCTTCAAAGTAGTAACCCCTTCAAATGTATGTTGGGGTTACTTCGCTGTATGCGTGTAGAATTACAAAGAGCTGATCATTTTAATTCGAGTCTGTTTAGGGAGGAGTAAATGTGGGAGTGATCTGGGAGTCTTTTGACCACTAGCCAAGGGGCTTGGCGCTGAGTGTGTCCTTTTGGACTACAGAGTGTGGAGCCACTAGCTGTAGTAGTTCCTGGCTTATTATTAATCAGTATTACGATCACGCATCAATAATACATTACATTACAAACATGATTAAATAGCTCATATTTAAGGAAGGGTTTTTTTAGGTTTAATTGAGCATTTTCCGTTTGAAGGTGGACGGACATTTTTGCAGGTTGATATTTATATTTTTTCTCAATTTTCAACACTTGCCTCAAAAATGTGATAAACTGTGAAAAGAAGTGTTGGGAGACAATGATTACTAGTAACCAAAGATTATAGCTGAGTTTTAAACAATGTTGTTATGACTTCAGACCAGAAGTCCACCAGTTTTATTTACTTTGCAGGACAAATCCTTTGATTTCCTACAGAACGAGGAAGAGTTAACGTTGTGTTTCTGATGTTTTAAGACTCTTCTCAGTCTTTAAGCTTGCACTGCTGCAACTCCGTCAGCAGCCAGCAGGAGGTGCTGTCACACAGGTAGTTAGTCTCACACACCTGCTTTGAAGCCAACTCAAGTTTACATTGAGAGACTGAACATAACAGATCAGGTGTATCCTGGTGTGTTAGTATTTACACATACACAGCACACGGTTAAATGCTTTCATTTGTTACATCATTTTAACCAATAGTTTTTCTTTTCCCCGAGGGGTCCAATCATTTGACACCCATGCACACACAAATGGGTTCACTCATTGTATGATCTATTGATATACTGTATAAAGCTTTTGGAAGTCTCTGTCAGAAGCAGAAAGAGTCAAAAAACACACACACAAAGGAAACATTTAGTTCATCTGTGGTCTCCACCCACATCTTTCACATGAGCAGCACAAGACCATCACACAAACAATGCTCTCAAAGCTTTTCCTCTCACTCTGTGTCTTTTTTGATCAACCTCAGCATGCTCTGGCTAACAGCACAGCTTGACATACTTGTATCAGTTTGGATTTCACTGAAATACTTTTAGGTATGATATGTTGAATCACAGAATTAAGGGCTACCTAACAGATGTTTCCCTTTGCTACAGTTATTTCACATGAATGTTTAAAGATAGCGAACTCTCTGCATTCTCTCTGCAGAGGAAGAAAAGACCAGTGAGAGAAGCTTTTTAAAACGATGCACCCAGTGAGTCATGCTTCTTGTATTCCTCATGTTTCTGTGTTATGAAAGATCTTGGACAGCTGTGTGGAACTCTGCGAGGGGGTCAGCCAGGCATCCCTGTACTCCTCCTGCCAACACATGACACCATGTTGGCTCAACACGGCCCAGAAACATCAGCCCCTGCCACAGACTTTCTGTCGATCCAGCCCATGTCTCGTCAAAATCAAGATCTTTTTCATTTTAAAAGGGCAGCAACTCTGTAATAAAAGGAGCATGCCAACTGGTGTGGAATCAAACAAATGATGGTTGGCACGCTCTGTGGGTTCACTGTGGAGTCACAGCTCTTTAAGAACACAAGAGGAGGGGGATAACCCCTCTTTTTATCTTACATAATGCTTTATAACTCATCTATAACATCAATGAAGTTTTGTGTCAGCCTGCGTGTTTTTTGCACTCAAACCGGGCCCTGCAGTGTAACATCGTTTTGTGGGTGTTAATGGCAACTGGGACGACATAGTTTAATGCTTGCATCTCTGGGGAGCTCAGTGATGCTCACTTAAGGTTAAACCTTTAGAGAGAGGCAGCCCTCAAAAAGAGTGTTGGTTATTTTTAAAGGAGCTTGAAGGACAATGACTTCAGAAAGATTACAATGAGGTACACGTTTTTATTCAGAGCTCTTAAGTTGAAATAAACGAGAAACTTTCATTTTGTGGCAGTTGTTGCAGTCTCTGTGCAAAAGAAGCATGTTATATCTCTGTCCTGTACATGTATGTGTTAACTGGCTAACCTTCTACTAACTGTGAAATGATGCTGTGAATGTAAACAAAGGCTCTTTATGCAGCGTGCTGTAACTCACCTCATCAGATAATGACCCTGGTCCAGCTATAACAGGCATTACAAACGAATGAACAGAAATGGTGGATATTATTCCTGATGATCTTGGATGCTTTTGTAGGTCATAAAGAGGTATCAGCATTCAGTCCAAAACTCCTCACTGTTTGCTAAATAAGTGATTTGATGAAGAATGCTGGTTGACCCATTTGTTTATGTCCTTAAAAAACAAAACAACTATAGAATCAAACTGGTCCTCACAATCACAGGGAAGGCTGCAGAATGTCTTTTTTTAAAGAACTGGAGTGTTTTGCATGGAAAGGGGAAAAAAAACATTGTTGCAGTGCTTTGAAGAATTTCAATTAACTTTTTTTGGCTTTCTGCTGTTTTCAAAAAGCAGCAGGTCCAAAACGTAGACATCTTTTAACCTGAAGGTGGAGTGGGTTTCCCCTGATCTTACTCGGAGCCTTCACGGCAAAGCAGCAAAAGCTTCATATATGTTTTAAATCTTTCACGTCATTCACCTTCATATATTGATTAAAAGTCAGAATTGGGGCTCATTGCCAAGAAAGCTTAACCTTTTCAAGGAACTTGTTTTGGTGCAAAACTATGACTATAGAAATGGAAGACAATAGGACTACAGTTAACACTGGTACTTAAACTCTTCAGAAGCTTAATAAGAATACACAAATATAAAATAATATTACACAATATATCTACAAAAAGCAGCATGAAACAGTTTTGCAGACAGTATGTGGAGAAGATGATAGGCGGAAGAAGTCTACAGAAAGAATTACAGAGACAATATATGAGGATCTGTGTAAAAGTTCAAACGGGTTGCGTACGTGAGAAAGCACTTGAGATTGTTTTTCTTTTGGTGTCTTTCACTTCAGCACGCTTTAGTGTTCTGTGTTTTGGTCAGAGTGACACGTTGCTTGTGTTGTGTCCTATCGGTATTTGTGCATCATCCAAACGTCAGAATTGTTTGTCTATTTAAAGAAAACTCGTGTGGGAAAACAGACCAACACACTCTTCTAAACTCACTGCAAACTCCTGTCAGTTTTCAAACACTGACTGTTTTTTTATTGGGCGATAAAGTGGAGTTTCAGAGAGAGGGAGATGAAAAGAGAGAAGGCAAAGACTGGACAGTTTTAAGACGAGGGGCCCCTGGTTTGTGAAAATGTACCATTACCCATGTTGTAAAACTTAGTATAACACAGCTTTATTTTAACTCCTTATTTGGTAAGACCTGGTTTTGATCACACTTACAAGGACGTGTGTGTGTGTGTGTGTGTGTGTGTTTTTACTGGTATAGTGCAAAATCTGTAAGGCCCTTAACGATGACTCGGATGGGTCAGATGGACGTGGTTTAATGTCTGCACTGGGTGTAGCAGGGATTCAACACTGATGTGAGGGGGAAGGTTTATTTTGGCAGCGAATCGGTATAATGAGTATAATGATAATGAAAGCCATCCATCTTTCCAGCATGTCCTGCCTGCTTTTTTCTGGAACATGACTCTTCATCGTGGGGAGGAATGCAGGTGCTACCCTGTGTGTTTGTGTGTGTGTGCTCATGTGGCTGTAAGGTTGCACTCGAGCCCCTTGCTCTGGTGTGTAATTACACATCCTGGAGACAGCTGTTTCCTCTCCTCTTTAATCACAGAAATATACAAACCCCATAAGAACAGTAATCTGACAACGTCATTGCTTCGCTCTCAGGGTTAAAAATAAGTGAAGGCTGCATTTTGTATGTTTTGTATTTATTTTTAACATTTGCATGTGTTAAGGCTTTTTTGGGGGATAATTTTATTATCCTTTAAATGTATATAGACCATGGCAGATTACAGAGAACCCTCACTGAAAGCTCCTCTGAGGAGTATTTATTTTTTAGCTTTCTATGCCTATATTGTAGAGATAGGACAGTGGATTGAGTCTGAAAATGGGGGGAGAGAGAGTGGGGTATTACATGCAGGAAATAGACCACAGGTGGGATTTGAACCCGGGCCTCTTCTCTATGGGGTGCGCAAAGTCAACAATAGGCCACTGGTGCTCCGTGTGTTATTTGCTGGTTATGAAACAGCTTAAATTAATATTGATTCTGTTTTATGACCTTCAAAAGCAAACTAGAGCATCTGCATAAAGAGTGACTATTTCTTTTTTTAATGTCGAACACGGTTTAGGTTTAAGACAAAGGGATTAACTGCGTGCCTCTGAAACTGCCTCTTTGTTTTAAAGCACGGCAAAGATTCTCAATGAGTGATACTTGTGACCGATGAGAAAAATCACGGGAACATCTCTTTGTTAACAATACTACTAACACATGTACAAAACAAAATCAGCAAAGATATCACATGTACCACTTTGTCCACAGGGGGCGCCAAAATGGAAAGTTCCTCAATGGAGCTCTGAATCACAGATTTAGGAGTACAAAAGCTATTTCTCATGAAAAAAGAAAAGAATTTGACCTGTGGAAGTTGTTTTTATTTGCTAATAACCTCATGGCATTTGGAACTTCTTTAACTGAGAGTCAATGAAGAAGAAGAAAACAGACAAAATAACTTATGATACTAAAACAAAAGACAGAAATAGCTTTTCAAACTGATAAATGTAATGATGCCATACTATTAATGTTTTGAAATGTTCAAGTGACCATGTGATCCAACACATTCTTCTGAATCTAATGTCCTGAGGTAGACGATCTGCACACAAAAAAAGACCTGTCTTGATAATTCAGGACATGAAACATGAAAAAGAAATGTCTGAGCTCATCCCACACAGAAAATCCAGAAAAACAACAACACTGTTGTAGTACGATGTGTCTATGGCAGCTTAAATTGAGAAAAAAAAAGACCAAACATACAACTCAAGGAAACAACGGCTATCTTTTTTTTGAAAAGCAGAGTTGATGAAAGCACCAACAGCTGTAAAGTCAAAGGAAAATCTCTGTAGTTTTTGGGAGTGTTTCAGGTCTGTGTGAGAGGAATGAGAGGGATGTGATGAATGCAGAGCCCGAGGAGCTGATGAAAGGGTCAGGCCAGGTAATTAGGGTTGTAAATGATCCCTGGAGGTAAAAAGGACAGTCAGCTGGCTTATAGTCAGGGGTCAACATCAGAGTAGATATATGCACACACAGTCTCTCTCTCTTTTTTCCTCCTACACCACGTAAACCTCCAGCTTCTTCCATTTAAAATCCTTTAACACTGTTACTTTTTCATACTCCTTCACCGTCTTTCCTTAAATTAGAGGTGTAGTGACTGTGAGGGCTTTTTTTGCCCTGTCGGAGGGGGAGGCCGGGGGATATTGAAAGGAAGTGGGCGTGTCTTTCTGCCTTCTCTGCTGAGTCATTTGACATGGATGGGTGGGAGGGGCAGGCAGGGAGCTTCCAGAGCCACAGCAGAGTTTGGCCTCTCACTGGAGCGCTGCGCTTTGGCAGAGGGGACGACTCAAACACACATACAGTACACACACTTCACAAGGTGAGTGTTTAACATACCGGGAGAGAATGTGTGTCATGTGTGTGTGTTTGTTAGAAAGAGAGGGAGTACACGTCGTGTTCAGTTGTCTGTCGTTTTTTGCACGTTTCTCCACCTCAGAGATTTGATCATCTGTTGTGTTCTCAAACTTCAGTTGATAAATATCTCTGCATGCCTTTCCATTCTTGACTCAGGAGCCAAGCTGTGTCCATATCGTACTGTGGTTCTGAGCAGTTGGGTGTCAAGCTTGATGTGCTACTGTACTGTATGTGGCTTTTTGGAAATGTTGGCTGCAAAAAGAAATGTGATTTTTCACATCTAGTTTTTTCAGTTTGTTCACTCAGGTTTAGCATGTTTTTCATCTTGTGTGTGTATGTGCTCGTGTGTAATTGCTATTGTTCAGGCAGGGTTTGGATTCCCTCTGGCTTTCATCCCCTACATTTTGTGTGTGTGTGTGCTCTGTGGCAAGCTTTGTAATCAATCCGCCTTTGCATAACACACACACACACACACACACACACACACACACACACACACACACACACATACACACACACACACGCACACATATTTGTATGAACCGAGGGATGTTCCATCATGTCTCTGCCTCTAACTGTTTGAATTAACTTTCCTGGCTCTTGATGTTGTCCGTCCACACACTGGACGTGTTCTGCTGTTGCTGACAGTGATCCATTACCACCATTGGGTTTTAGACTTTGTGTGTGTGTGCAGCAAAGTTAAAGGTTAGCTTCACATATGTGGTCAGTAGGCTGAAGTGAATCATTTAGTTTAGTTTCTGTTTTGGAAAGCACAGAAAAGACCTCCTCTTAGAAGTTAATGATAATCAGTGGAAAGTAGTCCTTGTTTCTTTCCAGTTGGAAGTGCTTTATATCCAATTTTGACCAAAATCGTAGGAAATTCTTTCTTCTTTGGATCCTGTAAGCCTTCTTCTTCCACTCAAACATTCGTTTTCTTTGTTGAGTTTCTTTATACATGTCTGCTTTCCAGTTTGTATGTTTTTTGAAGCTGTTTTTAGGTAACAAAGTATTTGCAACTGGAACAAAAGAGCCTGAAGATTGTATCATCCAGGGTTTTTAAGTTCAGAGTGACCTTAGGAATACAAAGCTTCGACCTTCTGACAGTATCAAAATGATGGAAAACAGCAACCAACCTTCACCTTTCCAGAGAGGAGAGGCAGCCACCTCTGCTTCGCCTCACAAACACACACACACACACACACACACACACACACACACACACACACACACACACACACACACACACACACACACATACACATACACATACACACACACACTGACGCACACAGGGCTGTTGAAAGGAGCTCTGTTGTGGCCCCACTGCATTGCCAGGCGAGAACAGACATTGGCCTTTCACCAGAGTCTGACGGGACGCTGAAAGGTCATCGTTACCTTCTGTGTCTCGTGTTTCAGCCAATAAGTCCGTCAGTAAGATTATGCATCCATTGTGGAATTCAGCATCATAGCTTTAAAATGCAAAATATTTCTTGAATGTAAGTGGAGCTCTGTAATTTTAAAATGGTGATAATGTGTCAACTGTACATTTTCATCATAGCAGCTTTGAGTTTTCTGGAAGTGCATGGACCTGTGCATTTCATTTGTTTTGAAACATTTGACATATAGACATAGAGATAAAATGTTTTCCTTTAGGTAACATTCAGGAAAAAAGAGAAACTTTACATTCCCTCATCTCGATCACAAATTAGCTTTTAACAGCAACAGAACCTGGAAACGATTGAACTACTTTGACGTTAAATGTGTACGCACCTCTCAAATGATCAAAGTCAATAGTTTGGTCTTTGTTATGTGTTTTACTCCTGAGCTTTGTATGCGAGTCAGACACAGTCCATAAATACAGCTCCTAAAGCTGTGGAGAGGACCAGAGTGACAGGCTTTATATCACACGCACATGCACATACACACGATAAGACTTGGAGTGTGTCAGAGGGATGAGGGATCCTGCTGGTTGTGTTGTTGATAAGAATGATTGACGTGTGCGTGCGTGTAGAAAGCCACACAATGTTGTGTAAGTTTCCCCATTCAACACTGTCAAGTGATGCAGTCAACACAATGTTAGAAATCCACAACTCATTTTCCTTAAGAGATACCTGATATAGTTCTGGTTTTAACAGCATGAGGATGTAATGATTCACTTAATTCACCTTTCAGTTCAACTGGCAATTTAGAGTTTACCTTATTTATTTATTTTACAAAATGGGTTTTAAATCACATTTTGAAAGAAAAGTTCTGTATGAAAGAAAAGTATGAAAATAACTAATAATATTCATTGGTAAAAGCTGAAACAAAATACTCGCGGCGTGCTGGAGCCAATCCCAGCTTTCATTGGGCGAGAGGCGGGGCACACACTGGACTGTTCACCTGTCAATCACAGGGCTGAAATGTAGAGACTGACAAACAGAGACAATCACACTTACATCCCTAATATGTACAACTGAGAGTCAGAAATGAACCTAACTCACACATGCATGGGGACACACAGGTTAAGACCCTGTATGATGGTGCCGTGAGGTGACAGCACTAATGACTGCAGCACTGTGCAGCCCCATATTTTTAAAATTAAAGAAATAACTGATTGGTAAAACAAATACCTTAAATAACCCTAACCCTAATCTCTTTAAGTACACTAAGGCTAGACCAGTGTGCCTTTGCTTAGATTATTTATATAGCTAATGGAATGCAGTAATTCGGTTTAATTTGTTGACCAAAAGCCCAAAAAAACCTGCAGAACACAGGCTTTTGTTTCCTACTCGAAACCAAAATGTACCTCCTAATCTCTTCGGCTATTGCACTGACAAATCCTGTTGTCAGCATTTTTTGCTCTCACATTTTTTATCTTTGCTCAGGCTGCAAGCTCTTTACCTCTCTGCAATGTGACATACTGAATCATGTTGGTGTGCTATATCCATACCAAATCAGTCTCTCACAATATTTGGACTCTGATTTGTCTTTCCATCATCTCACCTTTTTTTCTGACACAGCTGTAAATAAAACAGCGCGAAGTATCCTCGACTTTAAATTTCTGACAGGAAGCAGCCGCGTTCACTGTACCTCGATAAAGCTACCAACACAAATGGCGTAATGACTTTAGCAGAGGGAAATTGAGATAGATAGCACCCTCTTCTGTTTAACTTTGCTTCTCCATCTTACCTATTTGAAACCCCAGTTATTTGCAAAGAACTGATCTGGCTGATGATTTTTGATGTGCCGCTTCAAATGGACTGGATTCTGCTTGTGTAATTTTTGTGTTGTATTATTTGATCTTCTGACTGATTGCAGATGTCAGTTTGATGTCTCTGCGGATGTCTGAGGACACAGGTCAGCCTGAAACCCCTGCTGCTCTAGACAAACGCTTGCTGTCAGCCAACTGATACCCTTTGACCTGCAGATGAGATGAGATAAACATCCATACAGGCTCAGTAGCTCAGTCTGGCTAATTACCTTTAACTCCTGTCAGTGAGAAGCCAACAGATAATAGCTGGATGACTCATTTTTGGGAGAAAATCACTTTCAATTGGCAACTTCCTGATCCATTTGTCTTTAGTGTAAACACTTTGGGGTTAATGTTTATTTGCTTTGGGCTGGCCTTTAAGGCTTAAAAATGGATTCAATTGAAATGAGGAATGTAGTATTTCAGAACCATTTATTCCCTAAATGAATATGTTCAGTTAGAAACTAAACAAATGAGCCTTGGATTGATGAGTAAGTCAGTAAGGTTAAGTGCTCTTGTGTTCCATGATATATGGATTAAACCTTGCAAAGTGCTTTGTTGCAGTTGAAGGACCTTTAATTGTGCTGCTCGATGTCACACGCTGTCTAAGAGCCTAGAAAGACAACAGCTCTCTTGTGCACCACCGCATGTGGAGACTCAACACATTCCTCTGGCAGTCTAGACAAACCTGTGGGCTTCTACTGTCATTTACTGCAATTTAGAAACATTTCTCAGATGTCTGCAAAGTAACTAGATGCTGAAGCTACTTGCACTGACATGGACGAAACATCAGCTGTGTAGTCTCAAAGTACAAAGATTGAATGATATATGTTACTGATGGAGTCACATTGGCATTTATAAGGAGACAACAAGTTATTAGTGGCCTAACAATGTTTTGTAATAGTATATTGATAACCAAATTACTTTTTGTTAAGGGTTTGTCTTTTGTTTAAACCTCCAACCACTAGAGGGTAGTGTTAAATCTTCAGGTATTCGACTTCAGATACAACTGAGACAAAAAGAGGTATCACATCTACTTATACACAATCTCAGAACCCATCGGCTATTGCTGGCCCCGATGGCCAGCTTTTTGGGGATTTGCTATGCCAAGACATGGCGATGAAGGACTTCCGGCAGAGACTTTCTTTTCTGTGCGCTGCCATTGTTTACAGTCCAGCTAGCAACTCGAGAAGCGAGACAATAGTTGGAGTTGAGAAGCGATGACTAAAAGAAGATTGCTAGCTGTAGCTGCATCTAGATATACATTTGGAGACACTAACCAAAGCTTAATAGTCATTTTCAAGCAAATTCAAAGTTTAGGGAGTGCCTATTGAATTATTAAGTTGGCACTTCCTACACAACTTCCGCAACTTAACTAAAAGTGGGCACTGACCTGCGTGTAATGCACATTTATCCCTGTGTCCATTTAGCAAGCAGTGAAATAAGAGTCTGTTGATGGTTGCTATACATTAATTAATAGCACTCAGAACAACTGATGTTGAGTGATATATATGAAGGTGAAAGTCTCAGTGCTGTTGTACTCTATATAAGCACTCAAGGAATGCCTTCTGTTCAATCAAATAACTTGGTTGTAGCTTGTTGTTATTGCAACATAGCATATTATATTGAATCATCAGCATCTAGCCAATCAGCAGCCCTTGTACAACCATATTACTTATAACTTATCTGACACACTTCCAGACACACATGGTCACTCACAGGTTCTAGGCCCGAGTGATATGAAAAGAGAGTTAGTCATTGCAGGGTCAAAAGGCCACATAACTGCAGAGAGTTGTACGATGAGGACTCTGGGAACTGGGCCTTGCATTGCACAAACACTCTTTAATAACACAACAGACAATGTTTGCTCTGCCACCACTCCAATTTCCTCTTTTTATTAGGGGGTTCACTGTCAGAGGGTGGGAAAACAGCGTTTGGGTGTGTGTACATCATGTTTATGTCCCTCACTTGGGTCTGTCCCAAACCCATGTGGTCTTAGATATGTAATTGATTCTGTGCTGGAGGGCTGCTCAAAATCCCAGTCTTGAGCAATCAAATGACCACATAGATTTATTTATTTCTTCACGTTTACAAGTTTTGCCTGTACACTATCTCTCTCTCTCAGTTTAATGAACGGAGAAAAAGCGAGCTGGAGAACCATTGAAATGATTAATGATAGAAAACTGTTTGATTTGATCACGGTGAAAAAGATTTGCAGCCTCCCACACACTTCTGAAGAAGCATCTGGGTCATGATCAAAAAACAAAAGTAGCCATGAGAAGATGAGAGAAGACTACAAACCTCCTTTGTCCTGTCTGGGAATGTAAATAAAGGACAAGGGGAGCAGATGTTTTTAAAGAGGCCCATAAAAAGATTTTAGACCAGAGCAAATATGCAAACGACCCATTTAGTGGATTAGGCCTCTAATGTGAATTTGACATGGCGCTCCTGACAAAGAGAGGAAAGACATGAAATAGAGTCTGAACTGCACAGCACATGTTCCTCCAAGCTGCAGAAACTTCACTTTAAAGCAGCTGTGCTCTAAATGCCATGAGAAAAACTGCTACAGGTTTTATTTTGCAGGAGAATTATATTTACTTTCTACTTTTTTATCAAAGCTCTCAAATACTGTGTCACTCATACTGGGATTCAGTTTTGTCATTGGCAAGTATCATACATTGCAACTGGGCTGGTGATGTATGTTTACTTATGCAAAGTGATTTGCAAATCTTCTTGTTTCTATGTTTTCCCTCTCCAGTGTAGCACACTGTCCTTTTAAATCAAGCAGCAACCTCCAGTGCTGAAAAGTGAAGCCAATGCAGAAGTGCTGTAAACTGCAGTTCCTAGATTGTCCACTTGAGTCTGGCTGCAAAAATCAAGGAATCCCCAGTAGAGCCCACATTAAAATGCCCATTTTTACAGCAGAAATAAACATGTTAACAGCCTGGTTCATAAATTGAATTTGAAGCCAATAGCTCATTTCTTTATCTGTCAGAACTGTTCAAGGGATGAATTTTGAAATAACAAATCTGTTTTGAGTTTATAAGGACTAAGAGTTGATGCATAATTAGGGGCGTGGCTGATGTGACAGACAGGTGGACGTGTTGTAGCTGTTTGCCAGGGGGCTTCATCTTGTCTCCGTTCTACGTCTTTGCCTTTTTCTAAACTGATAGAAAGTTAAATTGAGAAATGATTTCCAATATGGCGACCACCATTGTTGGGCTTCATAACGCCTCTTCAGAAATGAATGGATGACATCACCGAGACTATATCAATGTTTTATACAGTCTATGGTTTAAATGTGTTCAACTTTTTTAACTTGATCAATTCAATGGACATTGGCTGTATTGGGGGAGGGGGGGGGGGGGGGGCTTGCATGGTAGGTGGCTTGTGACACAAAGAAGACATAAAATGGCAACACAATTGTGTTTCATCATTTCTAATATAAATTAAAGGACTACAACATAAACATTTTTTTACCTTGCCTGTCCCTCATCAGTTCTGTGAGATCTTGAAGTTTCACACCGTCTCGAGGTTTTCAAAAGTGTTTACAGAAAATGAGGCATCAAAGTATCTAACAACTCAATAAAATAGAAAATCGTTGACTAGAGAGAGAATCCGAGTTTTATGGGTTAAGCGAGTGAATCGCTCCTCCAGGTATGAAGTTCTTTTTGTCCAACTTTCCAATCCTTCACTTTCCTCTGGATTCCTCTCTTGTGCTCAAAGTGGGGTTAAACTAAAGGTCAAGTCACTGGTTAGTTATAAGAGGACAAACATCCGTGCAATTCTTTTCTAACCTAAACTGGGAACGTGACCTCTGACTTACTCGCCACGCTGTCAAGATCAACACCCAGGACAGCTGAGGCACGGCTCAGTGGATCTGAGCACATTTCACAACATAGACAAAGCAGTCAGCGCCTTCTTCAAACTCCCTCCTAGTTTTATTGTTAAAATAATATCTGGTTCATGCTGGATCTACATCCCTGTTTGGAGGCCTGTGTGAAGTCTGCAAGGAATAAATCATGAACGTTTTTCTCAACACTGGCTTTTTTTTATTATTTCCTCTCTCCCTCCTCCTCCATTCCACACTCCCTCCTCTCTTCCTGACCTTATCTTTTTTAACTCCCTTTACTCACTAGTCCTCTCCCTTGCACTGTTGTGGTTTGCCACTCTCCTCTGCATGACATAATTTCCAGCTACTTTGATTTCAACTTTTTTTCTCTTTCTTGCCTTTGTCTCTCGTCTTTTCTCTTCCCCAAAATGCTTCGTGGTTTTGGAGACTTTTTGTCATATTTACAGAAAGCAAAGAAACCCGATGCTGCAGCAAGCAAGAAAAAAAAATCCATTGCCTTTAATTGAAAACAGGATAGCAGAAAGCTCATGAGTCATTCTCTTCTTTCCAATTTCTAAAATGAATTTTGCTCTCTCAGAGCCTCCAAGGAAATGCATTATCCACGCCATCCCACCACTCGACCTAAACAGATGAGAACCTGTCAGAAAGTAGAGCTGAGGGAGCAAATGTACTCCTAAATCAGTCATGTGTGGTGGATGCTGTTGATGCATAAGACATTGTGAGGAGATTTAAAACACTGGTTCACACAGATTGATATTTCTCAGCAACATCATAGACTTGACACTAAACTAGAGGGCATACTCCAGGAGTTCAGACCTCCAGCAAGGCCAACAGTCCGGTCTCCTATGATAATTGAAAGTGAAAGAATTGGATACGTCTGTTTTCAAATCTATAAGAGTCTTGCAAAGTATGGTTGTCCTGCTAAAGGATCATCTGTTCTTTTATTCTTCTATATTTAAAGTATTTCAAATACCAAGTATACATTTTTGAAAAGAGAAACAACAAAATGAGCATGTACATACAATATATGCTAATATGAAGGAGAGTGTTTATATGCATATCATGGAGGTGCAGGGAAATTTTCCAAATGCAGTGAGAAAAAGAAAACAAATTTTACTCAAACGCCACAAAGAGTTTATTGATCACAACATTTCGTTGGTCAGCTGATAGTCCATCATCTTTATTACCTAACGAGGACATTGGGTCGAAATGTTGTGATTAAACTTTTTGTGGCATTGAGTGAGTGTGCAGAATTGTATACTTTTTTTTGCTGCAAAAATACAGAATTACAGTAACATACTTATACTGGAATAACATCGTGAACATAGCAGCTTGTCATCAGAACCAGATCGACTCTTAAAAATGTGGAAAAGTCCGTTTGTTGAAGTCACCAGACCAGAGGAGTCACCTGATCGTCATCTCATACACTGCGGTAATATTAACACCACATTTCATTAACTGCTCTTTATTTGTTTTTAAAGGTGGAGCCAGATCAGTTGACCTTATTTAATACCAATTATTGCCTACAATGTTTACTCCAATACCAGTTTACCGATGTGAGAACCACAGCAAACATTCAGAAACCTGATTTCCCTTCAATATGTTGGGTATCCCTGTTTGACCTGACATGAACCTGTATATTTGTCAGTCTGGTAGGGTTTGGGTGACGTCCACCAGCCTGTAATCCGTCAGGGCCAGACATTTTTCACGTGGAGGTCAAATGTCTGCTAACATTTACAGGGTCAGGCTTCAACCGGCTGACACCTGTGTTTACTGGCTCAGAGCAATACGTCTGCAGCACTCTGGAAGGACACCATGGATAAGCTTAAAGTATGAATACCTCTGTCTGATTAATGGTCCCTTCATCCAGATGTTTTACAATCAGCTACTCCTGAGTCCTTCACCCGTCTGGTTTTATTGGCTCACTCACAGCTTAACATTCTTAAATCAACGTTGGTACATGGTGGGATTGCAGGACTGAAACAGTTTACTACCTGGAATGAAAGAGATTTATTTCCATTGTTGGGTAAAGAGCTGGGTTTCCCACAGTCATGCTCAAGGAACTTGTTTTCCTTTTGTGTGTGTTGCGTGTTTGCCAAGTCGTTTACAGTGTTTGACTCTTCTTTAACTCTAAGAAAAGGGGCGGTGTGAATTCATGCTGACAGTTAAACGATGCTGTGGAGTCTTCTCTCCAGGAAACCAGTTCGTTAAGATGCAGGATGCACAGACACAGCTACAGCTCTGTCTACTGTAGGTGGCTGAAGTATTTTTCAGTCTCACTAGGAGATTAATGTGATTTTACTTCATGACATACACAGCTTGATAATACAAAAGCTTTGGGAAGCATTGTTCTTTGTAATCAAGCAAGGAAACAAGGAACTTATGTCAGGGAGAGATCACATACAAAACGTAATTACTTTTTCGTTTGTACACAGAAACCTGGGAAAGAAAGTAAATCTGAGCAGATGTGAAGGTCCAGATCAACTCTCTGGGGAACACTTCATCCTATTTATCACCTATTTGGTAAAGTCAGGTTGGATTGCTGCTGGGGCTGCATATAGGTGTCAAGAGATTTAGGGCTGCAGGAAGAATGAAGGTTATTCACATGTGTTGCAGGTGTAGCTGCTGTTGGATGATAGCAGAGATTACTGAGGCTGATACTTCATCTAAACTGTCTGTTAGCTCCCGTTCTTTTTATGTCCCTTCCCTTTGATGTTCTCTGGTCTCCTGCCTCAGGTGAGGCTCGGTTGTCACAGCCTAGTCTCTAAAGGTCTTCTAGCCTCCAGCCAACATCTCTGTTTACAGCACTCCACTGTCAAAGGGGCACGGGTGGAGCAGATAGAGGGAGGAGGGCTGACATGAGGAGTGGTCAGGAGGATAAAAAGAGACAAAAGTTGTGCTGGGAACAGATAATCAAAAGACTTCAGGAGAGTTTAGAAAAAGGACAAAAGATCAAAATAAAGACGAGAAACAATAGAAAAGTATTAAGTGGAGCGGAGAGGGGAAACTGACACAGCAGAGATAAGATATGAGGAGGCTGTGGAGAGAGGAAAGGGGAGGTTGGGAGAAAAAGACGTGAGCAGAGGTAGAGGAATGTGGACGCAGTAGAGGAGAGGTGGAGGGCAGTGTGTGAGTTGCTGACTGACTGCTGGAACAGGATGAGGAAGTGGTGAAGGAGGCCAGGAGAGCTGCTTCCATAGGTGGGTCTCTGTGACACACATAGAGACACACAATGAGGCACATTATGAAAAGAAAACCTCAGGGAGAAAATGAGCTGGTGTTGAGTGTCTGCTAAGGTTGTCAAAGTTTGCAATACTTTGATACTTTTTGATACCTCATGTTTTGAAACGATACAATCTCTGTTATTTTAATGATCAATAGTACCAAAAAGTACTGAAGCAAGCACGAGAGAGCACCGTCTAGACTGCACACATACGTTGGCAACGTTTTGGTATTTGTGCATTTCAGACAGTCTGCAGGAGTTTCTGCATTTCTTGTAATTCAAAACAAAATATAACCACATTTTGGGTCCCAGAGACTTCTTTTTTTGTTGCAACAGGTATCGATATCACTCGATTTTTACTCAAATATCCTAATGTCTATGGTAGTGCTGTTCTTTGCAGTTTTTCTTTCATCAGTAAATGCAGTACCAGGTTGAGTGTGTAGACTTGCAATGCCAGCAGTGCTCTCAGTTCTTGTCTATTTAATTTTTAGAGGGAACTGAATTGTTGTCTGGACTCTTTCTCCTCGTGGCAGGCCGAGTTTTTTGTGCATGAGCTGGAAAAGGAAAAAAAAGCTGTTAAACTCTTGGCAGCAAGTATGGATTGATTGCCCGTGCATGTTCAAGTTTTTATTCGCTAGTACATTTCTGTTCCTACAAGTCAACTTTGTGTTTAAAAAACCTGCAGCATGTACTGCGTTTGTTTGTGTGTGTGTGTTTGACCCGGGGTATGTGGGTGAGTGTATCAGGTTTCAGCCCCAGTCGTCTCTGTCTTTTCCTCTCTGACATTAAAAGGACAGTAACTCTGCACAGAGGAGAGGGAGGGGAAAGAGAGGCCTTGTGAGGGGGCAGCAGCTACATGGACCACTGTACATACAGACGCAAACATACACACTATAAATTCTTCACCTATGCTGACTTTACACATTGTTAAGCAGAGCTACAGACGCTTTCTACAGGCATACTTGTGTCCTTAAAGAGGGTATAAACATGCTGAATATTTCTCTGGTGATTGGACACACATTTTCTGGCATTCCAAGAGAGACATTAAGCTAATCGTTATCAAAACAAACTGTAGGGATAACCTCCTGCCAAGTGCAAAGTACTTTAATGCATCACAGTTTATTTCTAATAGTTTTTTGATGAGTAAAAATTCTCCTTTGGAAGGACACCAGACCTATTACAAGTCAGGAGTGTTTTTTTTTAAATATGTGTGTGTTTGAGGTGAGAGCAGGTTAAAACAACTGAACAGATTTTTCACACATTTTGGATTTAATCCTCCCACAGGTGCATCCTGAGTGCTGATGAACAGGCTGCTAACCTTACTTATCGAATGTTTGGTGTGATTTCAAGGATGAAGAATTTTCTGAATGTAAAGGAGAAAAACAATTGGGGGAAATTGGCTCATTGGTACAGAGTGGTACCGTTTTTTTAGGGTTTTGAAATTCTTTGTCTGTTGTCTTTTATGATCACAGATAATTAAGGTTCATAAGGCACATTCCCTTCACACACTTAAATCCATTTAAATCACACCTCATATCAACCCCTTCTTTTTTCGTCTTCTCTCCCTCCATCAGGGCCAGAAGTGATCCCCAGCTACAACAGCAGTGCCATGTCTGAGGCGGTGTTGCCTGACACGATGGTGTCTCCTGCAGTGGGTGCTCTGTATGCGGAGAAGGCCGGGGGTCCCATGGTGGACTTCAGTTACGTTGGCATTGATGCCATTCTGGAGCAGATGAGGAGGAAGGCCATGAAGCAGGGATTTGAGCTGAACATCATGGTTGTGGGTAAGTAGCAGAGGTGCTAAACTCATCAATAAGTTATCCCTTTTTTATCAGATTAGTACGCACTGACCAATTCAATGGGTGCAGCATGATGGGTGGGCATGACACTCAGCTCATAATGAAAATGTGCCAGAAATACAATTTAAAAAGATTGGGCTTCAGTCCCAAACCTCGAGTCTGAGTCGCACTGGAGTCTCTGAAGGGTCCAAAGGAGTCTCAAGTCACATCTGTGTGTGACTTCAGTGCGACTCGAGGACCCATCTCTGCCCCTGTGGTTCCAGTGTGTGGTATTTAAAAAAAAAAAAAAAAAGTTTCAGTTTTAAAGACAGGATTTGGTTTAATTCAACTGAAGTGTGTAAGACGAGAAAGTTGATTTAGAGAAAGAAAATGTAAAGTGAGAATCTTTTGGTTCCTTCACTCTCATAAACACAACAAAGAGCTTGAAAATATGAACAGTAGGATTACTCAAACTGGATGAAGTTCAACATGAGAACCATTTAAACTCAAACTAAAGAAGTTATTTCTGATGCATAAACATGTGAATCTGTTGATCTAAAAGGCTGCATTCTTTATAGTGTACGCTGAAAGAGTGCGTCTGTAATCACATCAAGACTATTTTATTCTACCTTTTGTTGAACTTGTAATTCAGTGCAGTAAAGTCAGTTGAAAATGTCAACCCATCTTGATTACACTTTAATGTGTTTCTCTGGAGACCTCTTCATTCAGCTGTTCTGACATTTGTCCTGTTATTCTCATTTTCTCTCTAATCAACGTTTTCCAGTCAATGGAGGCCTTTAGCTTTTTAATAAGCAGCCACAGATTTCAAACTCTCTCTCTCTCTCTCTCTCTCTCTCTCTCTCTCTATCTCTCTCTCTCTCTCTCTCTCTTAGTCCTCATCACTGTGATCAGACACCTTTAAAAGCAGGGGCTAATTACACACACACACACACACACACACACACACACACACACACACACAGAGCTCCACAGTAGACAGGCTTCCATAAAACCAAAACCTCCTCCGTGATGTATGTCTGTCTCCTCTTGATTATGTTGCGCCGGTCGGTCTGTGTTAGATCCTCAAATAAAAAACCTGTTGTTGCATCCTCAGGGTTCAGACTGAGTTGTCTGACGTCGTCAAGTAAATGGTAAACAAAAACTAAACAAACGTGTCCCGTCTCACGTTTTACACTCAAGTACAATTATCTTACACCATTTAAAAAAGAACATATCAGAGCAGGAAGTATTTACCGTGAACTGACGTCACTAAAGGATGTGAAGCATGAAGTCCTGCAGCTGTTTGCTTCAGTGCTGGTTGTAGAGATCCATGTTTGTATGTAACGTGTGCTGATATATGCCAGTGCCCATACATGTAGGATTGTTGTGTGCCTCTTCATATCCGTGACGATCCTGATGTTGTTATGACCTGAAGTTGAACCGTGAATGTTGTCTTCCCATCAGTCAGGCACAGAGGGCCCCTCTGAACTCCTCTTCATTAATAAAATGTGATGCTGTTCAAGAGGTCACAGATGGTCCCATCCTTAGAAACAGTCAGATTGTGATCAAGTTGGTTCACCTGCTGCTTCACTAAAGCCTCTGAGAGTATTTTAAGTTCCAATTGCAACTTTAAATTCAAGACTCTCTGTAGCTTCAATTGCTTATAGAAAACCCTTAAAGTAATCATGCAGTTTAAGGAATGTGCAAATATAACGACAGGAAATGTTAAAGTTCCATATCTACAGACTATTCTGTGGAGTGTCAGGATCTCATTTCTGATGTCGTGTTGAAATGTCTCTGTAAGATTCCTTTTCTCTTGCCACTTAGAGCACTTAAATCCAAGCCTCATAACTGTTTTAGGTAACTAACTGCATACCCAGGGGTCCAATCAGTCTTATTGATGGTGTGTTTAGGTTGTTGTCACACATCAAGATGGATCTGGAGACTGTGTTTGTGCAGACAGACACATGCAGCTTGTCACCCTGAGTTTAAACCCTTGTGGAAAACATTTTGTGTAAGGTGTGTGTGTATTCTGTTCCTCACCTCCTCTCTGACTTTTTGCTTACAGGACAGAGCGGCCTGGGAAAGTCTACTCTGATGAACACCCTGTTCAAGTCTAAAGTCAGCCGTAAGTCAGTGCTGGCCATGGCCCAGGAGAAGATCCCCAAAACAATCGAAATAAAGTCCATCAGTCACGGTACGAGCCACTTCAACCTCTTCACTCTGCTCTCTGAGACTTCTGTTTTTCTTTGCCTGTCTGTAGGACTCTCGGCTTAAATAAACACGTCTCATACTACTTTTACATAGCCATACATACAGAACTGCTTATGTAGCAATTACATTCAGATGAAAAAAGAAAAATTCATCTGCAGAATGAAGCTTTTTTTCCATCCTTAGCACCTGGTTAGTTTTTACAAAGGGTGTTTTTGTGACTGTGGCATACAGAGAGCTGGCTGACCTTGCTTGTGTTTCTTTGTGGACAGACATCGAGGAGAAGGGAGTGAGAATGAAGCTGACAGTCATTGACACTCCAGGATTTGGAGACCAGATCAACAACGAGAACTGGTACGTTACAATCCTTCGTTTTCTTATATAAAGTGATATTTGAATCGTGTCTAACCAGATCTTCCTCCTCTGCTCATTAACTTTCCGGTTGTCTTACTTTTCCTGTTCACTCTCTCTTTATCTCTGAGCCCCTCCCTCTTCCTGCTTTTACCCATCAACCCTTCTTTTTCCTGTTCTCTTCCCTTTTTCTTCTAATGTCTGTCTCATCTCTCCCTCTGTATTTCCCTGCCGTGGAGCAGCTGGCAGCCCATCATGAAGTTCATCAATGACCAGTACGAGGCGTACCTGCAGGAGGAGATCAACATCGACAGAAAGAAAAGGATCCCTGACTCCAGAGTCCACTGCTGCATATACTTCATCCCCCCCACTGGACACTGGTGAGGAATCCTGGTTAAAACAGACACACAGAGCTAACACAACACATGATGCAGTACACTTATTTACTTTCCTCTAAGAGATGACAAACCTCTCCCATGTTTGTACAGTTAAGATGAAGCTACAACCAACAGCCAACTAATTTACCTTCAAGTCGCCCTGAAGATACTTTTTTTGCATCGTAAAATATGTATACACTGAGTGTTAATGAGAACAGAGGGTCTGATGCATCTCCACACCAATTAGCATGGTGGTAACATCTGTTAAACCTTCTGACAAAGATGACAGTCTCTCTCTCTCTCCAAAGGTTTGAAAATAAACAGCTACTGATGATTTATTCATTCAAACTTCATTTGAATCCAAAGTGGTCTTTAAATGTTCTCTTGACATCAGTGAAAATGAGGGCATTCCTCAAACAGAATAAATCCACAAAGAAAAGTTAAATAACCAAATGAAAACGGAGGAGAAGAGAAAAGCAGAGCACGGGAGGACTCCTGAGCAGTTGTTTGTAATCAAGGTTTGAAATTAAACTAAAGGCTAGTGTTGAATTTTTGTGAAATGTTTCATTTGAGCGTAGAAAAAAACAAACTCTGCCACAAGTTTCCCCGAGAACAGCGTCTGCATGCCGGACTTGGAGCTGGAGATAATGACTTTTGGATGAGTTTCATCACAAAATGATACAATTTAAGTTTCCAGTTACGACTTTTTAAAAAGAACCCGATGTCTGTGGCATCTGACTTTGTGTTTTATATACACACAATGGTATCATTGTTCTCATCCAATTCCCAGCAAAAAGAAAAAAAAACAGCGTGTATTGGAGTCTGAAAACGAAGGTTTACTTGAATTCACTTGTGGTAAAAATGCATTAAAAGTCCATCAAGTGGAACTTCAGCCCCGGCCTGTGTTACTGGCAGTAACAGTGCAGACGGATCATTTATTCTGACAGATTGTCTTCGTTCATTCTCAAGTTTTTCAGCATCAGCCAACGTGGAACATCTCCCTGCTTCCTTTACCTAAATATTGAATTTACTCACACATCACTACACATTTCCGCTCAGCACAATGCAACATATCCCAGGACACAGACAGGCACACACATGCACAACACACACACACGATTTGTTTCCTCTCCCCAGGCCCTGAAGCAGCACATAGTCCCAAATTTTCTTTCTCTGGATCTCTTACAGAATCACACATCTGGCTCTGATTGGAGTGCATAAACTGCCGTCTCTCTCTGCACAGTTTGGAGCTCACAGGGCCGGGGAGAACTAGCAGAAGAAATTAGGGGAAGGGTGCACGGTCTCATGTGTCCTTGAAATGATGGATTCACTGTGCATTTTATAGCTTTTGCGTTTGTGTAACAGAAGTCCAGTGCAGAGCGGGCAGTCTTGGGAGAATGTCGAGCAGCTGTGGGTTGTCTGCACACAGTTTACTGCAAAGCCGTTCAAGAGCTGCACTTTTGTGTTCTGGCCTGTCTTTTCTCAGAATTGGTGCTGCTGTGAAACGACCCCCTGTCTCTTTGCCCCAACATTTTATGTTGATTCAACGCTGCAGATGTCACATGGGCTGTCCAGCAGCTGCTCAGGGATCGCCTTAAAAAGTCTAATGGGAGACAGAGGCAGGAAGGACGAGCGAGACAGAGAGTCTGTGTGCATGCCGGGGAGCATGCACTCCATTTTTTAGTGTGCTCTTGCAGGAATGCATAAAACCTTTAGTTGACAATTAGCCGGTCTTTGTAGGTGTGTTGTTAGCAAGAGCAGAATGCACTCCCGTATCCTCACGCTCATGCTTTTGTCAAACTGCGGGAAAAAACCTGAGCTGCTCAAACTGACCACAGCTCTTTTCAACCTCATCATGCAGCTGTTCACACACATTGTAGAGCAGGATTAGGTCATGGATGCAACAGCTGGAACTGTAAATACTGTGTGTTAGCAGCCATGGGAGTTCCTGCATCAGTGAGAGTGAGGAACCTCTGCCCTCTGGTGGAGTGTTTTTGTATTGCATCAATGATTTTACAGCTAATATCTGCTTTCCTTCTCTTACTCTTATTTGTTCTTTAATATTTGTTCCTCTTTCTGTTGCTTTAGTCTGCGGCCTCTTGATGTAGAGTTCATGAGACGTCTCAGTAAGGTGGTCAACATTGTACCAGTCATTGCCAAAGCAGATACTCTCACCCTGGAGGAGAGGGACTTCTTCAAAAAGAAGGTAACTTCACAACAGCTCCATATACTCTTGTTTTTTATAGATCTATGTATTTTTAATCTCAATTGTCTCCATTTGTTCCCAACGTTTATAATCCAGAAACATCCCTTTTTCTCTCTCTCTCTCTCCGTTCATGCATTTTTGTCATGTCTGTGGTGCAACCGGAGATAGAAAGAAGTTCCTGTGGTTTTCTTTTGTGGTTGTTTCCTCTCCTCTCCTCGCACTTTCAGGACAGTCACAAAACGTGGCTTCATTCCATGAAAAGCTGGAGATCATCTCTCTTTCATTCCTGCTCTTCACTCTTTACTTTCTACACTTCCTCTCCACGGTTTAGAAGGCTGCAGCCGTTCATTTGTGTGTTTTTATTGGCAAAATCTTCAAGGATCACAGGATTTCCCCGCTTCTCTTAAGCAATGAGGAGGCTAAAGTACCCCTGGTTTATGCACACATGCTCGTGTGTGTGTGTGCTTTAAGGCATCCATCATGTCAGGGTTTCTGTTTTGTTTGTATACAGCCACAGATTAATAACTAAGTCCAAACTTTCAGGGTGATTATGACGCAGATTAGTGTTAATACCACATTTTTAATCTGTGCACTACACAGACTTTGTCTGATGTCTCTCATGGCCGCATTAAACACGTCTGCCTAATTAATCCTGGAATTAAAGGCCTTAGTTTGTATCCTTTCTAAAATGAAGTGGTTTGTTGTGTTAAAATCTTTGTTTGGATCTCTTCTCCACAGATCAGGGAAGAGCTGCGAGCCAACGGGATCGACGTCTACCCTCAGAAAGAGTTTGACGAGGACGCAGAGGACAGAATGATCAATGAGAAGATCAGGGTGAGACTCTTACTGACAAATCTCTTTACCATGCAAATACATGTGACTCTATTATCCTCATTAATACCTACACATGCCTGTTCACAGACATATCTCATCCTTACACCATGCTGGTTCATTTGTAATGTTCTAAACATAAATCATTTCTGACCACAATGTTTGTTGCCCTTTAATCTCTGAGCAGGAGATGATTCCTTTTGCTGTGGTGGGCAGCGACCAGGAGTACCAGGTGAACGGCAGGAGGCTGCTGGGGCGGAAAACCAAGTGGGGGACAATTGAAGGTGAGAATCACTCAATATTTCTTATTAACAATCTGTTTTGAGCTAGAAAAGTACAGGACAGAATCTGTTTGTTATGCATTGAAGAAGGAAAAGACAGTGTCGAGTCAGTCTGCCAAATAAAACAAACTGCTGTCGTCCGCCATGCAGCTGGTTCAGACTGGCAGCAGACCCAGTCTGTCTGAAGAGGCCTCTCTTGTTAACTGTTTGCGCACGCACACGCACACACACACACACACACACACGTCTACACTTCCAATTTAGTACCAAAGATAAACTGACTCAATGGGAAATACAGAACACTGAAAGGGAAAAAAAATATTTGACCTTTCTTTTATCAAATAGATCAAATCTAGTGAAGAATAAAGATTGTCATTTTTCCTCCTTTGTTTTGTTGTTTTTCGGTCTTATCAGAGGGTTAGAAGTCCAACATCGGCACAGTGTTGAGATTTCTTAACATCCAATCTTCCTGCTGCATACATCTTTCAATATTAAATTATGTTATCCACTTCAGACAGGAGGCCCCACCCTCCATCAAGTGTCTCATTAAGGAAGTTTCATTTCCTGCAGTGTACTGTGCAGACACACACACACACACACACACACACACACACACACACACACACACACACACACACACACACACACAGCTTGCAGGATTTTATTGAAATCGATGGTCTGATCTCTTCAGAGGGACTTGATTCAGATACATTTGTAACAGAGATCTACATTGTTCATTGTTATGTCCACACACAGTACAGTGTGTCTACAGTGAGCTCACTGACTCCCCCTAGTGGACTGTAGGGACAGTACAGCACCCAGCTCTAATACAGTCTAATCCTTGGTGCTTATTCTGCCAGTGTCCCCTGCTGTAGCCTGTTTCATACCCTCTGTATATCATTTCTAATATCTCATATTCTCTCTGTCTCCTTCAGTTGAGAACATCGCTCACTGTGAGTTTGCTTATTTACGGGATCTCCTCATCAGGTGAGAGAAGTTTTTCTTTGGCCGTCACTCTGTCTCTAACTCTGTCGGTATTTACGCAGCCTTGTCTTGTTGTGATCGAGTATGTTATAGGATCGTATCCAGAAAGTATAGCATTATTTATGACTCCTTAAATAACCCTAACAACACTTCCACAGTCTTAGTAACCATGCAGGTATCAGAATCAGCTTTATTGGCCAGGTATGAGTGCTCATACAGGACATTTGACTCCGGTTAACTTAGCTGTCCATGAACAAGCATCAAACCTTAAATATTAAACAGTTCAACTAACATGAACAAGCCTATATGACAGAAGTGTAGTGGTGAGGAGTCCAAACGATGCTGGGATTAACAGGACTATAAATCCTGTATTCATGTGACAGATTGGTTAACTACAAAAGAGGCTCGACTACCGTTTGATGTCCAATCTCAGTCGAGGTGGTCACATTTCCTTCAGTTGCTAAATTGACCAATATTGGCTTCCAAACAAACTTTGATGATCAGATTTCTTCATGAAAGATTTGTGAGAACTGCAGGATTTTATTTCATATCACAAAGAAACTTTTCGATGTTTGCATTTGAATCTGAAAAGAGTCTTGATATTTTAAACATGTCTCCTGTGATCGAAGTCAAAACATCTCAGTGACGTAGAAACCCAGTAGACCAGGTATTTGAGCAGTTCTGTGTGAAGTGATGTCTTCAGTCTTTTAACAGTTTACATGCGTTTGTTTCAGGACCCATATGCAGAACATTAAGGACATCACCAGCAGCATCCACTATGAAATGTATCGCGTGAGACGCCTCAATGAGAACAACACGGCGGTGTCTCATGCCAACGGTCTCCCTGGACACCATCTCTCCGCCCACGAGATGTAAACGCCACCTGCACGCATGCAGGCGCTCTCACCTGTGTGTCAATCATTCGTATGAGACTCCCATTTTATTGACAGTCTTCCCTCCACTCCATCCATCTCCATCACACAGGTGGGACAGAAACGTAGGAGACTTTATATTTCAGTGACTTTGTGCTGCCGAATGGACTCTTCACGTCCGTGCATCGGCTCATGAACAAACACTTTCCTCTCACTGCCGCTGACAAAGAAGTGAAGTCATCGTAATGTGCTGCAGCTTCGACCTTTTGTGGTTTTTTAACTTGTGGTGCCAAACAATAAGCATCTGCCAAACACAAAGGACGGACGCTTTCAAATCTTTCAGTGTCCGAAGTGCCTTAATTATCTTGTTAACCTCGTCCACTTTTACTTTATTCAAGTTTGATGTTTTTAAGCAGTGCCTTTCAGACTTTATGCATTAACAAAAGCACATTAGTCTATGGAAGCCTTAAGCCATCATGCATCCATACTTTTGATGTACTCCGTTTTTCTGTGACACAGAGTAATGTCCCGTTGTTTTCTCCAGGTCTTGTTATCTCGAGATAACAACATGAATGTTCCTGTGATAACGACTCTTATCAGAACGTGTTAATTCATCTCATCATCTCGGGATAACAAAGCTGAAATTGTTCATGATAGCAGGATAATTTTCTGGAGATCTAGAAAACAAAGATATATTCTGGTCACTGTGAAAGGCCGGACCCCGACAGGCCATGCTGCCGAGGCCCACACTAATGAGGAACGTTGTCTGCGACTCTGAGAATATGAGATAAATAAATCAAATCTGGAGTAAACACTCTGAAATGATTCGTTATCAGAGTAAATCAAATGTACGGATGCATGTCTGCTTAGGGCTTCACTATTTTCTGTCTTTATACGAACATACGTGGGAAGTGATGAACCTCGGTGTTGCACTTGATCACTGCAGACGTCCGTCTTTGAAAACATGTTGGAACGAGGCCGAGCAGCGCTTTGACAACATGTCACACACAAACAGACTCACCAGTCCGTTTATGTGACGCAGCATTATTCAGATCTTTTCCCCAAAATTCAACCAAAGAAAGGTCATCTAATCCCACGTACCATGTTTCACTTCATATTTCTCACATGTTGTGTTTTCCTTTAAATGTAGATATCTTGTTGAATATGGATTTTTTTTTAAATTCTTAGTCATAAATGTGTTTTTTTTATTGATAGGAATATCTACAGAGTGATTTAAGATGAATAAGTATTTATGCACGATATCAAATGTGAACGTTTGTCATCTGTTTTGGTCCACTTATTCACTTTCTATCACACACACACACACACTCGTGTTTCCTGCCGCGTCGCCCGTCATAGTGCCTTATTTATTGGAGAATGTTTGCGAGCATGTTGGCTGAAACTGGACAGAGAAGCAGGTTTGTTTGTTGGTGCCAAATAGACAACAATTTAAACATTTTTTGAACCCCTCTCCCTTTCCATCCCATAATCTACCAAGGATCTGTCTCAGTTTAAACCATATATAATATTTGTATCTGTCATGCTCTGTCCTGTATATGCGTCTGTGTTCTGCAAACATTTTTGTACTTGTATTATTGACAATAACAAAGTTTCCTTTATATTATTTTAAAGAAATAAAGATTCAAGTTGTAAAAATTATTTCTTCTTAAGTTTTCTTTCTGTAAGATTCCTGCCTGCACTGTTTTTCTCCTTGGTGGATTTCTTTGACAGATCCAGTCTGCAGAGAGCTGAAGACTGAATTCATCAGCTCGTATCGTCAGACTGCTTCCACTGCAGAGGAGGAACCACACTTCAGATCAGTTTCTACCACACTGGATCTCCATGGCATTTAAGCGCAGGTGTAATTCACACACTGGAGCACATTAATCGTCATGTCGTTAAGCTTTCCCTTGATTAGTCCCTGAAATCAATATGGCAATATGTCAGTGCATGACTGATTAGCACTAAGTACTTGAATGTATCAGTGAGTGTTTTCTTCCTTTAGTGAGAGAGATGGGAGCGGGCGAGCTGCAGACGAGACCTGGATCAGTGTTAGGATGTGCAGACATCAGCATCCTGAGGTACTCGCACACTAGTTCAAAAAAGCAGCTAGAAACTGAGTACTGAGGTGACGTGTTTCATCAGGCTAGAGTGTGCATTTGATTTATAAGTGATAGAAACAGATGTTTGCAGAGTCAATAGTCGTAAGATAATGTATCTACAGTATGTGTGGCTTGTTATGAGTAGCTCTGATATTACAGCAGTGAGTTGTCACAGCCATGCAACATGTACTGTGTCAAAGCACACCAACGTCATCATCAAAGCATGGTCCCTTCCAAATGCATCAAACCAAAATGGCAAACTGTCAACCTGAGGCTTCAAAAAACCTCTGACACTCATTCATATTAAGTTATGTTTTCACTTCCTGATTTCCAATGTTGCCTTGTGGCCACTCGCTGTATTGCAGAAAAAAATCATAATGCAGGGGCGCCGCTGGCCTAGTGGTTGATTTGCATGCCCCGTGTCCAGAGGAAGTTGGCAGCCCGGGTTCGAATTCGACCTGTCGCTCCTTTGTAGCATGTCATTCCCTACTCTCTCTCTCTCTCTCTGCCTGATTTCTGCCTCTATCCACAGAAATATCTCTTTAATGAAGAGATAAAGAGATCTTTAAAAAAAAGACAAACACAACGTAAAGTCTGGAGAAACACTCCTGCACATATTCGGTGGTATTAAACCCTTTATTTTATTTCACCTTTATTTAAACAGGTAATTAACCCATTAAAATCAAGATCTCTTTCACAAAGATGACCTGGCCAATCAGGGAACAGCAGCACACGTCATAATAAACATGATAATGAGTGAACTCCAAAGATACATAGAAACGTTGTTATCGGATCCAACAGGAAACGTTCCTAATGGTCTGAAAGGCCACCATGTTTGGGTCTGGTGTCCCAGTTTTTATAACACATGAAAAGCGTATCTATGAAGAAATGTTCGGTCTTCTTCTTAATGGTCTTGTTTTCTTTTTTTTAGCTTATTTAGAGACATTAGCATCACAACAAACTGTAACACTAAAGATGCTCAGGTGTCTTCAAACTCGGTGTTCTCAGTTCCTAGTTGATATTTTGGATGTGCAGATTTTCTGTGAAAATATGACGCGGGGGTTTCCATGATATGCTGAACAAAGCTGCAACACTTCTCTTTGTCTGCTTTCGTGACTGAGAGAAACTTTGTGGTATGAGTCGCTGCTGGGAGGTCGAAGCGTTGCAGCGAACTTGATGCAGTAGTGCACTGAATGCCTCGTAATCAATCAGCCTCTCTCGACTGTCAATATTTAAATATGCTTTGGATATCTGCACTTTAATTAATTCACATTTCCCCCATGAGAAACGCTTCAAAATGGCGACTCGCTGCATTGCTCCTCAAAATGGCGTCTGCCGTTTCCCAGCTTCTGTCTGCAGTTTTCAGATGGCACACGCCTGCAGCACCCACACCCCCCCGGTCCTCTGACAATCTGTGCACCCTCATGTCAAAAGTTGAGACCCCACATTCTCATACTCTTTTTTTTTCTCCAACTCTCTCCATCTCTCCGGGGAGTAATCGAAAGAGGAGCAGCTGCATCTCCGCTCGGCATCGGCCGTGACTCGTCCCCTCCCTGCACGCCACCCAGCAGTCGTCCTGTTGGCAGCCACCCAGCGCTTCACCGCCTGCCTTAATGACATTAATTAACGAGCTGCAAGCTTTTCTGGATACTAATGAAGTCGGGCAACTCAGACAGAGAGGGAACCTGTGTTTGTTAGCACGCTGTTTGTTTTCAGGCGGGGCGGTTTTTTGTGAGAGCTGATGCAGAGTTTTAGTTTTCTGTTTCAGGTTGTATGATACGCAGGTTGTGGATGTTAGTGTTTGTTGGCTCCAATGCATATTTAGAGTTACACACAGACTGTTTCCACTCGTGCACACGTCCCTGAATGCACCATGCCAGCTGTTTTAATGCTTGGTGATGTCTGAACAGATTTTGCGGCGATGCTGAAGATTAAAATATGTCATCCACCCTCTTACAAAAGTGCTGTACGAACATATTGGGCACTCTTTCAGGCATTATGGGAAACATATTAACAGATAGATGACATGTTAAATGGTCAGCCCTGAAACAATGTAGCTAGCACAGCAAAGCAAAGACAGACAAATACCTATTCTGGTTCATGTGTGCAGATGTCACAAAAGTTTTAGTAGACACTGTTGTGTCCTCTGAGGGACTTTGTCGAAGGCTGTTTACTGAAATATCGGACGTTATCGTAGCAGCAGTGTGTACGCTGGTCGTTGTTCTGGGGAATGTCTTGCTGCTCTTGAATCTGCTCTGCACTTTTTATCTCTCGTACCTTTTTTTCTTTTTCATAGTTTGTGTCGTTTTATCTCGGGTGTGAGATATTCACTGAAAGATACACCGAGGAAGCATTCAAAGATGTATCTTCTTCATGTGCTATCGTTGCATAATTAAGTTAGAAATCCTTCTTGATGTTTGGAAAGTGTCATACGATGATGCACAGAAAACCTGATAATTCCACTTAAACACATTAAAGACAAAGAAACTAGACGTTTTTTTATTGGAGAACTACAAAGTACAGATGTTGTTGTAAAAATGTGGAGGGCAAATGTAAAAACACGACATATAGTGAAGTTAAACACAGAAACCTGGGGGGGATAAAGCACAGCTACCGAGTATTTGTACTTCATCACGTCCCTTCTTTATGTGGGCATGAATATGACAGACATGGTCACTTTAGTTGTATCTGTAGATTGGGGAGAGTAGAGGGAGTTGAGAGTGTTTGAATCTTTAATATGTCATACTTGCAGTTTAACAAACATACATTCTTACACTGTAAGTGTTTGCGTCTCTTGAGCTGCATGCTCTCTTGCAGCGTCCCTCAACCTAAAGCTGCCGAGGTGTTATTCTTTGTATGCATTGGATTACACGTTATTTCTGTATTTTATGAGGTCCGCGTGCTCATCTGCATACAGCCAATGTGCCTCCAATTAACACCTGTTTGTACGACCACTTTAACTGTTTAGCATGCGTCGCATCCGTTTCCCTCCTTTGATTTATTAATTAGCTCACTTGATTGCAAAATCTGTGGAGATATTTGTTCCAGTGTGACACCAGTTTGTGTGTGTGAGGGACCATGCTGCGCATACATTCGTTTTGTGAGTGTGTGTCCGTGTCTACCTCGTGGCTTCTCATGGCATGATTAGTTGTTTGCCCCTATTTGTCTCCTCCTTCCCCCATCTGCTGTTTGTCCTCTCCTTTGTGTGCAGACTCCTCACCTTCTCCTCCTCTAGTCGTCCCTTCCTCCCTTCTTATTTCTCTCCCCCGTATCAGTTTCCACCCTCCTCTTGGCTCTGTGCCAGGCACTCAGACATGCTGGGGGGAGGGGCCGTCGTCCGCCATATGCAAATTACCCGACTTTATGCAAATGAGCTCTGCTGTTAATTAAAAGTCAGCTGCAAATTCAATTAGCCGACTGAAAAGAGAGGGAGGACCGTTTTGATCGATGTGATGCGTTTTTGTATATTAAAAAAAAAATCCCAAAATATTGTGTCGACGATGATTCGAAAAAACAAAGACATCCCATCTTTGAGGGTTGAGGGCGTTTGAAGAAAAGGTATATAAGGGGCTCAAACGGTCACTTCATGTTGGGAATAAACTCTCCAAGCTGACTTAGTGATGCCAGTCTCTGGTCATAATTTATGAAAGCAGGGGTGTGCTGCTCTTTATACAACACTGGCATGCTGGTTGACATACACACCGCAAGAAACATCGAGACAGAGCAGGAGAGGTGAGACAGAGAGAGACGAGAGGCGCTGGTAGCTCCTGCCTCTGGCTAATTACTGTGAGTAATTAAACGAGTCGCAGATGAGTGTCAGCGATTAACGCTGCCGTGATGGGAATGAATGTGAGCGAGCGTGTGAATGTAGCGTACTCGTGAATGTGCATGTTCATGTGTTTGATTGTCGCCTGTCTGGAATCTATTCTTTTTCTGATTTCTTTTCTTTCTTTGTCTCTTCTGTAACTTCTGTTTGTATTTTAAAGACTTGATGTCATTGTAGCAGAGAGGACCCGATGTAGCAGCTGAACATTAAGCCTCATGGATAACTGGCTGAACTAAACAGACAAGAATTTAAAGGCTCTGCAAATCTGGCTTGAAATTGTAAAGATTCATACGGTTTGAAAGTTTTAATCCTCATTAAGTTGAACAAAAGAGTGAAAAGTAAACAGTCATAACTTAAAACAACAACCCAGTTTTGACGAGGCTCATTTTGCCTTTTACACCATCTCTAAAGCCTGTGTGGGCGTGGCTGATCACATTTTGATTGACAGCCACCGGGCTCCCATCTCAACAGTTAGCATAGTTCAGCTAATAATGCTAACTTTGTCGTCTTAGACGAGAATCAGAGGTTGAAAGAGAAGCCCATCTGTTTAGTTGGTCACTAAAATCTGAGATATGAAATGCTTTGTTATTCATATTAAAGTCAGCAGTTAGCAGAACCAATTGGTCCTCAAAGCTAAAAACTGAATTTTAGCTCTGTAGTGTTAGCGAGTGTTGTATTTTTACAGAGCTTAAAATACTGCTGACAAAAAATTGACAATTTCCTGCCTGAACTAAACTCCAGCACTAGAATCAAGCCTGAGCACCTTTCAACATTAAGGCTGATTATAAACAGCCAGAGAGCTGCAGTATAACACTGTTCACACCTACACAAAACTCCTGAAGTGTGAATGTGTGAACACGAGCATCTGAATTTTCACTCAGACTTTTTCCAGAGTTTCTCCTGCCAGTCCCCTAATATTTTTTCTACAGAAAGTTAGAGTGAGCAGCAGGATATTATCAGGAGAATTCACCTCGAGTGAGTGGGAGAGCGACGTCAATTTCCTGTGATCAGTGCACGACCTTAGACTGTCTGCATCCGACGGGTATGATCTCTGTGCATTCGATTAAACTGCTGCATTCTGTTTTCTGCTCTCCAATATGTTCTCCACTCTTTAGTTCATATAGTGATTCTGTCAAACTACACATAGCATTGATATAGAGGCAAATATTCTCATGATGGCATATAGGGGACACTGTTCGCCACTTTCGTGTCGTTCTTTTAACGTCATGTCTTGCCTCAGGAGACTCCCCCCGTCCGTCTGACAGGAATAGTCTCCCTCTGTGCGGTGCATGTGTGCACAACCAGATCAGGAGGATTGTTCAGGAGTGCATAATGTGGAAACAGATTCTGACTGTTTTGTGTGACTGCCTCGAGGAGTTTTGTCTTTTTCGTATTAAAGGACTGAGATAAACCTCATACGATTCAAGCCCACTATCAGGAAATGTACAGAAACTAAAATGACAATATTTATTAACTGTGATTTACACTAATTTTCTGTGTCTTGGTATTCTAACCATTATCTCCATAAACTACATTTCAGGGTTAGAAGGCAGATTTGGGGGTTTTCAGGAGCTGTGGGGTGATTGTTTTTTAATTAACAGCTGTTTTTTTGTTTGAGAGACAGCTGCAGCAACAACATATTGAAAGTGTTGAGAAGAGAGCGTATTGATTTTTGAGTCCCTCTGTGATCTCCAGAAGTTAGCATTGATCATTTCAGGACGTCTGCTTTTGTTTTGTGAAGGTGGAGGTCGGGTGGGTGAGATCAACTCATGGCACAAGGCCAACATGAAGATGGTAGAAACAAGGAAATGGATGAAAGTGAGTTTGAGATGAACACATTAAAGGAGATAAAGAAAGAAAGGGAAGAGGAGAGAAGATAAATGGAAGCAGTACAAGGAGGTGGGAAATGAAAAATTAGATTGATCTGAGACGATGTGGAGGGGAGACTGTGTGTGTGTGTAACAAGGATCTCCTCTCAGTGAGCACAGGATGATGTAGTCTCTCTGTAGTGAAGTGAGAAACTCAATACTGGCCATAATTGAGTCGATTGATAGTTCCTGCACTGGCTTGTTCTCAAGAGGACTCCCAATCAATACTCCGCTCATATCGGGCTGTTTTCATTACAATATCTATTTCCTCTTGGAATCGTAATTTATATCAGCCACACTTAGTCTTAGTTTCTCAGGATGCAGGACGTTAAATGTGCTTTTTTAGTGTGGGTTAAAGGCAGTTTTTACATCTACATTACACCGTTGAGTTAAACAGATCTCTCGTATGGGGTGCCGATGGCCTAGTGGTTAGTGTGCGTGCACCCCATGTGCAGAGACTCATCCCTCGAGAGTGAGCAGCTCAGGTTCGGATCCGACCTGTGGTCCCTTTCCCCACTCTCTCTCTCTCTCTCTCTCTCTCTCTCTCTCTCTCTCTCCATGGTTTGTGACTCTGTCTCTAATCAAAGGCATAACAAGCCCCAAAATTAATCTTAAAAAAAAGACCTCCTGCAGACTTGAAAGGTTAAAAATGTCTGCATTTTTTACCAAGGGACTAAGGACGTTCAGTGTATTTCAAACACTCTTCCTTAAGATCCCTGAGAGGGTGGTAGTAGTAGACCTCAGTGAAATGCAGAAATCAATCAGCTGGAACTTTTTATCCCGCTTTAAAAAGCTTCTGGTACTAAATGTCCTGGTTACTTTAGGTGGAAACGCAGCTTTAGAGGGAGGCCGCTATGCTAGGTAGCTTCTTCAAACATGTCATACACTGAGGTTTGGCAGGACAAGATTTAGTAGCCAAAACCTCCAGCTGCTAATGCCGAGCAGATAACAGATTCCCAATGTTCATCATCAGCAGCAGCCATCTTGTTTGTTTACAAAAATGCTTCGACGGCGTCAGACAGCCGTCTTATCAAATGACCCCGTATCAGATAAACAGTCGTGATTCAAATCTGACTGGAATTGAGGAGGACCATTCTCGTGTCTTCTGCATGAGCAAAATAAAACCAGAGCTCGCAGGTTGGTCTGGTTTCTGGAGCTGCTGCTGCGGGGGAATTTAACCAGATTAATAAAATGCTTTCAGTTCAGAAGTAGCTCGAGTGCCTTCACAAGAACTACAGCTATTACTTTTTAAAACAATGCCAGGATTGAAAATGGACCATTTATTTAATGTACTGATCACAAGAGACAGCTTTATCATTCCTGTTCCTGTCCCTGGTTTGTGGACAAGATGTCTTTGTTGATCAGAAAGTAAAGGCAGTTTGAGGATTCATGAGGCTGAATGCAGCAGAGAGAGGCTCATCTGTTGTGTACGTGTGTGTTTGTCTACAACATTTACATGCAGGACTTACCACTCTCCAAAAAGATCCAATCAACATGCATGTGTCCAGGGGGAGAATCCCTAAATGTGTTCATTCAGAAAGGACACGCTTGCAATATTTGTGTTTGACTTTCCTGCTTGAGTTTTCGGACATCCTGGACATTTCATCAGAGATGGGAGGAATAAAGTCAGCAGGCACGCTGGAACAAAGAGGTATTTAAAGCCAGGTTGATGTATGCAGCCAGGTGAGACTGCAGCTGAATAGTAATGGAGTTAAAGAAATGAAGCAGAGCAGGAAATGTAAAGGTGTTTGACAAAAGGAGAAGCGTGTTTTGTACACATGCTGGACACATGCAGGTAGAGAGAGTGAAGCTTAGGTTTGAGAGGAGAGTCACATAATAAGAAATTAATTTTCCTCATGGCTGCACATCAGTTTTCATCAGCGGTATAGAGGAGGGACGTTTGGATGCTTGAATGAACACACACACTAACAGAAGCACAAACACTGAAACTGCTCTGAGACAGACCTGTTCTCCGCTCGGGTGCTGATCAGCATGAAAACAAAAATGTAGGAAAAGAAGTGTGACAGAAAGCTCCATAGCAAACTTTTTTCTAGAGCAGCGGTTCTCATCGAGGGCGTTTTAGAGAACATCAGGGGACATGAATATTTCAGACTGGGGGGGGGGGGGGGGGTCTTTAGGAGGGTTTGCACCGAAGATTCACAACGAGAGAATTTAAAACTTGTCTTTAAAAACATGCCGGATCACCCAGGACACAGAAACAAGCCTTAGTGTTTCTGTCAGCTCCAGATTGCTTTCACAAGAACGGGATATCAGAGTATTAATATTAAATTGAACCAAGTCAGCCCTCGGAGCAGGAAATGGATACCCTCATACCCCAAGGAAGAAATTGAGAGTTTCTTCCGTGAAAGCATTTATCTTTCTTGATTCATGGAGCCTTTATTAAACCAGGTTTGTATGCCTAAAATCAGAGATCTCTTTTACAAGGAAGACCTGCAGCAGCAAACTTACAAAAATAAACAAGCAAACACATGAAGCTGATGAAAGAAACACTAAAAACATTTTGATAAAATATTCACACACAGACAGCTCTGACTCGATACATGTCGGCTTGTTTCTCTTTCAGGAGTTTTGTTCAGGTGTGAAAGCACGAAAAGACTGATGTGGTATCGGTGCTGCTGCCATGTTTGACTCGGACTAGACTGCAGCAGTGCCGTGCATCTTACTGATGGTCTAGTTTGCGTTTAGAGGTCACAAAGAAACGTCCATATTCATTTCAGTTTTTTTATACCAGGCTAGGAACTCCCCACAAGAGCTTCAATCACTCTATGCAATTCAAACAAATGTAATGAAGCATAATGTCGGACAAATGCTGCACAAAGACGACATTTTTCTGATGATTGCTGATTGAATTTCCAGATTTTGACCCTTTGAGAAACTGACAGCAGTCCAGGTGTTATCCTATATCTATAATGGCAGTTTGTCGTTGACTATCTCTTCATCTTTTTGTCACACAGGTTATGGAACTGCCGTCAGGCGTCTACAGAGACACACACAGCATCGCACAGGTAGGTGTGTATGTTTCTTTTTATTCCCCCCCCCCCCCCCCCCCCCCCCCTCGGCTGACTGCGATTAAACAGAGCGATGCAGTCAACACACCAGATGCTCTTGGATGTTCCAAGGTGCAAAAAAAAAAAACCCGAGGTGACAGAGCTTTTGCTGTGGCTGCTCCCAATCTGTGGAACAGTCTACCTGTTAATATAAGAACTGCTCAGTCCATTGAAAGCTTCAAATCTTTGCTTAAAACTCACCTTGAGCTTGACATTTTGAAGTTTTATTCATGCTCCTATTTTTTGTTTTTACATTGTGTTTGTTTACGCTTGTACAGCACTTCAAGGTTGTTTTAAATGTGCTATAGAAATAGAGATTGATTGATTGATTGAAACACCGCCACATGTACCCTCTAAAATCTCCCCCAATTAATGTCAGGGCATAAAGCCAACTGTGAAAGTAAGGGAGATTCTTCTCAAGCTGAAACTAAACCAGTTTAAACTCCGCCGTAGTTTCCCCTTTATTATGTCAAGAAGCCATAAGATCAACGGACAAAGTAAACTCCTTTATTGCCATGTGCACATCTGTCCTCGGGGCTTTTTCTCCCCCTCCATCAGCTCTTCTCTTTTCTTTGTATGAAGGGTTTGATATAGTGAGGGTTTAATATTGCGCTGACCACACACACACACACACACACACACACACACACACACACACTCCCCCTGTGGCTGCAGCAGTCAGTCAGTCGGATATGAACCAATAAAGCGTTGTCTGTAAGCCTGCAGAGAGAGGCAGAAGGGAGAACGTGCTCTCTATTAGACGAGAAGTGTTGGCACATAGTCCCTCTGTAAATTCACTCCTCGCTGCTCCACTGATCCTCCGCCTTCACTTCATCTCCTCAGCACCTCCGTCTGCTCTTTGTTCCTGCTGCTGTCTCTGCTCTGATATATTCAGTGTTTTCAGTCTCGGTGTACGACATGGTGCCTGTTTTCCTTTTAGTTTGCACATGCAGCTGTGAGGTTCGAGCTGTTTCCACCCACAATATGACAGACAACAAAAGTGTTTCAGTGTCGGCTCTGTTCCCTCTGTGAGCAGCAGGTGGGTGGAGAGCTTTCTATTGATCGATGACTGTCATGTCAGGAGAGTTTTATATATTTAGATAGCAGTGTGCTGCAGACAATCAGAGGAGAGAGGCTGATTATGTGTACCAGTGTGTAGGTGTCTGCATATGGCAGAAACTTAATAGTAATAAATAAATGAATTAGTTTAAATAAACAATAAATAATAAATAGAGAAAATGAGATTATGTCGATGCAAAAGAAAGAAGAAGAAATAGAATAAGTTAGTGTAGTTGACCATCTGTTAAAATCAGCTGTTTTAACGTCTCAAATCTTTGAAGAACACGGGAACATAACTTCAGAGAGAACAAATAAAGCTGGTTTCTCATTTCTATCCAGCTACCATCACTTTTCCAACTTAAGTCAAATTTCCACTGACTCCTTTTTAAAAACACATTCAGCCTGATGGCTCGCCTCTTTTTCCTGCTCATTCTCAGGCTCCCAGGTAAAGAGTAAATAAACCCCCAGACCACCGGCTGAGTGTGTACATACCAGTCAAATGTTTGGACACACCTGATTGAAATGCACTTTATGATCTTAAAGACATTTTGATCTAAAAGCGTATGCTTCAATGTTTGACGTGTTTCTTATAGAAATAGAAAATGTGAAGATGATGTCTACGTACTCTATGTATGCATTTCTTTCCAAAAGAAAAGTGAAATTAAATGTTTTATTTGCATTGTTTTAAGATCTACTAAGACCGTGTGTGTGTGTGTGTGTGTGTGTGTGTGTGTGTGTGTGTGTGTGTGTGTGTGTGTGTGTGTGTGTGTGTGTGTGTGTGTGCTACATTGGCAGCCTATCCATTAGCTTGGTGCTAATCTACACACTGCAGGAACAACTGGATTAGCGCCTCACAGCCTCGGCAGCCAATAGCATTTGACAGATAGAATCCTCCGCTCACACACAAACACATACAAAGACGCACACACTCACAACAACACACAGGTAGTCAGGTGTTTGCGCTGTAATAATATTATAGAGATTTTTACCCCCACATGAAATTAGATTTAACCATTATGACTGTGTGTGTGTGTGTGTGTGTGTGTGTGTGTGTGTGTGTGTGTGTGTGTGTGTGTGTGGTGTGTGTGGTGTGTGTGGTGTGTGCGTCATCGCGGCAGCTCATGTCAACAGTGTCAGATACTGAAAACTTCTTGATTTGTTTTCTTTTTTTAAGTTGTATTTTTGAGCCTTTTCGCCTTTGTTAGAGAGGACAGCTGAAGAGCGACAGGAAATGCTGGGAGGAGAGATGGGGTAAGAAATGCAGCAAGGGGCCGGGGTCGGATTCAAACCCAGGACTTGAGGAGGAGGACTATTGCCTCTGTACATGGGGCGGGCCCGACAAATCTAGCAACCCTAAAAAGTTCTTTCTATCACTCATATCAGGAAGAATCAATCTTAATTTTGGCCATCATGTTAATGACATTAAAGAGGAGGAGAAGGGGAAACAGCGTCCCTGTAATCCCTGACATTAGTGACTTTATAAAGGAAGTTTGTGGTTTTAATTGTTTTACTACAGTTCTCCTGCTCAGGTTCCTTTCATTAACTCGCACCCCTGAAAGTTTGCCGTCATTAAGTAGGACGCCTGTGTGCAAAGAGACACAAGAGGAGGTCACTTCCTGCTTTAAAGATTGTTTAAAGTGACGTATAAGGACACTGTGAGACACAGAATGAACGCAGACGGAGCAGAGTGTCCTTTAATCAGTGCATTTATTCAATCTGCATCCTGTTCCCTGCAGCTAAAAGCCTGCTGCTGAGTTAGTCACACATCTTTCTGACAACACGACACCCACATACTGTACTTTCTTCTTCTTTTAATTAAAAGTGGGTTCCTAGTGTTCAGCAGGGATGTGAAAGATCACCAGAGCTACAGTAAAAGGGAAACATGTGCTTTTTATTTTTGGATGCCATGTGTGAGTTCAAGACTGCTGCGATGCTTTTTATTACCTATAATACGCTTCTGCAGAATCCCAGTGTATACCATAGACTAAATGGATTAAGGGAATAGTTCCATCTCTATTTATTTTGTGCATTTACATAGCGACATTGTAATTTCATCTGTGAGCTTCACGTGCGTGTTGTCTCTATGACAACCGTCTTAAAAACAGCCGCCTGATGACCAACACTGCTCTGTTGCTTTTTACTGTATGTTTTATATTTGAGAACATTTCTTCCGCTTCACTATGAACTTCAAACGGAAGATGCTTGACCTTAAACTTTGTCTGGATATGAAGCAAGGAGGTTTTGGGTACAGGGTATGATCTGTAGGAGACAGAAATACAGGGAACATCATATATTTTTCAAAGAGCGACGCACAAAAAAAGATGGAGTGCTGGGAAAAAGAAAGACGCTGGCCGCTGCGCCTTTTCTGCGGGTGGCCACCTTACTGCTGCACACTCTCTCTCCTCATTGAAAACAATCGAAAAAAGATGCTTGTGCTCAGAATAAAAACGCTAGGTGGACACATGCTGTCAAAAAAATCAAACCCTAATGGCAGTGTTGTGAGACGAGTCAGGCATGTTCGGTAGTTTCCAGAAGTCACAGGGATTCATTTCAGCAGCAATCTCAAAAGGGATTGTTCAGGACATACGTAAGTCCCCTGTGAGCCCCTTCACAGGGGAACTATCAGTCTATTGATGTTGAAATCTATAAATATGGATGTGGCCATCATTTTTCAAAAGTTCTCACGTGAAGAAGACCTCTGCATGGTTGAAACGTGATTAAAAAACATCTTTTTGTGGCGTTTGAGCAAGTGGTGGACAACTCTTCTTCTCTCTGCTGTTTTCGTGTTGCCCGCCTCCAAGTACGTGATGTGCGTACAGTGTAGCTCACCCTTTGTCGAAGTTTTGCATTTGTCCAACAGGTTCTCTTGAGAGTATTCAGACTCGGAGAGCTTTGCAGGATGCTAATCTCTCTAAAGTCAGAGAAGGGTTTGCAGAGCACTAATGTCTTGCTGAGGATTTATTCAGGATTTGGGAATCTTGTAAAGGCTGAAAGAGGATTTAGTGTTGAGATTAGGAGAATGAGAACAGTACGTACCTGTGCTTTCTTCTGCTCTCCTTGTTTCTCCAGTTCTCCTCTTTTTACTTCTTTACACTAAAACACTTCAAGTAAATGTGCAAAATCAAAGAAGCACAAGTAATCAAAGGAACAGCCAACCTAAAGGACAAGTCTCTGTCTAGTGGTGGTTGAACCATGTCAGAGCTGTGCTGCTGTGTGTGGAGCAGACGGAGGCCTGAGGGAGGTGTTACTCTTTAGTGGAGCCGACAAAATAAAGTCTTTCTTTTAAGGTTTAATGATCATGTTGCACCCTGCTGCAAAGACACACGCATGTAAACCCTATTACTCTGAATGAGTGCAGACACACAGGCACCTACACGAGCACAAAATGTTCTGTTCATAAAGCCGATGCCAGAGCAGCTAAAACCAACCTACAGGAGAAAAACAATGTGATACGAGTAGAGTGAGACGGGATTTCTCGAATCTTTAAAAACAAATCGTCATTCTAAGTCAACCAGGCATAGCAGAAATTCAACTCTGGTCCTTACCATTACACCTGTCTGGTGCAGAGATCGGACTAACGTTCCTTTAGAAAGGCCAGAAAAGTAAACTGTCTGCTACAATGCAAACAGTCCCTCAGTCTGTAATGTTCCATCACTTTAGCTGTTGTGTAAAATGAGTTACATCATAATAACACCTGCGTAATTAACCAGGGATCAGTTAAGACAGTATGGAACAGCACGGATGATGTGTACTGTACGGCACATACAGGTGAACTTTGACCTCCGCCTACACTGAGACAGGGGTCAGCCTCTGGGAAAATGCTAGGGAAGGAGACAAGATGAATACTGCCTCCATGCACGCACACACACACACACACACACACACCTCCGCACCAAGGTGTAACTCAAATCCTCTGGCTTAATTAAGAGCAGCCCACTTTGGAGCTGCCATCTCGTTTAGCTAATTAGTCATGAATATGAAATGCCAGGAGTTTAATTAGCTCGCCATTGTCAGTGTGGGAGAGAGAGAAATCATAGACTAATTTTCTCTCCTCGCTTGGTCACACTTCAGATTATAAAAGCCTGGTGGGAATGTGATGGACCCCTTTGTACCAATCAGTGAGATGTTGGAGAGAAGCTACATGATGGTTCACTTGAACTCCTCTGCTGTTTGTGTCCACTTGCAATTAAGTTCATAGACAAGTTGTTTTTAAAATGTTTCTGAGAGGTTTAATGTAAATATAAACAAAACACATTTCAGGGCTTTTTCAAATTCCGTCATTTTAAAAGAAAAAAACAAAAACAAGAAAAAACAAATACCTTCAATAATAAACCAAAAGCATTAGATGTGAAGCTTGAGCATCAATTCACCTTTCTCCCACTCCTCATTGTCAACCGTCCTTTTTAATCAGCAGCTCTGCTGAGAGGGGGATGTTTAGCGTTGGCTCTGAGGGGGTCTGGAGGGTTTAACAGACAGGTAGATGGGTCTGGGGTCCATTCTGCGGCTGGTAATTAGATTGATTAAGGCTGAGCTGCTGCTGCAGACCCGACGACAGGGAGCGGGAAATGGAGATGGATGAGCCTGCAGGGCTGCAGAGACGAGATAGGAATGGTGAATAGAGCTCATCTGGGCTGCAGCCGGCTCGCTGTCCGACCGTTTGAGAGAGAAGAAAAGAGCATTCGGCTGTAATCCCCCTCGCCATCCCGCGGTCTGCTCCTGGTCTGAGCTGGGTACAGATTCATTTAACCAAGAGGTCACAGGATAGTCTGCTTTTTGACGCTTTTGGATTGGTGGAAGTCTTTTAGTGTTGTGATTGCTCTTATTTCTGGGTTCCATCATTGTTGTCAAGGATTGGGAAAAAAACCCGAATGGTTTGAATAAGTAGAAATACAGACACTTGCATAAAAAAGGACAACAGTATAACTTGTGATGCAACTTCTGTCATGAAGAAGACTCAAAGTCGACCCCTGAAGGACATTTCTACCTGCTTGTCTGTGCAAACCTAAATGAACCTCATGATTTATTTGGGACGACATGAAAAGATTTAGGCTTCAAATAAAAAAAAACATAAATCTCTGCAGCTGTGTCTGCAATGCTGGTTACATTATTTTCATCCATTCTCAGACATGGACACCAAATTATGTAGATGCATTTCTTTGCGGTCAAGTTTCCGTCCTTTGTCTGTTTTGTCTTGATTACATCATTATGGTATCGTGTTGAGTCATGTTGTGAAGTATCGACTAACTATAGGAATGCACTGAAGCTTAAAGCTCCTGTTAGGAACTTTTTGTTTGTGTTGATTTTGGCGCCCCCTGTGGACAAAACGGGACATCCAATGACTTTGCAGATATTGTCCTCTACAAGTGTTTTATAACTAAAAATCTTATCCTGCTGTCTTTTAACCTTTTAAATGCCTTTGACTGCTTCCATTGGGTCGGTCACAGAGTAGTGGTTTACAGCACACAGACAGGAGTGCCTTTTATTTTTTTTACCATTCTCATGCAAACATTTCCCTGAGTGACATGTTAGACTGTAGAAAGAAAGCTGGATAAGATTTTTTACTGAAGAAAAAATAGTTTCCACTTTGTCCACAGGGGGGCGCCATCATTGACAGAAACTAAAAGTTCCTCCCAGGTGCTGTAAGAGCAGTCAGAAAGTGTGTGTGTGTGTGTGTGTGTGTGTGTGTGTGTGTGTGTGTGTGTGTGTGTGTGTGTGTGTGTGTGTGTGTGTGTGTGTGTGCATGTGCGTGTGCGTGTGCATGTGTGTGTCTTTCTCTTGCTCTCTTGATTGCAGAGTGAAGCTGGAGTTAATCTGCAGTTCTGTGGTGAGGAGACAGGTGTGTGCTCAGCGTGAGTCTGTCATACCTGTGGAGTTAACGTTTGATCAGGGCGAGAGATGAAGTTTAACTCGTCCTGATTATTTTCTGTATAAAACCACAGCTTCCTCGGGGTCCAGAGCAGCGACTGTCAGGTGTTTTCCAGACATTTTTAACACTCATCGGGGAAAGCGTCATCCCACGCACGCTGACATTTCACCCAGCTTACACAACCAACCAGCGAACATTTGTTACCCTTCACAACGAGGGTTAGCAGAGAAACAGCTAGTTAGCATGCAGTGTGTGTCGAGAAGCAGAATGAAATGGCAATTATCTCAGTTCCCCCCCACCCCCAAGCCTCAGTTCATCAGGGGTTAGGCGGAGCAGAGAGGATCATGGGAGCACTGATTGGAGGCTGAGTGGTGCAGCGTTCGTTCAGTAAATAGGTTTTGTTGATGGGGGCAGATACGAGGAGGCTCATCGTGGGGGAGTCCTTACAGCCGACAGAAACAAGACATGAACTCTGGATTAGAGGTCATGGGATTACAACAGTCAATAAATAACCAGTACAGTTACTTATACAGTTGTTAATATCAATATATTCAAAGCAAAGGAAAAACTCTGTTAATGTACTAAGTAGACTTTTCAGGCATTAGTTTTTCATGAAATACTTGTTTTTCACACAACTGCTACCCCTAAATTGAAACACAGATATCCGTACTTCCTGCTCTTTATATTTTCAAAACAAAGCTCCTTCCGACTCTTGTTGTGGAAAAACATAAACCTTTTTTTTTAACGATGTCTTCAGGGCCCACTTCTCAACATCAACAGCAGATGACACGATGAAGTTTTTGGGCGTTAGCTCGGTCTGTAGAGACTTGGGTTCAAGTCGTGGTATGGAAGTTGGTCTGGTTGCTGGAGAGGTGCCAGGTCACTTCCCGAGTACTGCTGAGGTGCCCTTGAGCAAGGCACAGAACCCTTAACAGCTCTGGCGCGCTCCCTGTGCAGCAGTGTGTAGTAGCCCCACTCTGACATCTCTCCACTCATGCATGTCCACAGGTCCAGCATTTCTCTCAATAACAGTGAAAAAACAGAATTTCTTCTCAGGGATTAATTAAGTATGTAAAATTAAAAAAAAATAGCCAGAAAAGATAAAGTACCAGCAGACATTCCTTACAGTTTCGAAGCTGACTTAGATAAATAGGAGTCGAGGGTTTCACCAGCTGTTTTGGTGTCAGCAGTGCGTTCTCTGCGCCCAATAATAGAGTACCGTTGAATCAGTTAAAACATAATATCTGCAACAATATTTTGGTTAGTGTGATCGTTATGCTCTACTAGTCGAGATGAACCTTACGTCTCTGTGGTGCAGCCAAACACGACCCAACTTAAATTAAGAAATAACCAGTTTTAATATACAGTTACTGTGGACTGCACACCCTGACTAAAGACTGAACTGATAGAAAGCTGCTGCAACAGGCCACCGCAGTTTATAGGAATGTCGTTTGTTTGAGAGCATCACAACAATTTGAGCATGAACCAGAGCGATACATCTCATCATCCACCTTCTGCCTGGATGAATTTTTTAAATAATGACTGTAATAAACCTGTAGCATATTAAAGAGTAATGTGCTCATTGTAAAGTGTTTTTTGAGTACATTACAGGAGTGCTACACCATGCTAGCATCCATACTCGCATGCCTTTTGAGCTTCTAGTGGTTTCAGAGGAATAGCAAGTTGAGAGTGAATAAATTAAGAACACAGATACGAGCAATTTTCAAGTAAAGGGATTAGTAACTTAGAAGGAGTGAGAATATTCTCTCTTGAATGCAGAGGTTTTGTTTTTCTGATGCTAGAAGAGGCGTGATATAAATCTAAATGTCTCTGAAGAAGTTTTCTCCAATCACCTGAGAGCTGATTTAATAAAAGACCTCAGCTTCCCATTCATCACCAGGAGGAGCGCCAAGTGCTGTGCAGTGATGGAAATGAGCATAGTGTGTGTGTGTGTGTGTGTGTGTGTGTGTGTGTGTGTGTGTGTGTGTGTGTGTGTGTGTGTGTGTGTGTGTGTGTGTGTGTGTGTGCACGTGCTCACCCCGTCTGTTTAAACAGAATTGAAAATGTAACGTTATTGGTCTGTGGTTTATAAATAACACTCTTGTTCATCTTTTCCTCCTCCACAATCTTTGTCTTTCTTCACTCTTTTAATTTGAAGCCCTCTCTGCACTCTCTCTTTTATCTATTTGGTAAAACTTCACTAGCAGGTTAAACTCTTTAAGGAGGGAGAAAAGAGTGTGTGTAAAGAGTTGAAGACAACAGAGCGTCTGACTCCAGGGTGTAAAAGAGTTCAAAGATTTGTTGCCTTAAAATCTTAATTTACCACACTTAATCCTTGTTTCCTCTCACTATGATTACAATGCTCTGTTATACAGAGACTGCACTTTAAAAGCTGCTCTCTAGTCTTCCAATAACTCAGATAACTTTACATCGTGATGACACAGGATGCGGTGCACGCTGCCAACCTGCCCATCGGGATCCAGTCCAGCTCATTCTCACACATTTTAGCACACTCACGAGTCACACACAAACACACTCAGCAGAAGTGCTCCGAGCTCGGCTGGCAGCAGTTTTGGCTATCGATCAGCTGTTGTGGAGGTTAAAATGTCAGGGGTCGTGTCTGGGCTGGTCTGTCTGGAGCCATGACCTCTGACCTCTGCACGGACTCCCAGGGGAGTCTGGGTTGAGAGAGGGCGGCGTGTCCAGTATTGATCATCTATAATCCATTTGAATGTGTTCTCTTAAAGCTCCGGTGAGGAGTTATTAGCTACAATGAAACAGCCTGGAATGAATACTGATCTTTTATATGACTATCAAACCAGAGCACCAGAGAGAAGTTAAGTATTTATAGGTATTTTACGTGCTTTTCACCGCTGATGCAGGTTTTCCAGGTCCAAAGGTTCATTGTGAGTTGCTTGTTAGATATTTAAAATAAAGGTGGAAGAGATTTGTGTCACTTGTAGATGGATTAGATCATTTATAAAATAAGGGAAAAAATGAACTAAATAAAACAGATTTAAAAATCAAAGACAGAAACAATAAAGTACCTCAGCCCAAAGAAAAACTTAAAAAAATAAAGTGGCTGTTTGCGTTCACACATACAGCTCCTCCTGGAAATATCAGGAGTTTTTCAGGTGATTTCTGCAAGTGTGAAAGCCCTGTCAGTGACATGACTGGTTCACTGGTTTCTGATGAAGCCCATTGATGGTGATCGCCATGTTGGAAATCTCAACCTAACTTTGGATCAGTAGAAACAGTCAAACTGGTGAAGCTGAGCTGACCTGACTTACAGCTTCAATACTTCCACCTGTCAGTCATTTTAGTCAGATACCTAAACATGTAAATGGACATTTCAATATGGACTGCAATGGTGGGAGCTTGGTTTTTGCATCCAGCCTCAAGAGGACATTTGAGGAATTGCATTTTTTTTATTTGTACTTCGATATTTGCTTAATTTTCAACACTGGAGGATTCCACTTTGTTCTATTGTTAGCTGTAAGCTAGCCTTCATCAGAGAAACAATCCCATATGTAAGTGTGTGTTTATGTTCAGCACAATTTTTCTGACTGAACTCTGCGTGAACTCATCTTTTATTTCCCCCCAGTTTCTCTCCATTTTCCTCTTCACTCAAAGAGTCCTAAAGCCCCAGAATAATTCTTCTTCTTTTGCTTCAGTTCAAACATCTTCAGCCCTCACAGACTCGTCTTCACTTCGTTCCCTGTGGCTGATTGACTCCCGCTCACATCGTTTCATTGACTTTCTGTAAAATTGTGCTTTGTGTGATCAAACAGTCATATTTGAAAGAAGACAGATTAGAGAAGTAACATTCTTCTCATCTAACTCCAAACACGAAGAGGAGCAAATGTTTCACAAAATGTCAAATCATTCCTTTTAACTTAAGAGTCTCTTCTGAGATATTCAGCTGCAGCATGTTTGTTTAGTTTACATGCAACAATTTGTGAACACAGCATATTTATTTTTGTGGCACATTCGCACTCCTCTTCTCCACAGAAACACCTTATGTACCCCTCCCACTGCAGGAGAGTGTGCGATAAAAAAAAGCATCCGAGGAGAAGATGAAACACAAATCAGCGTACTGCCTGAACCTGGTGCTCATTGTCAATTCATGCTCCTGCAACTTAAAGGTCATGTCGTCGAATAAAGCTCCCTGGAGCAGATAACGGTGAAATAAGTAACGACAGAGGAACAAAGAGCAGACTCGTCTCCCCCTCGCCCGTCTCTCTTTCTTCTCCTCTGTCTCCTCCACTCTTTATCTGTTAATGAAGCAAAATCCTCTCAAGAGCACAAGCGCTGGGATTTGTCAAGTTATCACAGTCTGCACGGCTCAACACTGCTACTCTTTAATAAAACAGCTCAGTGTGTCAGCCTGTCTGCCCATCGCTGTGATTTTAAAGTCATTCTTTTATTCGCTTGTTTATTTTTGTCCTAACATGTCTGGGTCTATCTTTTAGTTCTCACCCTGCTGTTTGCTCTCTCTCTCTTTCTGCTGCAGCTTCTTCTGCTGAGGATCAGGGTGGACGGCGAGGAGCCAACCATCAGGTCAAATTTCATTCTCTGTTTACGAGCATCAGGTAGAGTCTTGTGCACTACTGCATCCGCAAAATATGTTTACTGCAAGAGCCTACCTGCAGAAAAACAGGCTGTATACGACTCCACATACAAATCATGCATAATATCTGCTGCTAATAGTGTTAACTACAGCCTGGGAGATGTCTAATCTCAGAAATGTGATTTTCATGAGCTCATTTCCATAAAAATAAAACACTCTGCCACTGCACCTCATGAATTTGATTGAAGCTGGAACAGTGTAATTTCCAACAGATATTAAAAGATGCAGAATTGCGTAATTGTGTCGCCTGCGTAACAATAGTTTTGGCCCAAGATGACAAAATTACGAGCGTCACAGTCCACCCCGGGTCTCCCCTCACCCACTGCAATACAGTATGCTAATGATGCTACGCTAACAGCCACAATAAAAAGTAATGATGATTACCGAGGCGAGGGGGGTGGTAACAATAACAACCGCTGTGATGTATAGTAAATTATAAACATCCTCCCTGCTGTAATTTCAGACTTAATTCATATTTTTACTCAGGGTTTAGAAAATTGGCTCTCTGTGTTTATTGCCATGCAGCTTGTGTGTACGTGTGTGTGTGTGTGTGTGTGTGTGTGTGTGTGTGTGAGACTGCAAATTAGCTTCATATCAATGGAGGATACGTTATATTTACCAGAGTTTTTATATTGCTGCATGCATGGCTTCTTCCATTAATTTTGTGTCTGCAAAGAATGATCCGTCCCAGAGTGTTTGATTGGTTGGTTTATCACAAACTCTCTCTGTTGAATTCTTGTTTTCTCTTGTATGGAAGCCCGAAGCAGACATACTGTACATCCTTACATTTTATTGACTGAATTTTCCTGTGAGAACAAGTCATTTCTGGTCTTCTCAACATATTTGAAGCGCAAAAGCAAAATAACAAGCATAGAAATAGGCTCAGCATTACTCATTAGTGTGGGCAATGGCGGCGTGGCATGTCGTGGTCTATCAGTGACTTGTTTGGTTTTTCTTCATCACCAGGAAGCAATGGTGGATTACCACACAGGCCTACTGGGCCCAGGCTCAGGGGCCCAAGGGCTCACGGGGCCCCTGAGCCTGAGTTTCTGTCTGAAGTTGCTGTTACTTTTAATGTTGCATACTCGAAGGGCTCAGTAATTCATGTCAATAGCAGGGTCCAAAAAGTCCTACCAAACTAAATAAAGGAATAGCCTGAATATAAGTATATTCATCAACATGGGCCCCTCAACTATAAGGGGAGAAATACAAAAATCAAGCGCAAAACAAGAGGGGAGTGTGTGTGTGTGTGTGTGTGTGTGTGTGGGGGGGGGGGGGGGGGGGGGGGGGGTGTAGAGTCCACCTGCCCAGGGGCCCAATATCTCATAATCTGTCTATGCCAGGAAGTTACCCCGTTCTATAAGAATATAATGACTAGTCGTCACAGGAACATGTTTAAATAACATGTTTGGATTCATGTCCTTTTCGGGCTTCCATACATGTGGTAGATGTGAAATATCACCTTTTTGTAGCCCAAGATCAGAAGATGATATTGTCAATCAGACTGATTCAAGTAGCAGCCAATGAGGCCCTTACAAAAGATGCAAATTGTACTTAGCTAAACAACTTCTCCTCTAAGATTAAAAAAGTGAATTGTTGACATTGTCATATTTTTACAGATTGTAGGGAATTGACATGGAGGAAATTCTAATGCACAGCCTCTTGGCACTTCACGTGCTTCAAATCTGGCTCTCAGTAAGAAAAAAGTAACTGAATAGACCTCTTGTTGTGTGGCTCACCTGCAGGTGGCAGTGTGTCTTACAGTGCCTAACTGTGTCTGTGTGTCTGTGATTGTGTGTGTGAGCACATGCATGAGCTATGGAAGCATATGCTGCAGTGTAACTTCTCTCTGGTTGGATCTTGTCTGATCGTTTATGCAGCACACTGACTGTTTTGTCATGTTGAACATTCAGAGTGTCCCAGAGGGAAGCGTGCATGACAGCCACCGAAGACTGTCCAGTCCACTGATTTGTGTCGGGACACTCACACACATACACACACACTACGCTGCTGACACACAGAGATGTTCTGTACATGCACACACACCTCGCCTGAGGGTCTGTCACTGCTCCCCAGAGAGGCTGCTGCTGCTGCTGGGTTGGTTTTTATTGCCTGTATTGATCGTGGTGTGGGCCGAGTACAGGGATCAATATGTGGATTATAAGGGGGGAGTTAACTCCTCCATGCTGCCTGACAAACCACCTCCAAGTCCTTTTGACACCTCTCACGTTCACGCTCAGCACCTGATCACCCTCTGTTTCAAAAAGAAGGACGCATTAATTCACTTACTGTGTGTCTGTGTCAATGACAGAGAACATACATGGAGACAGAACGTGTTTAAATGAAGCCGGGCCCCTCCTCCAACCTCCACCCGTATACCCCACACTGTCCCCTCCTGTATCCACAGCTCTACTGTAAATGATATTTTCCATTTGACAGGTTATGTGTCTCTTAGCTGTTGTGTCTAATGGGAACAGCGTTGGTGGTCTTCGAGTGAGTTAGCTGCTCCCCTGAGGCTGAGGCGTCTGCTGCTCCTTAAAGATGACAAGAGAGCACAGAATCTAAACCTAGAAGGAGGACACACTGGCTGCTGTATGTGTACGTATGTGTCTGATTGACTGATTGATTGATTGATTGAATGGCTGTGACACTTTGATGTTTCACACAGGGGTAATGACAATATGTTTTTAAGTCGAGGTACTTACCAGGACTGAATATCTTTAACTGTTCTTCATGGAGTATAAAGCCGTGTTAGTTATACATTAAACAGATCCTCCAGGTCATCATGACTTTTCTCAGCAGACAGTAAATCAGTCAGACTTAAGTTTTTCTTTGGGCTGATATAAAAAATGAATATTGTAATACCAATATCTCTTAGGTATGTAACGTACTGTAAGGTTTTGAGAGCTGAAGACAGATTTTCTTTTTTTGTGTTTTCTTCAGCATCTTCTCTAATCCATACTCTCTCTTTTGACTTGTTCTTCCAGATTCTCCTACAATCATCAAGTCATAACTGTCTCTCGTACATTAGTGTCTCCTCTCCTCCATCTCTCTGTCTCCTCTCCTCTTCCTCCTCTCTTTAAACAAGGTGAGAGTTTGGGGGGCTCTGCTCTGGCAGCTCTGCTTGTTGTGCAGCAATTAGGACCTTGAGAGCTTGTCAAGATAAAAGTGGAGCGAACACACACGTACACAAAAACACACATACTCGGTGCCCTGAGACTCGACATTCAAGGCTTTTGTGTGTGTGAGAGAGGGGAGGGACAGGGTGAGGTCTTGGTGAGTGGATGCATTAACAGAAAACACTCAGAGTCCTTGAGATGAAAAATAAGCTTTTGTAGGCTGCACAGAGAGAGGAGGGGTGTAATGGAAAATTTAACACCTCTTGTTTTTCTCTCTTATGTTGTGGCCTAATGGCTGCGTGTGTCAGTGTGGATTTCACTTTTCTGTCAGTCTCACAGCAGGATACGACAGACCAAGACGCCCCTCTCGCTCTCTCTCTCTTTGTCTCTGTGAGAGTTTGTGATGAGCAGCACTGAAGTTGTTTAATCAGAGTAAACATGGTGAGCAGCTCCTGACATGAGAAGAGGACATGACAGAAATGACTGCAAACGTGGATGAATGATTGCTGTGCAGTATGCACGCAGGTTGTCATCACAACATCTTAAATGCATGCAGGGGAAGGGCTGTGCATCCTCACGACATCCTTCATTTCAACATTTTTAAAACCCAACAACAACCTTACTTTGATGTTTATCAAATACGGATAACAACAACAGAGAAAACACAGAAATGCAGAAGCTGCACCAAAACATGCCACGAGCAAAGCAAAGACAAAAGTCTATATAACAATTTCTTCTTTTTAAAAAAAAAAGTGATTCACACAGCAAGTCTGTATATAATGAAAGATCTATGTTTTATGTCTTTCCTGCAACTATCTGATAGCGCTGACATAAGCTTTGATTGCTGAAGCATTAGTGTAGAGGCTACAACTTCAGAGCCCTCCACCCTCGTGGCATGCTGCTTATTGTTCCCCCTCTCTCTGTAACTAAGCTTTCTTTCTTTCTCTCTTCTCTTCTTTTGTCATCCCCCATTGTTGTCTTGTACAGTAATTCATAGTCTTTTACCCTTGAGATCCTGACATACCTGCTGAATTTTACCTTCAAAGACCTTTGTTAATCAAGTCATTAAAGAGGACATATTATCCCCCTTTTCCACCTTTTCAAACAGTCCCCTGTGGTCTAAATGAAACATCTGTGCTGTGCTTTGGTCAAAATATAACATGAATCAAGCACCAGAGGAGGTTTGTGACCCTGTATAAACCAGCTCTCTCTGAACGCTCCGTTTTGGTGTGTGTGTCTCTTTAAATACAATGAGCCCCCCCTGAGTTTTCCTGGTAGACATCACTCCTCTGTAACGAAAATAAAAAGGCAGACCTGTGCAAAAGTTTTGCTCTAGGCTGGAGGTGGAGTCCATGGGTGGAGAAACCAGGGGGAAAGGAGGGTATTTTTTTTACCAGAATCCCACTGTGATGTCACAAACTGAGCAAATTTGAAACGGAGCATTTTTCTCTGTGTTGTAAGAGTGTAAGACCACAAGCAAAGGACTGGATGGCTTTATTTCAAATTTTGTGGGTCAATAGACACTCAGGTTACCCAAACATATGTTCAAAAACACTGTAAAAGTGGATTTTCATAATATGTTCCCTTTAAAGTCGACATATTCTGCTGACCTCCATTTTAAAACTAGGGTTACAATGCTGCATGTCCATACTAAACGTAGGCAAAGATCATGAGGTCTGGCTCTCTTCTCCCAGCACTGGAGAGCAGCCCTCCCCTGGCAGCCCTGCAGCGTTCTGCCCCACTGGAAGGTTTCCAGAGAGCTGGCCAATCGGAAGAAAGTGCGCACGTGTGGAGAGGGGCCTTAAAGAGACAGCAGCAGAAATTAGGGTTTTTACTGACGCCATTAGGAGGTTTTTGAGCTGCAAATCATGCGAAGCTCCTCTAGAGGTTTCACAGACTGACAACATGAAAGGTGAACATGAGGAGAATATGGGATCTTAAAAAACATATTTTGTGATTTGAGCAGCGGTCCACAGTGGCGAAGCCCCTTGTGGCATTTCCACATGACCAACGTGTCTCTGCACACATAAACGTGACACACATGCATGCTCACGACTGCCTGCACAGACAGAAACACAAACAACTCCTCATTATCATAAATGCATGCTAATACAGAAGATTTTGTTCTTTTCTTTGTATCTCTTTGGTACTTTCCAGCACTCGTCTCACCAAACCTGTTACTCATTCTGCTGGCTTTCCCTCCTGACTCAATGCCATAGTGGTCTGGTCATAGTGTTTGCAAAACAAAAACTGTCTGCAGAAGATTATCGGAAACTGATGTGCTTAAATATCACCTTTTAAGATACACATTAACTGAGTTTCCACCTAAAGTACTCAGGACATTTACTCCCACGAGCTTCTTTTAAAGGGACTCAAAGAATCCCACTTCCACTGTGAATTACGTTTCCACTGATGTCCAAAGACCTGAAACGTTAACGACCAAATCGGCTTGCTGATGTGTGAAATAACCACAACGTTTTCATGCACGGGTAAATATTGGAGACACATGTATCATATCTTTTTAGATATATTGTCGAGTTTGTGGTAACTCTTGTTATTGTTTTCAGCAACAACAGACAACTTAAACGTATCCTGTTTACACCTGATTATAGGTGTTTTCCTTTCTAAATTATAAAAGTGTTTTGAGGAGTTGTGCAACAGCAGGACATTCTGTGAGCCAGCAACTGAACTCATCCTGACAGACGAACAGCATCTAAATCCTCTGAGAACTCAACCAATCAGAAACGTTCACCGCTGCAAGGACCAACCAGAAAGTCCCTGGACTTTTTGTGAAGTAGTTTCCCAAGAGCAAGGACGTGATAAGCGGTAGAATAAAGATCCCCAGACCCGACTGCAGCTTTTGTCTTCCTTTTTAATACATCAAATGGAGCATGTCTGTGCTGTAAATATTTATCTTTTCCCCGGTGTCGTAGCCATGAGACTAATATCTTATTAGTCGTAAAGAGTACTATTTTATGTTTTTTTTGCAGATTTTGGAGACTTCTCTGCTTCCTGAAATGGATCTGTAGTGATTTTTAGTGAAGTCCCATCATAACGCAGGAGTATTTAGCTTTTTCACTGCAACAAACACTGCAGCAGCTGCTTACACTGAATAATCTCCCCAATGGGAAATGAGCAGGCGTATTTGTTATAGTGAAAAACAAACGTTATTTTACAGACTTGATCACAGACGTGAGTAAGAGAAAAAGAGGGAAAGTGAAGAGATGATGTGAGGAGAGATAGAAGAGCAGAGGGTGTTTTTACACACAGGGGGGGGAAATAGAAAATCCATACAGGGCTGATAAAAGAGCCGAGACTTTAAAATGCCCCCGTCTGCTCTCCCTGCTGATATCATCACAGACACGGGGACAGATTAGCTCTCAAAAAGAAAACCAGGACCCCTCCCTTTGACTGTGTGTTCACTGTCACTGAGTCTTTGTGTGTTGTGTGTTGTTACAATCCTCCTGCTGCTCCACACGCGGCGCTCTCAGGGGAAGATAAGTGTATTAAAGCTGTTTGTTTTAAAAGCCCGCTGACCAGAGAAACAGATATCTTTAAGCTGCTCTTAACAGATGTTACTGTACACACAGAGCTGCTGTGTGCCACAGACGACTTTTATGGCCTCTGTGGTTGATGAGAGACAAAACTCTCATATTTACAATTTACTACCAGGTATTCATTTGGCTCATTGTAAATAATAATACATAATAATCCTGTCATGTTTGTATTTGTGTAGTTTAAGAGTAATCTGACACAATTATCTGCTCATAACTTTTTCCTCAGAGTGCTCCGGTCTTCTGTTTTCAGCACTATGTAACTTTGGTAGCCAGCTGCGGTTCTCTGTACGGCTTTGCAGGACTAAAGTTCACACAGCAGCCTTCAGCTACAAGGAAGCCAGTTAGCCCGTCTCTGAACTGTTTGATACGACACATGAGGTAAGAAACGGAAGAGGACGGAGACAAAGGGAAGAGAAAAAGAGAAGGTGACTGTGCAAGAAGCTGGACTATACTTTTAGCGAGAGCTAAGCTCAACAGTAGGCTGAGAGTCTGACGTCGAGCTGGCTATGTTGATACACTATGACCCTTTTCACAGTGCCATTCCTCAACAGCGCTGTAACTACGCTCCGCCATTATTACTTCTTTGTAGATTCATATTGATTCCACAAGAGAGTGAAATTGTGTTTCCTTACGACATTGTGGGAGGATGTCGTAAAACAGCTGGAGCCCCGAAAAACACACTCAGAGCTGTTCTTCACCGAGCCTGTGTCCCCGCTGTAGCGCCTCTCTGAAGACGGTACGGAGGGGGGATCACTTTGTTCCCTTTAACGTTATTCACAGTGAAGGCGAAATGTCACAGGGATATAATTAATGCAGGGGCAGTCTGAAAAGCGCTTATCTGTGTTTTAGGACACTGCAGTTGCACTCAGAAACCTTTGGTGGGTGCCAAAGCGCACCAAACCCAGTTCCTCCTTAATGTTGCTTTAGATAGCGAGCTAAAAGTAAAGGTTTCAAATGGCTAATAATTACATTGAAAGAGTGATTGGTCCTAAGTAGTGTATGAATAATAAATATCCACCTTAAATGAGCTGTTAGCTAGTGGATTAGTAGCTGCAAGTTATTAACTAACTATTGAAATAGTTGGTTAAAAATTGATTAATAGGGAGCACCGATAGTATAGCGGTTATGTCGCTAACCCATGTACGGAGGCTATTGTCCTTGTCGCAGCGGCTATGGGTTCGAGTCCGACCTCGGCCCTTTGCTGCATGTCATCCCCCACTCTCTCTCCTCCCAACACTTCCTGTCTGGAAGTGTTGAAAATGTGACAGATTCAGTGGTGGATCAAATTTACCGAACAGCGCTGACACTGATTGGTATTTGTACTAAAGTGATCTTAAGCCAACTAGCTTAAATATTGACATTTCTGAATATTTAAATTGTCTGCAAATAAACATATTTGCACACGATGAGAGACGATCATAAGGATCTGAAGATAATATATTGTATGTATGCAAACGCTTACATCTCATGCAACAAAAAGATAAAGTGTTTTGAGTCTGATATTTCAGAAAAACACGTGAAACAATGTCACGTCAGATAAAATGATCTCATATCAGTAAATGAAGCTTATTACTTTGATTTGCATCGATTTAATCCATTGCATACTCTCTCTCTCTCTCTCTCTCTCTCTCTCTCTCTCTCTCTCTCTCTCTCTCTCTCTCTGGGGAGTGGGCTGAGGGCATTATGTGCTGCTATGAATGATTCATGACTCTCTGTGGCGTATATGTGCTCGGACTAGAAAACAAGGAGGAGAGAGAAAGAGAGAGAGAGGGGTGATGGTCGCAGAGAGGGGAGACGAGGTGACAGGGAGAGAGAGAGGACCAGAGGTGGAGGAACAATGAAAGACAAGAACACACAGAAATGTTAACGTTTAAATCCAAACACTTTCTATTTGATAATTATTATAGGTTCGTTAAATGATTTTTCGTAGGAGTGCAGCCTACCTTAGTGTGTTTGCAGGGTTTAAAATGTAAAAATGTTCAATGACCATTCTGTTAATTCATCAACACTGTGTCTGTGTCTGTGTTTGCCTTGAGGACAGATTTTACCTCCATGAGCAGAAGATCTCTGAAATTAATGTTCTCATTACTAGTTAGGAGTGCACAATCCTCAGGGTGCTAATTGTAATTCATCATCCTTGTGAAATCTCACCTTATTGTTCCATTAATCTAAATACATCTCAGGGTTGTTTAGCTCTTTGTTTCATCTTCACTCCTACTTTCACATCTTTTTTTCCCACTAATAACGGGATTAATTCTCCCAAAGCACTCTTACCCTCCACCTCTTTTAAATTCATAACCACTCAAAGAAAACTCTCCACTCTCGCCTCAACACGCTGAGCTCCCCTGAAACAACGTTATCTTTCCTTATCTAATTTCCCACGACCTGGAATAGATTATCCGCCTTATGATTAAGACCTGCTGAATAATTAAGTGGACAATAATGCTAATTCATGAATAATAAATCTGTTTATGATGGCGAGCTGTAGACAGTGGTGGCTGCAGCGCTGACAGGATGATTGATGCTGTGGCCCGGATCAGATCTCTCCTGTGAGGAGATGCTGCAGACAGACACGCTGCCCAGATTCATTAAGCCTCCGTCATTGGCTCCTGAGCGTAATGACATACTTATGTATAATTTAAAGGCACGTCCCGAGGACAGATCAAATGGGGTTTTTAGGCATGAAGCATATGGACTTGTGCTTAGAATTCAGTATGTTTCCAAAGGTTGTGACTGATTGATTCCTCTCTCTGTATTTTCTCTCTCATCTCTGAAGACTTACTGAGTGTGTAAGTATTTCCAGCAAGGGTGTTAGAAGTCAGTCATTGCAGGGGTGCTGAAAGAAAGTCTGTTCATGAGATGATGTCTGACTTTTGCTGCATGGTATTACGGCGGCCTGGTGGTTGGTGCGCGTGTGCGAGAGGCTGAGGTCTTCGAAGGGGGGCGACCCAGGTTCGGGTCCGACCTGTGGCTCCTTTCCTGCATGTCATTCCCCGCTCTCTCTCTCTCTCTCTCTCTCTCTCTCTCTCTCCCTCTCCCTGGTTTCTGTCTTTTTTTCTTGTTTTCCCTATCCTGTCTCTGAATAAAAACATTTTTTAAATCTTTAAGAAATACAATGCACAAATCTAGATCAACAATAAAATCAGATGGGATTGGTTTATTACAAATATTCAGACAAGTTAATGCATGCTGCATTTCTGTTATCTGGCTAACTGAGTGATCCTGCAGACATTCTCACCTTTTTCCATGAATAATTGGACTTTATTCTGTTTTGTTAACAAGTGTGCAGTGGTTGCAATGACCTCAATGGGGTTCCTTTTTTATTGGAATATGACTGCTTTGCATAATATGCTGCTCTGCATTGTCTTGTCACATGTACATTTAGAATTTGATCTTTTTCTCCTACGTAGTTTAAACTGTTTTTTCTAAGTAGCTCTGCAGTTACTAAACTAGACGTCTTCATAAGGAAGCTTTGCTGTTGTAAACCTCTTCAAGTGTGAAGTAATTAATGTCATTCATAGCTTGCAATTCTATTTTTTAACTAGCTTCCCAAACACTGACATGTCAGGACTCTACTATAGCATGGCCTGTAACAAAAAGAGATTTCAGAGTGGACAATATGTACGTGCAGAGCTCTGTATCATAATGCAATGTGATAAACACTTCTCCTGTGCAGGATTCACTTTGCAGATTTAACAACAACACAAGCACTCTGCTTCAGACACTCATGCATGCATATGTCCACAGACTGCAAGACAACCAAACAAATCCTACTTTCAGCTCCCACCACCCGGTTCTAGTCTATCCCAGTGCTGCAGAGCATTGATCCAGTTTGATTACGTTTAATCTGAGAGCTGTGGCCGAGCCGTGGTGAAATATGCCCGAGCTGTTACCTCGCTGTAGCTCCCGGGGAAAGGAGGCGGCTCGGCTGTATTTGCCCCACTGCTGCTGACCTTGGAGGTCAGTCAGAGGAAGGAGACATTCATCACTCTGACACATGGACGCTGAGGGGAGCAGAAGATGGTGTGTGTGTGTGTGTGTGTGTGTGTGTGTGTGTGTGTGTGTGTGTGTGTGTGTGTAGCATCTATTACTATTACAGTATTATCCCCCAACAATCCCTTTGCTTGCACTCGAATTAGAGCACTAGAAAATGTCCAATATAGATCATTATTTCCCCGCAGAGATGATAGAGATTTTTGGATTCTTGTGATGTTGATGCTAATTGGAATACGTTTATGATGTGATTGTTAAATAATCTTTGTTTCAGAGGGTGGACTGGTCTTTCCCTCTCTATGTGCTCCTGATCCGTCTCTCTTATTCTGTTTCCCTCCTGCTCTCTGTGCACATAATCATGAGTGGCAGGCACATATCGACCACAGGCATTGTTGGCCCAAGTGTCTATCTGCTCTCTAGAAAAGACTCATTATGTTACAACAGATTGATATCTCTGCCCCCAAGGACTTTAATCTCATCTTAAATGAAAATAGAAACAATCATAGCTGTTGTTGGAGAGCGGGGCTTTGTGGCAATACAGCACATTCGCCGCCGCTCTTCCACCCCTCACCTAAAACAGCCCGGTGACCTTGGCAGGTGCTGTCAGAAATGAGATGTGCCGACTTTTAAAGATGACAAACACACTAGCTTTAATAGCGTGGCACGTAGTCATCTTTTCTTCCTGATATCTTCTCTCTTTAGTAGAGATGGATGAGCTTCATATCAGTGTATCAGTGCAGTGTGTGCACAGAAACAGAAGGTCTAATGTTGGTCATCAGAAAAAAGAAAGACACGAAAAGCTCTTAAAAAAACAGAGAAGCAAGAAGATTTAGAAAAGACTAACAGACGAACAGCATTGAGAAAGTTAATTTATGTTTGCCGGAGCTTAATTGTTCTATTGAACACATAGAGCCACACAATTTCAATGCAGTTTTATTTATGCTTGTCATAAATCTCATTAGCGCTGAGTGCAAATGCAACACGGGCCATATGGGGGGCTAATGCCCACCCACGCAGCTCACATCTGATTAGCTGCAGAGCACCATCACTTATCGCTCTTTTTATTAGCGCACATTCTCTGAGGTGAAGTGTGAAGATTTATCATTCAAAATAATCGCACAAAACTCTCTTATGTGGAAGTCCAACGTCGGCAGCAGAAGTGTTACCTTACGTTACTCTTCCACATTGATGAGTCCGTTAGATCAGGTGTTGTATCGTCCTCTGTGCTGCAGCATCATCAGTGTACGTTTCCAGCCCAGGGGACACCTTAAACTGGATCAATCAAAGTGTCTCCCTGCTCTAAACTGGTCTCCCATCTGAACCTCTGAAGGAAGTGACACTTTGATTGACCCCCTTGCATTTCACACATGGAGCGGGTTGATATGGTAACAATCTGACCTTTGAGCTTTACCCACTGCAGACAGGTCAGCCGGTTGAGGTCATGATTGAATTTTTCAGACTCACATTGACGGGCGCTGATCAATGCTGCAGACATCCACAGTGCAGAGAGCAAAGTCGGGTTTATTGGCTGGGTTTAACACGTGTGGCAGAAACGTTTCCTTTTTATTGGCCTTCATTAACAAAAACAACATCAGGATGAGCAACAGCAGTGAGCACTGTCTTACAGTAGAAGTCATGTTATGTGTTTAACTGCAAAGATCTTTAAAGTATA